>JACCIC010000015.1:722500-1472500 GCA_018907035.1 Sycobia sp. Sy_11 | reverse complement strand
AAGTAAAAGGTTTTATTGGGTATAATAATGCCTTTGATATTTCACGTGCGAATGAGAATATTAAGCTAAAGAGAATGTCTTACACGATGATTTTTAAAATTCATTTTAATGTAATAGTATTACTACTAATGTATTTTTTAAAAATTAAAAATTTTTATTTATAATATTATTTAAACAGAAAAATTTAAAAATTGTCCCCTAAACCTTGACTAAATAAGCTTTTATAAGAGATATCAAGAATAAAATAAATGGTGAACTTTAGATAAATCCAATAGTTTTTTTTATAATAACATTTATTGAACATATAGATTTCTATTATTTAAGATATTTTTCTTGTATTAAATTATTAAATGGCAAACTTTAATTAGAAAGTCTTTTGTATAAATCGTTCAGTTTATTTGGAGGCTTGAATCAATTTATGATAAATCTATTAACATTTATGTTGAATACAATTTTATAAATATTATATTAACTTCATTATTTAATAATGGGTTTGTCATAGAAAGTGATATTAAATATTATTAGAATTAATATTATGACAAAGAATTTGTTTGGCGAACATATTACACTATTAATTTATTGCCTTACACACTCATTACTTCATATCTAGATGTTAGATTTACTCAGAAAATTATTTTAGCCGCACTCAAACCTCAGCTGTATTATTCTTCTTTTCTCTTTAATTCTAATTCCAATAAGTCGTAACAATCTTTTGTGTCAGGTTAATTACATCCACTATTCTCTCAGACTTTTCTTTCTTCAGCCCTTATAAAATTGTTGTATACGAACATTAATGATCACAATTTGTAGAAATTATTTTTTTAATGATGATTATTTTTTTAATGAAATTACTTGTATTAGGCACCTGATAAGCATTGATAAATAGAATTGTTAATGTACTAAACTACTTTTCTATTTTTAATTTAAAATCTTAATAGTTACCCATTTCTAAGATTCTAATAAATTTATATTTAAATTTTTTATTAATTAATTTATAAACATCAGGACGACTAATATTACACCATAGTTTTTTTAGGACAATCTCTTATTTTTCAAGTCGGATTTAGTTTTGAAAATGGCTTAATTGCCGAAAGCATTGTTGACAGTAAAATTTAACATTTTCAAACTGTTCAAATGTTTTATTAACTTTATTCAGTTTCAAAATAATCAAATAGATAGATTAAATAAATTGTTCACAAAAAGACCATTTAAACTGGCTTCAGTAATATTATCGCCCAAGGGCTTCTGCATGGCTAGGGCCGGTACTGTATGCTATGCACTAATCTTAAACTAATCAGTGTTAAGTGCGTATAGACAAACGAGTATACATGTCGGGGTATGCTTGTATTCATTAGACATCTTTGGTACGAATAAACAGTATTTGAAAATTTTTTTTGAATAATATAAAGATGTCCTCAAGAGTGTCTCGCAAATAATGTAGTTACATCGGTAATAATAGCTGAATTCTGATTTTAAAAATTTGTATTAAAATGAAAATAAAATTATAACTCTACGAGAAAAACGAATATTTTAAAGATATTTTGTGCGCGTTTATTACCGTGAAAATTATTATGATTGGAATATGGTACCGCGCACACAAAGTGTAACATATATTAAAGCCATAACTGCATCGTAAATAGTTACTAATAATTTATTTTACGTAAGTATACAGTGCGATGATCATCCATATTAACTCTTTTAAAGTATTCTTTAATAGTCGCAACGCGCCACCAGTGGTGTATATATAAAACGATTTCATTTCGACCTATTGAAAGTCAACAAAAAGTGTAATTAAAAAAAAAAGAAAATAAAAGTAACAAAAACCATATGGCCATATATTTTCTCGTAAAATCGAAGCCTTAAGTATTTATTTGGAGAATAACCGAGCATCGGTGAATATAAATAAGCAGTCGTTCGACGTTTCAATTTCGCTCACAATAATTGCATTTAACCTTACCGTATATATATATATATATATATATATATATATATATATATATATATATATATATATATATATCTATATCTATATATTGCTTCGATATAGTGTAGAAAAGATAAAAATTTATCGTTATATACGTATCGATGAAAAAAAGATAAACTGTATGAAATAAATAGAAATCTTTCAAATGCTACAATGGTAAAATTATTATTTTACTTGTGCACCTATCGATATCGTATACAGGATGGAATATTTATCTCGACGCTGATAATGCAACAAAATAATCGGATAATTCCAGGATTCTATTGGAACCGTTGGTATATTATTTTTGGTTGATTAATCCAGTTGTTACACTGTTTTTTGAGGTTTATGATTTTTTAGAGCAAGAGAGAGAGAGAGAGAGAGAGAGAGAGAGAGTGAGAGAGCAACCATCAGAATTCGAGAAGATTCGTGAAAAACCGATGTGACTATAGTATAGTCTGTATGTCAATTTCAAGAAGCACATTGCGCTAATTTGTGAGTATGGATATATATAAATTATTATGTAAAAAATCGAACGATGAAACGATGACAAGCCAATATATATGTGTAATTTTCCTTGTGCTCATTAGATAATACCCTATGAAAAATTTGGACAGTATATAGGGCAGATGAATAGCACTGAAGTTACACGTTCACCTAAATCGCTTGAAAGATATCGAAATTTTTAAGTCTTAGTTTTCTAGCGAAATGCAATGGTTTTAACTGGATATGTATAATTCAATGTCTATCAATGATATCGAATGTTGTCCAATTTAATTGTGCATCTGTTTGCAATCGCTGAACTTTATCAAATCTTGCATACCGATCCATATGGGATTATGTAAACTTAAAACAATACAGCTCAATTCTGGTGATTGATGTCGAATTTTCGGTAATTTTAAACGGATCGACATGGATTGGATTCGCAGCTACGTCTCAATCGTTTCAGTATGGATTTGGTATCTTCTGTCGAATCAACCTCCATTGCCAAATGGAAGGAACCAAGGATTTCGGTAAATTTCAATTGAAATTTTATCCTTTAATTTCTTGTGTGACAATATTGACTAGGCTATATACGTTTCGATTGATTTCAAGACGACAGTGTAGGTTTCGTTATTAATACATTTGCATATATTTTTCTACTATCCCACGTGGTATGATTTTCAACCTGAACGGGTTACTTGAGCCGTCGTTCAAAAATTTTTTATACATATACATATACATATATATATATATATATATATATATATATATATTTTTTTTTTTCAATCAACGCACGTTGCTTTTATCAAACGAGAAAATCTCATTTTGATCACGATCTCCCCTCACCTACATCCTGGCCCCTTTAGATCCATTATACGGATAGGAGATCTCGCGCACTCGCGCCCTGCCACCCGGCCCGCATTATTATACGGCCACGCGGTGCTCCGCCAAAAACCCCGAGGGCGCTGCGCGTCGGCCCCCCCCCTCCTCCCCAACCCCTCTATATGGACGCGCAAACGCCTTCGATATCGCCTCGGCCTCTCCCCCCCTCCCCTTCCCTCGTCCTCCTCCTGCTCCACGCGAGACTCGCGCGCGCGGCCAACCCCTCGAGGGCAGCGACGGCGGGCCCTCCCCGCGTAACAAACAGGTTCTGCGCTCTCGGACCGGCAATGAACGCCGCGCCGCGCCATAAATAAAGCCCGGTGCCCCGAGGAGCGCGCGAGTCCCTCCGAACGGGGCCCCCGCGCGCTGCAGCATCATCGCGTGCGCGCGGGGCAGCCCCCGGGGACGGGTGAGAGAGGAAGAGAGAGAGATAGAGAGAGAGAGAGAGAGAGCGTGCGTGCGTGCGTGCGTCCGTCCCAGCGAGCTGTGTGGCGCGGGAAAAGCCTGCGGAGCAACTCGTAAAGCGGCCGGGGCCACGCCCAGGAGACAAAACTCATTTTCGACGAAACGCCGCAGTCTCTTTAACTCCGCTGCGACTCGTTTTTTTTCTTCTTCGTCCCCGCAGTGTTCCGTTTCTCTCCGGCCTCTCTGGGTGGCTCGTCGAGCGATTTTTCTGCTAGGAAGTCGAGAGTTCCCCCGATCTTGAGACGAGACTGACCGTTTGCGGGGCAGTTCATCATTGAGGGGGGGGGGTTGCACTCTCTCTCTCTCTCTCTCTCACTCTTCCACTCATTCATTCTCTCTCTCTCTCTCTCTCTCTCTCTCTCTCTGTATCTCGCTGGCTCTCTCTTTCGAGGTTGATTGAGTTGTCGGATGCGAATTGGTTTTCGGCTCGATCGTGCGTGGGTCGTGCGTTCATGCATGCCCGTAGGAATTCTATAAGCAAAGGACGGGGGAATTTTAAATTCTTTGAGCTGCGACGGAGTCGAGAGTCGCTGAATTTATTAATGAGATGCTCCCTTCTTTTGAATACTCGACCCACTCAGCGTTGTTAATAGATGGCGCATTATCAACCGCAAGTGGATGGATTCGTACGTATAAAACCGGTATGCAGTTAATGTTCTACCTAACCGCATTTACTACTGTATCCCTTTCTACCTTCATGATTTTTCGCCATGTTGATTTGTGTTTTCCTATCTAGAGTAGAAACTAAACAATTGAATCTTTATAAGAGAATAACTTTTATAAATTGTTGAATAATTGAAATATTTTCTTTTATAAAATCTTGGTTTTTTTTTCTTAAATAGTCTTTTTCAATTTTTAATAAAAATATTTCCACTATGAATAGTTACAAGATTAGATTCAACGAATCTTGATATAAATAAAATGAATCATAAGGATCAAGAAACAATTTTCAGTACATACTAGTTTGTCTTATATTCATTCAGATCATTTAAATGAATATGTTTAAACAGAAAAGAACAACAAATCATGCATGATAAACTAATTATACTTTATAGTATTTGATATTTTGATAACGAATTTCAATGCTTAATGCATTTAGACACATAGTTTTTAAAAACAAATCGGTCTTTGCTACGTATATGTTTAACGTATGTGTCGCTCTCTCAAGACTACAACTTTCAATATTTTCTCGACATATTTATACTTCATTAGATAGCACAATTTTCAGCAGCGATAAGTTTCATTAACGATGGATTAGTAAATCACTCTAAAAGTCGAATGGCTTAGTTTTTTAAAATAGAAATGAATGTATAAGTGCCCCGACAAGTTTGCTTATTTTCAGATACCAAGGGCAGATGCGTCTCTATAGATTTGCTTACACTTCTTCCATTTATCGCATTTTCGTACCGAAATAGGATTCATTTTTTCACGAAACTTGTTATTAGTTGAAGAAAATGTATGAAATCTATAGATAGATATATACTTGGATAGAAGCGACTCATATTAAAATTTCACTTTTATTCAATTACGTTCATAGGATGCACGAATCTCGCGCAACTCCAATAACAACAAAACGCCATAGTGACGCACGCACCAGTCCCTGCAGCTGTCTCGGCGGACGCTTTCGTGGCCCTAATCCCCGTCCCGCAGAGCTTAAAACGACTTTATTAAGCTCGTTTATAGCAGCGCTACCGACGCGACTGCTTTTCAGTCGCGATCAATTAACGTTGTAGACGACGCTGCACTGCTTCACCCATACCAAGACAAGACGGAATTTTAAAAAAACATTGCCTTCGTATGGAAAGAGTAGCGTTGAGGAAAGTACCGTTTTGCTTTTGTACGAGTGTTAGGGTTGTCTGTGTTATCTTAGTCTTGCTATTGTCTTAGTACTGGCAAGAAATTATTGATTTTTGTTTTCAAAATTTGGCTAATAATTGCTTAAAATAATTTACAAACAGTCACAGGACCAATACGATATTTTAATAAATAATAGTTTTTCACATCAAACTAATATAATTCTGTGAATTATTCAGCGATATAGAATAAATAGATTCATTTTTGAATGAACACCATGTGATGATACTTTAAATTGAAAAAATTCGTTCGGAGGGGATCCACATAGCCAACTGTTACCGATATATTTTACAATAACATGATCATACATAATAGAAAATCCTGTATCCACTAAATAATAAAAAATGAATAATATTCAAAAACCTGAATTGTTAAACAAATTCAAGAAAAGGAACTGGAACGTTGTCACTGTGATACTTTTTTAAATGGTAATTATTTAATTAATATATTATATTGTAAAAAATTACATACTATTGTGATGGTACGCGGATTAATGTATAATATGCACACTTGACATATATTATAAGTAATTGCAAAAGTAGAGAATAAAAGTATTTTTTACGATGATGATAATGATTTGATTTGTGATAATCTTGAATATTGAAGTAACATCTAAGTTTCTAATGCATTAACGACTTAAAATAATAACGTGTAACCAAGACCAAGATTCTTACAAGAGCAAATTAAAGATCAAGACTCAGGTCATGGTCTTTTATACGTCTTGAAACTTTTTGATACGGTCTTGTCCTGGTATTGATCGTAATTTCTCACCGTCAATACCAAGATTGGTTTTTGATATTGGTGAAGCCTGAGCCAATTTTGATCGCGGCACGATCGGTAATCGGGAAAAACCGTACGCCCAATTCGAATGCACAGAGGTGTTTTGTCGAGAGCAGCCAGGTAGTATAATGTAGGAAATCGAAGGATACATACTCTGCTAATACATTTAAAACATCGATAATTCAATTAAGATTTGGTTTTTACAAAATGTTCGGAAAAAGATATAAAAATGATACAATAATCATCTGATCATCACATAGTTTTTCCCGAACAATCTGAGAACGTGAATAATAAGAGGAGAAATTTCTCGGTGGCAATTAATTGTTTATCTGTCCCGAATATAGTTCAGAAGAATAGTTGTTTCCTAATCCCAAATTAAGAATAAAGACATGCCTGGCTTTGTAACGCTTAATTCTTTCCAGCCTTAAAACTTTCCGAATCATATAAAATAAGCGTTTAATTTCTGGAGGAGTTAATGTGTCAAAAAGAGAACAACAACTAGTTTTCTTCAATGAACACAATGAAGAAGTGCTGGTTTAAATGATAATGAATAGAAACAAAAAATAATCAGTTTCGAATTTCAATGGAATTGTGAAATATGTGATAGTCTAATTAAGTACTACCAAAATATGCAATGGCTGAATAATATACAATTCGAAAACTGAGATCAAATTTTCATCCAGTCATTTTAATTATAAAATTTACTTATTCTTTCCAAGACCTAGTTTAAGATTTATCCTTCCAATTGTTTTTTTTTTCATCCCAGCGTCATACATTTTTCGTAGGGATCGTGATACAATAGATGAATTACAACGTATAGGTGTTGGTATCGTGATTAACAAAAGCATATCGCTTAATCTGGACTGGTTGAAATGCTTAAATAAAAATTTTTCTATTAAAACGAATATCCAACGAACCAAAATAATTATTCTTGTTTATATACTACTAAAATTGTCTATAGTAACTATTCAATTATATGGATTTGAGAGTCATGGAATAAAAATTTATAATTTATAATATATGTAAAAGCTATCATAGTGTTGCTTGTTTCCACCTCGTAAGCATCAGTAGTTTAAGCTAACGTATTTTCAGACTTATAGAATTTCTATGAAAATTAATAAGTCATTAGATCTATACATTGGAGTTAGCTAGCTCAGCGAATTCATTATCATAGACAAATAAGGTTATACAATTGTACTATCATATTCTTTTAGTGATGAATGAGTTTGCACGCTTCACCGATATAAGAGTTCACGTTCTCCAACGATTTCCTTAAATCGATCCATATTTAACAATTTCTACGATGTGGTGTAAAAATTTATATTATTATTATTATTGGAAACCGAAGAAATAAAGAAATAAATAAATTGTAACCTATATGTATACTAATACTTAACTAGAGTGAACATACATTTAGAAATAATTCGAAATTTGTATCCTTGTTCTTCAAAAGCTGTTTTGAAGAAATATAATGACTTCAATAAATACAATAATCTATAAGATTTATAATTTTTGATCTGGCATTAAATCTGAATTTATTGATTATAATATACATCGTGTGCACGATAATATTTATTATATCTGAATTTTTATCGTAGAATATTCACTTTTAAAGATCGTAATCAATCCCTAAAATTAGTCTGCGCAAGGAGTACAAAATTTCCGATCCTTGCTGAAAACTCACATGAAATAATTTGCATTTTACTTTGTTGAAACATATTTATTTTTTAGCCGAGATATTTATAGAAAAATACCTGTTGCGATAGACTCAATAGGGCGCATCTCCTTGTTGAACTCTTCGAAATTGGGGTAGTTTTCGAGATTTACAACACTTCGTTCGACAATGCGGGAAATATATCTCAGCATCTTTAATCACGAAATGCGTAATATATAAAATATATATAAAACGGATTCAACCACGTGAGATTTGTTCAAAATTCTGCTCGAGCCATCGATAATAATATAGATCCAAGATCCATATATATATATGTATATATCGAGCTCACCTGCCGCTCGTCCCCAGGCTGCCCCTCCTCTTGTCCTCGACGCAGTAGTCCGGGCTCTTGGTCGTGTAGAGGAGATTGTTGTGATGGTAGAGCGGCAGCAGTCGGCCGCTCGACGTCGGCCTGACCTCGGCCGCGGTGGCGTAGCGCCGCAGTAGTCGGGCCCCGGCTGCGGCCGGGCCGCTCGATCCGAGGCCCCGCCAGCAGGTGCGCACGCTGCACGAGCCCGAGACACCGTGGCACTTGCACTCCAGCGTGAGGGACTGCTCCACCGCCTGCGGACGGATAAGGAGTTTTGGGATTATTTTTTTTACTCTGCTTTTTTCTCTCTCTTTTTTTTTTTTTAACTTTTTGCTGCTTTATATGTAGGTGTATTGTATATTGCCTTGCACCTATTTTTATAATCAAGTATCTTTCAATCGCGGTTTGGACGAATGGCGAAGTTTATTAGAAGAGTTGAGATTAGAGGCACTATGTCATTCATTATGCAGTTTCAATGTCAAATAAAGTTTTTACTATATAATCTTTAATGAATTTTCGCATTGTTTTTTGTCATTATACTGATGGTACTTTCGATAATACAATGCAGTATATTTTGAACGTTTTCGAGGCACTCAGTCTAAATCCACGGTCAGAAGTCCGATATATCTTATGGACTTATACATTTTTGATGAATTTTACCACCTAAAATTAAAAAAAATCAGACGTTAAAAGACGCGAACGAAAAACCGAATGACTCAAATGACAACGAAGTTTGGATACATTCGGATATACACAGCGAATATATGAACTTCCGCTAATAGGTTTTGTGTTTACTATCAAGTTTATTTAAATTTATTAAACAGCGCGACTAAAAAGATTATTAATATTCAGTATAGCAATTTGTAAAAAAATCAAAGCCCCAAAAATACTTATGTAAATTGGGTCCTGGACATAGCGTTGCTCCAATGGTAAATGTTATCAGTGTGTATTATATAGGTCTTCTTATAAACTGTAGAGATATTATTTTATATATACACGTTTGGCAACTATCCTCCCCGAGCGATTATTGTTATTATATCATTATTATTCTTATTATTATTATTCTTGTTATTATTATTATTGTGCTCACCCTGCGGCCAGCCCGATTATTGTGCATATTGACTGCGTGCAGGAATTTGGCGTGCGAGCCGGCGCCCGGCATCGGCGTCGAGCCGCCCTGGAGAAAGCGCTTGGCCATCCGCGAGGCCGAGCGCACGTCGTCGCCGCAGCCGCCCCACTTGAACGCGCCCCGCGCACTCGTCGCCGAGCCGAAGGCGAGTGCCGCGGGCGTGTAGCTGGCGCCGGATGACGCCTGGACGAGGGCCGAGGGCGCAGGTGGCTCGCGCCTCGGCGGCGTCGCGCACGAGCAGGCGGCCAGGTTGCCGAGGGCGCAGCCCCGGGCCAGTCGCCAGACCGCCGCCGCGGCCGACATCGCGTAGACGAACGCCTGCTCCTTCGTGCCTGCCGGAGGGGGAGGGCGAAAGAGACAGAGGGAGTTAGATGATTAATTTTGCTAATGGACGCTATTTTGTAAGAATTATATTTATAATGTAATTAATTAATATCATTCACGATGAAAAACAGAACAATAATAAAATAATAATATTAGTCGGATAATACAGGATTATTTTAATAAAAGAAGGACGTGGCAATGAAGAGTGAGAGAGAAAGAGAGAGATAGAGAGAGAGAGAGAGAGAGAGAGAGAGAGAGAGAGAGAGAGTATGGTGCAGGAATTATATGAGATAATAAAAATATGAGGATGGAAGCAGATTTTATTAGACAGAAAATATGGGGATAAAAGTACGTAGTTTAGAATGATAAATTGAGACATCTAGATTTGATTACTGGAGATTCGTGTTTCGCGTAATAATTATGAAGCGTGACAGAATTTTAGGAGAATGAGGCGAATAATTATAAATTCATTCTGTAAGAAGATGGTTGAAGGAAGACCCATTTTATTGATGAGAACGTGGTCAGAGTTTTGTTAGTTTGGTGGTGAGAGTTCAGAGCGATAATTAAGCGAAGAAAATATGGGAGGAAGAAATCTCCTCGCAAGAATTGAATCCTGATGTAGGCTGGAAAATATTCGTGAACATAATCAATGCTAGTCTTAGGAAAAAATTTGTAAAAGAGGTGGTCTGTGAGGTAATTTCTAGATTTTGCACCCTGAGTGATTATACAGCGGATAATATCTTAATTCATAAGACTTTCTAGTTTTTTAAGTTTTGATGAAACTTGTCAGTAAGTTTGATAAGAATAGATCAGAAATACATTCAAGGAGGAAGATTTCGGCTGATACGGGATTCTTTCAAAGGTAACTAGATGTAGATTTATGAAAAGAATAATGTTAGAAGATCAGTGAACAGATTTTTTTTGAAATATTTAGGATATGTTCTTCTTAATATTGAATTTGCTATCGATTTCAGTATCAAGGTTGTTAACAGTGTTTTAAAACAGTATAATAACATTAATACGACATGATCGCACCTGAACGTAGTATGAAAGAGGATAATGTAAGAATAGGTTGTAAAAGTATGGGCCTTATTTCAGAGAGAGAAAGAAAGGAGGATGATATTATATAAATGGATGTGTTACGAAGGTAGTTACGATCTGCAAAACAAAACCGATCAGAGTAAAGAAGTTGATTACTTACATGACAGAAAGAATACAAAGACTAACGATGCTTCTGAATAACTTTTTAAGACCACATTGTTTCGGAAAATGATGCGTACAAAACATATTTAGAAATTGGCCAAAAGAAATGAATATGGCTTTGATCTTATGGTCATTTTAGACCTTTTGTTGGAAATTCAGCTTTTGTTTTTTAAACAGTAATGCCTGTTTCTAACTCCGGATTCGGAAAGATTCGAAATTTTTACGCATAGTTATTATGTATGTGTATACTGTATTATACAGTCCTAAGGTCGTGAAAAAATTAATCTTTTTTTTCATTGATGTTCAAAAAATTTGTTGAAAGTCAATGTTTAGTGTAAAATGACAGCAAGGATGAGTACTTGATTTTATTGTGGTTTTATATGTAATCTTCAAGGTCATATAAAGGACAAATAAAATAAAAATAAACAACCAATGTAAATCTCTAATAATCTTAGAAAACATATCACCCACGAATATTTAAGATGTAAAGATTTCATTCACACTCATTCATTTCGCACTCATTCATTTCGCTCATTCCGAATCATTCGTAAAAAACTAGGCGTACATTTAAAAACAAATTCAGGTTCACATAACCTTCAAATTTTGATTTTCAATTTCAGCGATTCTGATTCGAATTTTGGTTTTTATTTGACATATTTAATTAATTTTATTTCAAAGACAGATCTTTATTAGAAACATGTCAAACTAATTACTTAATACTAAGACATTTTAAAAGATAATTATCTAGATTTATTTAAAATGCTCGATATATAATTTTATTTATGGATCAATTTTGTCTTTATATTTTTTTGTTTTATTAAATCAACTAAATTTTACTGCTGAAAAATAAATGTAAATCTTCTAAAAAATAAGTTTTAATCATTTTTTATTTGCCATATTTTCAAAGAATCAAGGTTCAATTATCCAATATCGGATTCTCAAATATTCATCACAGGGACTGAAACTTTTACTAATGCGTAAAGGATATTGATTTACTATGCCCGATACAATTGTCATTGTCTTTTAATTTATTTGTAATTTTATTTAAAAAATATTTTTGTTTCAATTTCAATTTATCGATGATACCAGCAGAGTTAGACTACAGTCGATGGCATAATCCGATTGGTATGAAAATTTCAAAACAGATTTATCCGGATTTCCATGCTAACAGATTTTAATTCTGCAGTAGAGATTAAAGTATTAGTGGTAACCAAGTTACCCTTATTGCATTATCAAATGTATGAATATTAATAAAACATTGAACAGTGAGTCTCTATCGCAGTATATTAAATTTAAAAACTAGACAAAAAGCATTATAAATTACTTAAAGAACTTACCGAACAATTTTCAGTCCATCAGGACTGTAGAAACTATTAATTGTTATTCTAATTTATCAGCATTGTATGACACCGTATTTCTTTAATAGTATAAAATAATAATTAAACATGGAAAATTAATAGAAAATTCTCGGAAGCATTTTTGCGCTATTGGATTTATTAGCCACTTTGTTTTATAATGATCTTTATACTGATTATTGTTTAACAATATTTTTTTGTTTGACAGCTAAATAACATTAAGTTACAGATGTTTATAGATTTGCTGATTGTCCTGCATTATTCCATTGAATTCGAGATTTAATTTTCATGATGATAAGCTGAGACTCCTATTTTTATTTCATCAATACAATTAGCAGTTATTATAACTGAATTCATAATTTTTTTATATCCTCGTTGAAGGGATATCGGAGTTTATCGGGTTATCTATTCTTGTACGTTTAAAAGATATTTAGATACTCTCACAAAAATTATAATGTATTACTGAGATTTCTATCAAAGCAAACGTTTGGTATTTTTCTTGACCAACTCGTAGATTTGAAAAATAAATCCAGTACATTATAAATATATTAAACAGTATTAAAGAAATATTCTTTCAAGTAATAAATTTTTCAAATAATCATAAAAAGAACTTTCACAAATTGGAGCTCTTTTATTGAGTTTCACCGTTGATCAAGAGATGGCGATCTGCGTAATCATGCTGTCAGATATTCTTTTCAAGTAGTTAGTTCAAGTGGTCTTCGATTGCTAAAACTAGACAACTGTCAGCCTCAACCTGCAGGCTAATATTCTAAGGAAGACGGACGTTTACTTGACATAAACACCTTTTCATTCTGGGGGCGAAACCGACGTTACTTCCATCATGCGGAAAAGTCACATTTTCTACAAAATGATTTTAAATAATTCCTCATTTATTCTGTCTTATCATTGAATTTGAGTGTATCGTTAGTACCTTAGAAAATAATTAGTTTCTACTCCCTTGATACTTTTATCATATTAATTGAAAACATCATATTTTGTATGTCTATAAATTTATAAGAATATTAATTTTAATAAAGAATGCCTTTGAAATCTATGCAAATCAATTGCTATAGATTTGAATTTGCTATGTCATTGGTCATAAAGATAATTCTTTCATTCCCTATTTGACAAATTCATTGCCAAAGAAATTATTTATTAATTCTTCTGAAATTTCTAGTGATCGTTAGAGATTATACCTCGACTTGTAATGCAGAGCTTGTAATCGCATTCATTTATATTATAGTATTCCGTAATAGCCTATAGGATTAGTGAATGATGAATGATTTTTTTATAATCGCGTCAAGTTTTTTTTATAATAATTTCTTTCTTGAACTATTTACATATTTTTAAATGTACAAACACCACATACACACACATATTATATATATACATTTAACATCGTACCTGCTTCATTACAAAAGGATTAGACAGCAATTTCAACAGATATATATATATATATATATATATATATATATATATATATATATATATAGAATCCATTATTCTTACCCGTGATCAGTTCGGGCGTGAAATCGGGCGCCCTGTCGATGCTGCTGCAGTTCCACCTCTGGTTTCTGAATGCCTGCTGGCAGACCTCGGACGTGTCCCTGGCCGCCTGGACGATGTTGCGCATGATGTCCGGGGTGGCCCGGCAGGCGCGCGCCTGCTTGCGCTCGAGGAGGCCCGAGGACCTCGCGCCCGTGCAGGCCTCCCGCGTCCACTCGAAGCCCTCCGGATGCCGACCTATGGCACTGGGCAGTATCACATGAGTTTTACGTTTATATGCGTGCTGAAGAGGTCGTGATTTTAGTTGGAGGGGGTGGGGCTGGGCGAGGGAGAGAGGAAATGAAAGAATATTTCTCACTTTCCTGTTTTGATATAAAAAACATTGTTTTTATAACGATAATTTTGAAGAAGAGTTTTAAATTTTCAAAGTAGCTCAAATACCAACTTAATTGGAGGACGAATTTGATTAACAATTATTTTCTACTATTATGCATCGGTGATGCAGATTAATTACAATGGTCTTAATTCACCGGAGAACAATTTTGATTCTATAAGTCGCAGGTATAATAGCAAAGTAATACATACCGGTCGGAATACATGCAAGGTTAAGCACCGCACGATATATCATTTTCTAATATTGACTTTTATTTTCGCGTACGTTAGATTAGATTGAGACGCTATATAAATAAAAAAATGTAACAGTTTGCTCTTTTACTAATAGTAAAAATGATTTTGGAATTTATTTAGAAAATCTGATTCCTTACATATTATAGATAAATAACAATATAATATATGTGATATTATGCATGATAAGACTATTTAATCCAAGTCAAATGAGTAAACTAGGAATATAAATTACAGATGTATTCAGATTAATTTTTTTTACAATGGTTTTTTTTCAAGACTTATGTAGGAAAAACATTTATCGATTTTTAAAAATAGACAATTTACGTATTTGAAAAAGTTATCGAATGATTTAAATAAATTACTTATTTATTATTATTATTATGAAGCGTGAATGATCTATTTACTGAGGAATCTACAGTATAAAAAACGCTCTATTCTCACCAGAGAAATTTTGTAATTCATTGTGTAAAGTGTTGGAAAAAATTTTGAGATAAAGAAAGTTCAAATTTCATTCAACACTAAAAAATTACGGACCTATAAAAAAGGTTTTTCCATCTTCATAATATTATTGCTAGATCTGCTAAATTTATATCCCTCTTATTTTGTGCTATGATATTATCATATTTATTATAATTTTTTTTATATTGAGATAAGCGGGATCGGGATTAATCCAACAAAGGGATAATAATGAGTTATTTATTAATAGTACTAATAATAATAATAATAATAGAAGGCATTATAGGAAAAACAAATATTTCACGGATGATTTATTTATCCGATCCATTTCATAATTTCGATATAAGATGCCCTTAAATTAATTAAAGAAAGGAATTATTCAGCGCGCTAATCCGGGGATATAATTCATCCGCGGGTTGAGTTCTTATTTATTCGGAAATGTCGATACACACACACACACACACACACACACACACACACACACACACACACACACACACACATATATCCGAGCTGCAATTCTTTGGGGAGGTACGCACGAACATCGAACCGGTCATTGACTTACACACACATAGAAATTAATCCCAGGCGCCATATACACGTGCATCGGTCCGGGTACAACCCTCGATCTTAAACTCCACCCCATATATATATATATATATATATATATATATATATATATATATATACAGATATGCCGGCTTCCTATTCTCCTTTGTCCTCACCACCCTCGGTATCTCGCCGACTTTAACTTGGATTTCTTGTATATATGTATATATACTTATATATAGAACTCCATACATCCTATCTTGGCGGGTGAGCGCGCAATCTTATTAATCATATCAATCCTAAAAGTCCCGCAAACTGCCTTTGTCGCTCAGTTTTACGACACCTTGCGCGCCTCGCCGGTGCAGTATCGCACGGGCGCGAGCTCCCCATCGAGCTCCTCGGCCCCCGTGTGATTTACGAGCCTCTCTTTTTGCCTTAGACGTGCGGGATCGGCTATCCCGATATCTCGCGCGACGTCCCCCATCTCTATATATTCGGTTGCAAGATTCGTCGCGCTACCGAAACTTTTGTCGCCTTCTTTCACTCTCTCTCTCTCTCTCTCTCTCTCTCTAACATTCTGAAATGCGCAGGAGCGAAGCGAATAAGGCCATTTTTCTTTGGATTTTTTTGGAGCACGCGCGCGATATTCTTTGACCCCCCCCCCGAAAAGGGGCCACGTGGGTGATACGTTACCGCTGGCTTTTTGTGTCGTCGCGCCCTTGTGACTGATAACCGACGATACGCCTGTTAAAGTTGATGTGATGAAAAAGACGAGACGCGTGCGCCAATGAGCCCTGTGAGGGAGAGAGAGAGAGAGAGAGAGAGAGAGAGAGAGAGTGAGACAGAGAAAGAGAGTGAGAGAAATGCGTGACGAGCAGTCGAGTGACTTTTCGTTTAGCTTCGCACAAGTGATTTATATATTTTACCGATTTCTATTGTCCGGGCGACGCGGTAGTAAGATACTGTTTTTAGATGTGCATAGGGATCTTTTTTCCCCGGCTAAATCGTCCGCGAGAAATGGCAACGCAACGGGGAGAAGCAAGGACGACGAGAGTATGGCGCGGGAGGGTAGAGATACGCGAGATTCTGCTTCATTCAAAATGACATTCACAAATATGGCCAATTGATCAAATTGAAGCTGAGCGCGTTTCATTATATTGTCGTGAAAGTTTCGAGATGGGATTAGACTATATTTGTTCAAATAACTTATATTTGCAAATGAAAAGTAAAAATAATGCTGGTGTAGTTGAAGTTTGTATTTTAGAATAGAATCATTCAATAATGAAATGAAATTCTAATTTTAATATTAAATTTTTGAACGACGAGGTTAAATAGTATAAACTTACTTATAAAACGAAAACATTTATAAACTTATTCAAATATTGGAATTTGTAAAATACCAATGGATCAGAACTATTCTTCTATTGTAGTACTTTTTAGATTTTTGTTCTTACAAACTAATTACGTAAAAATAGGATTTATATATTTCTGAATTTATAGTAACTCTAGTTGTTCCAACTAATACAAATCTAAATCTCATTAATAACTCTTAATTAAATTTAAATTTTAGTTACAAATTTGTATGTGGAATTTACAAATCATGATTACACAAAAAAGAATAAAATTTTAGAAACGGACATTTCCATTGCGCACATTTTATTCGTCATATTTCTATTCTAGGATATATTATATTGTCTGTCTCTGTAGAATTTGTCGAACTGTTCGAATATTTCTACAAATGCATTATATAAATAAAGGAAAAAACATTTAGGACTTGAATACAAAATCAGAAATATGGAAATTACAATTAGAAAGCAGTTTAACAACAGAATGATTTATCTTGACACGATCTGGATTAGCTGTTTGAATAAATTACAATTAGGAGTCAAGAAGATATTGTTTATTATTTATCATTTTGCCGTTTAACTTTCATTATGGCAAATGTCGAAACTCTATCTTCAACTGTAATGATGGAGCTTCTGATTTTACAGATTAGACGCGAGAATAATTGAAGTACTTTCCTCAGCTGCTAATTGATTACGTCCATCATACAAGTATTTACGACGCGAATGAAACTCGTGGTCTGCATTTCTCCACTATTCTCTAGATCTTGAATTACAACACCACTCTATTTCTCGTATATTATCTTGAAAAGCTCGCTAGCGAATGGCGGAAAGTTTGAATCGACGTCGTGGTAATCTAGACGAGGCACGTACCCCTTCCCCAGCATTCCTAGATTAGTCACATCTCTCTCTCTCTCTCTCTCTCTCTCTCTCTCTCTCTCTCTCTCTCCCCCATTCTCCGTTTCCTTTCTTCTCTTTCTGTCTAATGCCGCGAAACTACTGATGCATATAGTACGCGAGGGCGTCAGTCTCTCACGCGACCGGGAAATCTGTTTCTTACGCAGCCGTGTTCTCTCTCTCTCTCTCTCTCTCTCTCATGCTCTACCGCGTGCGTTATCCCGTCAGAAATGATTTATTCGCGAGGCCGCATCTCTTGCGGAACAAAAACTTCTTGCGGCGTTCAGACGATTTGCTCGACGTCGTTGTTATAAAAGAGGTAAAGAGGAGAGAAGGATACTTTATCCCTGCGCGGGTAGATTCTATAACGATGAAAAATGAGTCGCGGGAGTCGAGTCGATTTCGGGGCGATTTGATCGCTTAGTATTTCTTTTATATATAGTGGTGGTAGAGGATTGAGAGAGAGGTGGATAAAAGTGTCAGAAAAGGCGGCCGTTTAGAAACTTGAAGCCGTTACAAACTGTTTTGATTATGGATAGGTTTGGCTATGATATTGAAAATTAAACTTTCTAAGATGGTTGTAATTGATGAAAACAAGTCGGATAATAAATTTGCCTTCATGGAAATGAAATGCAAAAAAATTACATAATACTCACCAAATATTGAATTAATATATAACATTAGAAATGATTTACCTTAGTTGGTGCCCAGCATGCAGTATAAGTATAAATCGAGCTAAAAAATCTCAAACCCAAAGGCCAGAGGACTTTTATACTGAAGTACAATAGACAAAAGGTCGAAAACAGCTGCTACTTGAAGGAGGTAGTTGGCAGATAATTAAGGATTATAGAACAAGCGATCATCAGAACATATTGAATCGAAATATATTAATGGGAAGTCAAGTTTGATTTTCCACGATTCGTAAGAGTATGCGAAATCGAACGTTGTATGAAGAAATTTTTATGAGTCAATTAATATAGTCTATCATCATTTATGTCTATCGAAGTTATCACTGGCATTATTAAACACACAACTTTCCCCAGCTGTCAACAGAAATTACTGTTATTATACTAAATATACCATTTGAAGGAAGCAGCCATATTGGACCTCCCATTTAGGAGTGGTTGTAATAGATAATTGTACTCATGAAATTCAGATTCTTGAATGTAGCATTCATACGCCAGTTATAAAGAATTAGGAAGCTGAATGACGATGCATCTACTAATTAAGCTATCTAATTAATGTTTTTTCTAAGTTAAAAGAATTATTTTATTTATTTGAGGGGTCTATTGGATTTCAAATATAGGCAGATGTTTTAACTGTATGCATATTCAGAATCATGGGAACCTTGAATCGGATCACTATACAGTACATAATGATTGCTGTAAAAAGACTATATAAATATGTTATATGAGCTGAATGAGAGAAAGAACTTATTAAGACGAATGATGAAACAAAGATATTTTCATTGTATCGAATTCTATGTTTGGATAATACTAGAAGGAATCTCGCAGAAAAACTGTTTATATTAATTTCTAGGAGACGTTTTAGAGGTAGTATTACAGGAATATAGCGAGACAATCATCACTCTCTGCTAGTCTGCCTGTTGAACATTTTTGGCATTCGAAATATTTTCAAATCTGTTGATCAAGATTTGACGATTAATACTAGAACAATCTTTTGAGGACCATGAGGCAAGAGGCTCAGATATATCATATAGTTTGTATATTCCATGATTATACTTCTACGACCATTATCTGGTCAACAAGATATTTGCAGTCGTAAAACGCAACAGATAACGGCCAATATGGCTCAAAGATTACCACTTGAATACATCGAGCGTATTATTAATACTCCATAGAATCCTCTGTGAATACACACATGTAAAAATATTTTTCCTGTTTAATACGAAAATAGCCTTACAACTATCGCCATTCCTTAGACTGCACAGATATGAATAAAAAAAGTGATGTATTGCCTGACCATATCTCAACAGATGGGATTAAAGCTAGCGTCGATAAAAATATAAATCTTTCTGTTGACTATGAGGAATTTTTATATTTCTAAGTTATGCTCTATATAAGTCGAGAGCGTGATCGGTGGTATCAAAGCGGTTATTAGCTACTTAGAGAACTTGAATCAGAGCGAACATTCCTGCCAGAATCAGAACCCGACTTAATAAAGTCATGGTCACCGTTGGTGGTCCCACTCTTTGAAAGCGGCGTCTGCTTATTAGAGGCACCGAATCCATCATGTTATATAGTCGAAAGATATGTGCCAATTCATTCAGGGCGGCGATATATAGAAAGATAATAACAACAGTGCAACTGAAGGAGGCATCGCACATCGTGACTTTGAACCGCCTGGTCTTAAAAATGCGGTAGACTTATTATTACGTATATATTATTTTTATGCATTTCTAACCAAAGCAAAGAAGATTTGCGCCAAAAAATGAATGATTTGAATTAAGAGGAATTTTTGGAAAAATATCAACGCGTCAGAGGGGCAACGATCATCAAATAGAGAAGAGAAGCGGCCCACTGATAACTTGTCTGATCAGTCAGATAATATCGTGAATTCAAATTCATAAGGAGACGTTAATTAACATTTCACGCAACTCTTGAGATATCAAGTAACCGATTTCTGAGTTATAGCTAATCGAAAGGGAAAGTACACGCTCAAACTGAATGCATTTCATGTATTTTTATATTCAAACTTTGGTAAAAATTGTTATTAATATAGCCAAATGACAAATTAATGAATATAAAAATCCAATCTATTTTTAAGTGAATTTCAGCATTAATTCTTAATATTTACGAATTGTATCGTTTTCTACAATTTTCTTCAGTTCTAAAGGAAATCTATTAATAGAAAATAGGAAGATTTTTTATTTTATATCATGCAATCTAATATGCAAAACACTATTTCACCTCTACTTTGCGAATCCGTTACATTAAATATTCAGATTACATTGCATATATTATAAATAAACGGATTTAGCAGAATTGCCTCGGTTAAAATAACTTAAAAATTACACGGATAATCCTTATTTATTCGGAATTATTATTTTGCCCGGCGAAATGAATAAAAATCATTTTTCAACCGATGCTTCGTATGTTAAATAACATTAAATCAACATTAAGGCAAGTGCAAATAAATCGACGTGCGCGAACGAGCAGAAACGTAACTCGACTTATTTGAAAATCAAGCCAGCCTATCTTTTTACCTTCATTTCAAGCGACGTCTCGCGTTCACGCTTTAATGCACGTCGGCGCTGGGGCATCGAAGCATCTATACAGGGATCACACGGCATATTTATGCAACAGCTGTAGCATTGGACTCAGAAGGAAGCGACATATAAAGAGACCGTTCTGCCCCCCACCTATACCTCTCTCTCTCTCTCTCTCTCTCCCTTCCTTCATCTTTCCCCGAGAGTAGGCTAAATATTATTTAAGAGAAATAATAATCAGCTCGTTAGAAGGGGGCTTATATATGCAAAACCTGCCGGATCATTCCGCCGGGCGTCATCGCGCGAGCGCGCGCTCCCCCATCCACCCGCTCCCACCCTATGACGTCGGTGCGCGCGTGAAAGCCCCGCTAACGAGATACGCACAACCGCGGGGCCCCGAAGCCGCGTCGTTTTACCGCTCTGGCGAACGAGTATTATTATAATATGAGCGCGCGCGCGCGCTCGCACGCCTGCGATACGAGATGAGATGAGATCCCGACGAAACTCGCCCGATACACGCTCGGCCGCACGAATCGGCGATCGCGTGGTAGGAGAGATAGGGGGGATGGATGGGCGGGCCCCGCTGCAAGGTAATATAATTGGAGTTTCTCGGGCGATCTCCATCGGCGCCGCACGCAGTGCGCTGCAGCTATATACGTACGTGCACACACACACACACACACACACACACACACACACACACACACACACACCGCCATTTCTTTTCGCCCACTCGCACATATTATGTATATAATAAGTTTTCTATGATTTGAGCTGCACGTATATATATATATATATATATATATATATATATATATATATATATATATATATATTGTGTTGGCGGTGCGAGACGGAAAAAGTCGGCAGATAATAGTGTCGAACGAGGAAAACGTTGCGATATTATACTAATGGGCTACGTTGAATCTGAAATAGGTTATTTTCTTTTTTCGACCGGATAATAATCCGGCACGACGAAACGCGATGCTACTTTAGCGCACATAAACAGATCTTGTTGTGCAATCTTATAAGCGACATGCTGATTAAAATACAATTTAACAGAAATACGAATAATCGATATAATATTCTATACTCATTATTTATTCTGTTATATTGAATGCGGAAGATTTTAATTTAAATTATTATTAATGTACTTTTATAATTTGTATAATTTTAATACTTTAATGAAGTTGTCTCATCAGTGTACGCAATTATGGAAGATTGTCGCAGGAAACTTTCTAAGGCTTTTATTGAATGTATAAGAAACTCACTAACTAAATAGTAACGCTAATGGACGCGTGTTTTTTTTTTGAGAATGAATCTTCTGAAATCAGAAATTCAATCTGGTTTAGCATTAACTTTTACGAGAAATCCACCGGAAATGATATTTATTTTATCCATAATTGTCTTCAAAAATGGGAAATCACATTGATAAATGAGTCGTATATTGATTAGTTCTGAAGAATTATCATGATATAATGACAGTTGAGTACCAACTATAATTTTGAGGAGTAACGGAAAAAATTAGAAAATACCGCAATAAATAAGATACATTTTGAATCAATTATCTGTAAACGATGTGTTAATAACATCTTTACAATTGTAACAGAAAGGTCTGTAGAAGAAACGGTGGATATTTTTAATTTCATTCGTGATAGAATAAAATATACAAAAGAAATAGAATTAAACAATAAATTACAAATTTGGACATCAATGATATCAGAATTAGTAATTACAGAGAAAAATTAAATTGGTATAGAAAACTTACATGGTCAAGAAGGTTATTAAATTTTAACTAGCACCATCTATTCGAAAATAAGATAGGTACTATAAAAAATGTAATCGACTGAGCAAACAAATTGTTATACAAAGATTTTAGAAACAATAATTTAAAATTATTTAAAGAGATATTCGTTCAATATATATATATATATATATATATATATATATATATATATATATATATATATATATATATATTGAATGTAGAAGTAAGTTTTTAGCGCTTTTAATTAAATTTTGAGGTTTTATTATGAAAACATGATTACATATCCTTTATTCAAAGTATACCCCATTGGAAGCTATAACTTTTTCTGATCTTTTTGGCAATTTATTCATTTTGGACCAATAGAATTTCTCGCCTTTCAAGCCCAAGAATGTATGAGTTGAAACTTATTCCCATAAGAGAGTTCTGCATTGATTGAAACTAGTGGTAGTCAGATGATGCCAAGTCTGGACTGTAAGGTGGGTGAGCCAGAATTTCTAGTCTACTATTCTCTAAAAAGGTTTTGACCAAAGCCGCGTCTCAGATTCTAGTTGTTTTTCCTGTAATATTCGCTTCAAATGAATAAGTTTGGTTCGATACAATGGTTCTTTGACGGTTTGATCACTCGGAAGCAGATGGTACTATACGACACGCTTTTGATCCCACCATTTGCAGATCATGACCTGTTTTAAACGAATTCGATTGGGGGTCGATTGGGAGGACTCGCTCGGCTTTGTATACGATTTTCTGCGTTTAGCGTGATCATAATAAATCCATTTTTCATGTACATACGATGCAAAAATGATTTATTTTGATACCGCTGCAGCAACATTTCGGGTATGCAAAATCACCGCTCGACGTCTCTCGGCTTCAATTCGTACAGCACCCAGTTTCCAACCTTGCCTGATACCCAATGATGCTGCAAGTTCTTCTTGAACCTTTTAAACCGTTTCAATAATTTACTTTACCAATATATTCGGCCCTATAAGTTGCCGAAAGCAAACGATAGGCTTCAGCCGCACTTTTCCTCGTATTAAAGAATAGAAACAGCTCTTCTAGCAAATGACATTTATTTGGCTTTGCTTGATAACACACGAGGTGTGACATTTCTGCCCGTTATCCACTGGTGACACCATCTTTTGAGGAACACTGGAAAAATACTTGTACATCCAATATATATATATATATATATATATATATATATATATATATATATATATAAAGGACATACTCACACATAAAAAAACATGCAGGCCATCCGATAATTCTCACCTGAATATCGTCGATGGGCAATAATGTGCGCATAGAAGGAGAGAGAGAGAGAGGGAGCGAACGTGCGCGGATTGCACGCGTCGGCGACGCCGAACGCTCGCGTTGAATGAGGAGAGAATGAGCCGAGTGAGTGATTCCGCCGCATTAAGGGAATTTATAGAGACATAAGCCGGCGCGCAGCGACGAGAGCTCAAAGCATAGCCCAGGCGGGCACAAATGAATTTCATTAAAGCGGAACGAGCTCGCATAATGTGATGATGCGTGTAGATATATCCGCATGCATATATATACGCCTTTTACGTACATATATAGCATGAACTCGTAAATTCTGCGCGTAGCTATCTCTCTCTCTCTCTCTCTCTCTCTCCGCATACCTACACGGCCCTCCATTGTCTCGCGACATCACTGATGATGATTATTCTCTCTTGACTCGAGCGCGCACGCGTGATTTAAGACCCAGAGGCGATCGTTAAATTCGGGCTTCGTTTTTTTTGTTGTTTTTTATTTTTAAGGGGCTTATGCGTCGCGTCGTTGTGTTATGCCCATATATGAATTCTTTGGGTGGGGGTGGGGAGTTGGGCGCGTTGCTATTCTTCATCTACTGAGAGCGTGGTGAAGGACGGGCAGGGTGGATGGGGGGTTGATCGAGGAAACGTTAAAGTGTTAATGCTACGGTGGTAATAAACGTTTTTACGAGCGCGCCAGCATAAAAAGCGTGTTTAATATCACCTTGGGCGGTGATAACTTTTGATGTTCGCGGGCTCCTTTTATTATATAGGAAAGAGAGAATGAAAGAGCGAGAAAGAGAGAGGTCTGCTACTTAATAATATATATATATATATATATATATATATATATATTTCATTAAATGATTACGCGTAATATATATGTTAAAAGTGCGGGGTGCGCTCGTATACAACCGTCGAGGCGTATGTATAAAGCTTCCAGTGCAAATAAAGTATGCATTTCCGTGCGAGTACACGCGCACTTGTTTTAAAACCAGTAGGATTATATACTTTTAATTTACTTGGTCGTATATCATACTTAACTCGGATTTACTTATATATATATATATATATATATATATATATATATATATATATATATATATATATATATATACGCATAAATGAAGTTATTATGGATCTAGGATATAAGCAAGCTGTTTCTGAGAAATCAGGGGACTACACACGTGACGAATTTATGGGATTTGCCGCGATAAGCCACATAAATAAGAAGTTGAACGTTGCATTACATACCGTAGATAAAAACTACTGTGTACTATACCGTAATAAATTTTGCGATTGCGCACGTGAATAAATCGGACCCTATAAGTACGACTAATATATATATATATATATATATATATATATATATATATATATATATTCTCTCTATATATACATATATATGTATAGAGAGAGAGAGAGAGAGAGAGAGAGAGAGAGAGAGAGAGAGAGAGAGAGTGAGAAGCGCCGCATTCAGATGAAGAACACGTGGTTTATATTTACATAGACACACCCGCATGTGTGCGCATACACGCATGTACAAACACAACAGATGAAAATACCTATAAGTGCGCTGACAAAGTATTTCAGTTCCATAAAATATATAGGTACTGAAATATATTGACATCCATGCTTTGTTGATATATTACAATGTAATCGAAAAAAATGAAGTAACTTCTTTGCTGTAATAATTAACAACAGAGTCAATTATATTTTACTACGATCAATAGGGCGATATTAAACGTGAGATTATAAGATTATCCAGGATGCTTGCCTGTTTTACAGTCGTAACTCTGCTATAACACTTTTCATAGCAAAACTTCGCGTTGATGCATTTCGGCAATTTTCAGTATATTTAAAAGAAATTTTACTAATCTCAAAGATACTTTTGCGTACTTCTTGAACCTCCAATGCACCTATTTGTTTAGTTCTCCTCTTTGCCGCAAGTACCGGATATTCTAATTAAGTTATAAAAAAAATATCAACATTTTCCTTAACATAATTTTCAATTCTTTTCATCAATTTCATTAAAACAAAAAAAAAAAAGATAATATATTTTTGTATTCGCTACAGTTAAATAAACGTGATGAAGTATCTATCAAAACGCACAATCTACAGCGTATAAAAATACTTTCATTTTATATATGGAAACTTTTAAAAATACCCCGCTCCTTTAAGAATCCCGGTATAACGAGCCATTCAATGCGGCATTAGCGGCGGCGCGTAATACGATCGAAGGAACGAGAGCGGCCAACGGGCCGCCGGGATCGCACTGCGCTCGATCCGAAACAAAGAGGATAAAAAGGGCCTACGTATGCGTACGCGGAAGTGCCCCGGCATCGCGGCGCGCCGATCTCCGATCGGCCGGGTGGATGCGCGGCGCGCGCACGCGTGCGCGTTTCCGCCCGCACACGTAAGCCGCTCCGTATAATCCAGAAACGGTATATACCGAACAAAGTCGCGTGCGCTGGTCCCAATGCGCGCGCGCGCGCGCATACACATACACATGTCCGATTAATGCGTCCTTCGCACCGATCATTCTCCACTTTTCTGCTGTACGTGTGCCCAATGTGTGTACTTTGGGCGGTGATGGAGGGACAGGGGGTTAGGGCACCGGGTTTTCCAGATTGCACGTTCGCGCCGCGCTTCAAAATCGATTTTGCACGGCCTCGGCATATAACGACAAGGCCTGCTATCATTTAAGCGAGTACGCGGAGAATCGGGCATAGGACGGTACGTGAGACGGGGGTGGATGATAAATTAAGCGTTGTTCCGTTATTGGCGAAGGGTATACACGTATGTATGTATATATATATATATATATATATATATATATATATATATACATACGCGTCACTTATGCTTTTTCTTCATCCTCCATTTCTTTCTCTCCTCACCGCTCCTTAAACCGGCGTCCGGATTTTGTTAAAGACGCGCTCACCATTCCAGGTTTATGGCCACGACTTTGTACCCGGTAATTTCTCCCGGCGGCATGGCTGGTGAGAGAGGGGAGGGGTTGACGCAGTTGCTCGCCTTCGTGGATCAGATTTGATTCGGCTGCTTGCGCAACGAGCTGCTTTAACACCACCGAGCAATTTATTATTTGTGTACAGGACTCATGACTGCTTCGTGTACTTCGAAAGCGTAAATATATGTAAAGATGCTTTTTTTAACCTTGAAGTTTGCCATTCCGCACCATTTCCATGTCCATAAATCATCGATCAAATGTCACACTTAGTTACGCCTTTATGCAGTCACATTTATATTTTTACACATGTTAATAGTTTATATATTTCGTAATTTTTATGTTTTTACATTCCGTACGTATATAGGATAATTAATCTGAACAGAAAGGTCAATTAGTATATTCATTAATAAATTATAATAAGTGTATTAGAGATTGGTTTAAATGCTATCTTACGGTTTTTTTGGATACTAATATATCATCAAAGGAAACTGATAACATGTAACTGAATTATATACATATCTTTGTTTCTGTTAAAAATAGGAAATAGCTAATCGTATAAATGGATTTAGATTTTTAAATAGATTAAATTAAAAGATTCTACAAAGTTATTCGAATTATAATATTCCTTATTGAGTTTACATAATAACATCTCTGAATGATTAATTGAGTATTGTTTAGAATGTTTTACATAGATATAATTGTGTAGATTAAATAACAAATTAATATTGAAATTCAGTTGATTTCTCAAATGTATAACATACATGAAACCACTAATCGAAAGTTCATATTATTTGTAGAAAGTTTTAAACTGTAAATGGTACATATCGACATGCCATAAACATGGAACTTTTGCTGCTAAAGCTAAAGTGGTTTCAGTGAAGAAACGTTTATTTAATAACAGAATAGAATTTTTTTTTTTTTTAAATTTAGAAATAAGGTACTCTGGTCCAGATCTTTTGAATACGATGGATTCTGTATATTAAATCAATCAAAAGAAATTTCTTTCCGTCAAATGATAATGATATTCTTTTATTTTTTCATTCAGCTGATTGGATAATGAGACAGCATCCTGATCAGTGATTGTCTATACGTTTTACAAATTTTTAATTCAATATATAGTAGCGATCGTAATTTAAATTTTTTTTGAGCTTAAGTAAATATCCTTGCCTACTTTAAACTCCTTTTGCCTTGAATAATCCATTATTGTGAATGTTCTTTTGTGCCGGAAATGTATAGTGGCATATAGTAGTATTATCTACAGTTACTAATCTTTAGAGAAACTCATCTGGAGCAGCATGCGCTGCAAAAGTACTTTATAGGAGATCATGTTCTTGCGTTTCTTTTCAGTTGGCAGAAAAAGCGACACCCACCTTGCAGATGTTTTTTTCACTCATAGATGATTATGCAAATCCTTAGAGGAATTAAAATGAGGCGGAAGTGACTGTATACTGGACAACAAGCGGAACTTAGGTGTTCAAAATTTAAAGATAGTACAAATTTGAAGATTGTTGAAAGATAAAGCAGAGACACGCTTACAATATCGCTTATAAACGTATTCACTTTAATTAGTGTATGTTCTGTTTAATTTCTTATTACGACAATTATGTTGTATCATAGCTAGCAATTATTGAAACTGTATATTATAAGAAGGTTTTATATATACTAGGTTAAATTTTCAATTCTATGTATCTACAACTTTTATTCGATAATTCGTTCGTATACGAAATATCTTCCAACGAATGAACGATTTGCAGCACAATACGGCAGCATATGTTTCGCTATACAAATATACAAGGTATATTTGGAATCATGTCGAACCTACTGCATCCATATGGATCCTCACACATGTGAAACCTTTATAACACAATACTGTAAATTGTTTTATAATTTTATTTTTTACTTGAATTATTCTATTTCAGTTTTTATTCATTTTTCCTAAAAATGTTTGAATTTATGTATAATTATCATTTTTTATCATTATAATGTTTTAATTTTTGTAAATGAATATAGTAGCATTGTCAATATTCTATTTCTACTGTACTTCTATTGTTATTTTTTCATGTTATGTAGTAATTTTTTCAAAAAATTGTATCTCTAATACTCGAGACACATTCAATTACATTGATTTTCTTAATGAAAGCTATGCAAGAAATTTTTAGATGCTTGTAAGTCCCTCCGGTACATTAGCATTTTCTAAAACACATGTATTACACGTCTCTCTGTATTATCGCATATTTTCCTTTCATTTACATAATTACCAGAGTTCCAAGCAAAGAAAAAGCTGTATACTTAATAAAGTGCTCAAAGAATTCAGAGGCGACGAACAATCGGAAATGGGACTTCAAAATCTTATATTTTAATAGCACTCGGCGAAGAACAATACTTTGCCTCTCGGTCTATGCAATAATGCAAACAGCTGCTCGGAAGGTGAGGTAGAGATAGCGAGGGGGGGGGGATGACGGGAGAAGGGAAAGTCCTGTCTCTGAGAACAATGCAAGTGATAAACCTTGATAAAGGTAGATGCTCTTTTATCTTTTCGCGCTCCTATTATTTAAACCTGTCGTTATGAAAAGGGGCGTGCAGCTTTCTAAACGTGTAGACGTAAATATGACGTTTATTAATTTACCGTATTCATAAAACGAGTTTAATTTGAATTTCCGAATGTCATTGTTCTCGTTGATGTAACAATAAAAATTTTTTATCTTAGCATGAAAAATTCTGAAGGTTATTATTAATGTTCTCGTAAATCTTCATTTCTACAATTAAACAATATAAAGAATTACATAATTTAATTTCCGTAAATTAAATTAGTCAGTTGTCATGAGTGATCATTAATTTTTATTTATGAACAAAATTTTATTTTCTATTTTAGTGTGTACAGAAAGTTTATTTCCGTTTAATGAAATGGATAAATTATTTTGTGCATAAATATATTTATTTCTTCATATAAATTATGATGAAAGTAGGAATAGAAATTAAATTAAATTTCATTAAATATATAATAACAAATTCTCTTTTTATGTTCTTAAGCAGTTATGTGACTTCTGAAAATTATACAATGCAATTTTTTTATATTCGAAAAAAGTTAATTATTATTAGAAGGAGCAACTAGTTACATGTTTAATCTAATACATCAAATTTCACACTAATGATGAGATTTTCTAAAATAAAATTTTGGAGATTCATTGGTTATTAACAGCCAGCTATTAATAGCCAATGACAACTTCATCTATCTAATTCAGCAGACGTATCCATTGTAGCCATTTTTCTACAGAACCAATAAAATGCTAATTCGTAAGAAATATTATTCGCCATAACTTTATCAAGTCTGCAAATAACAATATTTTATCTTCGTTACATCACTTGTATATATCACTACATATCACGCATTTACCATTGTAGCTTTCGTCGACATCTTGGACACTGCTGAATTTTAGATTTTCACTGAGTCTTTCTGGCACTATACCACTTATGCATTCTCTTCTAAATAACATACTCTAACCAGTTGCTCCAGATTGCGCCAGCGTAATTTAGCTGACTTTTTCTCCAAGACCTTATCACCGTAATAGATTTATGAATCCCCGCATCATTGATAAATTTCTCGATTGCTTCAGCTCTCTAATTCACGTCTTCGTGCGTGCTTCATCGCAAACACTCCTCAGCTGCCTCATGCGATCTGGCAGAAGCTATTATGTTAAAATAACGAACGTTATTATGTCTCTTTATTGAGACGGGCCATCTTCCTTAACTCTCGCGGAATAGGTCAAGCTTGATAAGTCTCATCGCTAAACAATCACCCATTAATTTCCCCAATATTCTGCACTTTTACTCACGGCACTGAAAAACAAAACCACTATACATTAACATTCACACGACTTTCATCCCTTCATTTGAGAACATTCTTAGATTTCAAACCAATAACTTACAGCTTGCACAATGCCTTCTTCTGTAGAAGAAACCAAAGATAGTTTCTATTTGAAATCTAAAGGAAACTCTTTACCCACCTTTCAGCTACTAGCCTATAAGCCTTTTCTATTTACTCAGAAAACACGTTATGAATATTATCTTGACTAGTGTTTTTGAATCAGATAAAGAAAATGTATTATCTTCAACTGTCATAACTGCTTCAAGAAAGTACACAGTACCTATAGTGCTATCATGAGTTCCTGTGAAGTAAAAAATAAATTTTCTATATTTTAAACCAACATCAATACCCTACCATCTCGTATAGTATTTAATATTCTAAAATACTTCTTGTCTTATTAGAATACAAAACCATTGTTACTATCGATCCTTTCCCATACAATTCAAAACTACCGATTCAAACTCTTTCTTCCGATGAAGTCACCAATGCTACAGTGTTACAAGGTTATAAATTCTCCCTAATTATGTTTAATTTACAGTTTCCAGGTATCCATATACAAACCTTTCTCCTAACTAATACATAAACAAACGAAGTAACTCTACTCGATTATTTCGAGCAGATTTATAGGATCTAAAAAAACTCGTTTCCTTTTACACTGCTTTTCTAATACAATAAAAGAGCATTGCTCATTCTCGAATTCAGATCAATTACTATCAATTATTTTTAAACATTAAAAAACTCAAAACCTATAATCAACCTTAAGATACACTCGATTCGTCAAGAATCCTACTACTAAATACTTTAGCATGATTTGGGCATAAAGTACTATCGATTATGCATTTAGCAAAAAAATATAAATATCGCTGTCCATAAATTCATTGTCCTAATCATCTGCATTTCGAAATTCTACAACAGTATCTTTCAACCTCTAACTCAATAGAAGTTGAAAGAGGACATACCAAATGACTACTGACATACTTGCGATGTTTGATTATAAGCCTATAGGTTTGTTATTACAGATAAAACAAGATACATTTAGCAACTTGCAACTACATCATTGTTATATAGTATTCCTGGGCATCTACAAAGAACTACCCCATTCTTTAACTAAAAATATGCATAATTAATACTATTTGTTCTAACTGTAATTTTGTAATTTACTATTTATATTTAGAAACCTTTCTGTATGCTACATCGAAAAATAAGTTAAAAGAATGAAACGAATTATTAAATTAATGATGTATTTTTTATGATTTTTAATAATTTTTTACCATTTTTAATCATTTTCCTAATATTGCCTAAGATAACAATATACATTGTCCGTGAAGTAGTAATAATAGATAAGTATGAAAGGCAAGACTAAATGTATGTCACCTATTGAAAATATTCACTTATACAATATGAGCGTGGGTTGACAAGCCTCTATTCAGTACGATTCGCTCGGCGATTTCAGGCCTGTGCATAATCATCAGTTTTGCAGCATCTTTTTTCTTCTTAAGTCACAAACCAGTGACTAAATAAGTATCGCTGCCCGATAACACATTGTGCTTTATATCTCCGTATGAAAATAATCAGACAGCCAATCGTGAAAATCATTGTAAAAGTGACCTACGTCCCACTGAAACTCGAAGGCTCGAGTGAGACGTCCGAGCGACAGCCGCCCAATTCACCTCGCATCAATCACGCGGCAAATGTTGGGGAAAGCATTTTTCGAGTCATGGCGGCATCGCGCGCGCCCCGCATCACCGGCGGCAACACGGCGACAGCGCCCGGTGAATTACGAGCCCGATCTATCGCCAGCTCTCCCGATGAGAAATTTCCGTACAAGGGGCCGCAGGATGTCATTTCCTCCGCCCGCGTGTCGCGCTCGCCCGAAAGCGAGTTAACGAGCTTTCTTCCTTGCGCGCGCGAGCGCACGCACACATGCCAGGTAATATCCAGCGAGTCCTCGAAATCCCGCCGAGAGTCCCGCCGGATTCCGTTACGACCTCATCGCCTTCCCCGTCCCTCTTGCTGCCCTCTTGCCCTTTCTCTTTCCCCGTCCCTCCTCTCGTCGCTCCGCGGCGAGTGAGCCGCCGACGGCCGCACGTACCGCGGCGCGGGCGGCCCACGCGCTCGAGGATAATCACCACCTTGAGCAGACGCCCGTTGCGGCCGTTGTTTCACTTATTCCATATCTCTCCCCCCCTTCTTCCACTCTCTTTCTCTTCCCCCCCTCTCTCTTTCTGGCCTATGAAGGACCACAAGTCCTTAGGCTTTAATAAATGAAATTCTAATTCCAATTCTAATTCTCTCTCCACTTGAATAAGATTAATATGGTTCTCATTAATATTGCAAACTGGGCTATTCAAAACCAACTCATAATCAGTGCTTCTAAAACTCAGGTAATATGGATAAGATCTCCCAAAAATCAATTTCTGCGACTCTGTAGTCGATCCTAGTGACTACTTGAGAGTTCTCCGTATATGTATATATATATTGATAGCACTTTATCCTTTGTCACGGTGTGAACAAATGAATGTCAAGACGAAAGAATACTGCCGTGCTCTGAGCCGTCTTAAGAAGTACCACTGTTACTTGACTAAAGATATACAAAAATACTGCTCATTAAGTCTCTTGTCAGTTATGTACTTCGGCTATTGTGCGAGTAGTTTCTTGGGCCTGTCAAAATAATTAAGGTTCAAATTGTCAAGATGCATGAACGCTAGTAAGAACATTATGTAGATACAGGATCTACCAGCATATGATTCCGGTAAACCAGGAATTCTAGATTCTGGAATAGACCAGTAGGCAAAATTTGCGCATGCTCTACTTACTGTCACGAATTTTATCATTGCACACTCTATTGCATTATATAAATTGTACTCACGTCGATTGTTGTGAATTAAATCAATAGATATTTTTTACGATATTACAGACTTTATACAATAATATACTAATATAATGACAGTCAGACTAACCTTAATTATAATTTTTTGAAATGGAATTAATACAAAAAAATACAATTAACAATAAAATGTAAATAAAAATTAAAAATAAAATAACCTATATTCTATATTAGTAGAGACAAGCTGACTGTCCTCACCACCTTAAATTTAAATTTACATTAAATATCCGACGCTTCGAACTGCTCCGGTTCATCTCGAAGGGCTAAACTAAAATAAAGATCTAGCAAGCTATTGTAATATGTCCCACCACCACCCATCTTGATTTTAAATCTAATACAAAATTAAATTCTAATACGTAATTTTATATTAGGTTTACAATAATTTTATATTACTCCTTTTGTATTTCTTTCAGAAATCTAAGATTATTGACAGTAAGCCGCGATGCAGCTGAAAATCTCAGTACGAGTGAATCAGTCATCGACGTATCTTTGGGATTTAATTCCGAATCAGATTTTATGCTTTTATAATGACCCGGTAAAATTTATAAATAATAGAAGACAGTAGAAAATAGTAGCGAATGTTATTAGAAAAAATAAGAACGCGTTGCATTAATTTCAATTTGCATTTGCTTGCTTGTATAGATGTTGTTTTTATTATTTTTTTTTTACTTTACGTACAGGGGCCATTTAATACAAGATACATATCTACGTGAAATATAGCAGCATATAAAAATTTTTAGCAGCGGCTAGCAAGAACTCAGACTCCTTAGTCTGAAATAAACTTACATGTCTATCTACCTACTTAATAGTCTACGCGCTCGTTGATCGACTCGCTCTCTTGGCCGCCGGTACAACACTTATTGCAATTTTGCACAGCTGAGCAGCGCACCCAATCATTCTACCGCTGATCCAGACTTTTAAGGCCGGGACAGGGACCGAGGGCGAGAGAAATAAAAACGTAAGGAATTTTTCGGGATGTGCCCCCCCCCCTCCGGGGCGGTACGGCACTGCGCGGCTAGCGCATTAATCGACGAATCGTCAGCTCGCGTGCAAGCGAGAGGATGCTCCGGTGTTCGCGCGCGCGGATGTCGGCACAATTTTGGCTGTTCGTACGGAAAAAATGGGATTGATTGGGGTGCCCAACTTCGGTGGCCCATTGATCGTTAATTCGAGCGAACGAATGCAGATATCGTGATTGGGAAACGATCGGGGTCTCCTTATAAGTTTTTTTATAGCAAAATATATCAGGAAGTTTATTCGAATTCCAATAAGAATTTTCAAACGGATATATTTTAGTTACGAACGTAACGTACGCATGATAGTTTTTAAAAGTTCTTAAATAATAATTCCTAGGGCAGGTATGAGATATACTATAATCATTTTAACTAGGGCAATTCATCAGAACGAAAACCATTGTAATCCTTTGGAAAGTCTATTCCTGTTCGCATGTATCAATAGTGCATTTTTAATGTTTTATAATAAAGGTAACGAAAAGATTTAATTTAATAATCTAGTTCTCATTTAAGTCTTTAGAAAATTATTCTCAATAAATAAATTATAATTTTGTTATGAATCTTTTAAGAGCCTTGCCTAATAAAATTTTAATTTCAGAAACTACTTTTTATATAAATTCAAGGCTGAACATATTCTTTGCTTTTTACCCGCAACTCATATAGCTGTATGCATTATCTATAATTGTATTTTAATGCTCCCTATTTAAAATATTTTTTAAACAGTATATATATATTAAACCTACGTCATCAATATATAAATAATATACTTCGTAATAGCAAAAAAAAATTTTAAAAATCCAAGAGTAGATAATATAATACCTAAATAATAGATCGCAAAGTACTCTCATAATGTAAAAGGATCTCAGATCCCATCTCGTTCCGGATGAGAAATGCGTAGCGATCCTCGAATATTCCCCAAAAGCTGGTGTGGCAGGATGGGAGGTGGAAGGAAGGGGGGAGGTGGGAGCATCTCAACGATCTCACTGGGTAATCATCCCGGCAATCATCTCGCCAAGTCCTTGGGATGCTCGTTCTTTTATTTTTCGAGGACGGGCGGAGGAAGTCGAAAAACCAAAAGACGCATTATGTGCCTCGCAACTCCCCGCTCGCCCCAGCCTCTCTCTTCCTCGTCCCGTGAGTCGCCCGTTCGTCCGGTACCGAGAATTCATTCCGCGCGCGCTCATCCTAAGCAGAGCGCGAACCGCGCGCGGGCCGGAAAGTGCTTTTTAAAGTAGCGGCCATTACTCCCCCGAAAGCTCTGTCCTCTACGAAGGAGCCTCGGCTGGGTGGGAGAGGGGGGCGGTGTCGATGGTTCTAATCATGGGAATGAAATCATCGTTACCGCGGAGTCGCGGCTGATTTGATTGATTAGACGGTATCGTCACGGGCCTGTATACCTGCGGCACGAGCTAAAGGATATTTATGGGTAGTTATATATAGATATGGGTGTATAGGGTGCCAGTAAAGGAGAGATTTTTCAATACCGTCTTATAATAAGTGACTTTGTAAGTTGTAGATATAATTTTTTTCTTGCATAATTATAGGGTAACGTTTCACGGTAGTGCGATATTTATTTCATCTTTATGTGCACGATTGTTGCATAATGTTTTTACGAGGTTGCTCGAAAAATAATTTTGTGATTAGAATGGTAAGCCTTAAATCCAGCATGGTAATAAATGGTATTCTTGGCTAATTTTTCATAGAAAAAGTAAAGAATCACTGCTCTGACGTGTCATCTGCGTAATCTTTAAATTGAGACTAAGTAAATTTGAGCATCGCACGTTGGTAATCAATTTTTCGAATTAAAATTCCGAATTTGACTGAGATGATGTAAAATTAATTATGTAAATCTGGATAGTTGCTATGTATATTTTTATCATAAATATAATTCATGAAGAATTGTATAATAAGAAGCAACTACATTTGGATGGAGTCCTCTTAGAAATAATCTTCCTTACTTGCAAGGAAGTACTTCTTTTTATATGGTTCTTTTGTGTGATCTGTTAGGAAATGCACAGGTTTCTGCTTATATTATCAATTGAAGATTTTTCGATTTGATAGGTGGGTATAATCATCTATTAATACTTATAGTATGAAAAAAATTTAAAAAAAAAAAAAAAACGTTTGTTATTGTCAAATTTGTTTCTTGTCGTTAAAAATTTTGTTTACTTGAAATTCTAGCGTTAGATCAAGTTCATAAAAACTCCTCTGACTATACAGTAGATTCAACATAATGGGGGAAAGAGAGAGAGAGAGAGTGAGAGAGAACGAGATACTAATTAGTATAAGTATAAGAAAGTGGTGCATCTTGAAAGTGGGATGGAGTGGCTGCTTAAAACTTTGCTGGGCTTATTTTGAGCGTAATCAGAGCTACTTGATTCCATTTCGACCAAATCTACTACCCAAATAAATGTGGCAGCTTCTTGTTAGACCTAAACCATAGAACGTAGAATAGTAAGACTTAATTTTAAAATTAATTCAGTGATATAGTTGGCTTCTCGATTCTAATACCAATCACATGTCCATACGTGTAAACTTGCCGACATAAAGTACTGGCTACCTTAGTTACAAAACAAATCGCTGGATTGGTATAGATTCGAGACATGCCGTGTGCGAAACTTTTTGTCAGATTACCATTTCCATTCGGAGCAGAATAAATAATATGTAAATATGAAGAAAGCTATATGCTTTAAAAGACTTGCACACTAGAATTTTTTTTAAAACTTCATTTTTCTTTTCTGGACTTGATGGTGTGTACTCTCTTGAATATGAAGAAAAAAATTTTTCCTCCAATGCTCGATTTTGCTAAAAACTACTGAAGATAAGATATATCAATCGACTAGGTGTATAATTTACTAACAAAGTGAAGATGTTTTAGAAAATTTTATCAACAGTTACTATATTATTGATTACGTTCTAACTTGTAGGCGTTAATAGTGACGTAATAATGTTATATAAATGGTCTTGCATTTTAGCTTACTCGCTGGAGTATCTTAAAACTAATTAATTTAAGAAAAAAATTAAGCTATTTCATACATTAAAAACTGAAGTACTAGTCAAGTCCTCTTAGATTATAAGATTTTTTGCAGTAGAAAGCCATTTTTCGGTCAAAGATTTTAACTCTGTGGTTCAAAAGATATCCGGAAATGTGTTTAATTTTTTTTAACATTCTGTTCTGAGCTGAATCGCATTTCCAAGCTACTTTGATTTAATAAGTGAAGTACTACCAATGGTGTCGGAAATTGTCAGACAGCCTTATTCTTAATATTATGTAATTTTGATTGATTTTCATGTATATAATTGTGTAATTTATTGATTTTCATAAGAAACTATAATCGATCCTTAAATACTAATAAAGAAAGTATATACATTTTCATTTTATTTTAAGTTTTCGTCAAAAAAATGATTTATAAACCAAACGATCGTTATTGCTCGAGAAGTAATATTTTTGTCACATAATAATTGCAGCAGCATGACACGAGAGCGTCCAAACTACGAGGAAAAACAGGCTTTTTTCTCTCTGTTCTCGCGCACATCCCAACGTGTCTCATTGGCGTTTACTAGACATGCGAAAAACACCCCTTTCGTAGCCTCTGATCCGCGTGTACAAAAGACTCGGGGGCAAGGGCGATGGGGTCTGGTTTTGCCGCAAACGGGTTTGTTTCCACTTTAAGTCCGACATTTAACAGACAGTCTACGCAGATACACACACACACACACACACACACACGCACACACACACACACACACACACACACACACACACACACACACACACACACACACACACACATAATATAAAAGCGGGGCATCTCACCGTCGGCGAGCCTCGGCAAGCGAATGCCGGCCCTCAAAAACCTCCACCACCCCGTCCCACTTTCACGTTTCGCTCGCACCGACGCGTACGGGCGCGCGGGGATAAGAAATCCGTGCGCATGCACAAGGAGAGCGGGGTGCATCATCATCCGCGCGGCGCGCGATTTTACAATAAATCAACCCGTTGCCGTGGCCCAACGCCTCCCCTCCCCCCCCGCTCCCCCGCCACCACTCTAGCCCAATCCACCACCCGCACGTAATCGCTCGCGCGCAACCCTTCGCGCGCGCGCGCCTCTCCTCCGCGGCACTCATCAGCCCCCGCGGGGCAGGCGCGCGGTCGATCGTCTCGCTCTCTCTAGCGCGCCCGCGCGCGAACGCGCTTACGTTCTCCTCGGTGGTAGTGAGCGCGCAGGCCTACCGGTTTGTTGTGGGCCTCCCCCTCCTCCCCTCCCTCCCACTCTTAGTTCGCGGCGAGTGAGTAAGCAAGAGAGAGCGAGAGAGAGAGACAGAGAGAGAGAGAGAGAGAGAGAGAAAGAGAGCGCGGGCGCACGCACGCAAAATCACCATCGGGCGAGCTCGCCATTCATCATCCGCTCGCCATCCCCTGTTTCCGGCTCCATTGTCTCACGCGCCTCCCCTTCTTCCCCTGCTCCTTACTCGCCCCTCCTCCCCCTACCGCTCCTTCTTCATTCTTTCTTCACGCAGTTTGCCAATATAGCTATATAGCTATATATATATATATATATATATATATATATATATATATATATATATATATATATATATACATATATATATATGCCCGCTGGTGGAATTAGCCCGTCCTGATGCGTGCACGAAGGCTCGCGTGGCCCTTCTGTCTCTCCCTCAACTCTCTCTCTCTCTCTCTCTCTCTCTCTCTCTCTCTCTCTCTCTCTCTCTGCGTCTCTCTCGCTCTCTTTCGTTGTAAAGGAGTGCTTCGCGTGCCCCGCGCGCGCTTTTTTGTGCCCCTCCACGCGGTCTATTGTGCGTCAAGCGCGCGTAACATCATGCGTACATATACGTTATATAATATATATATATATATATATATATATATATATATATGTATGTATGTATAAATACATATGCATGACGTATGTATTACTAGAGAGGATGGATCCGCTAATTTTGGGGAGCGCGAAGGGACGATGGGTCTATCTTTTTCCTGGCAGCAGCTCTGGAAAGGTAAAATAATCCGGTAGAGTCATTTGTATCGTTGCTATGTGCTATGCCTTATTTTTCAACAGCGTTGATATAGAACTTTAGAAGAATAGTACCGTCTTTGCTATTTACGAGGAGGTAGGAGTGGCCACTGAATAAGCATTCAGAATATTAATAAAACATGTACTTATAATTGTTCCTACATCTGTCGTTTATGTACGTAAATTCATTCTTTGCACAGCCGTACTTACTTTTCAATTTTTAAGTTTTTAAAAGAACCGTGTTTAGTTAAGCGTTAATCTGTGAAATAATAGTTTAGCTATTCAATTTTCATTTTTATACATATTCAAACTTAAAAATGTAATAATGATATAATAATTAAATTTTATACATATTTAAAGTCAAAACTGTAATATAGTATATGAAGATATAGTTCCAAAAGTAGCATAAAATAATGTCTTTTGCAAATGAACAAATCGGTAATGTTGAACACAATGGATGAGACTGTGAAAATAGAGAAAAATTTTAGACGAATTGCACATTAAAGTTTGTGAAAACTTTTAATAATCCTTGACTTTGTGTAGAAAAGGAAAACAATTAAATAGATCTTCTTGCAGATGTCTAAATATTGAATTTAAGAAATGTCTAATTGCAGCAATTTCTGATAATTTTTCAGAATCTCGGTATAAAACATATCTTATTTTATTTTAAAAATAATCCTATTTTAAGTATTTAGATAATTCCTTTATAAAGTATCCTCCTCCCCTAACCTACGCCTACATTTATTAGAAAATAAATACATTTACTAAATTTGAAAAAAATAAAAATGTGAAACATTTACGACTGGTTTTAATTTTACTAAAATTACACACGATAATTAATTTACAAGACAAAAATCAGGTCGTTCATTCCTGATTAGACAACCATACAAAAGAAAATTTTTGCATATCTATATTAGATATTTATGGCTTCGACTTACGACTTCTGTTTCGTTCATTAATTATTTTTTGGCCCGACACATAGATTAACGACCCAGGTAATTGAATATTGATATATTCAATTTTTTTTTTTAAACGGGAATTTTCATGCCCGTTTTTTGTTCGTATTATTCTTTCCATCAATATAAAAAAAAAACTACTGATACACGTAATATTCGATGGCATAAAATTGAAATCGATTACTTCCAGTTTGCGACCGATGTCTTGCACTTAATGTTACATAATTTGTAATTATGTCTTGGATGTATATACTTCGGTGAATCAATTAAGGAATAGTCGATAAAGACTTTCTTCGTTAAACAAAAAACTGTCTGTTTTTCAGAAAATAATGTGATATTGACTAATTACAGAAATATTTTATTAGCCGAAATTGCAGTCTATTATAATTGTATATATATAAAATTTTGCCGAACTCCCAAGTAAACGGGCAACTGTAATAATTACCCTTAATGAATGACAAAGTTCAATGATAAAATCCTCTTTAAGTGGAGCCTCAAAACTTTTTATCCTCGAATAAGATGGCCCCACCCTGCCCCGCATAAAAATTAACATGATCAGATCATACATTGGATTTCCAATTACGATATATTAGACTATTTCGTATATCATCCCAATTTACATATATAGATACCACTTCGCTTCTCACTAAAGCTTGTCTAATTAAAAAAAAAAAACAGTCGCACGTTCATTATTCACGCTTGTGCATTACTACTCTATTGATAGACGTCCAATTGACGCGCAGATTTTCGAATCTTCGCGCGTGCCGATCGTAAATAGCGACTTTTCCGCGCCGTCGACCGAGTTCACGGGTCGCGCGTTCGAGAGCGACGCCAAAGGCACGCCGGGTGACCGTGTCAGCGATTCACGAGAGATGGTGCCCGATATGCGGCTCCGTTCCGTGGGTCGCGCTTGCGTTAATCGTCGGGTTTTTCGCGGCCGTCTCGCGCTCGCCTCGTTGCCGAAGGAAAGAAACGAAGGTTTTGCGTCTAATTGTAAGGGCGATGGAACGTCGATGTGACGGTAACATCGCTACGCTCGAGGTACCACGAGGATGAAGATTTTTTTGTCCAATGTTCGATGATACATTTCTCCCTGGCACGCGGATGATAGAATCTGTTGCGGGTCAGAGATCGAGAAGAATTCGAGATTTCTAACTAGCTAATGTTAATGCTCAGTATTTGCTTTCTTACGTTGATACCCCATTCACCTATATGAGAACGGAATAAATTGTAAATGCTATATGGTTGCATTGATCCATAATCGCGTATTTAAACTTAAATTATCCAAGAATTGGATTGAAACTCAGAAGCATGTTAGATAAAAATTTAAGGATTAATTATTCTGGACAGTTAATTAAGTATTAGTAATGCATATTCATGCTAATTTCTGCATTAGTATAATCATTATTTCAGTTTCAGCTTAAAATGATTTTTAAATATTCTTCTTCATTATCGATTTTTTTTAAATCTATTATATAACTACATTCGTGCGATTTAAGCAGAAATCATTCATATATATATATATATATATATATATATATATATATATATATATATATATATCGAGTTTATTTAATCGCATTTCTTGCGCAATTACTTTGTAAATCATCTATTTTGACACAATGAAAAACGCTCATTTTATTTCACTGTAATCCACGAGCCATCTGGAGAAAAATATCCTAATAAAACATTCCGCTCAAGTAATTTCATCACAGACCGTACAAATCTAAAAAAATTATACTATCAATCTAAAAAATACATAATTAATAATTACTCTAGCAAAAAAATTAATCTAGAAATCAGTTACTCTTAAATTTTGTCAATGTGTGATATAATTACTAAGCAGTATTGTAATTTTTATTAGAAAATTTTTCTCAATACGAAACTTGTGCGTATCTTCCATACGTGTGACTATTGCCAAAAATCAGTCTTTCTGAACGAGATACTCTCCGTCCTTTTAATAAGCCATGTGTGTTTCGAGCTCTCTCTCTCTCTCTCTCTCTCTCTCTCTCTCTCTCTCTCTCCTTTCGTCTCCCATTAACAGAGCCCGCATTAATCATCCGCCTATATACGGACCTCCGCAACGATTTCGTTAATACATCCTGAAAATGATAAGTATATATATATATATCTACATCTATATATATATATATATCCAGTATTATGATTTATCCGTGAGCCCGCATTGACGATGCAAAATGCGGCGCGCTTCTTTTTCTTCTTCTTTTTTTTTAAAATTTTTTTTAATTGTGCGTTCGCGCGCACGGATGAAGACGTCGGAGGATACTTTTTCTTTCGTTATTGATTTTTTCGGGGCGACGGGACGCGGAGGGAGGGGTGAAGGGGGGGGGAGCGACCGAAGAGGGCTGATCAGTTTGACAGGTTTATATGGTTAATATAAAGAGGGGCGGGGATTTATGCCGACGTACGTTTTAATTCGATAAATTGGATGTGTGTAAAATAAGAGGAGAGCCCGTGCGCTGGCGCGCTCGCTGAAGAATTTTAATAAACTCGAGGGAGACGGGGTCACTTTTGCGGGAATCGCAGGAATATATATATATATATATATATATATATATATATATATATATATAACGCGGGCGACGTAAATGCATGAGACTTATTAAAGAGTCCAAAGGGTGTATTTATAGTGCGCGCGCAGTGCGTAAAAAGGAGAAATCTTCATTCACGTGATGTGTTATGCGTTTCGCGTTATTTAGCTTATACATGTGGGACAAAAATAACCGTATACATATATATATATATATATATATATATATATATATATATATCTTTATCCGTACCTACATACTTTATACAATACGATCCCACGCGAACAAGCGCCTAATTAAATCGTGATTTTCATAATGGAGCTTGAACAGAGAGGGACGACGAGGGGCGAGGGGGTATGTGTACAAATTGACCGGGGGCCACGTATAATTGATCAAATTCAAGGGCTCCCCATATCTATATATGTATACGCAGATAATACACACGAGCCTGTACTTACAGCCACTTTATGCACGCGCCCTCGTCGAGCATCAGCAGCAGCGCCGGCAGCATGAGCGTAACGAGAACAAAAGCACTCCTCCCCCTCCTGCGACCCCGTGACCGCTGATGCGCGCCTCGCCGCATCTTCCTCTATTATTCGTCTTCGTCGTCTTCCTCTTCTTCTTGTTTATTTTTCAACCTCCCCTCCTCCTCCTCCTCCTCCTCCACCACTCCCTCGTCGTCTTCCTTCTCCCCGCGGCCCTGAGGATTCTCACATTATCGCCTCCGTAATATCGGCCGCGTATGTCTACCGCGCTCTCGACGGATTTTCTCGCTCTATTTTTTCTCCGGTCCTCCTCCCGCCCGCCCCCCCTTGGCGAACGGATCCGCCGCGTGTTTTAGTCAAGCGCCGCTCAAGTCCATCCGCCGGTCTACAGCCGGGGTCCAGTCGAACCCGTGCGCGCGCCGGCGCGGCTCCTCATCTCGCGCTCCTCCTCGCTCGGCCCTGGGACGGACCTGTCTAATGCGGTACTGATCCCGTCGAGCCACCCCGGGCCGGTCAGTCCGCGCACTTTTAGACCGCTGCGCGGCACCAGAACATCGAACGGCGAACTGGAAAAATCGTACACACAAATTACGACACTGTGTCGATCGCGAAACACAGACCGAGCGGGGGATGGGGGGAAGCCGGGACGAAGAAGCTAAAGATAATGCAGCGATCACTCAGGCGCGAACCTTACGTCTGCGTAATGTCATCGGGCATACGGATAAAATTTACTGGCCGCGCACACAATTACATCGGGGACACAGTTCACAGCGGACCGATCGCTCCGCAGGCCGTTGCTAATCGATCGAGCTCTCGCCGATTATACGTATACATATGCATATACTTATATGTATAGGCACACACACACGCACGCACACGCACACACACACGAACACGCACACACCCGCACATATATATGTATGACAGACACTTAAAAAAAAAAACGTACGCGTTCGCGGGCCGGTGGTGCTCGCGGGCGATCAGACGCTGCGTCGCCCGGTGCCGAGTCCGCGCGCGTGTGCTTACAGGTGTCCGAGGCGCGCGCGCGCCGACCGCCCGATCTCGCGCGAGATGCGGCGCGCGGGCCGAGCCCCGCGCGCGCGCTGCAGCAGCGACGAGGCGCTCGGGCATCGGCGTCGTCAGCGCGCCTACGGCGGCGCGTTGGCCCCGCGGGCTGGGGGAGGGGTGGGGGGGGGCATCGCGTGTATACGCGGCAAGGGAAGGGCGCGAGTGCGTGTGTATGTATCTGTACGTATAGGGACCGGGAAAAAGAAAGCGAGAGACGGAGAGAGAGAGAGAGAGAGAGAGAGAGAGAGAGAGAGAGAGAGAGAGAGAGAGAGAGAGAGAGAGAGAGAGAGAGTGAGAGCGACAGAGAGAGTGAGGGGAGGGAGATGTGTCTGACGCGCGATCTCGTTACGGTTCCTTGCGATTTTCTATTAGCAATGCGAGCGACGTTATACAATGCTACTATCGAGGCGCGACAAAGAAGTACAGGAGTTGGGAAAAGGACGACCACCGGAAATCAATGAGTGCGGTTGGAAAGTAGCGTTTTCGAAAGCCCATAATTGATGATGATTCACCGAAAATTGATTAGGTGGTCCAGTGGACAGCCGTTGCTGTGCGCACCTGCTATGTATCCTGAGTCCGGAAATTCAGCTACTGAGATATATTGATAGATGGATGTTCATTTAATTGTATAAATTTATAATGTAACAAGTACAATTCTATAAAAGATTGAAGTAAGTCGTCTTATCAATATTCACCAAAAGTTCTATCCTGCATAGCAAAATATATATATATATATATATATATATATATATATATATATATATATCAATCATTAGTAATAGAAATAAAGCGTAACTAATTGTATACATATATCAGTCAGCCAGAATGAAATTAAAAATAGCAATAAAAGAAAAAACTATAAAGCACACACAATATAGTCATCCCTTAATGAATAAAACTCATAATTAGATATATATGAGACAATACAAAATTAGTTAACCTACGGATAAGGCACTGAATTTGAACTTTTGATTCCCAACTTACACGAGTTGGGATCTTAGCTGGAAGGTTGCGTATCTCGGTAGAAATGTTATTCTAGCACCTTTGACTCGATGGAAAGATCGTATTCTCGGATGGACAGATCGTATCTCACAACCGTCGATCAAGGGGCGATGAAGTTCGTTCATCACAGTCATCTGAGTGTGTCTGAGAGGCGCACATCACCAGAGCTCTGCTCGGTACAATGATCGTTAAGAAAATTGCCATCGATCCTAAGCATCGAGCGAATAAATTTCCTGGAGGAAGGAAAACATCAGCTAAGGTTACGTCCGGAAGCAAGTGAAAAATAACGAACCGTTCGAAGAAGGTATTCGAAGATGATTCCGGCAATGGTTGTGTTGTGCGATTCTAATACTGAAATTGAGGAGATATAGAATATATATTTAATTTATATATAAAATGCATTTTATATACATTTTCTCAATATATTTTTAAATTTTTTGCAGATCTATATATAAAGGCATTCGTGTTTTCGCAATTGAAGAGTGTCCCAATAAAAAACCTAACTTGACTTTGTTTTGTTTATGCAGAATTGTTTTAGCACGCTGTGTATTCTTAAATTTTTTATTGAACATAGGTGCAATATGTATTTTGTGTGTTTTAAGATAATGTGCGGATATCGCAAAGATTACACATTCTTTCTTAAATAAGAAATTTTCTATAATATTGGAATGTGTGAAGTGACGAAAAAAAACTTGTGTCTACGCGTGATTTCATAAAAAGCTAATAGGTGCCAAGTGTAATAATCATGGGACACGCAAACAAGAACGTCTGAAAAGATAGAAATATCTAAAACACTCTCGTCGGTGCGATCTCCTGGACGAAGAATCGTAAACACAATGGCACATTGCGCAAGATACTATAAGACACTAGCGCCTAGAAATTTCACGGCAGCGCTTCTTCAAATCAGATTACGCGTATCCATAAGTACATGTTTCAATAATTCCGATTCAAAAAGAACCACGCACCTTTGTTAATTGCGTACTTACGCCGCCCCTTCCATTCTATAAAACTTAGCATAACTGTCTCTCATGCCCACTGTTGCAATGGTTAGCATAATTTACCAACAGTCCCTAAGTAAGAATTGGAATCCTTCATTCAAGTGCAAGGAAACTAATTTCCACTAATAGTACATTTTCATGTATTAATCGTAAAACTGGAAAGAAATCGATCGTAAAAAAAAGCAGCGATTTCAATAAAAAATATTCGTGAAAGAGATTCGTCGAGAATCCTGCAGTAAAAATAAATTTTATAGCAATTATACTCACACGATTACAATCACGACTTTATGTTCCGAATTTTCTAGTAACAAATGACAAATTTCATAAAAATGTCATTATTTTATAATTATAATTGTTTTAAGAATTATTTTTGCTGCAGGATTCTTGATTTTTTATTTATTCCATTATTATTCTTTGATAATCAATATTGATTTGTACAAAGAAATTTTTTCTAACTGTCTAAATAATGGGTTGGTATTGCACTGCATAAGCGACAGTATCAGATATTTATAGGAATATTTATATAAATTGCGATGTATGACTGGCGAATTATACGCGGGATTTTTTTTTTCTTCAAAAAATCGATAAGCCGTAAAAATAATTATTTATAAACGATAATAAATTGAAAAATACGTATGCGCGAGTTCGTCTAAAGTATTATCCTTATTACGTAACGGTCTCGAACGAAGCCGAGACATGGGATGCTATAGACGCGCTGATATATCGCTCGTGATGTATTATTTTATGCGACTATGGCGCAAGAGGCGAGCCTTTTACTTACGCGAAGCAATTGTCAGCGAAAACGAGTATAGTCGCCGCGGCATGCGCGATCGGTCGATTTTTTTTTTCCGTTCGTTTTTATCTCGTGAGACACTTTCAGCCCGAACCGAAGCAGGGGATGACGAGTCTCGCGAGATAAAAATCTGGTCTCGCGCGGCACTGGGCGACTCGTTTGCGACGACGGATTCTCTCCGTAAGCACGCTCGTGCACGCATTTTCACAGCTGCTGTAGCCGATATTTTTTGGTCCACTGTGCACGCGTGCGTAAAATTTCGCGCATGGATTTTCGTTGGGCGAGACTGTATCCGATACGGGCAGCGGCCATGGTTCAGATTGTGCAGGAAAAGCTCTAACGAACCTACATTGGCGAGTGCAGCGTTAATGTATACGATAATACCAACTTGAGCTTAATGTCCTGTAGGCGAATGATAAAGCAATATGTTAGGCTCGCATGAATTGCACCAGGCGAAAATTTCTTAAAAAGGATAATTTGCTGATTTAGCGAGTGATTTTCTTACAAATGTCACAGATTATTCGCGTGTCTAAGCGCAGACGTAGATTCATTAGAACTTTTTTTTTGTGCAAAGAGTAGCAGCATTTTTCATCGGGAAACAAATTAACAGGATGATATACACGATATCCAATTTACGTGTGTCCAATTTATGCGAGTCTTTGGGAATGGGCAGCTGTTATAGGTCCTAAAAATTCGCAGGACCGACTTTAGACACTATCAGAATGCTCTCACTCAATTTGGATCGAATCTATCGAGTCTATCGAATATTGACGTATTCGATAGTCCCTCCTTGTCATTGTGAAATATTACAAGTGACCCAAGGTCCATATATATATATATATATATATATATATATATATATATATATATATTATATAGGGGTACTGTATCTCACGCGTTGTAAATTAAATGAGAAATTTTCGTATGAGATCGTATTAAGAAATTGCCGTGATATCTCGATTTGGAATTCTCAAAAAGGACGAAGCTGCGATCGCCGCTCCGTGAAGATAGAAACGCGGGAAAAAACGGGCACATAGAGTATTTCATATGTGTATATACATATATACATACATACATATATATATATATATATATATAGTATGTACTCTCTCATCAAGTAGATATATCGTGTAATATATCATTTACTTCGGGGTATATCGGCGGACAAAGGCCGCCGCCGCCGCCGCCGCGCACCGCCTGATCATTAGACGAGGCGCGCGCGGTCGAGGGAAAGGAGGCGCGGCGTTCTACCTCCTGCGTCCCCCCTCCCCCATACCCTCTGGACCGGACGATCCTTTTCTCGCCTTTTACATTATACGATCTATATACGTATACGAGCGTCTGCGGTTAAAACATCCGCGCCTCCCCCCTTCTTTCTCTCTCTCCCTCACTCTCTATCTCTCTCTCTCTCTCTCTCTCTCTCTCTCTCTCTCTTCAGCCCTCCCCTCTCTCGCTTTCTCTATTCTAGGGCGCGGATGCGCGGGAAAGGGACGAGCCACTTGACCTTTGGCTGTCTAAGACCGTGCGAATGTAGTCGCGCCGAAGACGCGTCCACGTCGTTGAAATAGACCTTGGAAATCCGGATTTCTCGCTGGTGTTCCTACCGTCGGGTTCTATATATAGAGAGAATTTAAATCGTTCCCCTATGGTTTCGCATTGAATTCTCCATATATATAGCTCATCGCAGGGTCTTTAAAGATCCGATAATATATCCTTGAGAAACATTGTGAAGGCGCATGTATCTAGGGGGTTGACCAATAGCGGAAAAGAATAATTACACTACAAACGGAGTACAGCTTTTTTAAATTGGATAAAATAAAAAAATTGGATAAATTCTTTAAAAAAAAAGTATACGTTTAAAAAGTGCTACCAAATAGGACGACGTAGGGCCGGAGTGTTGCAAGAACATTCATGGAGTAATATTATTTTATACACATTTATAATATACGTTATTATACATTTATAAAATATTCTTTTTATGTATCATATACAATGTTATAAAGTTATAGTATACAATATTGTAAAAATTCGTTAAAATACGTTTTAGGATTAGGATAATGATAAAATTACGGTAATATTAAAGGTAACTAATCAATGTCAATAGTACACCTTCTGCTTTTGATTCTAAGATAAATCAAAGATATTACCAACATTAACTTTCGTCAGTATTTTATATCTTTGGAAGATTTTGATTATTATGTGATGATAGTCGTATTAACCTATTCTACAAAACTCAATCAATGACTCATAAAATTCTGAATAAAATGTCGTTGGGAGTAAAAGAGAAAAATTAACATTTTCTTTATTTATTACATTGATATTTTCCAGGATGTTGACAATGGGGTGGAAAGTAGGTAATGTAGGTAATATACTTTCTATCCAATTTTCGTTATTATTATTTTGTTCGAGCATGTTAAAAAAGTCAAAGCAACAGTCAGATTTTTCCTCCATTACTGCAAAGATCTTAAGTATTTTGTAATTGATTTACCTAATCTCGTTCAAAAAATCCACTCCAAGTATATAGAAAATCTATGATCAATTTTGTATTAAACTATTTATCTCTATTACTATTACGCAAGCTTTCCCATTGCCCAAGTTAAATATTGGTAAAGAAGAGGAACAACGATCAACTCCTGGTCCGATTTTCTCGTTCGACGAATTTTCAGTTGCTTTCCTTCTCCTTTCTTTTCTCCCCCCCTGTTGTTTCGTTTCTCATTTCATTACTGCCGCGTGCATAGAATAAAAGTAGCACGCCGTACGAGTGCTTTCAGACCCGGCGGCTATCTTTGCACGAGGCTGCCAAGCCCCGCGCACTTCTGCATGCTTAGCCAATTTTCCTTCTTCTTACGCTCCGAGTAATTAAGCGTAATTAACGCGCGCGCCCCCGCGCGCGCACCACGGCGAGGAATCGCGATGATTTAAGCGGTTCGACGTAATGAGCTTTACGGCTGGTAAAAATTTTTTGGGCCCGATCGCTTTAAAAAAAAAAAAAAAAAAACAGCAGGGCGTACCCGAGTGGCGCGCGCTCGACGCGCATGGGAATTATGAAATGAACCTAACATCTCGTTACTTATTAAGACCGCGTTATGACGGCCGTTTTAAGAGTGTCAGTCTTTCAGTGCGGCCCCTTAATTTCGCGGATCTAATATGCATATAAATTACACGTGCACGGCCGTCGTATGTTTCTCGTGCCAAAAGAAAGGGATCTTTTGAAATGGAATACAGTCCCAATTAATATAGGCGATAATGTTGTTTTATTTTATTTTATATTTTTTTCTAGGCCGCTTGGTTATCGGTTGTGCAGAAATACGAAGAAAACGAAAAAAAAAAAGATATTGCAATGCCTGAAGGAAATGGATAATTTTAAACAAATGATAATTATAATATACCTCTGTGCTCAACGGTACGTGAATAAAAGATGTGGTTTCTTACTCACAAGATATGCCTGAATCTTGTCGACACAACAAAAATATAATATATAAATTGAAATATCATTTTTATAACTGAAACTCAACTGTGTCGATAACATCATTTAAATTCAAGACAATTTTAAATAGAAATTATTCGAAACAGAATCAATTTTTTTTTTGGAGCATTGCAGGTTTGTTTCTAAAACAAATTTTTTGTTAACGACCTCAATCAACATTTCTACTTCATCCGTCCACATCAATTTTCGTGGCTATCCGTGCGAAAATCATTTTTTATTTTGTACTAATTTCGAGGATAGGCATTCCAAAATGCCCGTCTCCTTTTAAAATGGTCTGTCAGATGATGATGTACGACGTTACTTTCGAGATTTACGACGATTTCAAGACGACGCGTCCAGATGAAAACCGCGAAAACCTTCATAAAGCGAATTTGGCGCAAATCAGTACGTAGTTTTTTTGGTATGCCTGGCTTCGGCAACAAAATCGTTATCAGCCACTTCGAAAGCAGTACTATACTTTGCGTGAATTAATATATTTCGAAAATATAGGGGCAATTTGAGAGTTGGTCTACAACAGCGTATTTAAAAAAAGAAAATCCATCTGCCTCGAAAGCATATCCAATTTCATTAATAATCTTAAGTTAGAAAGTGTCGTATCTATAGAAAGGTAGGCGTAGACGTTGAAACATTGAAATCAAAAACAATACTTCAATGAAACCATACTTAAAGAAAATAAAAAATAAAAAAATTCTTTAGAAAAAAACGTGCTTTCGAGAGAAAAAATGGTAACAAACTTTCATTAAAAAGTAAAAAATAAATATTGTAAAATATTTACGAAAATTTGTTTGGAAGTTTGTTCTTTTAGAATTGTATTTTTTACTTTTCACATTAATTTTTTACTTATTAGTTCATTTCTTTTACAATTTTTTTTACATGCATGTTTGCATAATTAACCAAACTAACAGTTGAAATAGATATTATGACACACACAATTTAAAAATAGAATATCTGTAAATATCCTACCTTATACACAATTTTATTAAACTAAATAGAGTCAGAATTGAATAATAAATTCACAGACCATGTATTGAACGCAGTCTTATTCTTGCACGCCTTCGAACACGATATGTCTGTTCGGCACGACTGTTACTACTTGTCCATTTATGTTGTTTACTTATTAATATCATGAATATTGGCGTGAAATTCTACATAATTAACTAATAATTCATTTAGTTAAGTATTTAAAAATTATATTTTAATCCACTTTTATTTCCGTACTTATGTTGTATTAGATTATATAAGAATACTTATATTACTAATTGTTACAGTTTGACTTGAATCAAGACAAAATAATAATGTGGCTCCAAATGTAGCATAAAATTAACTTTGTTTTTATGAATTTTAAATTTTTTATTGTTTTAAAAATAAATAGTTTGGATAACAACATCTTGGATAATATTTCATCAGGATAATATTTCTTTAGCCTTTAACAAATTTTTACAATAATAATAAATACAACTTTAAATATGAATTTTAATAAGATCGATGATTTTTACTGAAATATTTTATAGAATTCATGTCATTGTTTGAAAAACCACGCCTTTTATAAGTCTTTTATAAATTCATGTGATTGATGTGCATAATCCAAATACATGTGGTGTCTCCTTTGTTTTAAGAATGATAATCGGTTCTTTCTTTCCGGTAGCAATTTTATTCTATATACCCATATGGATTATCCATATCTATTTTATACTCTCTACTAATATTACAAGGAGGCAGCTTTTGAACTGTATGTTCGTAAAAGTCTCGAAAATTAATAAACGGATTGTAATGAAATTTGGAGCAAATAGAATTCTCGTTTTGTTGAGTAACATAAGATACGTTTTATCTTAAAATTCAGGATAAATTATAAAAAATGTTAAGCATGCAGCGGTCAGTGTATTAGTAGAGTTGTGTATATATGCCACAAGGTGGCGATAGACAAACCTCAGCTTGGAGATGTCAGTTTACAGTTGAACAATATATATTTGAATGAAATTTTTATTTAATTTTTGTTCAAAAATCGTTGTTGAATTTGAATGTAAATGTTTACGACATGTAAATTAATTAAAATAGTAAATTCAATGATCAATAAACTAAATTGAAAAAATTGAATACTACGATTCATTTTAGCGTTACAATAATGAAAAGAAAAAAGATCTAAGGCGTAGTTATTGATCTTTAATCATTGCAATTTATCTATTATTGTATTTCAAGCAATTGATTCAGATTTTCAAAATTTCCCTTAGGCTGTGAATTGAATTCTCAATTCCGTAGGCGAAATGTGAATATATCTAAATATCAATATTTGTGGTATATCAAAATTCACGTCACACGAGGATGAAAAGATAAAAACATGTATTGTAAATGTAAAAGCAAATAATATATGACTGCATGATTAGTAAAAAAGCGAGAGAATACCGTTTTAAGGCATTATTTAATTAAAATTAAAAGAAAAGAAAGTCCATTTGCAATCAAGAAATCATTTTTTTTTTCATATCTTTCATACATTTGCTGCTGATCGCAGTGATTGGTTCAGCGATTATTGAAGGCTCCCCTCGTTTCAAAGCAGTTAAAAAAGTCCATTGAGTCCCCACTAAATTCGTATTAAAAACCACCCATTATTATTTCACTGTACTCACCGACGTAGTGCCGCCCTTACAAAACCGCAGCTAAACGGAGTTACCGCTCGTAAGTTCAAAATCAGAGAGAAAGAGAGAGAGAGAGAGAGAGAGAGAGAGAGAGAGCGAGAGCGAGAGCGAGAGAGAGAGGCGGGAGATGGGGAGAAAATCATTTATCCGTTCGAGAATAATTACGACGGACACGCCGGCACAGGCGCGCATAAAATCTCGGGATGAACCCCACGTACGGTCGTATCTTACTAATGAAGCTATGGCCGCGTCTCATATTTAGCGGGATCGCTTCTAAGCCGCGCATTCCCGGCTGACCGCGAGCGGGATGCCAGTTCGAGGGGCGCGATTTAATGACGTGATGAACGTCCGCCGGAAGATTATTTATCGCCCGCGGTATAGAGCGAGAGAGAGAGAGAGAGAGACAGAGAGAGAAAAGGATTGAGAGCCGACTTTCTTACTTGGCGCGCGAAAAGCGGGCGATGAAAAATGAGAAGGCGAGTAAAGCCATTCTTTCGTCTTGGCGATGAGTTCGACTCACGGGGGATTACTTTGATAACGAAGCGTAAAAAATATTCGAGAACTTTTGCCGGGAGTTAATTAATCGCGCGCAGAGCCCCTCACATCTCGTTGATAAGAAAATGAAAAAAAAAAAAATAAATAAATAAATAAGAAACGGGACGTTTGTTTTAAATTGCCGCAGCTCTGGAGGTTATTAGGCTCGCGGTAAATAATTGATTTGAACGTATCAATATTTGGATTGGAGCGTTCGAAAAATTCTGCTACGTTATCTAGTACGAGGAATTTTTTTTAGCGACGCTTAATTATCCGAGTAAATTATGACAAAGCTCTCATACGTTGCGAATTACGACGGATTAATCGAAATAAATTATTGCACTGTTCCGTGTATAATTATCTGCTTTTTATTTATACCAAATTATGCCTGTGATTTTCTGCCGGATTTGCATGATGTCTGATAAAAAATAATTCTATCGTCGGGCCTCCTCAAGTACCTGAAAGATGGCAATGATTTATGTCCGACGTTTAATCGAAAATCGCCGGGCTCTGATGGATTAAAAAGAAATCCCGCGGTGTCGAGAGGAAAATGTACCATCTTGAATGAGTCACCGTTGTCACAGAAACAAGGAATTAAACGAGCTTCTGTATTGCTCTCTACTTTTATAGGCTCTTCTTCAAGATATATATATATATAAAAGAATTGTATAAAACTTATCTTGGCGTTTCATTGTATTTCCCATCTTTTTTATTATCAGTCTTACTTTGGACGAAAAATTTATAGAGCTACCTGGCGCTTTTATAGACTTACTATTTGGACGAAAAATCTCCAGTTATCTGGCCCATTCATTCGATCGATGTCGTCTTCCACTGATATAAATACATACTTACGCATGGTTGATTTATGAGGCATTGTGAGATTTAAAAAATGGACAAATTTTTCAATACGAAAAAAAAAACACTAGAATTAAGTTCGGATTCTGTTATTCATTGGTAATTTTAGTACCAAATGTATTTTTCTGTAATTATCATCAAAAATTTCAAAAGGAAGCATACAAAAAATTTTCAGAAATTGCTGACATAGCAGCGTTCTTTATAATTTTCGAGTCTGCTAAATATGTTATTCGATGTAGAGTTTCATATGTGAAGCATGTTTTTCTTCAAATTTTCGCCATTTATTTAAAAAATATGATTTTGAGAAAAAAAAACAGTTAACATCAATAGGCTACCCATTTACACGAGTTGTATTTCAAGCTAATTAATTGTATGACCCAACAATAAAATGACATCATCGTAAATTAAAACAAATCTGCCTCTTAAAATTTCTCATATATGAATATGGAAAACTGAATAACTAGGATAGGTATTATATGATATTTCTTTATGTTCTAGAGGTATTTCAACGTTCCTTAGTCGTACAAAATTACTAGTTTTATAATTATAAATAATCAAAATACACAGCTTTTTCAATATATATTCTTTATAAGACGCAATACTCGAGAGATACTAATTATATCGAACTTTAGCAATCTGACCCTCCCGCAGCATCGACGATACAAGGAAAAATCTTTCATTTACGTGAAAAAGCATTCGCGTAATTGCGCTGCGAGACGAGGAAAATGACTACAGTCCCTCCTCATTTGTCCCTATTGTAAACGAACGATCGAAGCAAAATATAAGAACAGCTTGAGCAGGGCTTATTAATTAATATCGTAAATAATTGCAGGGCTGCGCAGGAATCGCAAGTTATTAACGAAACCGCAGCTTCTTACGTTCTTTTGTATCTTGGGTGGAAGAGAAATTAGTAAATTTGAAAGAATAAATTGGGAGCTCTGATGAAATTGTGTCCAGGATTACGGGATTAATAGTAAATAAAAATCAATAGCTATTCTTCCCCGTCCTCCCTCTCTCTCTCTCCCACTCTCTTTCCTTTTCTCCGAAGGTGTGCATTTCTGGAATAACCGTTCAGGATCCGTAATATGCCATCACTTAGTAGATTCAAGAAGACAATGAAAGAACGCCACCTTGCGGTTGATTAATTTATATTGTAATATATGTTTATTTATTCAGTATCGTTTAATTTTAAGTTTTACATGAGTGCATATGTGTGAGATATGTGTGGTCCGCGTGAATGGATTCAGAAGTATACGAGTGTATTTTCTTTTGATTACTTGACTAATAGTTGTGTAAATAAGTTCGGTTGTATTAAAATTTTATTAAGCCGCATTACTGCATGTGATATTAAATATAGCATTTATTTTTTTGTTTATTATTTTACATTAAACTATTCTTTATTAATCATATATCTAATATAGCTCTTTCTGTCCATTGATGATCAATTTTGTAGAAATAATTTTTGGTACCATAAATTATTATTATTAAGTTAATTAATGGTATAATAATTATATTTAAAAATTATTCCAATTATAGTTAAAAAATAACAACGATTATAAAATCGAGATTCATTTTAATTTTATATATTATTTATATATATTATTTCCTGTTATAATCGTAATATTTTTTAATCATTTATATTTAAATTTTAAAAACTTGAGGTAACATTTGCACTTTTCCAGTCTATAAATGTAGAAAAAAATCTGAATAATCACTGCTATATTTTTTAAGGGTTCAAAATAACTAGTAGATGAGTAAAAGTACTATACATTGTAATATATTTAAAACGTTTTATAGAATAATTATTTTTTTGAATTAGCCCAAGATTAGTAATATTTTTCGTAAATATTAATCGTAAATATATTATTAAAGTAAATTCGAAATATATATACGCACACACATATATTGTATGCACATAATATTAATGCAATATAATAATGTAAATTCCGTCAATTCATTCTCCGGTCATTTTCGATATTACAGCAAAGAAAAAAAAATTTCGATACAGAAAAAGTATTCTTTGTCGTTTATAATATTTTTTTCATTGCAAAATAATTATTTTTTAACATTTTAGTTATTTTATAATCATTTTTAAAAGAGTTGATGTTCTTTTTGAATTATTAAATAGATCGGATTCAATGTAGAATTCTTTTTAAGTTATACTAAAATACATATTGGAAAGAGCTTTAGGGGTATAAGGGAATTTCGTCGTTTATCTATCTGTGCAAATTATAAACTACAATGTAAATGAAGAAAGAAAAAGCACATTTCAAAAAAATAACTTCAGAGTCGATGCTTGGTGGTAAAGTTAAAAAATCCATTCCGTCAACAATTCCAGCCTGAAGAATCACCATCCAGAAGTCACCCCCCTCCTCCCCCATCGCTCCATCATCGCCCCTCGTTACAGTCGCGTCCCGTTCATGCGTTCTCCCCTCCCATAAAACTTGCGCAGCCCGTCCGTCCGCGTTCCCTCTCGAGAGACACGACGATGGCGCCGTCAGTCTGGCGCTCGCGTGCTCGCGCGCAGATCCGCGGCCCATCGGCCGTATTATAAAAGCGCGAAATTTCGCGTCAGCGGGACGGGAATGGAAATTCCGTTATTCCCGGTGCCCCAAGTGCTCCTTTGCCACACATATATACATATGTGTGGCAAATATATATATATATATATATATATATATATATATATATATATATATATACATTGGGCGCAATAACCCGAATAATAATAATAATACCGTAATGCGCGTTTTATACGGTGCAAGCGGCTCGGTACGCGCGCGCGCGCGCGCTCGCAAGTCGAATAGGCCAATTCCAATTGGCGAAAGAGCGATACGGGCACGCGGGTGTGCGCGGGGGAGGCGGTCGGTCTGCCCAGATCGTTTGACGGGGCAGACTCCTCCACCCCCGTCCCCGCACCCACTCCAGCTTTTCTGGGTTCTCGCTGCGCTTTATGGAGACGGGCTAATTTCCAGCCATTATTTGCAAGGACCATGAAATATCAAACAACGAACGATCGGCAGACAAATACGGTGGCAGCTGCTGCCGCGCCGCCGTCACCGTCGTCGCCGCCGCTGCTCGACTATTAAAAGCGACTTAATCCCCCCCCCCCTCGACGGCCTCTTCGTTCCCTGTGCCCCCGGTGCCGTGGCCGCCTCCGCTCCCCCCCGCCCCCTTTCGACTTTATAGCGCCCTTCTCTCGCTCCTTCCACTCCGCACCCCCGCTCGCTTCTCTCTCGGCTCTTTCTTCCGCCCGGACGCGCGGGCAGCCTCTCGTCCTATTCGGCGGCCCCGCGCGGGCGGGCATCGGGCACGCATCAACAGCAAAGTTTCGATTAAATACATGTGCGCCATCTCCTGCCCCCTCCCCTCGCCAGCCGCCGTCGGTTTTCTTTTTCGCCTTTTGTTGTGCCTTTGGTGCTGTATATATGGATAGACGTTTCCCACTTGGTCTCTCTCTCTCTCTCTCTCTCTCTCTCTCTCTCTCTCTCTCTCTCTCTGTCACTGTCTCGCATGCTGATGATCAACAGCCCCTACTTGGTTCGCCATTCTTGACACAAGAAACTCGCTCGGTGGACTTTAATTGTATAATTTGTGAATAGATTTTATCGAGGCGGCAAAATGCCCTATACATACATATATATATATATATATATATATATATTTCGAGGTCTCGTGCTGAGACTATATATAAAAAAAATATGCTTCGAATTTTAAAAGTGTAGGGTTTGGCGAACAACTATTACTTTTTTCCTGCAATGTCGGAAAAACAAAAGCACCTCTATTAATGAATGATGATAATTGAATGAAATATTTGCAATTTAACTTTGAACGAGACTAAATTATCTGAGCTGAAGAATCGAGCGTTTTATCTTTAATTATTAACGAATCCGTTTGTTCAATGTATACGGGTGTAAGTTACGATCACAACGTTCCTTTTGTGAAATCGCAAAAGACTCTCGTTAAGTGGGCGTCTTTCAAGCGAGTTGCGCTCATGCATTATTTCACTTTATTATTCTAAAGAGCCTTTATAAAACGTGGCGAAATCGCCAAATGGCCCGTGGAGAAGCCAATCCGTTGAAAAAGTTTTCAGCACAGTGCCCGAGGGGGCCTGGATGGAAAATATTTTCAACGATAAAAGTTTAGGAATGACAGATTTGTTGGGTAAATTGCATTAGACGTAGAAAGCCTCCTATTGCACTTGATCCTAGTTCGTACCACCATTTTTAAAAAATTCTATGGTTTAGATTTTTTTTCTCAACAGAGCCTCTCAAATTGCAAAATTTACATATCATATATATTGCATAATATATATTATATAATGATATATAAATAAAGTATTACTAAGCTCTGTCGTGTAGATGGCGTTGAAAAATTACGATATCTTATAGTTGTCATAAATTATCTAGATCTTAAAGTAATTGATAGGTGTTTAGATCAAGTTAGGACAGTATAATAAAATGATTTTTACTTCGACATAGAATTTTTGTGATTATATTTGCCTGAATTAACCATTTCAGATCATATTAGTAATGATTGCTTTTACTATATTATTATAATTCTCTATGTTGATACGGAAACATTGACTTTTATGCTCTATTGTATGTATAAATACAAATAAATAAATAAATAAATAAATAAATAAATAAATAAATATATATATATATATATATATATAAGTAACTACGTGGGATGATAGTTTTCAGTGTTCTTCGGTCTGCATGAATATTCATGACATTCAATACAATAACATCTTCCAGAAATCCGACAAAAACTCTTACTAATCACTCTTCTCATCTGGTTTTATCGTTAACTGATTTCAATCAAAAACAGTTTTCATGGAACTTGAAATCTCCTACAATTTACATTTTAAAATTAAAAATAGCCCATGAAGTCTCGGCTTGGCAATCGCGGACAGGGGCATTAATAAGTGAAAAAGCATAATTGAGGTCTGGTCTCTGTGTACAGATGTGACCAAAAATGGCCAATCGATTTTGGGACTACATTTCAAAAGAATCATTATTTTTATAAGGATCGCGGTACGATGTCGGCGTTAATGCAATGTTGAGCATGGCGTAAGAGCAAGAAGAAAAACCATTGATTTATAACGAGCAATATCTTCATTATGATAGGAGAATGCTGCAGTAAATCATATATTACGACCTTCTGGTCATTATGATCAAGAATGCTAAATAGAGAAACGAAGGACCGTTTCACATTATGCGAGAGAGATATAGAAAATAATTTTAAACCTTTCTATCGGTTTTTCGCAACAGCCGCGATTGGCTGATTAGTTCATGAAAAAATAGAGAGTCAATCATAGTAAATTTAAGAGAGAAAGAGAGAGAGAAAGAGAGAGAAAAGTCATATATTACTTTTACCTCTCTCTTGCGCCGTAAAAAATTGTCGTCAAATTTTTAACTCGGTAGGCTGCCTCCAGGTCTACTATGCTCGGGAAGGAAACACATGACTTTCCGTGCGCTTTTTCTTTACTATAATAAATGACGTATGCCAGCCTCGATATCAACGAACTCGCAGTCCTGATTATATAGGTTGGAAAAGTTCAATTACATCGCTGGAAATTCTTCCGAGGGGGGAAAATTCCAAATTTCATAGTCATTTTAGACTCCGCTCGATGTATTAATGTAATATATATATATATATATATATATATATATATATATATATATATATATACTCGCCTCAGTCATTGCAGCGCGCGGGTGACAGTCGCTCGGCCCCAGACGGCCCCATCGGCGATTAACGCGACTCGGCTTAATTGGCCCCATCAGACGCTCTCGCCCGGCGTTCCCTCTCTTATATCGCAATTTCATGCACGCGCTCGCGCGGGCCGGACATTAAAACTATATCAGCGCAGCGTCTTAAATGCGTGGGCGCACCGAGAGGGATAGTGAGCGAGAGAGAGAGAGAGAGAGAGAGAGAGAGAGAGAGAGAGAGAGAGAGAGAGTGAGAGAGAGAAGCATGTGGATCTGCGCAACGAAATACATGGCGTCTATATACGTACCACGCGGGCGGCTCTCTCAAGTTCATCTGCATAATCCCTATACAATGACGAACAAAGAAAAAAGAAAGAGGGGCGGGGGAGGGGGGGAAGCGTAACTGGAGTTTCTTACTCGTCGCGACTTTCGCCTCTCGCTCCTTATCCCTTTCCATATAATACCTTCTTCCTCTTTTCTTGAGCGCAGCCGGATGGGAGGACGAGGAGGAGGGATCTAATTAACGGTGGAAGCCGGCTTATTCCGCGCGGGCGATACGTCCCCGTCGCCAAGTATAATTATCCTTCCTTCAAGATTAGTGATATTTCATTTTTTTTTTTTTTTTTTTTTGCTCTCCAGCCCCACCCGCGCCTCATTCCAACCAGGCCCGCGGGCCAATTTGCCAGCTGGTATTATGGATACACCTACTGCGTAACGAGCTCTATTAATTGTCGAGAGTGAACATATAATATATATATATATATATATATATATATATATATATATATATATGTATAGCGCCGGGATTATAATTAGATATGCTCTTTTTATCCGGTTAGGAATTTCAGTTATTTATCGCGATCCATTAAATTCTATAATACGCAGAACGAACGACGATTGAAGGTATTTGCAGGCTTGTGTGGGAATATTTCAGAGACTCTGCAGCGTCGAAATCAAAAATGCATGCGATAGAGCAATAATACATGGAGCATATATAGTCCTATAGGCGGCTTTTCAAAAGTGTGTTACGTATGGATGAAGGGATACTTTTCTCTTTGTCACAGATGCGGATTATAGTATTGGAGGGGAGGGGAGGGGCGATTCGATTTCGTTTTATTTTTCTTTTTCAAGGGGCACCAGGGAACATTTTCCCGTTTCTTTATCGTTTAATTATTTCGAAAAATGAAACAACAAAAAAAAAAAAAAGAAAAGATCGTAGTGCTCTGCATAACAGTCGGCGGCTCGTTAAATGAAAAGGGACTTAAAAATGCGTGCTTCGTGCATTTTTTCTTTTTTGCTTTTTATATTACCGGGCGACAGAGTAATTTCAATGCGCGTGCTTTTTTAAACACTCAGCCGCTCTTCATTAAAATGGAGAACGAAAAACTTGTACTTACTTGCATATTCGTTACACGCTTGAATAGCGCACAGAGTGGCTAAATGCAATTTTCTTTTAACGTAGAATTTTTTTGCGATATATCAAATTGGAATTTCGTGATTGCTTTAATATTTTTTTAGATCAATTCTGAGGGTCCCACTGTTCAATGGCGAAGAAGGTGAGAATCAAAGAATTCAATTTATAACCCACGATTCAGATTTATGAAACAAAAAATTTCCTTCTCAACCTGCTGTAAAAGAAAAATTCTTTATTTAGTTCGTTATATAAATAATTAACAAGAAACTGTAAACGTTGAACGACAACAAACTTACAATATAAGCTTTAATGTGTATTACTTGAAACGCTCTACGGAGGTAATTGTATACAAGAACAGCCTCATTCCAGTAGAATTATATTTATTTGTTAAAAGACTGCATCACCAAAGCAATATCAAAATTTATTAATTTAAAATGTAAACAAATCACTATTGGATGTCCTTTTTGAATTTAAGCGAATTCTTTAATTTTTTTTCTATAAAATAAAATTATTTGGGAAAACCTCTATACATTGAATGAGCACCAACAGGCCAGTTAAATTTTAGAAGACATAAAGTATTTATTGTTTTGATCAATTATTGAAATTTCATTAGAGAAATATTATCAAAGATTGTAATTGTTATATTAAAAACACAAACAAATTCAAAGTAATTGCCAGAATTCTTTCTGCCGTCAACAAAATAAATAATTTACACAACTGTCTTCAGAAATTTTTTGACGCAATAACTTCAGAATAAAGTCATTTTTGTACGATAATATAATTTTTTTCATTTTTCATTCTAGATGAATATTTACAAGAGTAACGTAAATATTGTTTTTGGCGGTGAAATTTCGTAAGACAAGATATATCTGTGCATTTTTATTCTTCAACATAATCAAAAAATACATAGCTTATACTTATTACTATTACTCTTTCCCATTTTTTAAAATGTGAAAAGAAATTAATAAGCAAAATTTTTCATTTTCTCTACATAATTCATTTTCTATTATTCATTATAAAACTCTGAGATAGACCAGACTAGTTAAAACTTGTAATTTCATTGATTATGTAGAAATTAGTGCAGATTACAACTTATCCAATATGAAGATATCTATTTTTACTACTTGTATTTTCAGTAAAAATATTATTATAAATAAATTATTATTTGGAAGCATACCGATACAATGTCAGCATCGTATATAATTCTGTAATTAAAATAATTTTAAATTTAATAAGAATCTTCGCTTTCTTTTTATTTATCTATGAACATAAAATTATTTATATTTAATTATTTATTTTAAAAAAATTTAACATTTTCTTTTTTTTATATTTTAAAATGGAAAATACAAATAGTAACAAAATATTGATTATGATTATTAACATTCTGTAATTGTATATATTAAAAATTATATTAAAATGTATTTCTTTGAATTATTAATATTTTTTTCATACATGAAGTGCTTGACTATATTAAATGATCTATGTCTACGTCATTATTTTTTATAAAATAAGTAGTTTAATTCATTTTAAATTTGTAAATAGATGGAATATTTCACTTACTTCATTTTACACGTTTTATATTTATTAATTAGAATTTTTATTAAGTAAATCTGTTTGCTTATAAAATTTTTTATTAGATATAGAATATATCGTTAAGTTATTAACTGTACGTCTATATATTTCATCTATAAATGTAAAAAGGCTTTTTTCCTTTAATACTTTAGTAGACTAATTATCATATTAACATTATGTTAATTTTTATACAAATGTCTGCAATTGACGCTAACCATCTGTTTACGATTATATTATCATTATTAGAATACTACAAAATTTTTTATATCATTTAAATATTTAAACTATTTAAAATAGTTGATATTAATAATATTAATCATATGATTTTACCATAAAATATTATGAACATTCAAGTTGATAAAATTAAAATTCAATGAATCGAATGTTGAATATACATAATATTGCAATAAATCGAGACATTCGATATTAAACTACATTCACACTATATATTAAACATACTATCGTTTCATTCAAATAGGTTGATTTAAAATTTATACGTATTGTATATACTTGAACATACCTCATTGTTTATAAATAATACCAGATTCAACAGATTTTACATAATAAACTTAAGATATTTATACGACTTTAATTAAATTTTCATATGATGTATTGAATGAAATATTATGTTTGCGCAAAAGTTGATTTAAATCATAATTTGTATAACGAGACTTATTAGCGTTTACATATATTTTCTGGAATTATAGTTTTTGAAATATCGTCTGCTCTTCTCCAAGGCATCCAGCTGCCGTTGAAATACTTTGGATATGAGCATGGATCAGTCTTCGTTTCTTTATGTGGCACTAGAACTTGTTTGTATCTCATAATATATCGTTCTAAAGTTTCTTTTATCTGAAAAAAATGTCAATTCAAAATAAAATGAAAACAAAATAAAAAATACATCAATGGGGTGCCCAATGTCTTTACACGTGAATAATACAAATCAAATATATTAATAATAAATATAATATAATTCAACTATATAATAAATATAAATCAACTACAATGTTTACGATTTTTTTTAATTTCCAGAACCCTTTCCGGCTAGTTCTACTTTCATTTTCTAAAAATAAATTAAAAAATGCAGACTTTCTCATAGTTTATCGATTTGAAATAAAATATTTCAAAATAAAAAATTCTAAGTATTAATCATTCGATCGTCTGTGAATTTTTTAATTCATTGTTTAATATTTAAAAGTGAGAGAGTCGTTTTAAATAATAAACAACTGTAACAAGCAACTGACTAATAATATGAAGGTAGAAATTCATTTTTAATAAGTTTATCATAAACTTGTGATATTGTATGAACTAAAGTTTATACGAAAAAATGCACATTAGATCAAAGGTAAAGAATTAAGTCTTGATTAAAAACTTTGATAATTTACCTTGGGTAACTGTTGCGATAAGTCCACGGTCTCGCAAGGATCATTCTGCAGATCGAAGAGACAATGCTTTTTACAATTTGTATAGTTCTTTACGGAGGTACATCTCACAGTGCTCTCGTTTCGCATTTTTCTTGCTTTTTCTGGCGATGGGCTGACATGTCCATTTATTTTACTGATGGCCGAACCAGCTGGCGATGTCAGTGCGTCCTCGGTACGATAAACTGGATAAGAGTGATCATTGCCAGATTCTCCATAGTATCCATCATTTATCTGGTTTGGATCTATTTAATGTTATTTATAAAATATTATTCATAAAATGATTTTAAATAAAAAAAAATTATAAAATCTGTAAATTATTTTAATTTATAAGTAAGGAATATTTTTGATTTGCGTTAGTTTTTATATATTCTTATATAAAATATTTTAATTATTTACTTTTAGGGATTATAATAAAATTAATGTAGTTGCATATTCAAAAAATAATTAACGCATTCTTCTGATTGTTCCACTCTGCGAAATTGTACACACTAAAGTAAATTTAAAATTGCAACTTTTCGAAAGTTAGATTATAAAAAGTAAAAGCAACTAGTCATTAAAAAACAGAACTACTTGAAAAGTTGAATATTAAAACTTTCGACTATATTCTATTAATTAGTATATTCCAAAGTTTTTCATCTCAAAACTGTTTACGTAAATTAAGCTTTTATTTTTTTCTTCAAATTTCCTTCATTCAACAAATTACTGAATGGAAACCGCTCTCTTATTTTTGTTATTATTCATTCACAAATAATATAATTTCTTTTTTTATATATACAATTTTTCATTTTAATTTCTTTTTTAACAAATAGCATACACCTTTAAAAATTTTAATTGAATAAATACAGTAAGTATATAGATAGAACAATTATAATTTATTTAATTTTTTTAGATAAATACCAAGAATTTTTATGACAATTTTTAAAACATAACAATTGTTTTTTGTAGAAATAAAATTAAAATAATGTTTGGTAATATTTTTAAGATTTTTTGAAAAAATTTGTAAATGAATAAATAAACTAAATTAAAAAAAATCATAAAAGAAATAAATGAAAAGAGTGAACATGAAAAATAATTGAATGAATACAAAATTAAAAAAAGAAGGCTTAATGAACTAATATACGCGTAATGTGCTGTTCATATACTAGTAAGACTTATTTTGTGGTAGCTGTGCACTTCTCTCGTGATTGTTATAATTATTATTTCCAGTATAATTATTATTTCAATTAATATTATTTCTAGTGGGGAATACCACCGATAAATAGACGGGGATGATTACTACTAGAGATGGCCGCAAGGCTGGACCTGGTAGTACTTAACGAAGGCACGATACCGACGTACAGACGGCTGGGTATGGTAACTCCATACCAGATGTGACTTTAGCCTTGAACAGAATTCGGACCCGGGTAAGGGCGTTGCGGGTGATCGCGGGCTATGCGGCCAGTGATAATCAGTATTTTACCTTCGAACTGACAAACGCAGCGAAACAGAAGGAAGAGCGAAAAGCAAGACCTGCCGAATGGAACCCCAAGAACCTAGACACGGACAAACTCGAAAGGCAGCTGCAAAAAAACCTCCCTCAAGAGCTGACAAGCCGGAACAGGGTGGAGGCGTTAGCGGCGACAACGACTAGTGTTCTCTAACGCCGATGCGATGCCACCGTTCTCAAGAAACGCAACATATGCAACAGACGACAGACATACTAGTGGACGGTGGGGATCGTGGATCTCAGATGCACCTGTTTGAAGCTGAGACGGAAAATTCAACGAGCCCGAAGTCGAGGCGAACCGGGACTCTACTCTACGGACGACAGGTTCACCAGACTGCGATTGAGATTCGCGATCAACGATAAGAAACGGTGTTGGATGCGACTCATTGATTAGGTGGATTCGGACCCCTGGGGAAACGGTTACGCAATTGTGACACGCACACTGGAGAACCGAGGCCCACCGGTATTACAAGGCGCGGAAACGACGGAACAGATAGTCCAAGAACTTTTTCCGACCTATCCAGACAGGATGGACTAGACGAACAAAACGACAGAGACAGTTATCCCTCTCTTCACGTAGGAAAAGCTTCATAGGTCTTCAAATCCGTTGAAGCCTAACAAGGCTCCAGGTCTGGATGGCATACCTAGCGAGGTACTTCGGGTGGTAGGAGAGGCAACACGGGGAAGTGAACTTCTACCTTACCCAGTTTCTTTCCGGACATGGATACTTCCATAGGTACCTCTGCAGGATAAAGAGGATTATCTCTCCGGAATGCAAGTATTGTGGATAGACTTGAGACAATGTGGAGCATACGTTCTTCGTGTGTGACCGTTGGATCAAGTTATTACTAGGGCTACAAACGAGAATAGTCGCGATCACGCTAAAAAACGTGATGAGACTTATGACGACGAACGCGGACAGCTGGCGGTTGATCGCAAAGTACGTTACACATGTACTTCGGATGGATCATTTAAAAACTGTGAAGAATGGATGGAGTTTCGAGTATGCATGAGATTCTAGGACGAAAAGAATGACCGTGAATGGACCACACAAAGACTGCCACCCAGGATGAAGTAATGTGAATAACAGTTCCGGGCTGGTGTCGGTGCAACAGCATGGAGAACTACTAAAAATTTCGTTTAAAATCTAATCCATATATGGGCATATTATAATTAATGTTAAATAGAAATTTTTCATATTGAATATTTTAATTTTTAATAAGTTAATATTTCTTCATTGACAATGAAATATATAGAACGTATATCACATCATATCAGAAATAAAAATTGACCAGTTAATCTTTGCTTGTTGAAAACTACATACCATTCTGTCCTATTACAGATGAACCTATTGGGGTAACTTAACACGCAATGTATACTTATGACAATATTGTAGTTCTTTTTAATTTTTAATTAAAGTTTAATTGTAAATTAATGTAATTCTTTTGTTAAATATTATAGGTATATCAATTTCGTATTTTATTATTGTCCATACATTCTGTTTTTATTCTTTAATGAATTCATTATTTGAATTAGCGTAAATAATTATATATTATATATTATTATATATTATATAAAAGATTATGTACCTTTCACAAGTTTGTATTTTCCAATTATCGCAGTTTCCGTTTTAAGTAGATCATCAATATCACCCAGTAAAGATTCGCGAAGTCTTGATACATTGTTTGTCAACATTGGCCACTGATTCTGGCCGTCTATCAGACCCTCGAGGTCCGCGGGATCTCCACCTGCCGCAGCGTATAATGTCGGCAGCCAGTCAGAAATGTGCATTAGCTCATTAGATACTCGAGATCGAGACTTTATCAACGGCGAGAAAATGCAGGCTGCACCCCGAATAGCGCCCTCGTATGGTGTACTCTTTATCTATGTAAATAAAAAATTAGATTGAAAACAAGTCAAATTTGATTAAATATAAAGTGAATTCGTTCATTATCTAAGCTGTATGAAATACCGTAATGTGCCTGTTGTTATAGCTTTACAAATCATCTATAAAGATCTTATGATATCTAACTAGATCGCTAATCAACAAAATAATTTCAATTTTTTTATTAAATTTATAATTTACATATATATAAATAATGGAGTCTTTGGCTCAACTTCATTTGACGAATTCAAGGTACTCAATATTATGAATTGGTTTCTTAACAAACAAATTTTTTCAATGGTACTTAAAATTATACCTAATGGATTTTTCGATAGCAGTAATCAAGCTCGTTGTATGTACGCTTTTGATAAAAGGACTTTTTAGTACATTATCCTGCTTTAATTATCTATGCCGATGATTATGTAACTGTGATAGTCACACGTGACTATCGTTTGATTCAGTGGAAACTGAACTGATTTAAGGAGGGAGATTACGGATTGATGCTGTAAGAAACTGAGTTGTTACTGCTAACTTACTGAAGAAAAGATACGAGGATTCCCATGACAGCAGGAAAGGATAGACTTATGCCAAAAAAGGAGATTAAGTACCAAGGATTCACTCTAGATAGAAAGATCAGCTTTTCGTCGGAGATACAGAACGTCACGTACAAAACACCTGAGCACAAATGCTCTGAGCAGACTGACTGGTTTATTTCGAATACTATGTTTGAAGCAAAGTTATAAACCGATCGCAAATATGTTACTAAATAGTTTTCTTATTCTCAGAGTACCTTGAAATATATAACGTACACCATCAGAAGGAGGCTACAAGAATGCAAGAATTTTTACGCATTAATTGTCCTATTTATCTGACAACTATCTATGTACCCAAAATACAAATATAGTTTCGATATAAAATTTCGTATAATATAGAATTGCTTTTTTCTTAAAAATCATTGAGTCATTATCATCTTAGATAAATAGTTCTCAAATAGAAAAATGAATTGCTAAAAACTGATAGTTTTCAAATCTTACCCCACGAAGAGGATAATTAGATCCCGCGATTTGCATATAAACCTATGGTTGGTGCGCCATTATCAGCCATAAAGACAATAATACTGTTTTCTAGAATCTCAGCTTCTCTAAGAGCTTCCACAACTTTTCCTACAGATTCATCCATCGCCTTCATCATTCCTGTAAATATTTTGTAAATTATGATTCTAATAAAATAACATAGATGAATTGTTTCGTTTTATATAATAATAGAGTAGAAGTAAGAAAATCTCCGCCCAAATTCGAGAAATGAAATCATATATTCTGATATGTATAAAATAATTGGCGTTCTTTATAGCTTAGCTGCAGCAGGTACCTAGAGAAACAATATTTGTGCTCTCAGTACATAATAGAAATAGTATAGTCAGAGAGCAGTAAGTAATGTGCGAAGCTATATTGAATTAATTATGATCTCCGCATATTATTAGGCTATGCATGTGTATAATGTAATAATAATATGCATTATTATGGAAATAAATCTTCAACGTAAGTAATAGAGAAATCATTGTAAAAATTTCATTTAACTACTATACCATTTAATTTAACCGTATCTGCTACATCATTTGATTACGTAAATAAATTTCATTATATGTGAATGTACTTTAAGAGCTTATACAGATATTACAACTATCTACATTTATTGGACTTAGGTTTGTTAAACAATGCAGTAGACACGTTGTAAGTGTACATATTGTTGTATTTATTATTTATCTCACTGAATTTTATCTTCAAATATTTAATAGATTTCATTTGATACCTAATGTAGAAACTCCCCCAGTATTCCATATTTCCACTTATTGAGTTACAAAAAAATTATAATTTCAAAAATAACAATATATTAAAAGGATAATGTAAATTCCTTAAAAAGGGTCTAGCAAACCATTACCAGAGTTTTATTTTAGAAAATTGGTGTTTCTTAATAGTAATAACATATAATTGTAATTCCAATAGAATTTAAATAAAAATACTTAGCAAAGTTTCACAAAATTCATTTGTTATTTAATTAATATTCACCAGCATACTTCAACTTATGTCAATTAGCGCGTATTTTATAAAAACCAGTTTCTACAGAGTTTTCTTTCTAAAAATCAATATTTATCAACACCACCGATAGAAATAGATTATACTCACCAGCATACTTTCGTCGTTCGATGTCTTTTATGTAGGAGAAAGTTTTATTGACCTCAGTCATATTACGAACCTCCAGAAGATTGTTTTCGTCGGCTGCATGAACGGCCAGATGCGATATCTCGAGAAAAAGTGGTTTCTTCTTGTCTTGACTTCTAATAATCTTCACGGCTTCATCGGTAATAAGATCGGTGAAGTATTCGGAGCTGTGTATAGCTTTCAAACTTTCAGGCCCATCTCGATGTAAATCGTTACCGAGTTGAGACTACAAATCAAATTTAATGATTTAACTTCTTTAGACTTTTTATATTTCTTAATATCAAAGGTATATTAGTTTTAATATGTTTTTCATAAAAAGTTTGAATGTTTGATTTGTAAATATTGTAGATAAACGATAACATATTTATTGAGTACACTTTTTGTAATTAATTGAGTGAAATGAACAATAGAAGTTTTCTACCAGATCTTCTGATGTATTTCATACAAAGTCTAAATATTAAATTTAATTATTTTATGGATAGTTAATTGAAACTATAAGTATAAAATTAGTAACACAGCTTACGTCTTGTTTAATGGTATGATTGAAATAATAAATGAATCCATTATAGTAGCCATAAAATGTATCAAATCCTCGGCGGGCTGGGGTGAAGTTGTCAGTGGTATATCCGAGATGCCACTTGCCAACAAGTTTTGTAGTGTAACCAAGTCTTCGGAGATATTCCGGCATGAGAGTTATATTTGAGGGAAGAGAACGGATGTGACCGGGAGATAGAGGTAAGCCCTGCATACCTGAGAAAATATAAAGATTACTGTAGGTAATATAAGATAATAGAACTGATGTAAATACCAAAAATTGAATATTTTAACATCCATGTGTATTAACTATGAATTATATAATTCAAGTTATTCGAAAAAACGTATTTAATTGTTAACAAAATTCCTTTTCGTGTTCCAGATTATAATTATGAGTGTGTCGCAATTTCTTAGACTCGAAAATAGACAGCTATGATAATTTTCGGTTACATATGTTTTGTAATAAATTTGATTTAACGATGTCAAATTAAGAACATTCAGTTATATGTAGCGATAAGGTTAAAACTGAGTCGAAATCAAATTTGTGAAAATACAAAAAGCATCAGGCAAATCTGCGCGAGGATCTAAGATTTGATATATTTTCGATCTATGGTCGCGTGGGCTTAGAAATACGATCATAACATTAAACTAGTTCATGCAGTATACAAGAGCTCGTACTTTTCTACACATACGTGATAATTTATTGAATAATTAGTACGAAAATGAGATCTTCATAGTTGTATTCATAGAATTAGCTTAGAACTTGGTTCACTCCTTATTTATATTTTTGTTTGATGCTAGCCTACAAAAATGTGAAAATGCGCTTACGATTTAATTTGTCTGTAACCATACGTCGGGTGAAGAATGTATTCTATTTATGTCCACAAATGTAGTAATTTATGAATGAAAATATAGAATTGGAATAAAACGAGATAAAGTAGATTCGCTGTAAATAATTTCTATGCAACGCTTGCGCAGGGACTGACAAAACCTTTTGGTTTGTGTACCATTTTTAACGAATCAGCGTGCATGAATATAAATTCATATATTAATTAAACATGTATACATAAATTCATGTTCTCAATCTCTCGGAGTAATATTCACTGTTACTCGTCTGGCTAAATTAACATTGCTGATAAAACTGAATATGTAACTTAATAATTGAACGAAAGTACATTTATGCTGAAAAAGAAACTATGCATGGTTAGAGAAGTACAGACACTGAGACTTTTGCATCAGTCTATTCAAAGAACGTCTCTACCAGCTTGCTACAAAAGATTGGTTGGTTGATAAGGCACACATTTGGGCAGTGATTGCATCTACCACGTGATATGACAAACTCTTATTCCTACGCACTCATTCATGTGGACGGATTGGGCACTGTTTCAATTAGTTGGATTACCATTTCTTGGAAAATGAGAAATTTAGACGCTATAGATAAAACTAATATAATAGATGAGGCATAAAGTTATTATCTATTGAGATTCTGAGGACAGCGTACGAAATTGTGACTTAAGAGTTAATCGAGGAATATATCAGAAGCAATTAAATAAATGAATAAGTTTTGAAATAAAAATCATTGTAATAGGATTGATAGTTTAGCTCTTAGAAATTGGAATATTGTCAAATCAATTCATTCATGATCGATGATGTTATGAGATTTTTAAATGATAAATCCTTCGTTAACGCTTGTAAAACAAGAATAAATTTCTGATTACTTTTACGGACTGCACGAGTAGAGTGACAAATAAAAACGTTAGAACAGGTTACGTTTCTATCCAAATAGACCTTTGATGAGATTCTAATTCGTTTATTGAATAATTTAAAACACATTGGTAATGATGTGGATATCAAATTCAATTTAATGCTCCAACGGAATTCAGATAACTTGATCTGATTGTTTGCTTGAAAAAAACATAACGGTGATGATCGAATCGGATCCGATTCTTAGAACATCAATCTCAGCTAGGAAGGTGAGGTATCTTCCTTGGAATCCTGTATCTGAACTAAGACTTTGATAATTGTGAACCTGTTAAACTGGATGTTTTCAAATTTCTCGAAATATTGTCGTTGTTATATTTTTATATAGCCAATATTATCTTGATTACTGGTTATCACTAGAGAAATGTACTGTTCAAACGGAATCTGTTCTCAAGTGTTAAACATGTATATCACTTTGTTCAACGGCTCTCGATCAAATAGAGCTTTAGGCAATTGAAAATAAATTAAAATTTTCTTCGATAATCATTGTAAACCAAATTAATTTAACATTGAAATAATCTCTTTATTACATTTGAAAATCATAATAAGCGTTAAATATCCTTTACTTGAACTGTTAAATTCATTTATGCTCTTTTGTAGTATCTAAGGAAATTTTAAATTATTATAAAAATTTGAAACATCGTTCCTTAGTAATATTGATATAAAATGATAATAAATCTATTTCTTTAAGGAAACAATAGTACATGTAACCCGGCCCGTATAGCATATTGCACAAGGGGTACATTGGCGAACGAGCGAAACGAGTATATCTCACTCTTACACAATGTAATATATAATAGAATTACTCAATTTATTAGCTTTTATTGAATCATATTAAATGAACAATATTTACCATTAATTTTTTACTGTTTTGTTCAATTCGATTTTTTAAAATTTTTCAGAAATATTTAGATTCCCTTGAAAATTCAACATCTTTTTAAAAGATATCTATTTATAAATATATTTTTTAATATATTTTTTATATTTTTTTTATAAATAAACTTTATATAAATTACCTGTTCTAATAGGATATTGACCAGTCATTAGCGATGTTCTTGAAGGGGTACAGATAGGCAGAACGTAATGTTTGTTCAATATTACTCCGTTGTAAGCTAGAGCATCAATGTTCGGGGTTGGAATCTCAGCTGCTCCATGAAAACTGACATCGTTCCGTCCCTAAAAGTGTGGTTCATAAATATTTTAAATAATCCAATCCGTATATCTGTTTTATACGAATGATAGTAATTTTAAAATTGATTAAAGATAGTTCTATGTTATACTAACTTCATATGAATACTAACGAAGTTAGTATTCATATGAATAAAAGAAAGATCTTCACAACAAAAATAGTTTCTATAACTTTTTATTATATGCATTATACTAATCGCTGTCTATGCTATATATACGAGTTTGGGCATTAATTCTTCAACGAGATTATAAAACTTCAATCCAGAGAAAAAATATACTGTTTCGTTCCTCTAAAATAATAATCAGCTAACAGTTTATCGCAAATAGTCATAAGTAAAATTCGAATAGTTCAAATTTTTTCCAACTTAAAACCAGAACTACTCGAAATTTGAATAGTTTGAACTCGGTTTCCAGTCTTAAGTACGAGGTCGAAAGGAAGGATCGAGATAGAGTAAAAAAGGAGTTACGTAATTGATGGACCATTCGTTTTAACTCATGCTTCCGGATTTTTTACGATTAGGGATTCGACAATATTCAAGCTCAACCCTAAAACAGTGAAAAAAAATGTAAGTACGATTTAATTTTTTTATTGATTACGCATTTAAAACATTTAGCAAAAATGTAAAAGTTGTCAATATTTGTCAATATAGTTCGAATTATCTGACATATTCTAGATGAATGTCATTGACGACATCATTTTCTATATAAAGAGTTATTGGTTAGATAATTGTCGCGACCGCAAATGTAATGGAGGAAGCTAAATTCTTAATCTATTGTTTACAAATTCTATTCTCTTTGTAGACTAAAGCTGCCGGCGCATAAATTAAAGATCCCAGCTCGATATGTCACATATTTATTACGAAAACGAATATATATATTAAATTTTCAGCATCTAAATTGAGTATACAAGTCTATATGTTAGAATAAGAAAACCGAATGACCCTTAACTTCTAAATATACGTTAATTTATATGTATTATCCATATTCAATATTATTACATAAAGTAATAAATATTTAATAAAATATATTATCGAAACAGCTGTCGATTGAATAAAAAAATAATTTTTGTGAAACTAACCAAGTGTCGATTTTATTATTTTATATAATATTCAAACATGTTTCACCAAGTGTTTAGTGAAAATTCTGTTAATCGTAAAAAATATTAATCAATTCATGATTTTCCTAAGATAGAAACTCGATGTTGAATGTCATGAAGAATTTGAAGCATTTTATATAGTTATAGATTAAATATTAATCTGGAATCTATATTTTAGAAATGCAATAAATTACTATTTAAAAATATTATAGAATATCAGTTTGTTATCTCTCGTGTTCTAATTCAAGCTGCGTGCTATGTTAAATCAAAAATACATCGTAATGTAATAAATAGAATTTACACGATAATTTATATAGCAATTATTAATTTTATATTGAGTTATTTCTTTTCAAATAATAATAATAATAGAATAAAAGTATTATATAAATTATATTCGCAAAATTTAAATTATGCAGAGGCATATTTTTAATTATATTTTTGAATATATTTTTGAAAGCATCTGATTAAGCATTTAAATAATTAAAACATTGCTCTTACCATATCGTCAGCGATGATCAGAATAATATTTGGCTTTGAACCTAGCGTACCGGCTAAACATGCTTGGAACATCAACAACTTGAATAGTATATTCATTGTTTCAAATCGTTTTATCAGAACCTATAACCGTTTCAGTCCGCAGCTTATCCACTAATCGACTGCGATTCAGCGATCGCTTTTTCATACGCAAGTGCTGAACGTAGCTTTTTTCCACAATACAGATCAAATCATAAGCCCAAGGTAAAATATTGTGAGAGCGCAAACATATTCACAGATGTCTCAAATAAATTTAGGCCTACGATATTGAAGAAAACAAAGTAAAGGGATTATGACATACATTTTTTTAATTTAGTAAATTTTTTTTAGTAAAAAGTGTCGTCATAGTGTAATAAAATAGTCATGTAACTTTTTGACTTTTATTATTAAATACTTTTTTTCCTGTATCGATAATTATGAACAATTCTTAACAAACTTTTTAAGTAACATTATTTACGTACTCCCTGTATTAATTTAATTTCCTATAAACTTTTTGATATTATATTTTGTTAAAAATCAGATCTTTTCAGTCTTCTACTATACTTTGCTAAAAATTTGATCTTTGAATATAAAAACATTTAATTTGTCCTTGAACTATCATATTAGCAAATGTACGGGTATGAAGTGGGTGTCAGAATGCAAATGTCTCGATAGGAAATCTTTGTTCTGAACGAGGCTTAATTTTTTTTTTGTTTGCTATGACAACTGTCAAGCATATTTAGTATACATCAAATCGTTGATCAAATACATCATATTTTTTCATCGTCTTGAAAATGTCGAATTTTTACCAGAAAGTAATTATTTGTATAAGGCATTAATTTTTTATTTTCATTTAAAGAAAAGAGTCGAATCGAATCGAGGCATATGATGATCATGCTCTATCAGAAGCAACATGCGAAGATGGTTTTAGCGGTTTAAAAATAATAATTTTAATGTGAGAAATGAAGAATGTGGAAGACCACCAAACATTTCAAGACGTCGAATTGTCAACGTTTTTGGATGAAGATGACATTTTTATTCAAAAGCAAATGGTAGAAATGTTTAATGTTTCATAAAAAAACAATTCCAGACCATTTAAAAGCTATGAAAAATGTCAAAAGTGTGGAAAATGGGTGCCACATGAATTGATTGAAAGACAGATGGAAAACCGAAAAACACTTATGAAATTTTGCTTGAAAGACACGAAAAAAAATCAATTTTGCATCTAATTATAACTAGTGATAAAAAAAGAATCTATTTGAAAAGTTCTAAAAAAAAATCATGGGTTAATCCGGGGCAACCTACAACATCGACTGCAAACAAGATCGATTCAGCAAGAACATAATGCTGTGTGTTTGATGATGGGAATAGAGTGGCGTGGTTTATTACAAGTTATTCAAACAATTTGTTCAAACCCAGTTAAACAATTAATATTGATCGCTACTGACAACAAATGATGAATTTGAATCATGCATTGATCAAAAAACGACCGACTGGTTTATAAGACACGGTAAGGTAATTTTACTCCATGAAAATGCACCTGTATACAAAGCAAAACCGGTTCACGATACAACCAAAGCACTTGACTAGGAACTGCTACTCCATCCGTCATATTAATCAGACTTGGGTCTTTTTAACTACCATTTGTATACATCGGTGGGGCATACATTGGCTGAACATTAGTTCGATTCCTACGAGGAAGTTGAAAATTGGGCGTCGGATTGGTTTGCTTTAAAAGTCAAACAATTCTAACAATGGCCAATACTTTAAATAAAAATTTTTTTCATTTATACATTAAAATAAGTATTTTATTTTCACTAAAAAATGCTCACTTCAGACTGTTACACTGGTAATAATCGTGATAGATCGGTAAATGAATTCTGTCAAGGTCTATGGTGTTAACGTGAATTACGAGTCGGTGAAGACGAACATAGAGTTATGCAGCTCAACCACATGATTGACTAGAATAAGGCACATACATCCTTTGGAGAGTACATATAGTAACAAATAGCTTTTCGATATATTGAAGAATGTCGATGGTTATTGTCTAATCCGAACGCGAGGAAATTTAACAGTGAATATGGTCATTTTAGACTACACTTTCTTTTATTCTAAAAACTATAAAAAAAATTTATCATGGATTAGAACAGAGAAATATTCATGTGAAGTTCAACTACACAGCAGGCAATATGTCTATCAGGATAAAAAATTAGTCTACAGCGCTAGCTGAGACTAATAATTGAATATGAAAGGAATGGTTAATAGATGAATGTTCTTAGGATTTTTTGTGTGGATAGAAATCCATATCATTTAATAAATTACTTAATTCTAATCATATTATCAGATAGCCTATCCTCCAGGGAATTGATAAGCACAATATACATCATATTGACGTGAGTACGAATAATTGGGAAGGTTTAAGTATATGAAAGTGGATGTGATATCTTAATTGTGAGACATTTAAAGATAAGCAACTGAAATGCGGTGAAAATTATTGAATATTTAGATAGCGGAAATTATTGTTCAATTGGGTTGCCCACTATTTAATATATTGGCTATGGCTATTACCGATTGACTATGTTTACAAATCGTTTATGCATACATATTGTGTATAAGAAACTATCTCGTTAGCTACAATACCGGATGGAGAAGAGATAGATTATTATAACATACTCAAGAAGCTTTTTTGATGGCGCAATGAGGTGGAGAGGAGGAGGAGTGGCATCGCCCTATCCATTCAAAAATCTATTATAAATCAAAGAAAATTTTCTATCAAAAAACTCAAGGAAAAGTAATTTTTTATAAGAACAAATTCAAATAAAAGAATGTAAAAATAAGAGTAAGGCAGCACAAACCAATAGTGTAATTTATTTACTCCTTTCAAGTTGAACGGCATTTTATACCGTCGTACATTGCTTTTTTAGAATCAATACTTATTGTCACTACAATATTAAACATTTATTGAAATTATAATATTAATACAATTATTAAAATTATTGATGTTAATTATTAATAAACAAGTGATTTTTATTAAGCAAATAGAATTTAAATTATAATAATCTTTCAGGCAGTTTTATAAATTATTTTAAAATAAATCTAATAAATATTTCAACAAATAACTTTGTTTATATTTTTTTTTTCAAAATCTTTAACTAATTCATTCACTTAAGTCTACTGATTCCAATAAATTGTTTTCTATATGGAAAATCTTGCTAAGGGAAAAAAATTGATGTATCTAACATAATTGACGAATACATGCTCATATGTTTTTTATCAAAAAACGATCTTCCAAATTTTTAATTTTAAGTTCGAATCGCAAAAGAATTGCGTTATATACATCTTTGGAAGAGCGTCAATTTAACGAGAATAAATAATCGATTTTTCAAAACATTTAGAGGACGGAAAAAAGATATATTGCTATGAACAGTTTGCTCGTTTTTATTTAAAAAAAAACTCGCACAGATGATAATTTTAACAATTGATAACTAAATAGTTTCTATTAATCAACTAATAGATAATCTATGTCTTCCGACTGCTATATAATCTTTCAAGCACTGGTCTCTTATTCCGCTCAACTGCATGATTCAATGTCTTAACGATGCGTCTAAAATATTTATATTATATCAGAAAAATGAACATTTACAAAAAATGAGATTTCGTCAGAGCGAAAGCCTTCTCTCCAGAAGAAGGCCGACAGGTTTTTGCCCCGCCCTAAATCACTCCACCCGTTCCTCATCCGACCCTGACTCATTGATGTACTAACTAGTACAGTAAATAAATTTAATCTAACGCGTGCAGCCGAACTTATGTTATATGACATCAACAATGTTCCTAAAATATAAATCGAATGAACCCCGATGATGTAGAAGAGTTGATTTATTTTATTATACACAACAAAAAATAATAACACTATCCGGCACGACATATGTCAGTTGAAATTATCGTTCTTGAAATATCGTCTGCTCTTCTCCAAGGCATCCAGGTGCCGTTGAAATACTTTGGATAGGAGCATGGATCAGTCGCTCCTGGTACACGTGGAATTAAAACTTGTCGGTATTTATCGATAAATAGTTCTAAAGCTTCTTTAATCTGAAAAAGATAAAAGGAAACAACATATTTTAAGACATAATTAGAGAAAAATAAAAAAAATAATTTGTTGAAAAACGAAATGGTTCTACAGCTTAATAATACGTAAAAATACATTTTCCAAGACTTTTATTTCAAATGACTCACTTTAGTGACTAAATATAAAATCATTTAATAGCCTAATACTCGTATATCATCTAGTAATACTAATTATTATACGAAGTATAATAATTATTTCGTATAATTCATACTAAAAAATATAGAAAATCAAGTCGTATAACATTTATAATTGTTTCAGGTTGATTTATACAGAGAATATATTATTTTCTTAGACCTATATATATTAACATTTATAATAAACTATTAAACTATAACAATTACAAATCTGTAATAATTTCATGTAATTTTAATTCGAAAATTTTCGGATTACTTAAAAAGTAATTAATTGATTCAATACACATTGAGTGCTATATACCTATTTTCATCAAAGTTAGAATTCAGAAATAAGTCGAAATGATAATTAATCTTATCTAGTGGATCGTTTATCGGTACAATAAACTATTTTTATAAAAACCGTAAATGGTATATACTACGTATATGAATTTTCTTTTATCTTTCTACCTAGATTCCATTATTTTTTATATCTTTTATTGCTATATGAAATAGATAAAATATTAAGGCTTTTTAATTTTTTATAAGATAACCTAGTTTCTATATATTTTTACTCTAATTTGATTAATCTTATAGTAGTATAAATTTTGTTATTTCCTTAAACTTGTTTAATTTTTGCGGTAATTATTTTATGTTGATATTGTCAATAATATTTGAGAAATTTAATAACATATAAATCACCTTAAAATTAAACGTATTGAAGATACAATATATACTATTGATTTAATTAATGATGATTTATATTTTAAATTCATATAAAATATAAAAAAATTATTAATAAAATGAGTAAATTGAAGGATATTAACAAATTACTGTAACACAAAAATACAGTGCTGAATTAATATGCGTTTCTATATACTTTTTTAAATTTAATTTGTTCTGTAAATATCTTAAAATAACACTAACTAATTTAAATATTGTATATACTAAAAGAATTGCTACTGAATCAATATGATAAATCATTCGTAAAGGATTAAATGTTCATGAAAACTTTGAATAATTTACCAAGGGAAGCTGTTTGGATAAGTCCATGCTCTCGCAGGGATCGTTCCGCAGATCAAAGAGGCAATGCTTCTCACAACTCGGATAGTTCTTTACCGATTTGCAGAGGACAGTGCTGTCCTTTCGCATTTTTCGGGCTTTTTCCGACGATGGACAGATGTGCCCTTTTAGCCGGCAGATCGCCGAACCAGCTGGCGACGTCAGCGCGTCCTCGGTACGATAAACTGGATAAGAGCGATCATTGCCAGATTCTCCATAGTAGCCATTATTTTCCTTGGTAGGGTCTGATACAGATAAATGTGATTTAGAAAATTTTCTTAAGGAGCGTACTTTATCTTAGAGTATCATTATTGGTTTGAATTCTGTAACTTTATTATACATATATAATCTATGATTTTCATTTTTGACAATCTCTAATAAGGATTTTAACTAATATATTATCCTCCGAGATGTTTTACGTCAGTCAATGATATAGTTGAGGTTTAAATGCGATTAGAAAAAGGATATAATGGTTTATAATTATATATGTATTAATTATATTCGATCTTATTTGCTATTCATGTATGAATATTTCGAATCGTTTTTTTACACGACTTTGTAAAAGTTCAAGATTATAAAAAAGAAAAAATTTTAATTTCATCCAGTCGACCATACATTGAAATAATGTTCTTTATTATATGTGCAATAAATGAAGTTTGAAATAACTTAACATTTTCTAATATCATTACCCCAATAATGATCCAAATCCATAGCATCGTTAATAAAGAAAATATATGTAGAAATTTTAAGGTATTAGTTAAAGATGAAATTATATTTAATGGAAAGATAATAATGGTTCCTTTTTTATTTATTCGAGTATATTTAATATATTAATAATTTCTTTTTACATTTTTATTTGAACATGCTGAAATTAATTGTGTAATAAGAAATGCTAGTGCAAAAATAATGAGGCAGATACATTGTTAAACAATTCCAACATCGATAAAAATTTTGAAAAAAAAATTAAAAGTTGGATAGTTTAATTCTACAATATTCATGAATTAAATTCAATTCTAAAAAAACGCGAACATATTAAATTGAATTATAAATATTAAAAACTTCATTGTAATACAATTTTTCTTTCTCATATTTTTAAATGGCACTTTAAGCTAATTATCAAACTCGTTTAAGTTACTAAGAATTAACTATGATGAATATCTAAATGATAAATAATTAACTACAAAAATGTTTGAAATTATCAGATTTTAAAGAAAAATATTATATTAAAAAAAATTATATATATATATATATATATATATATATATATATATATGTAAGGTATATTATATAAAAATATATATACCTTATTAGATTATTTCCTTTATTTAAGAACTTTCGTTTATTAGGATATCTTTCTTTATTTGTATAATATTAAAAGAAAAGAATTTTTAAAAATTAATTTGATGTCGAAATTCATTCCTTAAAGATTTTTCTTCCACAAAAAATCAATATCTCTTTTTTTTAGTACTTTAACATATAGCAACTTAATTAAAAATCAATAGATGGCAAACAGCGTCTCTTAGAATAGTAAGTATTCTGTGATTTTATTGTTTGACTAATAGACCAAAATTAACAGGGACAAATCATTACAATTCTCCTTTGTCTTTTGATTTTGAGCTTTCTAAAATATTGTCCTAAAAACAATTACATTTTGAAGTATGATTTTGACGCAAATATTATGGTGTTACTCTTCATAGAATTCATTATCACAATAAGCAGAAATAATGTTATATGGTATGTGTACCTTTAACAAGTTTGTAATTTCCAATGATCGCAGTTTCCGCTCCTTTCAGATCGTCGATATCACCGAGCAAGGATTCTCGACGTGTTGGTACATTGTTCGTCAACATTGGCCACTGGTTCAGACCGTCGATCGGATCCTCGAGGTCCGCGGGATCTCCACCTGCCGCAGCGTATAATGTCGGCAGCCAGTCAGAAATGTGCATTAGCTCATTAGATACTCGAGATGGCGACTTTATCAACGGCGAGAAGATGCAGGCTGCGCCCCGAAGGGCGCCCTCGTATGGTGTATTTTTTATCTGCAGAAAATGGTGATGGGAATAATAAGAATCGATTTTCGAAATTTTCATAAAGTTGTTTGATAAATTTGGCTTTAATAATTCAACTGTAACTTTACTGTACATGATTGAGGTAAATCTGAAGTATTTCAAATGTGAATGAAAACTGATCTTCGAAACAGTCAGAATTATTTTATATAGTTTCAGAAATCTCATAATAATTTTTGAAAAAATCATTGCTTGTTATTATTATCAGAATCATCTCTTCGTAAAAAATAAAAAAAAAAGATTTAATAAAATAACTTAATTACTAAAAACTAAAAAAGTTTTTCAAATCTTACTCCACGAAGAGGATAATTAGAGCCTTGGTTTCCATAGTAACCTATGGTTGGTGCGCCATTATCAGCCATAAAGACAATAATACTGTTTTCTAGAAGCTCAGCTTCACTAAGAGCTTCTACAACTTTTCCGACAGATTCATCCAATGCCTTCATCATTCCTGTAAATATTTGGTGAATTATGATTCTAATAATATAGATGGATTGTTCCATGAAATATAAGAGAAGTGAGTGTATATCGTCACAGATTCGAGTACTGAATTAATTTATTCTGATCTGAATAAAGTTAATAGAACTCTGAAAATATACATGCTAATGCAATGATATCCTAAATTACTAGAATTTACTATGATAATTTTTTGAAAAGTTGTTCTTTTATTTACTCGTCATAATTACACACTGTTATAACATTACTTAGTGGAAGTTCATAGAAAAGGGTAGTCCATGTAAATACACATTTGAAGGATTTTCATATTATAGAATTAATAACGATAAGATTTCAAAAATGTATCAGTCAATATATTTTTAAAACTTCTTATCTTTATTCATTTAACATTGATTTAATTTGAAATCATCAATATATATCCTTGCGCTTATTTCAGTTATCGTGTATTTCATAAAAAATAAGTTTTTACAGATTTTTCTTTCTAAAAATCGACGTTTATCAAAACTACCGATAGACATAGATTATACTCACCAGCATACTTTCGTCGTTCGATGTCTTTTATGTAGGAGAAAGTTTTATTGACCTCAGTCATATTACGAACCTCCAGAAGATTGTAATCGTCAGCTGCATGAACGGCCAGATGCGATATTTCGAGAAAAAGTGGTTTCTCCTTTTCTTGGCTTTTAATAATCTTCACGGCTTCATCGGTAATAAGATCGGTGAAGTATTCGGAGCTGTGTGCTGCTTTCAAACTTTCAGGCCCATCTCGATGTAAATCGTTACCGATTTGAGACTACAAGTCAAATCTAATAAATTGCATTCTTCAAACTTTTTACATTTATTAATATGAAGCTCGAAAGGGCATTAGTTTTAGTGCGAATTGCGTCAAAAGTTTGAAGTAACATTTTGGCACGTATAAAAGCGGTTTATAATATTAATTTATTTATAACTTGAGATTATCAATTGTATTGTGATCCATATAATAAGAAGAAATAAAGGTTGAATTTTCTCAATACCAAACAAAAACATTTATTCTAATATTTGAAATGTTTCAGTCAAAATTGCACTTAACGTTCTTCTTAGCGAGTTTCAAAATTTTAAGAATAAATTGCTTACATTCTTCTCAACGGTGTGATTGAAATAATTTATAACTCCATTGTAATATCCATAGAAGGTGTCGAATCCTCGTCGGGCAGGAGTGAAGTTATCAGTGGTATATCCGACATGCCATTTTCCAACGAGCTTGGTTTTGTATCCAAGTTTACGGAAGTATTCGGGCATTAGAGTTACGTTTAACGGAATGTCACGCGCTTCTCCGGGGGCCAAGGGATAGCCCTGCATCCCTGGAAAGTTGTAAGATTGCAGGTTTAATTAATAAAATTATTCCGAATGGTGAAAATAGATTCTTCAAAAAACAATGTGTATTTATTGGTCGTAAAAATTTAACAGACAATTATATAGTATTTCATTTTTTGTTTAATGCGATTAGCAACAAATTTTTTGATTAGTAAAATTAAATTAGTAAAATCTTTATATGGTCTGTGCAAAATTTTAGAAAATTGTAACTTTGAATTTCACCCAAATTAATTTTCAATATACAATTGTAGGAAAACTGAAAAAATGTTATACATCAAAGTATAGGTTAAATATAAAAGGTTCGAATATTTTTAAATAATTTGTACAAATTACATTAATCTCTGAAACATCTATATTTGAGAGTAAAATTTTCCTCAGAAACATCTAAGTCAAAAGTGCTGCTTTATGTTGGTAAATTAAAATTTAACCTAATCATTTTTGAAAACTGTGATTGCAGTAAATACTTACTGGTCAATAGTTTAAATATACTTTTATTTTTGGGCAAAGTTGTGCGACATTTTAATGTATAATATTTTAATGTAATACAATCCGATACCACTTGACTCTGATCGATTTGATTCTGTTTTAGTATTTATTTTATATATTATGTAAATTATAACATATTTTAATGAGCCACATTCGTACAAAGCTATTTTTACGTATTCGCGTTTCATTGTGAAAAACAGTTATGGTTACTAAATGCTGAAATGAAATCTAGTTCCTGAATGTAATAAACCTAGTCTTGAACAAAACAGGAAAAGTTAATTCATATTGGACGATTTTCAAGCTCTCGGATAAATAATCATTTAGCCTCACATACTCATTAAATCGAAATATTAATCTTTAAATAGTACATTTATGGAATAATTTGATTAAATAACTCAATAAAAATATCGTCATTTTCACATAATATATAGACTATTTTCTTTCGTATACTTCCCTATTATAAGCTACTCAACAACTTTAAGACCATTTAATGAATCCATTAAAAGAATCTAATAAAGTTTATAACTAGAAAAAAGATGCTAAAATAAACTGCGTTGAAATTTTCAGTAACTTTATCATTCATAATGTTTGCGTCTTCCTTTAATTAAGCTCTATTATTATTAGATTATCCCAAAATAATCTTTTCAATACTGAAATTCATTCGATTTTGTAAGTAATAAGAACCTAATGAAGGAGATGGCAGATATATAATTCCATTATAAATTTAAATTTAAATTTTTTTTCAGAATTTCATTGAGGATTTTATTATACTTTAGAAAATTACTTTCATCATTCTTATACTTATTGAAATTGTTATTAAGATACATCTATTTATCCTATTAATAAAATTTAATTTATATGAATTATTTTCTATGTTGCATTATTTAAATAATAATGACTTTTAGTTTTGAACACGGTAAATGCATAAATTTTTAATTAACAATTCCTGACTCTGATTTTATCAACCTATTTTATTTCAATTTTATTCGAAAGTAGTCGCACATTTAAATAGAATTTTAAATATTTTTAATAAATCGTTTTTTTCTTATGAATAATTAGTTACCGGTTCTAATCGGGTAACGACCAGTCATCAGAGATGTTCTTGAAGGGGTACAGATAGGCAGAACGTAATGTTTGTTCAATATTACTCCGTTGTAAGCTAGAGCATCGATGTTCGGGGTTGGAATCTCAGCTGCTCCGTGAAAACTGACGTCGTTCCATCCCTAAAAATTAGTTCATAGATTTATCAATTTCACTTACTCTTTACAATTAGTTGTTCAATATGCCCATATCTTTTTTTCCGAGATATGGTAAATTCAAATTTCTTTTGGATCGATATTTTCAGATAGTTACGAAACTCAGTGAACCCTCCTGGGCACCTCTTTTGTATTAGAATCCTTAAGGAGTGGACATCACACCAACATTGTATGGACGTCATTGTCCTGAACAAAGGTACCGGACAAACACGTACATTTTCCTGCGCAGGCTCGTATCAACAAGGGGGGAAGCTTTTGTTCATAAAAGTGATTACTATGTGATGGGTAGATGGAATTCGACGAAGATTTTAATAAGAATACCGAATTTCCAATTAAAACCTTTTATGCGACAATCGAGAAACTTCTGACAGAATCGACAAAAATAAATGTAAGATACGACTTTACAATTGCTGTAGTTGATTTTTCTTCAAAACTATGCACGATGCAGATGAGCAAAATAAGAATTAGTGCTAAAGGGCCTCTCGAGGTTTCAAAACAATACCTTAGTCATCTCAAAGCTTCAAATTGAATTGTTAAATCTTATTGATAATTGAGCATTTCTAAAATATTTATATATCTTTTTACAACTGTAAATTGCGAATCTGAAAAATAATTTTTCATTTTAGAAGATATAAAATTGATTGTGCATATATATATATACACGACGTCAGACAATTAAGTAATGCGACCAAATGAAAAATCGAGTATATTTAAAAATTAAGGTACATCGCTGCGATCCCCTTCAAAGTAGTCCCCTCCCGCATCTATATACTTATTCCAGCGAGTTTTCCAGTTTTCTTAACAATCCTGGAACACTTCTTATGGCACCTCTCCGAATACCCTCCTCACAAATTCTTGGATGTCTTCAACGGAGTCAAAGTGTCGACTTCAATCACGCAGTTCAATTAGTTATAATACAGTTTCGAAGTATAATTTAAGATTAATTGTTATCACAGGTTCTGTCAGTGCGAGAAATTTTAAATAGATACTTTTAATAAAATTTAATACTTTTTAATAGGAACAAACAATAATAAAATTATTTAACTATATCGTTGAGAAAAAGTAGTTAATTATTCTACCTTTAATTTCAGTTATAAAAATTCGAATATTCAGAGATTACTACTGAATTTTATTACTGAGCCTATGTAACTTTAAAATTTATATAACATAGATTGTATCAAAGCGCGCTTCAAGCATCTTATAATATCTTGACTCAAACAAATCTATAAATATATGATCCTTTTATATACAATCTCTTTTTTTTTTTTAATCTCGTGAATTGCCCTGTTACAATGCGCAATTAAGAATACCTATTTTTAAATTTCTTTTAAGAATGTTTTATAATCACCCTATCAACATTTTATACCGTTAGAAAGTTGAATTTCAGAACTAAATTTATGTATTCAGTTTCTTTATGGATCTCAGTTAACAGTGACGCTGTTATAAATGCAGAATAAAATGCTGGAATGGTTTTTTACAATAAATAATTTTATCATATTATTACACTTTCTAAATGTTAGTATATAGACTGTAGCAATTTGCATTAAGTGCGTTAAGTCCGAGGTCGGACTTAGAATAATTGATTGGTTTTCAATGTACTTGAAGATATAAAGTGCTCATAAATTTTTTTTTTCCGTAAATTAAATTCATTTTTGTGCATTGGTCTAAAATTACTCTTTCAATAGGAGGAACAGAGTTATCATTATAATTATATTTTTTTTTCGCCACAGTCTTAAAAATAATATTCCTTACAATATTTTTAGATGTATTATGTTTTTTACAAAAATAAAATTTGTATATATATATATATATATATATATATATATATGTATTTATTTATATATACATATCTGTTATTACTATTTGTAATATCAATAATTAGTAATGCATTGTATTCGACGATATAAAAAATCGCATACCTGGTTTATTTGCATGCATTTATACATTTCACTTCCTTATTTCGCTATTTGAATATATGTATACCGATAATTATTTACAATGTATTTAATTTTACAATGAATATATATATATATATATATATATATATATATATAAACATACATATATAATAATAAATATAAGTAAAGTTCTTAAAAAAAAAAAAAAAGTTCTTAAAGTGTAAAAATGTTCATAATAATAAATTAAAAATATAATAATCAACGCGTTCGAATAACTGAAATTATATATGTATATCAATAATTATTTAACAATGTATTTAACATTTTAAATTGTGAAATAAGGAAATGAAATATCTAAATTTATGCACATAAATATATAAACCTGTGGAATTAAGATATTAGATAGTTATAAATAAACCAAATGATAAATAAACCATATTTTTTATATCGTCGAATGCAGTGTATTAGTAATTGTTGATATTGCAAATGTTAAAAGATATAGATTTGCTAATAATATAGAGAATTAAATTTATAAACGTCATTAGCAGCGCTTAAATTGTGAAGAGAGAAATACTATAAGAGCTTACTATATTTATCGAATATCATAAAGTCAAAAATATTTAAAATAAAGTACAAAATATGCAAATACACGGAAACCAATAAAAATAGCATTCAAAATTACTCAATGGTTATGCATGGACTGCTCGCCGAGATATGTTTTCTCTTCTGTTTGGCCGTCAAAAGCCACACACCTATATATTCATATATATATATATATATATATATATATATATATATATATATATATATATGTGTGTGTAAGTAGTAATCGGACCTTGGGACCAACTATAGTTATGTTTGATAGTATTGAAAAACAAATTTAAAAAACGAGCATTAATCGCAACGCTCGACTCGTCGATGTATAAGAATCTTCTACAAATGTTAAAAATAAAACAAAAAATCAGAGGACAAAATCCTTATAAGTTTAATGAAGATTACATTACGCTGTTATTTTTTAATGAGATAGATCTACTTGATTATTAAGCCATGTGTAATCTTTGCCTCCATATAACATCATAATTTAAAAAATACGATAATATATCTTTTGTATATACATTGTATTCTACAGACTTTATCAATAATTGAGGAGACTTGGAGTTCATTGAAATTTCGCGCATGTATATGCATTTCATACATATAGTTTTTTTTTAGTAATTTTCGTTCATTAAACATGATAAACTTGAAAATATTTTAAAATTAGAAGTAGTTTAATATAATTATTAACGATAATATATAATAATAGAGATATCTTATCTATATTCCAATTATTAATGATAAACGGTGGTATAATTATTTTAATCCATAATAACACAACGGAAGGTTTATATAAGTTCGGCGGTCGAACCGAATAATTGCTATTTAGCTTTTAAGACCTGCAAATTCTACAGCCGCGCTTTATTATATCAGTTCGGCGTAGTAATTGTGAAGGTAATCGACGTCGGGAGCAATAGACGCAAAAATTCGGTAATTTCGGTGGTGTCGAACGGTCAGATTATCCTTTACCGACATTGGTATATTCATTCTTAGCATTATTATGTTTTCATGGTGGTATTATTTATATTTTAGATTTTACGGTGGTGATCATAAACCAGAAATATCTGACTGTCGTTATAATTATAATATTTTTTTCTAAAAATTGTATGACTGGTCAAAGTATTTATTGTTTTATATCGGTTCGATTGGAGTATTTGCATTATTTATCTTTCTCATTATGAATTAGCAATAATCTTGTTAACTTTTTAAGATATATACAACTCTTACTACACTGTGTAATCAGTATAATAAAATTATACTTGCTCTTTTGTAATTTATAATATTATTATTCGAAAAAATAACAAAATCTTCATAATACATACGTACATATACGTATGAATCAATTAAGCACGCATAAATCATTTGGAATGAAACAAGAGTCTACATAACAACGTTTTATAAAAATAATCAAAAGTGAGCGGCAGCTTAAATTATAGGTCAAAGCGTCGGCAAAAATCTTCAATCATTTATAATTATCAAAATTATGAAATTTGATATAAATGCGGCATTTTTGTACTATATCAAAGATTCGCATATATAGTAATATAATTTTTTACATTTTTCAGATAGCTATCTAAAAATTTTTCTATGAAATCGTGAAGCAATATATATATATATATATATATATATATATATATATATATATATATATAGCCACAAATATTTTTGGTTAAATGATTTATTAATATATTTATTAATAAATTAATTCAAAAAAAATTTTAACATTAGGTCCTCTTGTCAGATAAGCGCAAATAGAACGTTAAGATCATAATCGATACTGAAGCATTATTAACACTAACAATAACAAGAGAAAATATCAAATAAATAAAATAACAGTCGAAATAACGAAGTGTCGCTTATATATATATATATATATATATATATATATATATATATATATATATATATATAAAGTTTTATATTCCCAAAATGTAACAATACAGGTTTGTAGAACGCCGAATATGCGCTGTTAAAAATGAAATATAATTCATTGGGTATCTAAAACCTTTTCCCCTGATTTTTAAAAAAACGATAATTAAATTTTTTTATATTTAATTTATATTTATTTATTTTTTATATTTAATTTATATTTTTTAAAAAACGATAATTTATAGGTCAGACTGTCATTTTTTTCAAGTGACCAATTACAAGAATCCAGATACAATTTTCATAAACCGTATCGAATTTCTATATAGCGATATTGCGATTTTTTGCGAAAAAGATGAAAAGTATCCTTAAGAATTCGAGATGCCACCTACACTATCTGCACTGTAATTCTTCGTTTCGGCGCGTTTCTTTCTTTGCATTTAAATTTTTTTTTTATTTAAAATTAAAAATTGTACTTATATCGACTGTTTTGAATTAAATTAATAAAGTTTCTATCGGCCTTACATTCTTTATAATATAATCTAGGAACTAAAATACTGACAGTAAAAGATTACAGAAATAAGTCTTATTTCAGATTCTTCGGGGGTGATAATAAACAAGGGCAGTCTGACTGTCATTATTTTGCTTAATATATTATAGTATAAAGACTGCAAGGCCGATAAAAATATTTATTAATTTTTTTTTTTATTTTTCTTTTACACAGTTCGCGCATCGAAAAAAATTACCAGTACTATACAGAAAAGTTTCACCGAAACTATTCTCTTAATCATTGATAAATATATACGAACTGTTTGATTTTACGATGATAATAGAGCTATACATTTTTATGAATTCTCAAAATGTAACCCCAGCCAATTTTCTCTTTAACGATAAGTTCGAATCGTCAGAAATTCCGCACTCACCATATCGTCGGCGACGATGAGGACGACGTTCGGCCTGGCGCTTAGCCCACCGGCTACGCATCCCATCAGCACGATCAGAAACTTGCCCATCGCGACAGCGCCCATTGTTTCGAAATGCCCGCGTTGAAATAGAAAAACGGGCCGTCAGGGAGGGGGGGGGGAGGGCACGATTCGCGGCGCGCAGCTTATCCGCCGATCGACTACTGCGACGACTCGAGATCGGGCTCGCGGTGTTGTTACTAATAACGCGCGTTAAAACCGCCGAACCCGCTATCCAGCTCTATTTCCCCCTCCCCCTCCGCCCACGCGCGCGCGAGCGTACATGCAGAAATTATCTCGTAGCGGGGACGATGTGCGCTCGAGTCTTGTTATATTTGATTTAGCGTCGTGTATTTTAAACGAGAGCACATTAATTGGGATTAGTGTTTGTTTTCGGATGCTCATTCATAATCGCTTCAATATTCGCAATAATTGGGGCTCAGGCGGATTTTACATTGAAAAAAAATTTGCTCGATTCAAATAAATAAGTAGATACACGTTGTATGCGTATAAAAAAGTAAATACACGTCTGAATAAAAAAAAATAATGATTTTTACAATCATATTTATTAAAGTCGAAGAAATATCGTTGGAAATTATTTCGATCCTCGATTTATAATGGGGATCTGAATTATTTTTTAGTTTTATTTGAAATTGATAGTTTACCATGGGAAAAGAATTTACTCGATAATTTCTTTTATCATGTTTATTTATGTCATAATAATTTTTTTTGCGATACCTAGCACGTAATCCTAAATTATAATCTCTGTTCCACCAGAGAGAAGTTTATCTATTTTCTTAGAAGTATCCTGACCATTATGGCAATGGAATAATATCATTGCGTTACAAAAAGGAGCGCTGAAAGTCAATGCGCCTCGATAATACATCGAGCACGAAACTGGATACAGTACAGATACAGTAGTTTACATCTCTTATTGGTACATGTTTCATTTGTCAATCGGGGCATATTAATAATAGTTCAACTTCTTCGCTGTGATGCACGTGCATTAAGATCATAATGGGGCGAAAGAGAAATTGAAATTCAGGGTTAAATGTTGATTCGACTTCAATATATAAGAATTACTTAGTGGCTTAATTTCAATTTTTGTTTTTGTCTTATTTAATATGTCGGTTTATTTATTAAAAACAAATGAAATATATTTGTGAATTTCACTAAATCAGTTTGGTCAATCAAATAGTTTGGCTGATTTAGAATTAGAAATAAAGTTTAAATAAATAATTCTTAAATATAGTTTTTGCATATTGATAATATATTTCGTTTTCCTTTTTCACACTACGTAAGTTAATAACTCTGTCCTCGACCTCGTATATCATATACAAAGTGACGGAAACAAACACTTATATGGCAGTAGGGAACGAAGTAATGTAATTTGTGCGACATTTTGAAAACATATATTATATAGATATATAAACACACAAAATATATTATAAAATAATGATTTGAAATTCAATTCTTCTAGGATTCTTTAGATTTAAATTATATTCCTTTTATAAAATGCTAATTTTATTTCTCAGATTTTTTTCTATAGATTTTTTAATACAAAATTAAACTATAAGTAATGATAATTTATGAAAAATATTGTGTGATTCTATTTGAATATAATGAATTATATGAAACTGGAAAGTGAAATGATTTGTTATAATATATTTTGCTTTGTTTTTCGTTCGCAATGATTTTCTAATAAGGAAATTTTCTAAATGTGGAAAACTCACAGGGCAGCGGCCCGGAAGCTCGACCACAGCTATAAATAGAATCGTAAAAAGAGGAATGTGAACACTTGTACAAGAGAACGAATAAACTTTTCAAAGAAATATTGAGCGATAAATAGCATATAAACTTAATTGTTGGCTAGATTTCGAAAATCAATATACCTCTGCAGCTCTGCTGTAAATAAATTATTTAGAATGTAACTTTTTCTTTCAATCTGAGTTTATTCTCATTATGTACTCAATAAAAATCGGGACGAAACCGAGGAATCAATTGCAGACTATTTACAGAACTCGATTCAAAATTATTGAAAAGAATTATTTAAAAGTTAAGAAAAAATATGATACATATTTAGTCACCTACGGATTTTTCGAAATCAACGTAATTTTACAAAATCCAATATTTTGCCGTTTCTCTATTAAATAAATAAAAATAAAATCGAATAACGTACTTATTTTTAGAAAGTTTAACATTTTTATTATTAAAGTATAGTTTTTATTGTTTGTTAAAAAAAGAGTATCTATGCAAATCGATTTACACTATTTATTCATGATTCCAATTTTGAATTTTTTTTATTCTCCGTAGATACACACAACTTAAATTGAATAGATTCGTTTACTAATTCGCAATTTTCGTAAATTTTATTTAGTACACCGAGCTACATTTATTAAAATGTTTTATGCAAAATGCTACAAAGTTTAAAATATGAACTAATATCAAATTATAATAGAGACCTAATCAACGATTAAAATACATTTAAAAAACAATAATGTCTTTAGCTAGAAAGGTAATAAACATAAAAGACAATGAGAATAATTGATTTGCATTTACAAGTAAATGATATTATTAAATTGAAAATAAACATACTACGGCATGAGACATTAGACCACGTGATAAAACATAAAGAGCTCAAAGAAGCCAGTAAAGTAATTAATAATCATAAATACACATCTCTTATTATTTAACTCTAAACACTAAAAGGCTAATTACAATTTTGCCATCAACTCGTAATATTGGATATAATATTGGATTTCCTGATTAATTATTTTATAGTTTTATCATTGAAATAAGCTGGTGACATTAATAAATTTGATTTTGAGCATGCGCATTCAATGTCGTGTTATCGAGCGTTATTTGAATATCGCGCGTGTTCTATTCTTGTTCGACGACTTTCCGGTTGGTTTGTCGCGTAGGTGCCCGATGGTGTTTTTTTTTTTTTTGGAATAAACGTAATATGCGTGTTTTTCGACGGTAAATGCAAGGTCGTTAAGAATACAATGGTGAGATTTTTTCGTGTCGACGAGTGGTGTCGAGAGTCGACGTCCCTTGGAGCGAAGCGATTAGTTTTTGCCGTCGACAGATTTCAAGGCTCCGTTGAAGATGGAAAGTGAATTATCGAGGATGTTTATTAAATTGCTATTTATTTTATCTGATCAGCACAGTATAGTATAGAATGTTCATCTTTTCAATGCATATGGAAGTAATAATATGGATTATATAAATTTTCAAAATGTAGAAGCTGCCCTTTTGTCTACTTGCAATAGTTAAAAAGACAGTAGGGTTTCGTGATATCAAGTATTAATGAACAATATTGTCTTCATATTGAAAAGATGTTATAATCTAGTGAATTTGTAATAAGGGCAGCCTTAAATCGTACTTACGTCGACTGTTGTAAACTAAATTAATAACTATTTTTATAGGCACAGTCTTTATTATACAATAATCTACTATATTAATATAATGACCGTCACACTCTCCTTGTTTATAATCTGAAATGGCAATTACTAATAAAATTAATAATTCAAAAAATAATAAAAAATAATAAATTAATTACATATACATACTATGCTAGTAAATAACTATCTGACTGTCTTTGCCACCTAAATTTACATTTGATGTTATTCGGCGTTTACAATTGTTCCGTGTCATTCAGTGTCTACAGGAACTAAACCATGAACGTGGACCAAACTGAGTGTTAAACTGAGATTTAAATTCAGATTCACATTCACGAATTAATATTTGTATTATAATTCCAACAATTCTTGAACCTGAAACAGCCAAAATTCTAAGATTTAATTTATTTTATGATATTGAAATCGCGAACAATCGTAAGTCATCTACCGCTGATATAACAATTATGTTTTAAAACAATATACATGTATTATAATTATTAAAAGAAAAAATTATTTGAATTTACTTTTGTTTTTTATCACATTATTTGTTTAATTAAAATTTATTATAATCATTCTGTTTTTTAATATATTATGAAACTATAAAATAAAGTACAACATTTAAATAAATACTTTAAATATAAACACCTATTTTTTAATTAAAATATAAGTTCTCTCCATTTGAACACTATTATCTTTATACTCATAGGTGGCATTTGTGTTTTCATTCTGTGACGCCCTCGTACACTCGGTAGCAGTTTTTTTTCCAATAGTTATTTAATTCAATTCATAAATATTTTTATCGGTCTTATATTCTTTATAATATAATATATTGGCTAAAATAATGACAGTCAGACAATCCTTGTTTATATTCACCCCCGAAGAATCTGAAATAAAACTTATGACTATAATAAATTATATTGAAAAATTAATTTAATTCTAAGTTATTTAATTCGCTAAACACAACTAATATTGAAAAAACTAAGTTTGCATGTTAGATGCAAAGTTGGTTTGCATGTTAGACGCAAGTTTGCATGTTAGACGCAAGAATACGATGCCCAGATATCCTGGGATGACTTTTACTGGGAGTGTACGTGTTCGAATGATAGAATATGAATCTCTGCATAGAAGTCTCTTAAACACTCCCCGTAGTTTTCGTAGGACGACATAATGTCGTCCCGTCATACCTGGATATCATTTTCTATCGTCCGAACACGCAACTCCCTGTAGAGGTTGTCCCGTTATACCTGGACATCATCTTCTACCGTCCGAACACGAAATTCCTCGTAGAAGTTGTTCAAAAAAAAAACAGAAAATCGTATCCTACCGTCCCAACACGAATCCTTCCATAGAAGTCGATTTCTTCATACCTGGACGTCGTTTTCTACAAAATAAATACAATATTTCTCATAGAATTCGTCCAGACACATGGACATCGCATTCTATCATCCGAACACAAAACTCCCAATAGAAATATATCTTATTCCATCGCCCGTACACGCCAATACAATTTCTCAGTAGAAACCGTATTTAAAATGTATATATGTATATATATATATATATATATATATATATATATATATATATATATATATATATATCGTACATTTCCGTTTTTTCAATTAAATACCGTGAATACTTTAAGTAGTGATGCCAACTGCAATTCAAGCAAAATGTTGGTATGCGAGTAGCGTATTTTTTAAGCGAACGCTGGATATTGCTTTTTATTTAATATGCATATTAATATATGTATATATATATATATATATATATATATATATATATATATATATATATATAACGACGAATTATATTTTACTACAATAGTCTATGTTTGTCGTCAAAAATTATATTCAGTATGGTTTGGCATATAAAACCATTTTATAAGAGAAGACAGAGCAAGTTTTATTTTCCCATGCAAGAGAAAATAAAATTTACAAAAATCAAAAAATATCCATAAGATGCGAGTAGAGTCAGATAAACCTAAAGAACAAAAAGAGTAATACCGACTAACGTTACACCTTCTTTAGGATACGAATCCCAAAGTTGGATATGATCATTCGCCTGAGCTGGCCTGGTATTCGTATTTTCAGTGGAATACCTTGAGTTGATGTTTGTGATTCAAGACGCCACCTAGTGGCCGCTGATAAAACTGACTGCTACAACTGTTAATTTAATTTATTAATGAAAGTATAATGATTTTCAATAAAAAACATAGCCTATGTTCTTCCCAAGATAATATAGAATCTATATGTCAACTTTCAGAATAATCTGTTCAGAAGTTTTTTTGGTTATCGTGTACAAAGAAATACACGCTTTGTCTTTATAAATTAGTATATGAAGTATGAAGTATGATATGATATCATATGATATGTTTAGACTAGACCTATGGACGGTAGAGAGAAGTGGAAGGAGTGAAATGTCCGCTAGCATCGTGTCAAATTACATTGCAGGACTTCGGGATAGCATTGACCGTAAGGCGGCGACATTCTGTAAGGTTGCCCGTTCAAACAGGTTCAAATATATGTATTTAAAGAAAAGTGAATGGGGGCTGGTGGGGTTGGCATATTCAAATGCATGTTAAATTTCTGATTCCCTATTTTTGCTTTTCTTCCTCTTACTCGCTTTGGCTTTTACTTTCTCTCTTTCTCTCTCTCTCTCTCTCTCTCTCTCTCTCTCTCTCTCTCTCTCTATTGCACGCAGAATAGTCAAGCGATTTCCAAGACAGCGACGTCTACTGTAGATTTGTCCCTATAGGGGCGCTTTAGTTGTTTGCGGGCGATGCCTATAGAGGGACTATTTCTCCTCGAACGCACGTGAATACTTCTTACTGATTTTCAAATGCAAGTTTGGTTTTACGATGGTTACGCTGTGCACTCAGGTGGCGATTGTCGAGTTTACCGTGGCGCGAAAAATTACGTTACGTGTATTAATGATGCGCGACGTTTCTATATCCTATATACGTTTTTATTACTGAAATAATGGCGGCAGTTTTGCGGAGTTGCGGTGCATGGAATGTTGATTGTGTTATTTCATTTCTTGTAAGTTTACAATTTTCAGACAAAGTCCGAGTAATTATTACATATTTTTTTGTTTAAAGATTGTTGCAGAAGGATATTTGTGCGATAAAATTTTTAATGGTCTTAATAATATAATAAAGAGTAGAAAATATCGAATTGCTATTCATAAAAGCGAAAGTATAACCGATGTAATTCAGTTAAAGCAGGATTTACATATAGATTTTATTGTTTTTGCATTTGATGGCAGAATAGGACATTCAGTGAATGAGGTAATATTCAAGTTTTTTGTGTTCAATTTATTAATATTTTACGATTGATTAGTTGATTGTTAGGTTATGTTATAGTAAAAATTCCGTGTTTTCAGGTAGAAAAAAATATAAGTTTATTAGATGAGTTTTTTATAATCTCAGGCCGTGTTTGTTTAGTTAATTGTTATGGTTCGCCAAATAGCATGGGATTGATGATTCACTCTGCAAATAGGTTAAGAGACAAATTCTGCATTCGCCTTCTGTCAGCAAATGTTTATGTAAGTATGGTTTATTATTATGATTCACATGTTGATTTTTTTATTTACCATTAAACTTATTATTATTATTAAATTGTATAAATTATACTTTTCTTTTCAATAGAATAAAGATGGCCTTGACACTTTAGGAGAAAGAATTTTAAATTTAGCCGAAGCATTAATGGGAATTCACACTGGCATTCCTGACTTAAACATGTTGTTAACTTTACGATAAATTCACTGAATAAATATTGCTGTTCAGTAATTACTAAACAATGAAGAGAAATTCAATTAAATTTCAGGCTTATGCCTCAAGTCAAGAAGATAGTGAAAATGAAAGTGATGAAACAGAGTGCAGTATTGGTAGTAATTCTACAGCTGGTACTCACCGTAGTGATACTCCAACTAGAACAGCTCGTGTAAAAAGAAAAGGTCGTCGTTGGGGTAAAACTGCAAAAACTAAGCAAACTACTGATAAATCTCTTTATAAATACTGTTGCAGTATAAAAGAAGATCATGGCCAGCCTCTATTTGGTGTACAATTTAATCATCACCTCAAAGAAGGTGAACCAATGGTATTTGCCTCTGTAGGTAGTAATCGTGTTAGTATTTATGAATGTCCAGAAGGTGGTAGTATAAGACTGAGGCATTGCTATGCGGATCCAGATACAGAAGAGAACTTCTATACATGTGCATGGACATTTGACGAAACGGGCAAACCTTTATTGGCAGTAGCTGGATCTCGAGGTGTTATTCGCATCATTAGTCCAGCAACAATGTCCTGTATAAAGCACTATATTGGTCATGGCCATGCTATAAATGAACTGAAGATTCATCCTAAAGATCCAAATATACTATTATCAGCTTCAAAGGATCATGCCTTGCGCTTGTGGAATATTAAAACTGATGTGTGCATTGCAATTTTTGGAGGGGTAGAAGGTCACAGGGACGAGGTGCTGAGCGCTGATTTTGACATGAAAGGCAGTCGTATTATTTCCTGTGGTATGGATCATGCACTGAAGCTCTGGAGCTTGGATAAGCCTGACATGCAAGAAGCTATAAAACAATCATATTATTCTAATCCAACACGTAATGGTCGACCTTTTGATTCTGTACTTCAACATTTTCCTGACTTTACGACACGTGATGTGCATCGTAACTACGTAGACTGCGTAAAGTGGTTTGGTGATTTTATACTTAGCAAGAGCTGCGAGAACTGTATAGTTTGCTGGAAGCCGGGTCGCCTTGAGGACTTGCAGTTACGTAACAATGAGACAAGTGCTACAGTATTGCATCGTTTTGAATTTAAAGAGTGTGACATATGGTTCATAAGATTTTCTATGGACTTTTGGCAAAAAACTATTGCTTTAGGTAATCAAGTAGGCCGTACATATGTATGGGATTTGGAAGTGGAGGAGCCTGGACAGGCACGATGTTTCTCGTTGCAGCATCCAAGATGCACAGCTCCAATCAGACAGACCAGTTTAAGCAGAGATGGCTCTGTGTTACTATGTGTATGTGATGATGCTACTGTATGGCGTTGGAATCGTGATCACTGATTGCATTGACTATTGACAAGCATGTTTTCTTTATAGATTTGTCACAGTACTTATTTCTACTATTATTTTACTTCTTTTTGAAAATAAGAGCACTTCAAAAACTAATAAATCATTTATAAATTTGGTTAAATATAGAAAAACGTCCTCTATGTGCCAAGCACTTTCTAAACAAACTGTGTTTGTTATAATTTTTCATTGCTTATGATGCTTATTTAATCTTGATTTGATGCATCATCTAAACATGGCCAATATCTTAAATTGATTGCAATTTAAAGAACTTTGGTCTTAGTAGACTAAATTTGTATCTATTCAGTTTATGTATTGACTTGAACTAATATAAAATTATAAATAACATTTTATACATTTGTCTTCAAAGTAAATGATTTCAACAAAAGAATGAAGAAAAATATTTAATTCTTGTTAATGATGAGTTTATAATGACCGCTGTGCTACAAATATTTGCACGTAAACTTAAATTTTAGTATTTTCAAATCAATAAAATTGTAAATATTAAAATTCCAATTTGATTTATTTTTAAGTAGAAATATTTGAATTCCATTTTCAGTTGCCATACTTTATTTGTATAATTATCAAGAATTGATCTGTTTAAGAAGATTAATTGTAAATATTTAGTAAACAAGTTTATTACGATTTTAGCATATTTCTGCTTTTGTTCTTCAAGATTTACTTGGTTCTACTCAAGTCTTAATTTAATTTATTAAAGTTATATGCAAGAAAAATGTACAAGTAAAATTGTATTTTCATAAATTTTAATAACAAAAATGTACTATAGTAAACACAAATAAAGCTTCTCTAAGTATTTGCAGGCAGCATATTATTTTTTATTTATGCACTTACATATTATAATTAATTATCTTTGAAAAAATAATATAATATACCAGAATGATAATATACAAATATAGCCTTTTTATTTAAAATATATTTATAATGCAATTAGTAAATAATAATAAGATTTCTTTTAAAAACATGTTAAAGTTCTTAAACAACTAATTCATAAATATATCAAAAAACAACAGCCTGAACCTATACTATAAATTAATTTATATTTAGATTCGAAAAATGTGCAAAATGTATACAGTAATTTTAACTATCATTCATTGAGATATAAATCAGATAGTAGAGACTCCTTTAATAGCTAGCTGTATACAAACTTCAATTTTTTCATGTGTTGAGAATGTCCAAAATAAGTTTAATAATTTATATTCATTAATAAAATTGCTTACAAATTCGAAAATGTCATAGGTCTAATTTGGATGTGCATCATTTGGAGAATAGAAAAAAATTAAGCACTACTGTATGTTTTATATTAAATTTTATATTTTCTAAAATATTATTTACAAAAATTAAAGGGATACTTAGAAAATTATTTTATAAATGCATAACAAATATTAACAATTCTTTGGATAAATTTGTGATGTGTAAGGACTTTTTATATATTGAATATACAGGCTGATGGCAGATGTGATACCTATGAATTTCAGAAATTATTAACAATCATTTTATATTCATGCAGATTTTTAAGCAAATTCACCAAGCCATGGAGATATGGAGAACGTTGAAGTTTTATCTATAATTTGTATTATAAAATTTTTAAAATGATCTTGATTCTGACAGTAGAAAAGAGGAAATTATCCAAGATAAATATACAGATATGTATCACTTGTAATGTATGTACCTAATAAAAAAATTTACAACGAATCAATATGAATTATATATATTAAGTTGATATATTAATATACATATTATAGATATACATATATTATACATAACATTATCTATTAGAAAAACAATAATATAATGAAATATAATAAAATTAATATATCGACATTTAATAGTAATTTATACATAATGTATAATCTCATACAAATATAATACAAGTAAGTTTTAAATAAAATAAGAAATATTTTTAAAAGATACTTCCTAAATAAGCAAATGGGAATTCGAACAAAATAATTTTATTGATTTAAATATATTTCATTTTTTAATAGAGTTAATGCTTGAATGTTTGAATTAAAAAGCCTGGCAGACGATCCGGCTGGAATCTGCATGACGTCACTGCGGTGCTATGGTCGTGTAGGGACAAGCATAGAAAAAATCTATGAAAAGTAGATATTGTGTCTGTTCCGAAAGACCTCCGGTAAGTTGCCGATAAGTAAATAAGACAATGCTTGAATGCATTTTCCTATACTCCCCATATAAATGTCATAAACGGTTATGAAACTGTCAGTAGCTGCCAGCAGTGATAATAAGGAGAGATTGCCGATGCCATATACGTAACGCTCGACGATTTTCGAGCGCCGGGAAACTGCGCCCTCGATAGGCCCAACTGCTATACTAACGCGCCAACGCAACGTCACAGCTACGTCGGCATAAATTAGTGCGCGCATTTGCCTACGTCACGAGCTGTGACGTAGGTAATAAATATATATAGATATATAATAATTATACAGAGGCTAAGCCAAATAATATTTAATATGCGCACGAACATCAGAAAGCAATTCAGACCCAAACTCCAATTCCAGCTTCATAATGCAGACGAATTTTTCATTCATCAAACAATCACGACTTTCCTTTCTGCCATTGTAGAAATTTCAAATTGAGTCTTATGATTTTTTGCTAAAATTGATATTTTTTTTCATTAAGCTTTATTGAAACCTTTACAGGCTTATTTAAGCTATACAATTAATATTTACATAAGTTTTCGATATTGATATGTTATTAGACTTTACATCGTACCTATATATAATTTTATACTGTGATTTTACATGCATTTAAGAAGGTTAGAATGTTCACACAGGCTTTTATATTTGGTTTCGCAATTAGTGCTTCAATATTTATTGAGAATTCAATATTTATCTTGCGCAGATTTTCCAATAGATTTGTTCTATTTTTTGAGTATAAGTTACACTGCCATATTATGTGATTCAAATCTTCCATTTCTCTACCGCATTTGCATAGAAAATTATCTAAAATATTTACACGAGACAAGGACGCAGCAAGATTGTAATGGTTTTCAAGATTGTAATTCTATTTATTGTAACAGAAATTTTGTGCCGCAAGTTTTTGTGTACTAACCACGGGTTGCGAGTATTCTTATAGAATATTTGAAAATACAGTTTTCCTTTATTGTTCGTTTACTGAATAATTTCTATTTCTGTTTCAAACCTTGCACTTCTTTTAAACTTTTCTTTTAAGTCTGTGTATGGTATAGCTTTCATGTCGGTTACAGCTGCAAGTGTAGCGCTTTTTGTAATTATGTCGACATCCTTATTTCCTATAATACCTATGTGCGACGGGATCCAATAAAATTTCAAAGTTTTTGTTGACAGAGTTCTGAATTGGACAAACTTTTGCTTTATTTTCATTACGTAAGGATTTCTTATTTTGTTCGGCCTTAGGATTGCAAGGTTTGGAGAACATTTTTTGAATCAGATAGAATATAAAAATTATAATTAAGATTATCGAGTGTTATATCAAGAGCATCATTAATAACGATGCATTCCGCTGTAAATACAGAGGCTTCTTTATAAATGCTTTTTTGAATGCAGATATTTAATTGTGGACATATACAGGCTGAACCGACATGTGGGGATGTTGCTATTTTACTTCCGTCTGTGCATATTTTATATGCCTCTTGGCATTGTTTTCTTGTAATAGTTGTTCTCTTAGTTCTACATTGATATCTATTGGAGTTGTCATTGCTTTATATTCATAATTATAAATGTTAACAAATTTTTGGCAATAAATATTAGGGTTAAGTTTCATTATAGAACTTATGCATTGATTTATAATCAATGTTTTAAAATAAATATTATTACATCGGTTGTTTTTTTTTGCATATGTACCAATATCTATTAATGTTTTTTATAGAATTTGAGCTTGAAGTAGACAGTGTTTGCTTAAGTGACATTCTGCAAGGTATTTTATTCTATCTTTTATATGCAGTAGTTTGGATTCGGCTATTCGGATGTTTGTTGGAGTACTAGACCAAAAACCAAGAGCGGTTCTGATGGCTACATTTTGGATTTTTTCCAATTTGGTTTGTAAATTTTTTTTATTAAGGTAATAGGCAAACGGGCCATATTCAATGATTGACCGAACATAACTTTTATATAGTATAATGAGAGTTGAAGGATCACAGTTCCACCATGTACAATACAAAAATTTTAGAATCCATAGTGCTTTCATACATTTCTTTTTAATAGTTTCTATGTGAGAATCGAATGTTAATTTGGCCTAAATCAGTCAAATTTTTAGAAATAGTTTCTATAGCATTTTCGAATAATCTTTTTCCCTTATTGACGGATTTGCATTTTACATAAAGCGCAACGTCATCTGCAAACTGTGAGATACATATACATTTTTTCATGTTCTTTGTTATGTTTTAAATATATATTAGAAGAGTAAGGGGCTGAGAACCCCTCCTTGAGGAACTTCCTTATAGCCAAATATAAGCCTGTATACTCGTTTCCGATGTAGTCAGTATGTTTTTTTTTTGTGATTTAAAAATTTAATGAATTGAACCAATTTTTCAGAGCAACCTACATCCGCTAATCTGTCTAATAATATATCAATATCTACATTATCAAACGCTGCTTCTATATCTAGAAAAGCACTAAGTACTTCCTGTTTTTCAACAAATGCTTCCTCAATTTTAAGCCGTAAATTTACTAGGTTAACTACACTTGATCTACCTTTTCTAAATCTGTATTCTGAGTTTGGTATAGTTTCAGTAAGCTCAATCCACCACTGTTACCGATTTTTAATTAAACTCGCGAATAGTTTACACAGGCTTGATGTTAGCGCTATTGGCTTGAGACCGACTCCGTCGCTTTAGGAGATAAGATGAATAAATCATTTTTTCCAAGAAGGAGGATAGTCGTTGATTGTGTACATATCATTATAAATGTCGAGTAATATCAATTTGTGTTTTATAGGTAACTTTTTTATAATTTCGAAATCAATTCCGTCTAACCTTGGAGCGAATTTACTCTTTTTATTTTCTAATGCTATGTTGAACTCCGGAAGACTGAATAGTTTGTCGAACACATTTATTTTACAATTTAGAACAGTCAAAGGGTTCGTTTCTGCCCACGAAGAACTTATTTTGTTTAACGTTTCTTGGACTTTGCTATTATATTGTAGGTTTTCTGTAGTGGATTTTGCTTAAGCTTTTACATAGGCATTTTTTAGTACGTTGCATTTATTCCGAATAAAATTTGGATTGGATCTAGAATTAAGGCTTTCAGTAAATTTTTTAAAATATACTAAATATAATTCATTAATCACACATTATTCCTAGTTTCCTTCACTTTCAAACAGCATCCTTTCTAGTTTTTCGTCTGTCATGTTTTTTCTAAGTGTTTTTATGATATTGATTTCCGTTATTCTCGAGGTTGAAACGTCGAAAAGTAGCTCGTTAATCTCTGGATAGTAACTGATGGTGACCTTCTGAACGTTCCTGAGCTTCGGTAGGGAGAGCTGTTGGAGTGGGATTGTGCCACGAATCAAGAAGAGTTATCCCTGGCGAGGATTCAATAATCCGTGAGTGCGCGTAATTAGCGTAGCAATTGTTCGCTAGTACGAGTTCGCGTATATTTGATGATCCCATATCTCGTATCGGCATGGCCTCGGGTCAACGAGTGTATCTGTCGATTATTGTGAGCACTAGGTGTACCCGTCTGATTCTGACAGTAGTCCGACAATGTCGATGTGGACATGCTTGAACCAGCCGTTCATAGCAACGAAATGGCTTGGAACAGTCTTATTGAGACGAGTCACCTTGGACACCTGGCATTCGATACATCGTTTGCACCAGCTGGTTATGTACTTGCTCATATCCAGCCAGACATATTGTTGTCTTATGAGCCGGTCTGTGACCTTAGCGCTGAGGTGAGAGCTGCCGTGGAAAAGGGAAATTAACTCTTCCCGCAGACTTCCCGGTACATAAGGACGGATCGTGTTGCCACGTATACCGAAATAAAACAGTACGGACTCGTTATCGTTGAAAAGTAACTGTTTCAATTTCAATGGGTTCGCGATATTTTGTAAACTATAAACCGTAAGTCGCGATCGTTGTGCCGTTCGTGGCATACAAATTTGATGCATCTGAATCGTCAGGAACGTTTGCAGTCTGTGGGTCATTAACCGCAATTTCCGAAGATTTATCGGTGAGGAGGAGATGGTTTGAAAATATGAGTGTGGTCACCGTCTCCGTAGATTCACGCTCAATTAGTTTTCTACGTCTACGTTCTACGACTACGTTCACCAGAACTAGAGCGACTGTTGAATTTTTTCTGGGAAATCACGTGATCCGTATTTCTGTGTGCTCGAAAACCATTAGGCTTCGAGGAAACGCGGTCTGCGTCCCTCGACTAAAACAGCGGGTTAAAATTTTTATTAATAATTATATAAAGGTTCATCTTTGTGTGCGCAGTGCGTGCGCTGTATAGGGACCGGCACGGCCTTGCACGTGGCTCCGCGATATATGGCTTTCTTTCCCTTGATTCCTTGTTGCATGGGTGGCATCATCGGGCCTTCCCGTGGACTCTCGGGGATACTTGGCTCTGCGCGCAGCGAGCACGTGCACGCCAATTTGACAGTTGTATGTTTTGAGTTCACGCTTTTACTGTCTATGTACTACTGAATTTTTTTACACAAAATTAGAACGTCGCGTACAAATACTGAATTGCGCGGACACGGTTATATGTTATCTGTTTTCTTTCTTTTTTTTCTTTTTATACGGATGCTTCACTGTAGCTTCTGCACGCTGTTCTTTCGCAAACAAGAAACAAAAAAAAACAAAGGTGCGCGGAACTAAGCTTTTGTTCGCGCACGTGGGTTCACCAGTTGTCGGTTTTGATATATCTATGTTCACAAGATTTAAATTACCTCCGTGCCGGACTCCGTCAGCGTAGCGATCATGCCGCCAACTCACGATCAGGTTTCCAGATATATCGCTAAAACGGGACGGCATTTCATAAAGACTCTGTTTTCAATGATTGACAAATTCCTTTATTGATACAATTGTTAGTGTACACCAAGACGTGTGCACGACTAGAGAGTCTGCACTCAACTGCCGTCGACATGTGGCAGATTCAACAACTCGCTATTATGCGCTCTCGTGGCGATTTACATAATTAATCGTGGTATATTTGTGGTGCGACCAGCAGCGATATCCCAGAAACGATATCTCAATAAGTCACCAGCAAAGTCAAAATACCGTACATGACCGTTTATTTCCACTGATTACGTGAACAGCGGAAAGTTGGCAGTTTCATCATCGTTTATGACATTTACATAGGGAGTATAGGAAAATGCATTCCAGCATTACCGTATCTACTTATCGGCACTTTACCGGGGGTCTTTCGGAACAGACCCATTTGTACTAGTACCAGCAGATATCAGCTAGTACTATCTAGTACTATTAGGGTCTGTTTGATAAACTTATATATTAGACTGCTCTGGGAAGAAGGTTGAAGTCTAAATCAGAGTGAGAGAGCAATACAGGGAGTCGTGTTGTCTCTCTCTTACAAGCGAGGAAGTGTCGAGAGAAGGAAAGCAAGGGAATAGTAGCAGTAGAAATATGCGCATCAGAAATATATATTTCTCCTATGCTTTATATTATTGTGGTTATTGGTCTGTGTTTCTAATATTTCTGAAGCAAGAGAGAAATCACTACTCTAGGCATATCTCTGTCCTTCAATATGTGTTTTAGAGCGTCCGATTAAGTACATGGTCTAATAAATAAGTCAATGGTATATTATATACAAACATATATACATACATACATAGGAATGTAATACGGAAATTTCAGATTATAGAGAGGTGCGAGGCGTGCGAGCTTGAGCCAATAAATGTATGAAAAACTAATAAGAAAGTAATTGCTCTTAAATGAATGTTTTCCTGACAAAGCTGGTTGTTTACGAATGTTGCTGTATTTTTATCAAATGTTTATGTTTGAAAAGACATTGACACGGCGACGCGATGGCAAGAAAAATGTTTAAGCGAGTAAGCGTAGCGCGAAGCACTTTAGATATTCGTTAGCCTTTGTAAGCGATTATCCTTCTTCTCTGCAAATTAAAATTCTTACTATTCTTATTATTATTATTAGTTTAACGCTCGTAGTGTTATTTTTAGTGTTATTGTTATTTACTGATTTGATTATAATCCATTTGTGTGAACCATCTGATCATCTGTCCCGAGATTGATAAGGCCAGGGCTCGTAACATGCCATCGTCGGCAGCACGTTTTGTTTTCCTTACACTCGTCAACGAGGCATAATGCCACGTAGTACCACAAGACCAAATTAAAAGTGGTGCCTGGTAATGGGGGCCTTGTCACAGTACAATTGAGAAGGTCAATTGTAAGCGTTAGGCCGATTGTATTTAGAAGAGCTCTCAGCGTGTGGTGGAGTAATAATAGTTTTAAGTTACTTCTATATGTATAATTTACTATATATGTTGTATTATGTATAGTAACTTATTTCTATATAGTGTTAACGTTTTATTTTATAATATATCCAAGTTAAGGGCGTCAAATTTTTTTCTCCATCTGCAAATGGAGTTTTTTGCTGCTGCCTACCTTAATATCGAATATTATTAAAAATTGTTTAAACTTGGCACAATTCCTCATCCAAATTCTTAACTACTTGTATATACATATATTTTCACATTATTTTATTTTATGGCTAGTTATAAAGTAACAATGGTATTGTCTCGGCATGCTTAATATTTATATGTACGCTAAAAGATTTTTTATTAAATAAAAATATAATCCCCAAAAATTCCAAACTTGTCGATTTAGCTGTTTTGTATGATAGTCCTTTAGTTACAATTTTAAAATCTCATATTTTTTGGAGGAAATCAAAGTTTTGAGTATTCGTAAGATGCAATTGATGCATTTGAATTGTTACACGGATACATAACCCTATGAGAGAAAATGGATATTAAAAGGCAGTGTTTTTATTTCAATTTTAGATGCTCGTCATACCTTGTTTCCCCTACTACATGTATATCCTGCTCGATCTTGGCATACTCTCTATATTCAGATATATATTTATATGATCTTATCCTGACAAAATAATCACTCGTGGCTGGTTCCTACATTACTTGCTATACGCGAATATTATATAATAAAAATCTTGTATGGGCGATTTAGAATTTACATATAAATTTAGCTACTACGGTGCTGATCAATACTGGAAATGCCGATAAAACAGGTTTTTTCGTGTAATTCATCAAGTTCTATAAAATGCCGCAATATATTAAATTATCATACACTTCAATCGATATTCACTTGCACCCGAGGTATAGGGCACTCTTGACATATTTATTTAGATGTCGTACTGTATTTTATAATCCCATAGAGTATTAAAAAACAGAATCAATATATAATTTTTTTCTTTCCATTTTAATGAAATACATAATGTAATAAAAAAATTTAATAAAAATAATTTGTTAAATTGAATTATTCTACTAATATTATTCTACTAATAATTATTCTAATTGTTATATACTCGTATGTATTTTGATTAGAAATATAACCGTTATTTTTTTTTCATTACCGCCGTATTTTACCGAATTTTGACTTTTGATGAATTTTCATTAATGTTCAAAACTACTGAATATCGCACTTGTTGTGCTTTATTTATTCCTAATCAGTGTAAATGCTGGTTGTTTGATTGCTGTATAAATTTATGCGGATTTGAAAGCTAGTGTATATTGGTGGCTTACTTATCTAGGGTTAATATATTAATATTACACAATAGTGTAGTTTGCCAATAATAAATATGTATATCGAGTAAAATAACTCTATATAGAGTAATTAGCAGATTTCCGTAAAATTCCTAACTGCCAATTGTTTCCTATCTACCTATTCAGGTTCCTCTATTACTTCTGCGACCAGAATATTTTCTAAAAATTCAACTGACTCCTTGGTTTGGAGTAGTTCTTTAGCGAGCGCTTCAAACGCTGCGTAGCTGTCTTGGCTCAATAAAGCTCTTATCTCAATAGAGGTTTTATTTTTGCTTTGGAACCTGATCCTATTTCATCATATTTGGAACAAATCTTCAGGACGTGCTCTGATGTATCTGCCTCTCCACATAAGCATGTTTTACTCTCTCTCTCTCTCTCTCTCTCTCTCTCTCTCTCTCTCAGGTGGAAGTGAGAGAGATAAGACCGGAATTCTTTATGCCCGATGAGAAATTGGATTAACCATCGCGACTGCCTAATCCAATGTACCTCAATCTATCTCTGACACTAGGTAGATAAGAATGTGTCAGTTTGGATTTTGTGGATTTATTCCTGTTTGTTGGAGTTATTCCTGTTTGCCAGTCACCAAAATATCTTTCTGATATCTCTCACGCGACACCATGTTCGTCTTTACATGTTACTGCATTTTTCCGGTTTTCATATAGTTCCGCTCTATGTCTGCATAGAGCATCTGTTGAGGTGGTTCTGTATGCGCCGATGACTCTAATGAGCTAGTGTCTTTGAGTAGTTGTCAACTTCTTTTGCTGTTCAACACATATCAAATCGTATCATTCTATCACGGAGTACATAACGATAGGTGTGAACAGCCCGGTATAGATAGTACTAAGCACCTTAAATTTAAGGGCCTATTTCCACCTTACCAGACGTCCGATTCTGTTAAATAAATCCACACGTTTGAATTGCACTATTCTTATATGACTACCAATGTTTAGATATTGGTGGATTTTAGATATTTTAGAAGTGGATTTCAAGATATCTCATGAAGAATATTGAATAGAAAGAGTACGGTGGGTGGTTAAGAGAGGATAGTTGAAGGCGTTAAATGAGTATGTTGCGGGAGGCGGGTCATAGCATTTTAAACAACCGTTTTAAATGCACACAACTGTATATAAATGCCTTTATCTCATTCCCTTTCTTTCTTACTTGCTATCTCTCACTCGTTCATTCTTCCGCTACTTCTTATTTTTTCCTTTTCATTCTTTCTACATTCACATGTAACGAGTAACGAAAACACTAGCGCCTACTTTTGCTTCTTTTCTCCCCCTTACTCGTTTTTGCCTTTGATCTCTCTCTCTCTCTCTCTCTCTCTCTCTCTCTCTTTCTCTTTCTCTCTCTCTCTTTCTCTCTGTTACATATAGAACCATCGAACTACCATCACCGACTAATTTTTGATAAGCTTTTCCCATATAAAGCGAGCGGAGTTCCCTCGAGTGTTGCTTATTTCTGTCAAAGAAGTAATTAAGTTAAAATATTAACTGATAACAATCCAAAACAGTATAAATTAATAGAATGTGAATTTAAAGAATATGAAAGGATATTGAAAGCCTATTTTTAATATGAAATTTGAGATAAGTGCGTTATTATAAGGTATCGGTACGATCAGCTTTGAGGCTTTTTATTATTATACAAGAGTTCAAACATCAAAAACGTGTCAAAAATGTCAATTGGTCTCTGGAAGTGATCAAAACTCATATTGGAATTGTTGAATATTTTACTATCGAATGCACATTAGTCGTTTTAACATTTTTTAATATATACTACTATACTAGACAGCGCAGTTTCACAAAATATCTTGAAGTCGGAATGACTGGTCAGCGATAGTGGAGGAGGAATACTATATTTCTCATTTCTTGAAAACAAATGTGCACTGGGGATATTTATTTTGGACATACCCAGTGTGTCCCGAAAGTTTTAAGACTGGTGCTAACAAAATGCAATAAATATATAAATGTTTTTGAACAAACCTATTATTTAAAATAGTCTTTACTAGAAGTAATACACAATTTAACATGATCTTCCAGTCGCTTCATGTCTTCTAAAAATTCCTGTTTTGGAATATTTTTTAATTTCGTTGTCACAGCTTCTTGACCACGTCTATCGACGCAAAACGGTTCCCTTTGCAGTCCATTTGTAATTTTGGAAACAGGAAGTATTCAAGAGAACTGAAATTAGGCGAGTATGGTTCGTGACTGAATACAGGAACCATTTTTTGGCTAAAAAGTATTAGTTTTCGCGTTTTGTGCTGATGCATTATTGTGCAAAACGAAAAAAGAACGGTCTTTCCACAGTTCGAGTTTAACACTCGCAATTTTTTTACACAAACGATCAAGGACTTGTTAGCAGAATCAGCATTCACAGCAGTACCTCGAGGAACAAATTCAGTATTTTGCAAATGTTTGTGGTACTATCCTATGACCTGTACATCATTCTTTTCGTTCTTGTTATTTTCAAGTCCAGGCTGTCCAGACCGAGTGAGCAGTAGGGGTTCTAAATGCTCCCCTTAGCGAGTGAGGATTATTTGATCTCTTTCCACCACACGGCATAAGTCAGCCCCGCCAGTATTGTTTTATATATTCTCTGCGGTTCAAGCCCCCAGCCGGTGAGCCGACCTACCGCTATGTTGGATCTTTTTACTCTGCCGCAACGATAGTTTCTTATCTAGGACTAGGTATTCAACTCCTTCCATATACGGTATACCTTGCCCGCGGAAGTTTACGCAAGATTTTATTTTGCTGTTGTATTTCCTAGTAAAGGATACAACCTCTGTCTTCTTGGGATTGATCCCCAGGGATCTCTCTTGACACCAGTCATTGACCTTTACCAGAACCTCCTGAAGAATTTCAGGTAATATCTCTTCGTACTTGCCCCTGACAAATATTGCGAAATCATCTGCGTATGCGACTCCGAAAATTCTTTCCTCTTCAAGCATACGCAGTAAGCCATCAGCTACAATATTCCACAGGAGAGGTGAAAGTACCCCTCCTTGTGGACATCCTTCGTTGACTTTACCTCTTACGAGTTTACCTTTCCATTCACTATATACCTCTCTATTACTTAAGGAACTTATAATCCACCTTCTAATAGAGGGTGTTATTCCCTTAGCATATAGAGCATTGTCAATGGTAATCCTAGTGGTGCTATTGAAAGACCTTCTATGTCTACGAAGGCATGTATTACAGTTTCCTTCGAGCTCCAAGCCTTCTCAATGTCTTTGACCATTGAGTGTAGAGCTGTCCCAGTGGACTTTTCAGTCGTGTAGGCATGTTGCCTACTTGAAATTGGGCTATTGATCAAAACTATTTACTTTATATGTATCTACTACCCTCTCCATCGTTTTTAGCATGAATAACGTCAGACAAATCGGTCTGAAGTCTTTCACCGACCAGTAACTACCTCTCCCAGGTTTGGAAATGAAAGAAACACGAGATGTCTTCCATACGTCTGGGATATACCCAGTTGCGATACTACCTTTGAAGATTCCCGTACTAAGTTGTAAAATACTTTCACACCCCACCTGTAACATCTTAGGGAAGATATCATCAGGTCCTGGTGTCTTATATCTTCAAAGGAGTATATCGCCCATTTTATCTTCTCCGGAGTCACCATTTGAACAGCCGTTTTCCAATCCGCACCTACCAGCCGTTCCATCATGGTGTGGTATATTTCATTTTACAATTCCTGATGAAATCAGGAAAGTTAGCCTTCAGAAGTAGTTCAAGTGTGCCCTCTTCTGTATTTACATAACTACCTGCTGCGTCTCGTAGATTTTGCAGTCGATAGTGATTATCCTTTGTTAGGATTTTGGCCAACTTGGCTACATCAGACAGGTTCTCGGTCCTTGAACAGAAATTCCTCCATGCTTCTCTTTTACCAACGTTTAGTTCTCTTTTGAAATCGCCCATTATTTTCTTATACATGGACCATCCCTCAGAGTTTTTCATCTTCTTTGCCCTGTTGAAGGCCTTGCGTGCCCTTTTTCTCAGCGCCTCTAGTTCCCCATTCCACCAGTGTGTGCTGTTAGGTTTCCTAGCAGGCTTCAATGGACAGTTGTTTTCGTTGGCTCTGGTAATTGCTGTCTGGACTTTACATCATGTCCAGTCTAGTTGAAACTCAGTGCCATATGCTCCTTTTTGCTCCCCCGGCTGAAACCCTCTCACCCCGCCACGGTCATGCAGCCACAATATATATATATATATATATATATATATATATATATATATAATCTTTAGTGGACTATAGATTCATTTGGCAGGAAGAAGTATTGGACATGCGTTTTTGAAAACGACTACTGCTAACGCAGAAGCCGAGGTAGTATCGGTGACTCAGGTAACAGCATTCTATAGTGTGAAAAATGTCTGAATACAAAATGATCTTCTTACATAATTTATATAGGTTTATATAAAATGATCTTTAATTTATATGAAATAATCCTTTTACATAATTTATATCGTACTGTACAAACAGATGAAGAAACGGAGAGTTTGTTTCTTTTGAAATTGAAATAAGTTTATACCGATGTACTTCAGCTCTTTTTTTCTTTTGACGTAAGAAGAAAAAAAAAACGAATGCCACAAATGCGATTTTCTTGAAACGACATCCAACATATTCACTGAGATAAACAACTATGACGTTATTACTTTGGATATTATGGATTAATCGCTATTAGGCGGAATATGACTCGTGTAATTTTGAATGTTAATGGCAACAGAAGAAATTGTCCTATATATCAAATCTTAGAAAAGTTCTAACAATCAAACCGGAAAATTTCAACTTATATCTCTGATATACGTACAGAAAATACATTTCTAGCTCACGTGCTGTACATTACAAATATTGAAAAAAAGCGATAAGTAAGTCCTTAATTATCATACATTTACAACGAAGGCTGCCCTGTCGCAAGTTGGACACCTTCTGTTCATTTGTATTAGAAATCTGAAAACATATTCTCGATAGAGCTTTATTATTGCCTCATTGATGAACAATTCTTCAAAATTCCTTTATGTTAAGGTTTTCTCTCCTTTATGGTAAAATTTCTTTTGCAGAGACATATCTTCATTTACAATAAAAAAATTTGTTTTGTTATTTTCGGTTTTCAACTCATTATATAGTATGGGCTATATCTAATTCACATATATTTATCTATAACACTTAAAATTATAGACAATTAAATCAAATATATTTGAGAGATAATTAATCTCTGCCACTTGAATCGTTTCAGAATGATGTGATGTAAAACATCGACAATTCTCCCAACCGGTGATTATTATAAAGTAAAATTTTGAGACTTCACAATTCCTGGAATATTATTCATCATGTGATGAATTCATAATTCACAGATTTATAGTAGGTTTTAATAATTATTTTAATAATAGGATTGACAATACGTCGCGTTGCACTTAATTTATACGAGGGTGGATTGATATGTTTCCGGCCAGACCAAGAGATGGCGCCACTAGGCTTACCTTGAGGTGGCGTTCTATAGTACCATCCTTAGATAGGTTGTAGTTATAGTTTCAGTCCAATCGCCATGTTTGTTTAGGTTTGAGAGCACCCTTAACAAGACGCCTTGCGCTTTTCGTAAAAATGGAAAAGCTGAAAAATCGCACTGTGATCAAATACTTTTATTTGAAGGGGTTACTGCCGAAGGAAATTAAAGAAGAGAAGGACTCAACATTGGGAACATCATCCCCATCATATTCAACCGTTAAGCAGTGGGTTTCCGAGTTTAAAAAGGGTCGTGTGAGCACCTCTGATGAGCCTCGCTCAGGACGCCCCATTGAGGTCACACCTCCAGATATGATCGAAAAAATCCATCAAATAGTGCGGAAAGACCGCAGGATGAAAAGTGCGTGAGATAGTTGAGACCTGTAACATGGAATATGAACGTGCACAAAATATTTTGCACCAACATTTGTATATGGAAAAGTTCTGTGCAAGATGGGTGCTGCGTTTGTTAACAGTCGACCAAAATTTGATTCGAAAAAACATTTCTACTGCCAATTTGGCGTTGTATAAGCGTAATCCAAGCGAATTTTTGCGTCGATTCGTAACCGATGACGAAACTTGGGTCCACCACTATACTTCTGATACCAAACAACAGTCTAAACAGTGGATTGTACCAGGAGAACCAATTCCAAAGAAGGAAAAAACAATTTTTTCGGCGAACAAGGTTATGGCTACTTTTTTTTGGGATGCAAGAGGTATTATATACACTGATTACCTTGAAAAAGGTAAAACTATTACTGGTCAATACTACACAGACTTATTGCAACGTTTGAGCCACGAAGTGAAAATTAAACGACCTCATTTGGCGAAGAAAAAATCTTGTTTCATCACGATAACGCGCCAGCGCACATGTCAATCGTTGCGATGGCTGAAATCAACGATCTGAAGTTTGAATTGATCCTGCACCCTTCCCAAGTGATTATTATCTGTTTTTTAACCTCAAAAAATGGCTTGGCGGTAAGAGATTTGCGGCCAATAAAAAAGTAATCGAAGCTGTAAATGGGTATTTTGAGGAACTTGACGAATCAGTCTATAGAGATGGCATTACTAGACTAGAACACCGCTATGAGAAATGTATCAGCCTTGGAGGAGATTATGTTGAGAAATAAAAAGAAATTCTTAAAAACGTTGTTTTTCTTGGTCAGACCGGAAACTTATCAATCCACTCTCGTATGATCAAATAAGCACGTTTATGATAATAAATCTTCATGAAGAAGATACTAATTTATATCACAAGTAGTGATGAACAAATTATTCGAAAAATAAATTGAATGTATACTGTTTCTTATGTGCTCTGTATAATTAAAATATCTTCCGTTAAGATAACATTGAAAAAAAATCTTTACTTTGAGGTGACGTTTAACGACTAGAATGAAGTGAAAATTTCTGATTTTTCTATATTATTTAAAACAAATTGAAATCACTTGTTACTATAAATATGTTATTAGGATTTATATTTACTATTTTCGCTAAAGTTTATGCAACAGACGAATATGTATGTTAAAAAGATTGTGGTGAAACAATATATTTACAACTAAATTATTTTGCACTTCTTGATGATAAACTGTACAGTAATAAATTCAAGTGAGGTAACTATGATGGAGATTGTCTTGAAGGAAGTTACGAATGATTGGCAATTAAAATTACTGCACTTCCACGTGGATTGCTTGCTTACAATACATCTGCATTTTCGATAAATATTGTAATTTGTAGATCAATTTCTAAATTTAACATAGATGGTTTGAACCATTATTCTGTAAAGAATAAAGTGTTAGGACTCACCGTTAATTAGTGAAGACAATGCCGAAAAGTATCTATTGTATATTGTTAATTAAACAAATAAAATTGTGGTAATAAATTAAATACTTTTTTATATCATTTGTTTTCCTTACGAAAGGAATTATTTGATAATGAGGCATGAACTATTGTTGGAAAATCTTTTATGTATATTAATTTATTTAATTTATTAATTTATTATAATAATTTTATTTATTATTTGAATTCTAAATGTTCTATTGATTTACTTTGCTTAAAAGCTTTTTATAACTTTTGTGTTGATTAAAATTTTTATTCGAAATTTGCAATCGGTTGCGTGTGAATCACTTAAAGAAATATTTATCTATAAAAGTAAATATTTATCTTAGAGATAGGCATAAACGTGTACCATTTCAGAATTCAAGCGGTTAGCAAAAAGAAATAATATATTTGGTAAGATAAAAGAAGGATTTCTAACATTCGCATCTAATCGATTTCTAACATTCATCAATGAAATGTATAAACAGTTCAGTATGTCAGACTTTTATAAAAAAAAAAAAAACAAGTAAATTCTGATTCTGCTTTTTTATTAACCTTAAAAAGGCTGGAAAGCCGATATATCGGCTCAAAAACATAATGCTAGGATACCTCTTTATCCTTAAGTAAATTAATGCGCTAAGTTCGTATCTGAAGTTGGTTTGACCTTATCACTTTAGAGTCAAGGTCAGTGAAGGTCATTTTAAGGTCAAACCTAGCAATATGATTTGAATCATTGCAAAAGATGTATCTTTATGTTTTTGGAGTCACTGAGTTCGGGTTTACGTTAGTTTGACCTCAAATAAAATGAGAAATGAAGATTTTTCCAAGGTCTGGTTGAGAATATATTTAAAATTGGATTTCAGATTTTGAGAGCGCTTGACATGGATTTTTGTCATTCAACCGATGGCATTTCTGTCAATATCATTATTCAGATAAATTTCTGAATCTATTCTCGTGAAAGTAGTTTGCCGGTAAAATTACAGAAATACTTATATATATGATACTTTCTGCATTTGACCTTTAACTGTCCTTGTTTGATCTCGAATGACAGTGATTATGAGCAGTTATGACCAATCAGACTCTAGATTTGGATGCAGCACATCTCAAAACCTGAGAATATGATTTTATTCCTATTTTACCGAACTAAAAATTTTACATGACCCTTCAGGGCCAGAAAGCCGATTATTGCGAACAGCGATATATACGTTGCCGAATTTTAAGTTTGACTGTACTAATGACGTATCAATGCAGAGTAGGAGATATGAGGGCCGACGCGACAGCATAGGCAGATAGACACGAGCTCCCGCCTCGAACGGAGCTGAACCGCGCGTCACCGAAAGAAGTGTCGTGGCATTCAATGTGTACACATGTGCTTCGATTCTGTAAATAATAAAGTTTGATATGATATTTATTTTCTCGGACTTCTATCCTTACCCAGTCCATTAATTCCTTATGTAAAACCGATATATCGGCTCGGTCGATGATAGGACCATTGTACATAATTTATGGGTGATACAAGATATGAATTTGGAAACTTTCAAAGGAGGTTTCGAAACCTTAAAACCCGGCCCTTTAAAGGTTAAAGAGAGTTCAAAATCACCGGGACAAAAAAAATTTTTAAATCTCTATCAATATAATCAATATTTAGATAAATAATATCTAGATAGAAAATCAGCTCCGATAAAACATCCCTTAATTTAAATAATAATTTAAATAAAAATCAATATATTTTTTTCAGAATAAATAGTAAAATGTTGTTTAAGAAATTAATTTCTTAAATTTAAAAAATTAATTTGGGTGTAAATATATGTACTATAATATGATATTTTTATGATATTTGGTTACTTGTAATTTATTTTAAAATACACAGACATTAGACGTGAAAGAAGAAAGCGAGTCCATATCAAACACATGCATTTATATTAAAACAGTAGTGGCTATTTGATTAACTGATAAAAACAATGACAATATAATATTGCAAAAACCTGCACTACTATCTACACGGTAAATATTAAGAGTGCAATATGTAGTGCTTATCAATATTTATTTATATGTTATGTAAAGCTTATAAAAATAATATGTCATTTTGATGTTTATTATTTTAACAATATAGTTCTACAGTCTAGTCAGGATTGCATGCGAGAAAGAAGGCATAGGAGCTATTAGAGAAGAATACAAAAGAGTAAAACACGAAATAAATAATTTACGTCGTATTGGAAATGGTTAAAAAACTTTTAGAATTTCACATACAGCTTTCATTATAATGCTCAATATCAAAAGTATAAATTCTATTGAGAATTTTAAAATAACTCAGGAACATTTTAATTTGATCTATATTTGGACAATTGGCAGGTTTTCTACTCCGACAAGGTCAGCCATCATCCAATAGATAGGAAATATAAAAAGTTAGTGCAGTTATTCTACTGCCTGCTAACTCATGGTAGATGAATTTTCTTGAGCGCACAGAAGTACTTTTGATATAAAAAAAAAAAATTCAGACAATGCAGATAAAATTCAGTCCTCTAGAATCATAAAAGAAATTGAACCATATCAGTGCTGAAAAAACAAGAGTCTGGAAGAGTTTTTACCTGTAAATAAAACTCAAAAGAGCATTATGAGCATTAAAAATATTCATTTAAAATAGAAATAAAAAAGAGTCTAAGATACACGCAGATCCAAATCAAACTTCTTGCTTCGAAAATAGAGAGAGGTCTCTAAGTGAGTGAGAGGGAAAGAGGGAGGGAGGGAGGAAGAAACAATGAAATCTTTGTTTTTATCCTTAATTTATATACTTCCGTACTTTACTTGTCTTATTATTTCTAAAATAACAATTCGTTATAATTATTTAAGTGATAAAATTCCGTACTTAACTAAATATATAGACATTTCATTTCACTTAAAATGATTTATTTTAAAGGAAACTTTCTAAGGAGCATCCAGAATTTTTATTTTTGTTTTTCAGAAATCTGTGAATGAATTTTATGTATTTCTTATAACTGATTATTGAAAAATAAAAATCACAGATTGACTCAGAGACTATGTGTGATTCAACAGAAATATTCATTTTTGCACACTAAAAATATGTTTTATTGTTTGTAACAACATCAACCCAGAATTATAATGAGCATTACTTCAGTCTGGATCACAATAATTGAGTGGTCATACATACATTTATTTATTTCATTTAGCCATTAGAATATGTAGAAGAATTGGCCTTTAATGCCATTGTTTCTTTACGTCGAAAACGTAACGAAAGTCGAGCATCGCGAGTAATATCATTAGTATAGTTACACGGTAACAATTTTTTACCTGATAAAATGTATTCTCTATATTCTATATAGACACAACAGTCGATCTTCCTCTTAGAATTCCGTATTATTGTTGGAATAATTTTCTGATATTTTCTTTGTGTCTGTTAATTTTTAACTAAGAAATAGGTTGAATAGCTTTCTTATCGTTTTAAGAAGAGAACATGGTCTGTAATAAAGTGCCAGCATGACTAAGCAGAAATAATTCATAAACGTTCTTCTAGAGCTTGTTAAGCACCTCCTTAACTAAATTTTCGTTCAAGAAGCCTAAAAGAACTACGACATGCTGTATTTTTATCAGAACAGCTTTGAAACAGAATCTCATTACTCTACGTGAGACAGTATTACGCGAGAAGTAGTGCAATCTTGAGTCTCTCCAACGGCTCGTTAGACCTCGCAAGACAAAGTCCATACTGTGTGCCAGCGGCAAGAATAATGACACTCAAAGCAAGGTGCATATAAAAGATCCCCATTCAAGGACTACAATAAACTGAAGTTAATCCAAAGGTGCGGCAGGCTACGCTAAGTCAGCATAGCGCACCAGGAAGGTCAAGTATAAGACTCTAAAAAAAAGGGCACAGTAAAATCCCCTACAATCTATGTTCTCGTACATAAAAGGACGATGCGCCTACCCATTACCATATTCTAGCTACGTGTAATAATAGAACTTGCTGAAATCGGACGATCTTCGATGAAACGTTGGATAAAATGAGATGGTTATTTCTGAAGGTTTATTATGTGGAAAAGATTGGGAGTTTTTGTCCGCATGCTATGTGAACCTGCTCCATCTGTTACCGGAAGCAGTGAGCTAAAACACTCCAACTCAAGAAAAAAGACGATCGCGAAGGTATAATGAGGCAATCCAACTTTCATTACACAGAAACACATCTATCAACAGAACCACTCACGAGAATGTCTCGATCAGTACTAGTGAGGAAAGAGATATGTCCATTCGGTTTCAATGAGGAACGCTCATTTTTAAAAAGACGGATTTTATTGCGGCGAATACCCAAATGTGCACTAGTGATGAGGAGGTTATCCCGCTCTATCACGGAAACTCTCCTGCCTCGTTCGTAGATGTCGATGTGCCGAAGCATAACGGCTACCATAACAGCGATAACAATATTCCGTTCCCTCCCCGTGGAACGTTCTGCATGATCGTCGTCGCGACCTATATAAAGATCGCATACCGAGGGGCAAAACTTCTCCGCCTTGATAGCCACCCACATCTTCCCTGGGCCGATATCTTAGCGTTCCACTACCAATAGGCGCTTTTGCGCAATTCTTTCCGTGAACTCACTGGCGTGTCGTAGCCTCCTCTCTCTCCTATCATGTACGGCTAAACCATTAAACAAAATAATACTTTGTTTGGATCATAAATTCACCCCCCCCCTTCTACCCTGCGTGCGTGATATAAATTTTAAAACTGTACTTAACAAATTTGTAATAAATTAGGTATAGTGAAATATACTCGTAAATGTACATTATTAATTTTATATAATTTAAAATTACATTATAAATTACATTATATAATAAAAATTATATAAGTTACATGCAGTTTTAAAATCACACAAGATGGAAAAATAAAGAATGTTAAAAGAGAGAAATAACAAATTATATTTTTTCAAAAAAGTCCATGTGGAAAAATTTACCCCACCTGAATTAGAGATTATAGTGTCATGTAAAATAAGATAAATTTGTTCATTAACATATTTCATAAATCTTTATGGAAAATATTTCATCTAGGTAATCAATAAAATTTTTTGAACACAAGAAACGATGATAAAGTTTTATGTGAACAGAGAAGCAAGTTTTTTATTAGTAACAGCTTACATGTCCCAATCTACTGTATCGTTTTAAATTGGGATTTAGTTTATCTGTCGCTAAAATGTGCCCTTTATGATATTTTATGTATTTTAAAGATAGTTGGTATAAGCTAATATTCAGAATTCTAAAAAACCTTTATATTAATATTATTTAATTTGAAATTGTGAATTATTCAAGTACATCGTTGGAATATTTGTGTTAGTAATTTTAATCATAACTTTCTTTTTTAAATCTCTTTCGAAAATCTGAGAAATCAAAGCAAGTGAAAAAAATAACTTTATCAACCACTGAACAGATTATGTTTTAGTGTTCACTCCGTCAAACTAATTATATTTTATGATTAAGTATAGACGATCTGATTAGCATTGACTTTTTAAAGTTTTTCAATTGTACCTTTCCGTGTGTGATTGATGGAGATGAATAATAATATTATTTTTTACTCTACTATGAATAAAACATTCCAATATTCCAGCGTCGATGAGTGAGAATTCATATATTTATGTATATGCATATGTTGGTATTTTACATATTTTGTTCGATACTTAAGAATAAATCAGACAAATTTTCATATTCTGAATAGTTAGTGGCATTGCCACTCAAAAATTTTCACGGGCACATTTTATTTACATAAACTGTTGCAACAAATAATTTCGTATGAATGCTACATTCAGAATATCTATTGATTTTTGAATTAGCAATCTCAGTACATCCTCGTCAATAGTATTGAAATGAATTTTTGCATATAATTTTGCATGCATCTATACGATAAATCAAACTTAAATTTCTTATTAATATTCTTTTTTGAAAAAGTTTCTTATATTCTTTTATATTAATTTTTATGGTCTTTATATATATATATATATATATATATATATATATATATATATATATATATATATATATTGCCGATGAATTCATAGATAAAAGTGTTTATTCTTCATACTACTTTTCATTCTTTTGGACTAACTAGTCAAAGATAAATTTTGCTGGTGCTAATTTTGAATTACTGGGTGTAGCCTTCTAGTAATTATCACGCGTATAGACATTTTGACGTACAGTTTTCTTCTCTTGAAAATATTTATGATGCTCTTATGCTGTTCTTAGGATTAAGAATACCATAGGATCAAATTTGACCCGGACTGGTGCATTTAAACTTCGCACGTAAACTGAATCGGTGAAATTCTATTTTCCTATATTGATACAACCTTTCTTGATGTCCGTGTGAAATTTGAGCGCCATATCTCCATTAGTGTGTGTTTGTCATCTGTTTGTTTACGACGCAAAAAATTTGTATGGCGATATTGACCATAGAAAAAAAGTAGATCAACGAGTTTGCTTCAAATTTTGTATTTCCAATGGAACTACGGATATGGAATCGTTGAAAATATTGCACAAGTGTTTTGAGGAGTCTACTTTATCGCGAACGCAAGTATTTGAGTGGCACAAAGCATTCAGTGAAGGTCGTGAAGTTGTCGAAAACTTGCCTCATACAAGTCGCCCATCCACCGAAAATCAAGGTGATGCTCATCGTTTTTTTTTTTCAATTACCACAGGGTAGTTAACCATGAATTGTATCTGATTTTTTGGCCAAACACGAAATGAAAGTTATCACTCAGCCACCATATTCACCGGATTTGGCTCCCTGTGACTTTTTCCTCTTTCCGAAACTCAAAAATCTGCTTCGGGGAACGCACCATGCGTCCAGACAATATCGCCAAACAAACTTTTTGCGTCGTAAACAAACAGCTGACAAACACACACTAATGGAGATATGGCGCTCAAATTTCATACGGAAATCGAGAAAGGTTGTACCAATATAGAAAAAAAATTTTTTTACCGATTCAGTTTATGCGCGGAGTTTAAATGCGCCAGTCCGGGTATGTGCAACATTTTACAAACGCATTTTTTGAGAGTTATTTGATCCAATAAAATATTGCACTTGCAAAATTGGAATTAACTTCAAATCACTGTTTCCCTAAATAATCTGGTAACTGATTGAATTGATTTCAGATTGTAATTATTTGTAATATTGTAATTGTTTGTATATGTTTCTTGAATTTTTAGTATTTAAATTATTTATATAACTTCCTTTAAATTTTCGAATACATGACAATGTTTCATAACAAAATTACAAATGAAAATTCTTCTTTGTTACTTTATATAGAAAATATTTTTGCATTAATAGTAACCGATGCCATACTACTGGACATACACGAGATGGGTGAATTCAACAGACTTAGTCGAGATCCTGAGGGTAGTAATTCCCTGTCTTATCTGCAATGTACCTTTAGAACTAGTGGCGAACCAGATGATCACGCGGCTGAAGCTGTTTTAATCGCTTTATTACATGCAACTTCTTTCTTAGACATGTCGTCTTCAAAATCATTGTTTTCAGATAAAATGTGAGATTTCGTAATTTAAATGTATTTCGTGCATTCTCAAAGAAATTCAAGAACGGCATCTCCTTAATCTCTTCAATTATTTACCACGCAATTAATCTATTCTTGTCTTAATTTTTTTCTTAGAATTATATTTATGTAATCTTAGGTTAATATCATGATATATACTTTTCATAAAAATTTGCTTATTTTACGTAGAAGATCGGCCATGTTCTAATTTAATCATATCATTACTTTATATCATCCCACCTTTTAAAAGGTAGACAATTAAATTTAATATCGATCACCTTGGCACCTATTTTGCATGTACATGGCAATATAGCGATATATTCAACTTAGCTTTATAGAAGACCATTCGTTTTAATTAATTTATTCATCCATATCTAAAGTCTTTGAAATTGAAATTTATTTCAGAGTAACGCTAATATCTGAGACCTAACATATCTAGGCGAATATTTTTAAAACGATAATTTAAAATGACTAAATTATGCATGTTATATAATTTCAAGATTATTCTGAGCGAGCTTAGTGAAATAATAAAAATGTTTTATTCTGTTTGATTAGTAGATTTTACAATTAGAGACATTTTATCAATTAACTTTACATATTGATTTGTAAACATTTATATAAATGGGATACAAGATATTTTAAATAATAGATCAATTTGTAGTAACGTTAGTTTAAAGTCTTATAGTCTTATGTTAAATAGATGATTTATTCCAGGGGCGGATGATGCGCCTGGTTCCTCCACCTCCTTCCGGTCTATTTAAGGAATTCAAAATTACATAATCCGAATAATAGGTGTTTATAAAAGGGCTGCTATAATTAAATTAAGTGCCTTAATTTGGAGTTCACAATGATTACATTTGATATAACACTTAAGTCCAGATAAAGAGGATGCTGACCATTGTCGATATTATTCGTGAAAAAATATTTTCATCGATTGTTGATTCGGACTGATTCTTTTGAATTAAATTTCTATCTTAAATAGTACTACAAGATGATAAATATTCTTATTGTGTAGAAATTTCGTTTCATTTAAAAATTGACATACCTAAATATATCATTAAAGCATTTGACACCAAACAATGCAATGTACCATTATTGACTTCAAACATATATTGTGTAACACACTTTTAATAATTTAGTCTAAATATAAAAATACAGGATAAGTAATATCATCAGAAAATTATATACCACAAGGAGTCGTAGAGATTCTTCGAAACTGAGATGAAAAATTCGTCAAAAACCTTAACTTAATCCAGATAACTTTTTAAACTCGCCTGGAATATTAACAGATATTTCGAATAGTGAAAGAAATGAACAAATAAATTTGCTTGCTCTTCTGTACATTAAAACTGAGTTAAACAAGAAAATTGCTACCTAATTACTACATAATAATCATTGATTTTTATAAAACAAGGAAACTATTACTATAAATATAGTACAAATTAATCTGACGTCTTATATATAAAATTTTGTCTGGAAATATATGATTATGAAATTATATTAATATTATAGGTTGCTATAATATATTATAAAAAACTATGGTATTACTTTATTCTTCTTGAAAATATATATTTTTAGTAATTATTGTCTTATTTTTATTAGAAAAATTTATGCTATCTATCATAACATATATATCCGAATAATATACCTTTTACTTTTTATTATATTTATACTATTTGCCATAATAATAAAATAAACAAAGCGATTTTTTGTATAGTTATAAAATTATTAAAAATTACTCAACAAATTGCAACAAAATATTGACAGATTATAGCTTTAGTATTGTGGATAAAGTAACATAAGTTACGTTTTATATTAAAAAATAATTTCTTAATAACTGTTTATTCAACAAAAAAAATTTATGAATTCATACATTATTTTATCAGCTGCATCAATTACTACCTCCTAAGCACAACAACCCCTTTTGACGATGCGGTTAACGTGATAGGTGGTGTAGCTCTAATTGATTCTAAACTACCAGTAATATTACCAAAAGGTTGAAAGTCTTTTTCTAAGAGATGGACAGTCTGAATCATAGTTTTAATGCATGAAATAGATCAGAATTTTGTGTACCAAATTTTTTTGTAGTATATTTTGTAAATTCAAATCATCTATACTATGTTAATTCATTATTCACTATTATTTGAAATATCATTTATTTTATTTATGTAAACATTTAGTTTTCAATACTGTAGTTAAAATTCATTTAACAATTCTATTTACTGAATACCTCTTTGATGAGAATACAATATGTTTCATTAGACTACTGCATAATAATATTTGAATTTTTTTCCACGTGATCATTTACTTAGATAAATAATAGTATAAATAGATCGAGATCTTATTGAATGCTCGAAAATTATTACAACTGTAATGAGATACTTATAATAAAATTAATAAAATAATTATAATTACAAAATATGAAATTTTTCAATTTTCTTGTAGTTCTTTTTCAAATTTCATGCACCGGTCTAATTCATCATGGTAAGCAATTTTTCTCTTAACCTTAAAATAAATACTTATCCGATCTTTCACCTATTTTTGACCTCTTCAACCTCAAAATCTTAATGTATGATTACTTTCTACTCTCGTTCTGAAAATACAGTTCTGAAAATATAGTACAGTATTTTCGTGTATATAATTTGACTTTGATTTAGCAAAATATAATTTTCGCACTTTGTTGGAAAATAAATTATCCCGCAATATAAATATTTAACTTGTAAAGTTACATGGAGATGTAAAATTTTCTATTATCGACCGCAATGTTAAATTTTGCACATGACTTCAAGCGTGTATCCTGTCATATTTGCACACGTCGTAATGATTCCTGCAATAACGAAAAATAATTTTATAATTTTCTAACGTCGTATTTAAGCACTTATTCACCTATCTACTAAAGGTATATCAATCTCTGTATTAAAAATACTGTCATATACAAACAAAATGCTCTCAAGTAAATGTTAGCATTCGATTATGCTTCCAAATACGAATTCGAAATGATTTGCAAGTTTTATGCTATAATAATTACTTCTTTGAAATCTGATTGCTTATAATTCTTTAAAAATTGAAGCAATCCATTCAAATGATATGATCATTTTAAATAGAAGTCCGACTTTAGAGGGTAATAAAAGAAATTAATTTTAACAAAAGAAAAAAGGTTTTTTTATAAAATGTTGTTAAAGAAGAGATAAACACGAAAAATTTCATGTCAGAGTACAAAATTAAACTAGTAAGGTTTTAAAAGACGACACAACTTGGGTAATCTGAAAAAGAAAACATTCTTTTCAAATTTTTTTCTCGATAACTAAGCAATTAATTACAATAAATTTTTGGGATTTTAGTCTATAAATATTAGGATTTAGAAAAAATTTTTTATTCATAATAAATTTTTTATTCATAATTATTCATTATATATAATGGCGTCTTCAACTAAGAAACATTCAATATTGTTTTCCCACGAAGGAAATATACATTACATGATTGCAATCTCTGCACACCACTGCAGTTAAAATATTATTTTAATCGAATAAAAATTAATTGAGAACAGAGTGATGATAAAATTTGCTACTGTAAACGTGTCCGCACTTGTGAGCGATCTTGTGGAACCAAGTTGTTCTTTCCTCCACAATTTCACAATACCAATTTGATTCAAATCGGTATCATCAACCACGAAGCCGTATCGTTCAATATGACCAACCTTTTGTGATCTCTTGTAGTTTATGACAAACAGTATAGGTAACCTTTTGAGATTAATATTAGAGTGATTAAAAATTACATAAAATTATTTCTTTCTAAGGTTTAGTCATATTTTATTTTAGTTATTTATACAGTTAAAAGGGATTTTCTTCAACTTTTAATTTTATTCCTTTTTACCTCCAATGGAGTTTTATATCGACTGAAGATTCTTAACTTATTTTTAAACCTCATGAATCCTAGGTTAATATCGTAACGGCACAATTAGTTGTGAACGTCTGGGGATCGCATACTCACTTAAGACAAGTATGAATACTGAGTACACCGTGCATGACGACTACATGCAACTAACATAAAATGCACAGAACATATAAAGAATGTTTCAAATATGATTGTTCATACTATCAAATCGGTAGCAAGAAGTTGAAGTCATATCCAAAAATTGTATGCATTTGAGTAAGCTGTAAATAAATTTTACGTTATGTGCTGATGTTGATCAGTAAAATTATTATTATTATCGCGAAAAATAATAAATCTGTAAGGGAAATAATAATATTGAATGCCACTATACCTTAATCTAGTGATATTTTGGATCTTAGTTTTTGGCCAACTTCAATCCTAAATTGGGATAAAGATACAAGAAAAGTACAAGAAAGAAAAATTTATCAATTTATACACATATCGAGGTACTGCCATAGAGATTTATCTGCTAAGACTGATTAAGATCCTAACTTTTTCTCACTTCGATTACCTACACATTTTATCACAAATTCGAAGGTATGAGAATATATAACTTACATATGTTTTATTCACAATTGTTCAAGAATACCTGTTATATTCTAAAGAATTCCAAACGATTTTCAGCTGAACAGAGAAGGGAATACTTAATTGTCGACGACCCCCATAGTACTTGATTTGTCTGTTTTGTAAAATTAAAAATAGCCAGGTTGTTCGAAGATCCTTGAGGTCAAAGTCCATATATTTTTTTATTCTACTCCATATATGAAGGTCTATAAACGCTTTGAAACTTATTAACTTTATGATTATTCCTGAATTAATAATTGATAATATTCCTGTCTATAAAATTCTTGTTTTACCCTATGTATCCGTGATACTGATGAATGGAATATGTGTGTACGGAGTGAGGAATTATATGGATAAATCTTGTCTCTTATCTCTTATTTCTACTTGTATAGCATTTTCATATTTGTATTTCATGTTTAACTTTTCTTATATGTTTCTTTCTATTTATTATATGAGCATTGAAAATATTATTAAAATTTTTGCTACAATCAATATTTTTCTAATTTATTCTAAATCGTGTAATACGTGACAAAACTTAATTTTTTTGTACAATATATTGTATTCATCGTATCTTGAACTTCCATCCTATTCTTTTCTAACTGCAAATAACTTTGTTCAAAATTTGCAATTTTTAGAAATATATTATTGTCCATAAGCGTCTGGTATACTCATAATGATTAACTTTATTAATCAATAAATCGCTCAATCTCACTCATTGTCTTTCATATTTAAGTCTGCCAATAAATAAAATCAGTTGTCATATTTTGAAACTTACTGCTGCAAAATTTGCCTTTGGTCGATTTTATTTGACATATTTTCTATTTTACGTACAATTTTAGAAGCTTTCACTAAATTATATTTTTGAAGAATGGGCAGTCGGTAATAATATCCTTACTTTTATGAATGAACGTGGTTCAAGATTTTTCTTCCATCTTTCATTGATCAATATCGGTAACTCTTTCCCAATAATGAATGCAATTTTTATACATTACTGTTGTCCGTGATTCAAATCATTTCATAAATTATAACAATAGTATATCTTCAAGCAGCAATGGAAAGAACCATCAAATAAAAGCCAAAGCTAATGTTTTTGTACAATGTTTGAGATGACGATAAACAATTCCAATATGAATTTCGTTTTTAGCGTTAAAAATTACCCCTGGTCTACTATAATATTAGCTAATGGAAACAAACTGTCTTTAAGTATAAGAGTTACTGAGTATTATTATCCAAGTATCATTCAAATAAGGAGATACCAGAGAAAAATACTAAGTTGGGAAATCTGATAGATAGGTTTAATTCACTGCAATTCAATTTCGAATACGTATATCATCAAAATCTCTAAAGAAAGTACGTGTATCCCTGTGTTAAAATCAGTTAATATTATATGATAACTAATAATTCTCATAACTCTAGTTTCCGTTAGATTAACACTACATATATCCAAATATTGCTATAAAATTTATAAACAATTCATTAAATACTCATATATTATTTTCTCTATCTAGGTATGTTTTTAATATTGGAAAAAATGTTTATTGATTATATAAGACTAAGGCTGAACGAATTATTCTAAGTACAACAGGCCAAATAAGAATACTATCAGTTAACTAGGCATAAAGCCAAGTTACAAAAGTCTATTAACCTTGTTAAATTAAAAATGAAAGTTTTTAATGTTACCTTCTCATTATCAGTTCACAGTATTTGATGCAACTGATTTCGAGATTAATAATCATTTCTACTTGAATCTCCATTTACTTGTTGGCAACGTACCGGGTGAGCTGTTTGACAAGGGTATTAAAAACTACGTTTTAGAAAGAATCCGCTCCGATGAAATACGAAATTTTCATTTCGTAGAGTTTGTATTAATTGGATTTGTTGATCGATTTTCGATCATGTTTCATTGTCACGATATTTTAAATTTCATGGTTTTGAAAATACAGCTGTTGTTTATAAAAAAAAGGTTTCTTACAGTGTAGTGCAGCATAGAGTACATCGTTCAAATCAGGATTGCAATTTTAACTATATGATATCCGTTATTTCTCTAACCCTTGCTGGTTCATCTAGTGGTCATACATCTACAGATAAAAAAAGTATTTAAACGAATAAATTATAGGATATCCTTTATTAATTACGCCTATTAATAAATCTTAATTAAAAATGGGACATGTGAATTTTCACTAGTCACTTCAACCATCCATAGCAGGATTTTCAATACTTGGTTAAAATTTCCAATGCTTTGAAATTATGATGCAATAGAGGTGAAGTTACAATCTAGTTTCAGAATTTCTTAAACTATAAAATTACATTTCATTTTATCCAATTAAATTTTATTTATTGGGCTTAACTGTGGTGGAATTAAACATCTTCTTGGAATCAGTTAATCGTCTTCTAAATGCAGTTTGTGCTGTAATCTTGAAGCGACACTAATGAATCGAAATTGACTTTTGAAATGTAATATTATTTGGAGGCCTACGATGGCTCGATCGCTAGAGCGAAGGACTAGTAACTCGGTGATCCGAGTTCAAATCTCGGTCTCGGCCGATTGATACAGGCACCGCTGTAATAATTTACATATGCTTTGTTTACAAACACATCGTAGACCTCCGTCGCTGATTAGCACCGGTATTTGGCATCATGAATAGAGCAACGTTAAATAACATAAAAAAAAAAAAAAAAAAAAAAATATTATTTGGTGGATTTTATTCTTTGCTGGGACGAGTCTTCTACGCCAAATCTATCAAAATATTTAAAAAAATTACTTCTTACTTTTCATTTAATTAAAATAATAGTCTCTAATGATTATTGATTACGTTTGTATGATTAAGTTTTCAAATATTTTTATTATAAGTATAAGCAAAATCCTTATCGTGCTATTTTCCAGTACAATATTTTATTGTAAGATTTCAGGATGGAAGACAATTATGGTCCTTGTAAATATTCTTAAGCTTTCTTTGGTAAAAATGTATTATAAACTGGTTGATTAACTGATACATCATTATAAATTATTAAAATATTAATAATTAAGTTCGTTTTTTTTATAAAATGGCAGAGTTATACAAAAGTCAAACATACATTTTTATAACATTTTTAAATACATATGTATAGTATTTTTAAAATACTATAATATCATATTTATACTATAAATTTAAACTATTCATCAATGTCAAACAATAAACATGGTCTTATACCTCAATTAAAAATTCTTCTTTTAGGTGGAACTAATTTAATCGAAATCGGCATATTGGAAAAGATTATTAAATAACTGTATATATGACTTAATTGCATCATCTCTTAAAAGTTTCTGCAGGACTTTCATACACAATTAGAACATTAAAATATTCCATTTAAAATGTTTGATGGAGAAATTAAATACAAAATAATACTACACATTTTATATCGAACCATTTTATTTATAGATTTATGCTCGCTACTCCCATACTATATAAATATATGATATGCTGTCCATGAAAATATATAGTTTCTATATTTCTTTGTCAAACTATTCCTCGTATAAAAACTTTATGCAATGAATAGTTGACCGTTATATTTTAATTCCTAAGTCTTTCAATATATTTATGTATTACAAATCAGACTTTTATGAGTGTTTTCCATGAAAAAACTCATTCTTACTAACTTTACTATTAGTACATGATTAAAGCTGTACATTGACACTATGGCTGGTGTTCGACAGGATTTTCTGTTTTAGTCAATCAGGGTAAACTTCTAAACTAGGTTTTGTTAAGATCCTTGTCAGCTAGAGACTAACTGACCGCAAATTGTTGCCTTAATTAATTACGTATTTTCTGAAATATTGACCTAATTATATTTAACAATACTAATAATTATTTATTAATATCATCTTAATATAATTAAAATCATTCATTTATGTACAACATAAAAATATCATATAATTATTAGTTTATTTAACAAAAATGTTTTTTTACAGTTATTTATAAAATATTATAAGTGATAAATCATGTAACGCAATATAAATTTTTATATCAAAGTTGTTTTGTATTTATAACTGTATTTTGAAAAAACAACAAAGAACATTTTAAAATATAAAAAAAAATATTAGTAGTATACATATTTCAATTAAATCCAGATAAGCTTAGTGCGTAAACTTGTTGGTTAATTATTGGCTGATTAACTTATTTACAATGTCTAGCTTATGACTAGTAAGCTTATTATAGACAAAGACTGAGATTGATCAAGCTTAAATATTAGAAATAATTGAAACTGTATTTGTTATAATAAATAATTCAAATGCGACATAATTGATAAACTCTAAATTGATCAGTTTCATCTTATGTGCACATTAACTTTGGTTCGGGTTTATGATTTTCATCATGAAAGTCCAGCAAAAATACACTTCAGTTTATAGCATTAACGTCGACAAGTTGAAAAAAATTTTCCGTCTATATTCGTAAAATATCAAATGAAATAGTATATTTTAACCTAGATATTTTAACAATACAATATATATGAATATTAATAAATTCTAAGATTATGTCTAAATCTAAAGCAAATAAAAAAATGGTATCAATACAAATTACTTGAACATTGACATGTTAAAATTGCGTGTAATACAAAATGATAACAGTAAATTCTATAAGAATATTGAAATTTTGAAATGAAATGTCTTATGTAATTGTATTGTAAAATTTGTTTCTCTTGAATGATCTTTTATAGCCATATATATAAATAGTAGTTCTATAACACTAAAACTGTATTAAAACATCCACCTATCACAATAAATAATGTATATACTGATTTAACAATGATAGGAAAGCAACATAACGTTCATTTAATACTATGACATAGCAAATTACTCTTTTTCTATATGAAAATAATGTTAATTTATATAGATAGAGACAAATTATTTGGATAAATAATGTCCATATTTAAAAAATTGTCGTAAATAATTATTTATATAAAAGTTTAAATATTTATAATAAATTAGAACAATATAAAAATTATAACCACTTAATTTTTGAAAAAATTTTCGTATAAGTAAAGATTTATAAAAGTGTATAAAAGTGTCACAATACATCACCATCTTTGTATACTCGTATACGTGTTCAGCTCATTTTTTTAAAGGATTTCGATAAACGTGAAAAAATTGTAATTCATTCATTCATTTTTCAATTACATACTTTCATGTTGTATCGCATTCTTTTTTCCAACTTCCACAGAATTTTAGAGATCTGCTGATTTTCGCCATATTTTTAACATTTTTATACGCTATTGGATGCTTTTATTATATTTACTTTAAAATTCAATGTAAAAATATTTGATTTTACCAGAATTCCACGCCCTTGCTTATAGTACATTTAATGAACTGACATTAGTAAAGTACTTCGTGAATATACATATTCTTGAAGATTTGAATTGCTCTATCCAGCTTATTTGGAACATGTCCATCGTTTGTAAAATAAATCCAAAAGTTGAATTGGATTTATTTAAATGTACAGTAACTCCAATTTGTGTTGTCATATCTAACGTTTTTTCCGGGTATGCAGTAATCTTATTATATGTAATATAAATACACGCATCCCCTGCTTATGTTGTACTGAGTTCGTCGCTTAAAAATCACGTAAATGTTAGTTGAATATCTCGTTGTCTCGAAATATTTTACATCAAGTTAAATAAATAATTTAATAATAAAAATCATATAAATGTAAATATTATATATATATATATATATATATATATATATATATATATATATATAGAATAAATTATATGAACATATTTTATTTCAGTTTTAGCTTTAGAGTCTGAGTCGATATTAAACGGAGAAATTGCATATCAAACGAATTATGAATACCAAGCAGCATTTTTTGGTTTACGAAATTTTTCCAATGTCTTTGAGCCGGTTGGCAGCGGTGCATTAATCGCGAAAAGATTCGTATTATCTGCTGCTCACCTCTTTGTTGATAATAGATACGAACTGAGACCACTCAGATTCTTTGTTCGTTTGGCTGCAACTAATTGGCGAATGAATTTCATTGAAAGGAGAGTCGTAGAAGCATTCTATTTTCTCAATTACAACGTTGACACAAATGAAAATGACGTGGTGGTTGTTCAGGTGAGTTTGCATAACACTAATAAAATTACTATAAACTACTTATTATATTAATCAGCATATAAAAGTATGAAAGTCTTTTGAAACTTCTGAAGTTCAATGAATATAAGAAGTTCAAAGAGGAAACAAAATTATCTTTATTGGTTAAATCATTGGCATATATTTAGTATACGATGACACGATAGTATATGTGGTACGTTTTTAAATGATTTTTATGCAAATCCGGCTATTTGATCGAAGATCTATTTCGCTCTATATGACCTTTTTCTAAACTTATTAGTCAGATAACAGGTGCTCTAATCTTAAACGTTTATAAAAAATATTGTAAAATTGATTAAATAATTATAAAATTATTGAATTTTTCAGTTTCTAAAAATATGAAAATAAGAAGAATGATTTTGAAGGCAAAAATTTGTAGGAATTAGTCAATTATTTATAACATGAAAAATACTATCTTAATTGTAAGGGAATTGGAGAAAAGAGTATAAGACAAATTCGTAAAAAATATTAAGTCAGTTCTGTTAGTATAATAGTTAATTGACTGGTCAATAAATTTTTAAAAATTTTTCATGTACGTCTAAGATTAGACCACCTGACCCTTTACTGATAAGCTAAGTAAGTGATTTAGAATCAAACGTATATTATGTTCAAATTATTGCCTTATTCATATCAATATTTTTCTTTAGTTAAAAAATATACTATGAGCGATAAAGTCAATTATTAATGAAAAGAAATTTTTGTGACTTCATAAAAAGAAGTAAGTTGAGAACAGACGTAATAACTATGCAAGATAACCGAGGTATAATGTTTCATACAACATAAAATCTATTTGCGTAAGATTTTGCTGACACAGGAGCTTTAAAAAATGATAGGGTTAAAGTGGAATTGTTCCGAATAACTATCATTTTAGATAAATTAATAAATATTTTTTTATTGGTCTTACAGTCCAATCAATTCAATCTAAAAATAAAATAAAAAAAAAATAAAAAAAAAAAAAATTAAAATTAAAAATAAAAATTAAATTAAAAATTAAATTAAAATTATAATGACAGTCAGACTGTCCTTGTTTACATTCACCCCCGTAGACTAATCTGAAAATAAAATATTAGCTGAAAAAATTCTTTGTTATTAAAGTGCAATCTGACCGTCCCCAACACCCTTTATTTTATTTTTTTATTTTTATTTTTTTTATTTATTTTTTTTTATTTTTTTTTATTTTTTATTTTTATCTTTTATTTTTATTTTTATTTTATTTTTAGATTGAATTGATTGGACTGTAAGACCAATAAAAAAATATTTATTAATTTGTATATGGGCAGTCGACAAAAGTACAATTCAATTATCATTTTAGATATGTAGAAGATGATCTCAAAAAGTACAGATTGGGTTTATCGTCTGTTCTCGATGTTTATCGTGTCTTCTCTATGTTTTACAATTTTCGTCAATTTAACACTCGATATTCCTTTTCATTCAATAATCTCTTGACTGATTTACTTTTAACTTTTTTTTTTTGAATGCTCGTGTAGTCTCAATGCCTTCATCGAAAAGGAATGCTAATGTCTCCCTATTTCTATAGTTGCGATCAGCTGGATTCACATTATTAATTACAGAAATATATTATATCCTCACAGATAAATCCATCTACAGTACGACAACAAAATATTGGGTCACGAAGAGTGCCCATTGCATCGGCCAGATGGGTAAGCTTTAACATCGGAACGGGCGTTGTATCTGGATATGGTGTACATCGTACTATCAACGATATGGATGACACACTTAGATACGGCAATGCTGTAATTGTTGACAAGAGATATTGCAATGATATTATCGATGGCACTTTGCAGATGTGCGTTATAATGGATATGACTCCAGCGGGTCATCCCAGAGGACTGTGCACGGTAAGTGTAAACTTCTATTTTTCGAAATATTTTTCGAATTTACTGTATTAGCCTTTACCCACATTTCTTTTGCATAATGGTAAAAAATTCATAACAAATGAGCGATAGATGCTTGACGTGTTAAGCTCACGATTTTGAATGATATGATACGCAACCGTCATTCTTACAGAATAAGCATCTTAATAAAATTTATTAGCAGTGCTGCGCATTAATAATATAATTCTGATTGCAGTATGACGGAGGCGCACCATTCGTTGTAAACAGGCATCTCGTTGGAATAGCAAGTTTTCCTAGCGCCGATTGTAATGATAGTCTGGGTGGTAGCATATATACCGATGTACGTCCTCTCGAGACGTATATCGATGCAATAACTCAGGGATTTGCAGCGGCAACTCGAACATTAATAAACAGGGGACACATAATGCCCGAATAATAATTTCTGTTTCATTAAAATTGTGAAGTGTATTATTGCTCGAGCAGATTTTAAATTGTTAACAGAATGTTAATCAAGTTGTTTTGAAAATATTGACAGAACAATTGGAAAAAAATTAATTCAGAAAATTACATGTCGAAAGACAAATAATTAAAAAATTTAAATATGGATAAATTAAAAAAAAAAAACAAAATAAATGTATAAAACTAACTAGAAGCATAAAAATTAATACATTACACGATTTGAAATTATGATTCTATATAAACACTGGATAATATATGTAAATATTTATAAATAATTTCACATTGTGACTAAATAAGACAAATATGTTTTCTATAGATTTTTCTGAGAAATAAGTACCTTGCATTTTATGCAAGAGCAAACAAGTTTGTTTAATTTTAAAATACTGACAAAACGTAAGAGATATCGATCAAGTCTTAAATTATTGTTAACTTATATCAGAATTAAAAATAATGATATTTTAGCCGCATTTAAATCATATAGCATTTAATATTGATTAATAGGAATTCAACTATACGATACATTATTCAACAAATAGATAAAATATGTAGTGCATTGATGAAATTTTCAAGAAGAGTTAAATAAGTTATAAGAAGAGACAATTATAAATTCTAATTATATCTGTATTTCGCAGTAATTAATTCATTGAGTTATATAATATATTAGAAGGCAGAATATAATACGTGCATTCCTATTTTAGGTTTTGTCAAAGTATAAAGTAAACAAATGAAACTGATTCTAAATTATAATGAAGAACTGCAAAGCCTCAATTGATTATATAAATTTTTTTTTCAATTTGCCACAGGAGTCTTTATATTCATAGCAGATTTAGATTCAGCAGCAAAAAGAGGTTTTCGGGATCAAATGACTTTTTCGTGAGCCTTTATAATCATTGTAGAATTTTCAATAATTTTGCTGGTAGTCGATTTTACTAAATTTTTCTTTAAATAAGATTAGAATTAAGGTTGGCAAATGTAATTGTTTACTAAATTAAAAATACTAAATATGTAAATATTTGTATAATAAAAATATATTTGAAAACAAAATTAAAATATTTTATTAAAATTTAAAGAACTATGATTTTATATAATTGTGTATATATATATATATAACACCCTAGAAGCGTGTAAAGAGGACCCGTGTGCAAATTACGGACCATGGTGACGACATAAATTTTTTGACCCTATTGTCCAGGTTAGATTTCTAAATCGGTATATTATTCGGAGAAGACCAATTAAATATTTTTTTTATTTTTTCATTCATTCATGAATATCACCTAATGAAAAAAGGAAGATTCATTAAAAGGTAATGGAGTTCAATAAATTCTCAATAAACATCTCATCTTCATTGCACAAAATTCCATATTCCTAGAATTAAGAAAAAAAAATTTTCTTATATATATTTACATTCGAATAGCTTAAAAAAATATTAAAGAAAAGTGGCTAAGGCCGATTAGACAAGAAACAGACAAATCCATAAAGCAGTTGATTTAGAATAAGTAGATATTCATAATTTTTTTCCGACAAGACAGGTCCTCGTCGCATTATAATTGTATTCGTTTCACAAAAAAGATTATAAATCGAAGACTACACTTATTAGTATAATAAATTAGATGAAGTAAACAGAAGTCTTTATTTAAAGCATCAGATTAATGCAAATAGCTAATTATACCGTTGAATTATATATATATATATATATATATATATATATATATATATATATATATATTATACTTTAAATATAACAAGCCCTTGTTTGTAGACAAGATATAAAAAAGTTGGAAAACACTTTTTTTTAAAAAGTCTCCGAATAATTCGGTTGATATTAATCGAATTCGGACCATTTAGAAACTTCAATACGTGAAAATCTAAATTTTAGACAAATAGAAAATGATAGCCTGTCATCGAAAGAAATTTCATCATAGAATACGGTGAAACATTTTTTTGATTAAGTAGTATATATTCCTGTGGACAAGGTTTTAAAAACATAATTTTGTTATTATTATACAAGTTTCGCCATTTGATCTATCCGTGCAAGAAGTTACGTGATACTTTAAGTATTTCTTCAATGTATATTTCCTTTGCCTATTTTTTCTGAAGTTTTGACTAATCTATTCGAAATAAATTCTAGTGCAAAGTATATAATTAAAGAAAAGTAACCAATTTTCATCATAATTATCTACGATTAGAGTATTGAAGTGAAATATTTGATTTGTTTACGTATAAATTTTGTCTGCTCGTGGTGGCAAGGACCGTTTTTTGAAATAATGATTAATTTGAGACTAAATAGCAGAAGATCGTTAACCTGAAAACGTCGATGATTGAAAATAATTCTTTTTTATGAGTCCACACGTGAACAGTATTCAATTATAAAATATATTTTTATGAATTTTGAATAGCAATTTTTTGAACTATTCATGTAATATTTAAATACTCATCTTTTCTTTGCCTTATCTTTATATACTTTTATTAACAACTTTAGAAAAATGCGCTAGGTATGCCATTTGTTCCGGATGTACAAAATGATGTGTAAACGAACTCGACTATTTGTAAATGATTTCATTATTTTTTTAAGCTGAATTAGTATTAAAACTATTTTTTAGTCATCTTTTTCAGAATTTTATATATATTTTTTGCGAAATATACATGCTGTTATTTATAGGAATATATATAAAATAAACTTAGCTATTTGTTTTAGTGGTCCATTGTCCTAAGCTATAATTGCTTTTTATAATTTTTTTTAAATTTATTTTGGGATATATTATAAAAAAATTTTTATTTAAATATTGTTTTGCTATATAAATATTTTTTTGTTTTGTTTTGCTATGAAAATATATCCAACATAATTATATATATTATTATGTTTCCCTTCATCACAGCCAGGACATCTGACTATTTCAATGACCTGTTTTTTAATTTCGTTATATAATATTGCTTGTTTAAACATTTTTCTGAATTTAGACAAACATTTTATATAAATTTTTTTAAGATACCTAACCATCTTTATATGCTTGAATATTCTTCATATGCTAAGAACACATCAAACTCACCTGACTATTTTACTTATGATAAAATTTCTTTTTTTGGAGATTTCAGTTCTTTTCCCGAGATTGATTATGATTTCAATGAAAAAATCTAGAAGAAAACACTATATAGTTACATATATTATTATATTAATTTCAGAACAACCAGGGTATCTGTCTGTTTCCATGATCTGATTTTTAATTTCGTTCTATATAATATATTTTATGTTACTACATTTCGAAATTTAAAAATATTTTATATCTGAAACCTGCGCTGCCTAATTTTTAAATAACGCTGATCGAATCAAAAATATCGATGGTATCTATTTCTACTATATTTTCGAATTGTTTTATACTCAATTATAATTTAGTTACTGTTGAATCTTTAATTTTATTATTTGAATGGCATTTCATATTCACACTATTCATATTGCACATTAACAAGTAATTTCAGTACATTTGTAGTTGTTAATATAGTTTTCGATATCCAAAGACGTTTGTTTATTTTAAATATAAACTTTCATTCAGTTAATTTTTAGAAAACAATATTTATTAAAAATAAAAAATTTGAACAAAAGAAAATAATAAGATTTTCTTTGTGTGCTTATTTCATAAGTCACGCAAAACGTAAAAGCATATAAATAATCAGCTCATAATTTAGTGTAATTATTAGAGTAGTGTTTTTAAATGTAAATATTTTCATTAAATTCTTCAATATTAAAATCAGGTAAAATTTAACTATATTTTTGGATGCAACTACGTTTGGTTGGTATTGAAATTATCTGAGTAGTACAGTTTATCGGTTATTGTATATAACTAATTATTATAATATATTCTATAGAAATATATTTAGTTTACTGATTAAAGATCTATTATTGAATTATGATTAGTTAAAATAGAAGTTTGGAGATAATGGTAATAAATACACAGCATTAATTACAATAAAACGTACGATTTTTTACAAATCTGATAGAATGAATACATTATTAGTATGTGATACAGAGTTACTAGTTTATTCATGTTTGTTACCGAATTTGCTGTTGTTGACCAATCATGTTTGATAATTAGTCTTTTCATTTTTCTTACAATGATCTTCAATAATCGATTAAGTTATATTACGATTTTTTGAATTCCATTACTATTTAGTATTCTGACAGTCATAATTAGAGTCTCCGAAAACGTTTCTCAGTTATTGTAAAATATACTATATAGAAAGATTTTTAGTTTACTGATTAAAAATCTATCTGGAGAAGTCGTTGATAAGACACATGAACATCGGTTGCTACCGTCCGAACATGATTTTTAATTAATATCTATCTATTTATCTATCTATATACCTATCTATATATCTATTTATCTATCTAGGATTGGGAAATTTTTGCTATTCTTTACTATAACTATATATATTGGAGAAAATCTGATTTTGAACATTGCGAATATGGTATAATGGTTTTATATATAGAATGATGATTCTTTAGCTTACAAATAATATATAAAGCTTGAAAAAATGTCGGTAGAACAAAGTTTCATAATTTTTGTAATGATTTGAAATTTCGAAATCCAAACATAGATGTAAATAGTGTGACGGACGCGCCATGGTTCAGCGGTATTCAAATTCGCCGTTGTGCCGCTGCCGTGCCACTTGAGTTGTAATATAAGTCAAGTAATTTTAGTAATTCAAAGCTTTTATGAATTAAAATAGTAGTAAAAACTTGAATTTTTAATAAACTTCCAGTAAATATTGAGCTGTCAAAATGTGTGCGATATTTTAGATGATTCGTCAGTTCTGATCAAAAACAATTAAACGATACTATTGTCATTTGTATTTTACATGAAATTTTTTATCTCTATTGTTCATAAACTATGTAAGTAAATGGCTGAATTTTTATACACATTGCAATCCAAAGTAGAAATATTAAACGATTCAGCAATTTAAAGTTTCAATAGATCAGAAACAATATTTTGAAAAGTCAATAATAAAAGTTGCCAAAATATTTTTTAGGACTAGGTATTCGGATATTATATTCAATTATCAAACTAGTTTATTAATAATTGAAAGTTTTATTATCATATGTTCAGATAGTCGCGTTTTCTAAAATCAAGAAAATAATGCTTTGTTAATTGTATAAATGATAGCAAATTAATAAAAATAATTATTAATGTATTTTTTATATAGTGAAATCTTATAATTTAGTCATTTAAGATTAATTTGAATAATAATGTATAATTAAAAATGTTATTTACTTCTTTTCCATACAATCATACTTTCCATATTTAAATTTTAATTGATTTAATGGTACATCATATTAAAGTTTTTTTCAATAAAAAAAATATTTTTATAATTCAGCAATAAGAGTTGTGACAATATTTATTATTAAAAGGTGTTCGATTATTATCAAAGTTTTTTATTTATAATAATTAACTTTTTCACTACAATACGTTGATTTCGTTCACTTTTTTAAGAGAAGGAAACCACAGTATTATTAGCTGTACAGAAACTGTAGCTACTTTATAAAAATAATTATTAACATATTTGCTATATTATGAAGACTAATAATTTTGTCTTAAGTTTCATTTATATCGCATCGATTGCCTTACTTAATAATAGTAAGGAATCAAAAAAAAATTAATTTAATGATTATATTCACTACAATTAGAATTTATTTAGAATAAGAGGGCGCTGTAAAATTGAACTTTCTAGAATTTGATACTATAATTTTTTATTTTATTAATCATTTTAATGAAAAGAAAACTGTTTATACTTACTGTTTATACTTACTTAAAACAACTGCATATATAATAATAATAAAAAAATACTACTAATGTTTAACAATTTATTCAAAATGAGTGAGGGAAGGGTTGAATAATAAAACAGAAAGACTCAAGTTTTCGTGTTATGTTTCGGCATAAAAACCCTCACGGAATAGTGGAAAAGCCGAGACATGAGTATGTTTTAATTAAGTTCTTTAATTAAGTTTTAATTATATATTATTTCATTATATAAAGATTTTATATTTCAGATATTCATACACTTATAACTAAACGCGCACAACTCAGAGGTTTCTAAATAATCCGCAATTCTTTGTGAGTGCGCCTATATCAATAATTTTTTAAAGCATATATACTATATATGGCCTAATGAATCATTTTCTATCGGTATTTTGAGCTAAAAAGCAATTTTTAATATCAAACTCCGTGTATGACTATAGTAAATGTTGCAAGATTTAATTTATATATAGTAGTAAATACATAGAAAAACGTTCAGACAATTTTACACTAAGGCACCGTGAATATAGCGGAAGTTGGTTTGGGCTTGGTTAATAACATTTCACATTTTTTACAGAATCTGACATTCATATGCACTATTTTTCTAAATATAAATAAATTTCAGTACTTTCATTCAATGTATACTCTCAATAATTAAATATATAAAAATTCGAGATGCTATCATAACAGCGTAATTGACTCATACAGAGTATACTTGAATTTTTTATATTGTTTAACTCAGAACTTATGAAATTGATATTATAGAGGTTAGCAATTAAAAATGTATAAGCTAAAATCAGAAATAATTACGCACAATCATCAAGTAATCATATCTATCTTATTTTATACTTTCGTACAAATTCAGGAGTTGTCAAATTTTTTTTTAAGAATTGTAGTTAAAGTATATTCTTTTCCTGAGCGGGATCACGTATAAATGTTCGATTATCTCGGCAAAATAGATACAAGGAGCAAATACAAGAAAAACTGAATATATTTGTAAGAAATAGGTACAAAGTCTGAAGTTTCTGACTCCGTGACTCACTATAGACTGTCCCCACAAATCCAGACGACCACTCTAATAGTCCATTGCTGTCTAAATTCCCCCTCCCCTGGTCCGTAATTACATTCCCAGCAAAGTACGCGTCGAGTATTCTCCGTTCGTTATTTTGCTTTTCGAACGCTTCTTCCCGTATATCGTTCTTAGGTCCAAGCAGATATCGCGCGAACGCGAGTTTATGGCCTCAATCTTAGGCGCTGCCCGAATTATTTTTGTATCGTTCCCGCACTTGCCCGTGTTTTCACCAGTGACGCAGGGAAAACCTTTATAAGGCAAAAAATCTACGTCAGGAACAGTATTTCTACATACTATTTCTAAGAGCCCCTAAATTGCTGTCAATCGAATTCTCCATTATTTTAACTACGAGATTTCCCATGTTTGCAAGAGAACCCGAGGTCCGCCACGTTTGCGCTATTTTAACTGTAGCCAGCCATCGGAACAGCACATTTCGCGATCAAAGCGTCCGCGAAGGAAATTCGCGGCTTTCTCTGCGCCCCGCGTCCAACTCCAATTGATCGGAGAGGAAAAGCCATGACATGTGGCAGCGACATCCCTAGATGCGCACTCACAAAAAATGCGGCTACAGCGCCCAATGCGCGCTGCACTCACAGGATCTCCGCATTTCTTTTTAATGTGTCGAAACGCCCATCCGTCGAGGTACGCATACGGTCATCGCCTCTCCCACGCCCACCTGGAACAACGATGAATCATCAGAATAAATAGGGATGTTTATAAAATGCACTTAAACATTTTTTTAATGCTCCATTGTTTCAAGATGTTATTGCCTCATACAATTTATTTTTTGTGAATTGATTTTGAAAGAGTTGAGAAAAATATTTTGCATAAATATTATTTGGGTATATGAACATTTGTTCATATTGAAAAGTTTTACAATATAATTAAATATATTATTACATTTGTATTTATCTCTTATATATTATTAAATTTAGAAAAATATTTTACATAATGTTTTTATGAAATATATATAAGATTTAGAAATTGTAAATTTCTTCATATGCTACGAACATATATTATTATCCTTCGCTTTATCATAATCAATAGAACATCTGACCATATCTGTTCAGCTTTCGGAAAGGAACAGTATGTGATAGCTCATCTTGGCACGATGAAGCGTCAATTCGTTTTAGTCCTTAGTTTTCGTAAGTTTAAACTCTCCTATATCGGAAAGAAATTTGTCGGAAACCTTGTCCAGTTGTGCGTCTCGTGTATTTTATAACGCAAGTGTGTGTAATTGTATGCGATTTGTGTCCCAATTGTGTTGTTTGTCCGAGCGTGATAGTTCTTTGTAATCGATAGCGTTTGTTGTTGTTTGTCGCATTAATGTAGTACGGGTTTGTGGTCAAGGCATTGAGGCTTCGGTGAGATCCGTTCCTGCACATATCTCAAAGGGGCTTCCCGAGCGACTTTCGAGTCCAGAGGCTGCCGTCGGCGAAGGGCCGTGATCCCATCCCCAAGACGTTGGGGTCGCCACGTAGCATAGGAGGAACTGCAGAAGAGCCCCTTCCACCGATGTCCTCACCTCTTGGTAGAGTTGTGTCTTGTAAGGAAATATAGTGTGTCGAGCGATAGGTATAATGACCTTTTGCCTAAATAGCGAGTAATGTTATAAGATTAAAATTTTTCTTAGTTAATATTAACGTAATGAATAACCGCTTTTTCCTCCACTCACTGAGTGGAGATTGTTTATGCCTCTGTTATTTTCTATTAATTAATCATTTGATTATTTCGATTCAATTAGATTGTTATTTATGTGTCTCTCTTGAATTCATAATATTATTTATAATTCGCAGAGTATCCTTATCATTATTATTATTACTATTAAGATTCTTGAATTATTCTTCTTATTATTCTTACGGTAATTATTAGTGTTATGGTAACAATTTCAATGAATTGATTGTTAATTTAATTATAGAATATTTATTGTGTTAATATATTGTGATCTTTCGGAAAGTATTTTAGATAACTTTATTTTTTAATAAAGTTACTAAACGGAAAGTATTTTATATAACTTTTATAAAATACATGAGAAGATGTATTTAAAATTCTTATTATGCAAAGCAATTAAATAGCTATTAAAATTTGATTAATGTATTTTCGTTATAACATTTTCGGAAATAAAGATCGATCGTATTTCGAAGATTTAGAATATTGTAATGAAAATAACAGCCATGATAAATAAATTTACTTTAAGTTTTTTTCCGACATGAAGTAGAAAAATTACTCCAATAAGTAAATATAAACAAAGTTCTTAGATTATTTAGGAAATAATAAAATATTATTACAACAATCATATATCTTCAAATAAGGCATTATAGTTGCATATATTAATGAGCACTAAGATTAATTATACGTTTATTTCATAATATATACTAATGCTAATGGGAGTAGTAACAATGAGTGTTTGCATTGAATGATACCATTATTTTTCATGATAGATAGAAATTTTTTTAATTATTATTGTTTAATTATAATATGAAACAAACAAGTAAAATACATGCTTTTTACCTTCATAGAATGCTAAGAAAATATTGTTAATGAAGACGACCGCGGAACATGTTTTTTATTAAGCGGTAAATCGATGAATTTAAGTCCAAACATCATGCGGCCCCTAACACGTATGAGAGAGAGGGGGGTATTCCAGTGTCTCTTTTTTTATTTCCATTACAAGTTTCGTTAAACGTTACCTTTTGTGACAGCCTTGAGCCCGTCAGTTACGATTAACTCTCCAACGGCAAATGCGTTATTGTTGTGGTATATGTGGTAAGATAAAAGTGATATCCGAGGGGTATTCAAAATATTAGTTTCCCTGTTTTGGAAAAACCAATCAAACACTAATTTTAGGCTATACAAATAATTTGAATTTATTCTTTTACTCTCAATCTATTTTTTACGTAGTCACCTTAGACTTCACTACTTTATTGTATCTTTTTGCAAGCTTAAACAAACCTTCCTTAAACAATAGTTTGCTCTGTTTTTAAATCCTCAATTTAACGACTGTTTTAGAATTGTCATTTGAAGCGAAATACTGACTATCCTGAACTTCTTTTATATTTGGGAAAAGGAAATAGTCTCTGGTTGCGAGGGCCCGATAGTAAGGTGGGTGGTGAAAAATTCATTATTTGAATTATCGACATTTTACGTTTTTTAGTAAAATGAATCCAAGCGTTATCGTGAAAATGCAAGTCTTTTATGACAATTTTCCCGGCGTTTCTGTTTAATCACATTTCCTAGTTTATCTGGTCCTTCACAATATCTATTTGCATTAATTGTAATGCCTGACTCAACAAAATAAACCGATAATCATCTATGTCGTCCCAAAAACCGATAGCCAAAAAATCGTCGGGAATGGCGCTGTTAGGTTGTTCTACACGCTGTTCAACATGCATTTCTGCACGCCCCTCGCGAATATCTGTGTAACATCTTGGCATATTTGCACACGAATAAAGTCCTCCCAAACATGATTATCAATTCACTGTGAATTTGATTGTTGCTTAACCCTTTCGCAATGAAAAAACGTGTAATCGCACGCAATTTACAATCAGACCCACTTGCACTGATAGCTTCATGATTCTGCAGTTCTTAAATAAATGAAAACAGTATTCTTGGTCACGAAAACCGCTCTCAACGGTAGGATCTAAACTAAAACTATGATTAGATCAAGTCTCATAGATACCCTAAACTAATTGAATATCTTTCGACTTTATTGTTCAATTTTTATAGTTTTACCTGAAATTAAATTGTGTATTTCTGAAAACTAGCAAGATTAAAAGGAGAAATATTTAGATTATGAAAGTTTTTTCTTTTTATAAGAGAAAAAAAATCTTGAGCCTTTAAATTAATGCTATAGAAGGAAAAATGATTAAAGGAAAAAAATGTATTTATAATGTACGCGAAGTAATTTTAGCGATTCAAAACTTTTAAGAACTAACATAGTAATGAAAATTCAGAACTTTGAATCACCCTTCAGTCATAATTGACTTTCCGAATTCTGTGTAAACTCTTAGTCAATTTATGAAAAAAAAATAGAATAAAAAATTCATCTATAATTATAATGACAATAGTAAGTATTTAACTGTTATTGATTAGAATTTATAAATTCTATGTAAATATATGGTCCCGTTCTCTCATGCCCTACAATTTAAAATGTGATTAATTCCGTGTATATATAACTGTTTTGTCATATTTAAAGTAGAATTAATTGATCGACTAATTCAAAGTTTTAATAGATTAGAAACAATATTTTTTCAGGTCAATAAACAAAATTCTGAGAATATTTTTTAGACGATGTGTTTGATTAACATATTCGATTATCAAACTGTTTTATTAATAATAATTGAAACTTTTTATAACATACATTCAGATAGTTCCGTTATTCTAAAACAATTGCAATACTGTAATTGTATAAGAATAATAACAACTTTACGAAAATAATTATTAAAGAATTTGTTACATAGTTATTTCTTATAATTTTGCCATTTAGGAAAAATTTGAATAATGATATACTATTATTGAATTGATAACAAAAATGAAATAACTAAATAATGAATAATAATTTATAATGTTATCTTTTTCTTTTATCAGTAAATATACTTTTCATATGTAAATTATAACAGTTTCAATGGTTCATCATATTACAGTCTCCTTCGATAAAAAAATGTTTTTAGAAGTCTGCAATAAAACTTATGTCAATATCTTTTTGATACAAGGTGTCCGATTAATGTTTTATATATAATGATTAAAGTTCTATTATTTTTCGTTCGGTTTCGTCACTTTTCTGAGAGGAAGAAGCGGCATTATCGTTAGTTGTACAAGATCTGAAGCTAATTTGTATAAATAATTAGTAACATATTTGTGACATTATGAAGACTTATAATTTTCTCTTACATTTTATTTATATATCATCCATTTTTTCATTTAAGAATAGTAAGTAATTTATTTAGTAAAATAATTAATTCAATGAATATTTTTATTATGATGTGAGTTTATTCAGAATAAAAGAGCACTCTAAAATTTAGCTTCCTATAATAAGGCAATATCAATTTCGAATATATTCAGCAATTTAATGAAGGTGAAAGATTTCAACGAATTCAGTATTTCATAATTTATTTGAGCCTGCAAATATTTGACTATATTGCCATTAAATCCCTACGTGTATCCGTTTTAATAGACAATATAATTTTCAATAGCCATAAGTTTCCTTTAAAAAAAGAAAGTCTTTATATGGATACAGTAAAAAATTATATAAAGATACAACGAATGTGAAAGAACTCTGCAACACTAATGAAATTTAGTAAATGCACAGTAAATATAATAGTACATATGATAAATACATAATAATAATAATATCAATAGAAATATAATACTTATCAATACTCAGCACTTCAGAATAAATAGAAATGCCTTTTATACGTTCTAACTTTACGAATGTATATGGAATGCGTTACTGAAGGAATGATTTTCTTGAAATCGATTTTTTCTAGAAAATCTCATTGTTAATGATAGTATGCATGAATCAGAATACCTATTTTGAACTGAAATATGAACGTCTGTTTAAAATGTTATTTTTGGAATTGCTCTTGTAGTTTTCGAGAGAAATGGAATAAGCCATAATTCTTATCGTTTTTAATGGTTTTTTTCATGGTGTTCCCCATTAACATCAAACCGGCATTAATTTTAAGTAATGTAAGTAGTATTAGTAATGGGAATTTACTGTTACTTCTATTTAAATTTGGGATATATCCTTATATACAATTGAATAATATAATAATTACTGGATTATTTGATCAAGTGCCTTTTCAAGTCACGCGTGTAATACATGCGATTTCAACTTCAAATGAATATATGTATGAGTTTTCATACATAAAATATCACACAATCAGATAGTTTGAGATATCTAATGTTACTATGTTTAAAAAAAATTATCTTAACCTATAGATATTGCAACGAGTCTGATATCTGAAAAATGGAATGGCATAAAAAAGGATTAAAGACATTTTTACAAATTCTGATTTTACTAATTTCAGTTATGGCCTTGAAAACCGAAGGAATTTTTAATGGAGATGTCGCAGACTTTCCCAACTTTTTGTATCAAGCAGTAATTTTAGCTGCAGATGATAACTGTGTTAAACCGGAATTAATTGGTAGCGGAGCATTAATTTCTGACAGTTATGCATTATCTGCTGCTCACCTGTTTATACAGGCCACATCTACTGGATATGAATTAAAGCCTATGACATTTTATGTTCTCTACGGCACCCCAGACTGGACTAGTAGACTTGGTAAATTTAATTGGCCAAAAGCTTTTTACTTTCACCGGCCAAATCCTGAAACTGGCCATTTTAACCTAGCTGTAATTAAGGTAATTGTCTTTTTCACAATCAGCAAATAAACTACATTCACGTCAAAAATCATGCGCCGGCTAAATACAATATACTCTCAGTAATACAATAAAAAAATGAAAGTCATGCAAGATAATATCTTTACCAGTATATTATATTCTACTTATTTTCCAAAAGAAGGTTTTTTTTCTGTGAAAATTGTATTATGCATTGCTCTATTGCAGTATATAAATTGTGAAAAGAACGGCTAGCACCACACGTGTTGATATTGTTATAATTGCTTAACTCAGGTGATAATATCTTCTTGTTTAAATACCAAGATCGTATAAACCCATTCTAATTTACTAATCAGTTAGTAGAATGAATAAAATTTATCGATCCGATAATAATATGTATTTGCAGTTTTATTAAACAAACACAAATTAATTATTTATTATTCAATATTATTGTAAATGGACATTTATAGTTGACTATTTTTGTCTTTGTTCCTTTTGATATTTTTCCAGTTATTTTATTTGTTATGTGATTAATAGATATTAGTTTTTAATTTTCTTTCACAACTTTTAAAAATAAATACTTACAATTATAATTATTTTATCTCTTTAATTCTTCTATAAGTTTCATTATTTCTTATTAATCCTTCTTGTAATATGATGGATTGTCCATCATAATCATTAGCTTTATTATAAAAAGGTATTTTAACACGCATAAATAATGGAAGCTTGAATCACACTATACGAACATTTCAAAAAACATTCCGATAAATCGTGGGAATACCCAAGATACTTTGCTACTATTGATACTAATGTTAACTAATATATGAATTAAATTCATAAACTATTCCACAATAGGTTAATGTTAATATCTGATTTAAATTTACAAAATATTTTTATCGGTGTTAAAGGCTTTGTTGGTTGTATATATTTCTATATAGTCAATAAAAACAATCTTTGATATACCTTTTCCAGACTTAAATAAATGTTAACTTAATCATAAAATGTTGTAGATATCCGAAAAAATTATCCTTTGATTTTATTTCTAAAAAACTTGTCATATGGGTGTTTGATAACTATTCAATTCTAATATTATATTCAAAAATGTTTTAAAATTTTGTTTGTGTGGTAGTTTATTGTAATACTCTTTTTTCTATTAAAATCAAAAAATGTTCTCCATATTATTATTAAAAAATATTTATTTAAGTCATTCGAAATGAAATATTTGTAAATTAATTTTTCGAAGGCCTAGATCATTGTTGAATACATACCTCAAGTAGTATGAAGAAAAATTTTATTTGAAAATACTTTGAATGTAATTGATTATAAAAATTTTTCCATCTTTTCAGTTAAGTCCTTTACCTACTGTAGGTGATCGACAATGGAATCCTATCAATGTAGGGGACTCAAGATACATGTCTAATCGGCCAGCCTTTGTTTCTTCGTATGGCGTGCATAGTACTGAAGATAGTATGGATGGGCAACTAAGATATGCCGAAGCTTATATTGCTGAAAATAGTCAATGCGATAATATGCAAAGCTCGCACATATGCATTAAAATGGAAAAGGATGAAAACGGTCAACCCAGAGGATTATGTAAAGTAAGTTCAATTATTAACTAACAATTTTTTAATAATAAGTATATACAGGAGTAAACATTTTAATCGTTTGTAATTTCAATAAAGTAATGATTAAAATATAATACATCGATATAAATGATTCTAAGTACATGTTTTAGATAAAACTATAATTTATTTTACAGTATGATGCAGGTGCTCCATTTGTTGTAACTGGAGAAGATGAAAATTATCTTATAGGAATAGCAGGAAAACCTAAAGATAACTGCGATGATACGGTGAAGGGTAGTCAATTTATTAATCTACTGACCCGGGAACTCAGATTTTTTATTAGAGCAATACTAGAAGGTCACTCATGGGCAACTTTGACCTTAGAAAATCGTCGACATCAGATACTTGGAAACTGTACAATATCCTAGAAATTACAACTTTGGCTGAAAAGTTCTGCTAAGCAAATTATATCAGTGGCCATAAGTTAGTTGAAGTAACATATTTTGTATCCAATATTGATATACATTTATGTATACAAAATATACAACATACAATATATATATACATTGATATACAATTTTGATATCCAATATTGCTCTCTGCATTCACTCTTTTATTTTATAATATAAAAGTTAAATAAGTATTACATACAATATAAATAACGAAGGCGATGATGATACGATGATAATATGACATGCAGGCGGGTATTAAAACATTTTATAGAAATTCGTGAAAAGTAAATAGAAGTCCTTTATCGGTTCTTCACACACACGCACACACTTACTAATACAGACATTCACACATACATACACGCCTGCATACACAAAAGACGCAATATATGTATAACATTTTTTCAACAAACTTTTTATTCACAATAGTCTCCATTAGAACAATTGAATTGTACTTTTGTCGACTATCCATATACAAATTAATAAATATTTTTTTATTGGTCTTGCAGTCCAATCAATTCAATCCAAAAACAAAATAAAAATAAAAATAAAAAATAAAAATAAAAAATAAAAAAAAATAAAAATAAAATAAAACTTAAAAATAAAAATTAAATTAAAAATTAAATTCAAATTATAATGACAGTCAGACTGTCCTTGTTTACATTCACCCCCGTAGACTAATCTGAAAATAAAATATTAGCTGAAAAAAAAGTCTCCATTAGAAGTAATACACAAGTTGGCATGATCTTCAGATTCTTCATGTCTTTTAAAAACTCCTCTTTTAGAATACTTTTTAATTTCTTTGTCACGGCTTCTGGTACCTCGTCTATCGACGCAAAATAGTTCCCTTTCAATTCTATTTTTAATTTTCGAAACAGAAAGTATTCAGAAGGAAATCAATCACCAAAAACTAATAGAACGAGAAATAACACATTTACTATATTTAATTTAACGAGCCACTTTTAACATTTCCTTTGTTTCCGATACACTTTTAACAACTTTAAAGCAAAATTTAATTGCAACACTTTTTTCGATATTTTTATTCATCTTAAACAATGACAGCGACCACGTTGATATTCTCACGCAAATTGCTACTGATCAGCTGTATAGATGTAGAGGAAGGTTATAGTAACTGGTGGCCAACGTTTCATGAAGATGGCGTAAGTAGTATGAATTTTTAAAATATTTGGGAGATACTGTTTACATTAATTTTGAATAATTCGCGCATCTATATAAGTATAAAATTCTCTTAAGCACCAGGTAGCAAAATTTTAAATAGTTACATATACGTACTTTTTGAGTCATATGCTGAAACAGTAGATTATCTAGCGGTAATCAGTAAAGTGGGCAATATATAAATACCAACATCTCCTATTTCGTCTTCGCCCAAGATAATAATTTAACCGATTTCCTAAACAGTTCAATAATATCTAAGTAAAAAGTACTTTAAATATAATTTATAGTACTATTGATAATTTACCTATAGTCGCTTCTATATAAAAAGCTACTTCAAAGTAGTGTCCACTTCAAAAAGCTGATATTTCGCAAACCATTTTATACAATATATATATATATATATATATATATATATATATATATATATATATATATATATATTACATACTGCTTCTATGAGGAAAATTTTACTTTCGAGTTTGGGCGGTAGAAAAAGATGTTCAAGTGTCTCGACACGCCGTTTACGGGGAGTTTCATGTTCGAGCTATAGAATATGTCTCGGTACGACTGCTATACAGACTTTCGTGTTGGGAACGTACAATACGATATCCAGGAATCTCGGGACGAGTTCTACGGGTAGTTTATTCTACGGATAATAGAATATGAATCTCGCCGTAGAAGTAATTCCATCATACCTGAACATCGTCTTCTATCGTCTGAATATGCCACTTCTCGTAGAAAATGTCCTGAGGCACCTGGACATCATGTTTTATCATCCGAACACGAATCTTATAATATAAGTCATCCTGTCATACCTGAACATCGCCTTCTACCCTCAAAATACGCAACTCCCCAAAAAAGTTGTCCCGAGATGCTTGAATATCATATTTTACCTCCAAACACTAAACTCTCCGTAAAAGTCGTCTCGACATACCTGGACATCATTTCCTACCAACTAAACACGATTCTTTCCGTTGAAGACGTCGGGAGGAAGCAATATATTTTCTACCGACTAATTACAATACTCCCCGTAGAAGTCAGTACGAAATAACTGGACATCTTATTCTACCATCCGAACACGAAACTCCCCGTAAAAGTCGTCCTGACATATCTGAACATCATTTTCCACCAACCAAACATTATACTTCCCGTAGAAGGTGCCCCGAGGAAGGTGAACATCGTGTCGTACTAACTAAACAGAATACTCCTCGTAGAAGTCATCCTGAAACACTGAGATATCGTATTCAACTGCCCTTACACGAAACTACAATATTTCCCCGTAGAAGCCGTATTTAAAAGGTATATATTGTGATGCGAAAAAATTGTTTATAATCTAGTCATTTATTTTTACATTTTATTCGTGCACACAAACGAAAATTTTTTTTTATGACTCACCTCCTCCCTAGGTAATCCCACGAGTGGGCTCCATCGGCCTGTGAATGGAAAAGAAAAATCTGATAGCCAGATTTGTACTACGTAAAAGTAAATGAAATAAGGCAGAAGAACAAAAAAAGGATAGTTTTCAAATTTAGTTATATACGAGGCGCATTTATTATACTAATAATAATTCTACATCCGCATTTGCAACCATCGTTTCCGCCACTAGGTATGAATTTACTGTATTACAACACTGGTTTCATTACAAAGACAAAAAAAATACAGTTTCTTAAGATACCGTCGAGACTTCGAAATTACTAACTTTTGCGACAGTCGCATTCGTCGCGCCCGGGTCGCCACATCCGCCGACCCGATTGCTTGCCCGCGAGCATAAAAAAAGTCTACGGAGTGAACTTCGAAAATAATATAACGTGTAAAAAAACTTAATTTATCTTCACAAATTATATTGAGTATGATTTTACATACATCTATTGTATAAGAGATGACGGACAAAGTGAAAGAGCGAGAGAGTGATAAAAATAGAGAGCGTGGGATTTTCCCATATCAGCAAAAATAATATGTACAAAAATTAAAAAATATCCAGAAGCTGTTGATAGTGCCAAGTTAATCTGAAGAACAAAAAGGGTAATACCAACTAAGAACACACCTTCTTTAGGACACTAATACCAAAATTGGATATGACCATTCAATGGAGCTGGTTTAGTATTATTAGGCTAAGCTGACTACTTTGAGTTGACATTCTGCATAATTTAAGGCGCCACCTACTGGCCGCTGGTTAATTTGACTATAAAGGCCGTTAACTGTAATCTTATTTTATTGCTGAAATTTTAATGGTTTTCAATAAAAAACAAAGCCTATATCCTTCCGAAGATAATATAGAATATATATTTGGAATTTCAGAGCAATCGGTTCAGTAAGTTTTTTGTTAAACGTGTACAAATAAAAACACGCTTTCTTTTTATAAATTACTATAACTTTGAAGTATGATATGATATGATATGATAGACACAGTTGGAAGTTGCTAATCGATTGTAATGAAAACTGTTCAACAGGAATTTAAGGCTGTTGAAAATGCAAACACACACTATGGATATCACTCGATACTCATACGTCCGGTCCGAATAAGATAAACAAAGAAACGAGAGACTTATAGTTTTAGATTTCCCCACTATTCTCATAATTTTTAAATATAAGCATTATTGGAATTATTTTAAAAATTAATTATATACCGACACTGAAGTTGTTTGTTGTATTTTATATGTTTAATCTGTCTGGTGAGTAAGAAAATTGATTTGCTCTGATGAAATTGTATATTTATGACATTTTAGGAGCACATAATCGATCTTAATAATATGAAATATTCTTAAAATTATTAATAAATTATTAAACTATTTACCTTTGATATTCATTCTATCGTTTCATAATATATTATTATAATTGGTTATGGATGTTTTCTTGTGAATAGTGTCAATAAATGGATTCCATGATTCTCATGAATCAAAACATAACAAAGTTCGAATTGTAATATTGTTATGTAGAGAAAAAAGCTTTTTTTACAAATGTATTAGACGGGAATACTATAATAGAATTAAGGTAAAAATAATTGAATAAGTAATCGATTGTAATAGTATGTTTCTTTTGATATAAACATTTTTTATATTTTTACCCATTTGCAAATGGACTGTGTTTCTAAAAAAAACTTATGAAAAGAATATAATCCATATATGTAGGATACCTTACTTAATTTGTGTACTACTTTGCTGATGACAATGAATATATATATAAAAATATGATAAACGAAATACTAATAATGAAGTCACGGATGATAGACGTTATGTTTGATTACTGTATGAGCTGAGAAAATCTATTTTACGAGGTTCATGCTAGAGTAAAAGACTTAAAAAATTGTTTATTATTTGACTATCGCTTATGAACTTCTGGTATAAAAAATTATTATTATTTTGATTAACGTTTTAGTGTTATTTTGATTTATAAGTAGGCAGATTCAGTTGTATTTTTATCTTTCTTTTTGTATTAAGGGCTCTAATATATAAGATATGATTTGGTATAAAAAACGAAAGAAGGAAGAGGAAATGCCAACCATAATCAACATACTTAGATGCTAACGCTGTTTGTATTTTTATGTCATGAGCGTCTATTTCATCATATCTAAGAAATTTAGATATATTAAATTTCAAACAAAACAAGTACTAAAACAAAGTTTTATATTTTTATAAACATTTTATTTAAAATTTCTATAATTATGAATAACTAGATAAAAGACTATGTAGCAAAAGTTGTTGAGAATATACAGTTTCGATAAACTATCCCCGTATTGTAAGTTATAGATTTTACCGCCAATAAGCTTTACGAAACGAAACAGCCTTGCAATTTCTTTCGAATTTTCAGATATATTTCTCAATATGTTTTCTGATACACATTGGAACAATATTTTATATTGTGTGGGAGTTTTTCGGGGTTAATTTTATTATAATATGCTCTTTAGTGTGTGTTATACTAGTCTGTTACAATTACATAAAAGTATTGAGTGATGGAATATTACATGCCAACACGACATTGCAACTTGATTATATACTTCGTAAGACAAGTTACCGCCAAACTAATCAAAGGAGGTAAGTTGCACGAGATAAAAATCAACTTACGCACTAGTATGGATCTATCTTTTTGCATTACAAAAACCGGAATTTAATATTAAAGTTTTGGTTTTGAGATTTCAGTATTGAAAAGTAATATAACGAAAACTTGTCTCTGTCGGTAAGAAATAATAAACTCTTGAGGAATCAACGATTCATACAAATGCTAATTCAGTAATCGGAAAACTTAACACAAAAAACAACAAAAAATATGGTCTGCAACACATTCGATACCTGAACTATCGTACAAATAAGCATCATCCTTATTTATTTTAAACAGGCTTCACAAAATAATATTTCAGCATTAATTAATAATTTAGTTTTTATAATTTTTGGATATATATATATCATATAATTTACATGTATATTGGCAATATAACTACTTAGTATAATGGTATGCGTGCGTTCGCGATTATAAACATATACCAGGCAGAATTTAACATGAAATCCCAGGAAAAATCGTAAATAACAAGGTCGGTACATGTGTATCCGAAAGTTATCAATTATGGTTGACAGGTCAGAAGAAGTAGAAAATTTCTAAAAAGGATCGAGTAAAGATCGTGGCGTGTATTTGAGTTATATTTGAAACGAGAAGTGTTTCTAGTGAAAGAATCTGATTAACAGTTGATACAGATTTATGATTATCAGAATATAGTTTATTTTTGGTATAAAAAATCAATTGGAGAAAATTTAGTTCATTATCCTAGTAACCCATCCTGCTCCGTCGAACATGATTTTCATTTTTTTTCTTCCTCTGGCATTCTATTAACTTAAAGTAATAAAAGTGTTTATCCCAAAGAACATGTCAGAATTCCCGATACAGCAATGCAACATGTAGGTGTAAAGTATGCAGTGGAGATTAGGCAAAAATTACAGCCGTTCCCGAGATGCCCCGCTCCCCATCGGACCAGTAGCAACAATTGGCGATCGGGATGATTACACCAGCTTGAGAAAAATCTTCCATCGCGAATCACGCTGTCCTTCAGTAGACATGCCACCGGCATTGATTCACCGCCCGACGACGAATCTGCCCTCCTTGCCGGAGTTGGTCAACGGGCCCTGGTTCGGATACTGAATACAGGCGACAGCGGCAATTACCGCGATCACTGACGCATCCGCGCCATCGACCGTCGCCCGGTTGGAGTTAGCTCCCGCGACGTCGGAACCCGCGGCAAGGGTGAAAACGCCCACCCACCCGCCGACAGGAACCTCTACGGTATCGTCGTTTAGAAAAGCGATACCACTGAACACCGCAGAGTGCCCGCGAACACCCCGGGTTTTTGCCAAGCGGCAAAAAACGCAAGCAAGCCGCTGCGGAGGAACGCGGAGAGCAGGACGAAAGAGTAATCCCTCGAATTCTGTTCATGACCCGCTCACCAATCACAACGAAGAAAGGCGAAGGAAAATTGCAAGGAGGAAATTGTTATTCTTCGGTCTGGACAGCGAGACCGAAGAGTAACTGTCTGCAGTACCCCGCTCTTGCGCTCACGTGACTCGCCTGAGCAGAGAGAAAGAGATCGAAGGTCCCTACCCTCCCCCGCGCCGAGTGATTCGGCCCTCTAGGAAAGGACGTTTAATCCGCCCGGGGCGCTCACACAATTGGCCGGAGACGACCGGAGGTCGTCGACCCCGCCCGTGCGCTCACCCAACTGGCCCGCGTCTAGCAAGACCCGCCCCTCCCCCTAACGCGCCGGAAGGATTCCATTGGGCCCCCATACCGGGCATATTATAATATTAGTTTTGTAGGGATATATATATATATATATATATATATATATATATATAGAGAGAGAGAGAGAGAGAGAGAGAGAGAGAGAGAGAAAGAGAGAGAAATATCTGCATATATATAGTAATTGTTATTCACAGATTTTGATCCAAATAAAAAAAACAACTACTAATAATAGCTCAGAATTGGGATTATTTTTCCTTCTATCCTCCATTCCTTATTTTTATTCTCTTCATCTTAACCATTTCAACAATTATAATTTCATTTTTTTAACAAAACCTAATTTGCTAAATTTTTGAATTTTAATTATTAATAGCTTACCTTTAAGTTTCGTCGTAATATCTTTTTTTATTTAAAAGTTTAATCTAGATTTTTCCTTTTTGCTTTCAATTACCTCAATTCAATTTACCTCAATTCACGCGCTCATGTTCAGGGCTGAAGACGCCAGGCAGGCTGATAAGAAATTGTCGCTTGGCCTTGTTGCCTTCGCTGAGATTAAGCGCGGGGATCTAAAAGGTAGTTCGTTGGCCAAGATATTGCACCGCTGCTACCTTTAGATACGCAGGAACTTCAGAATCCGCGGTACGAGCGCTCGTTATAGGGCAGAAGGCACTGGCTAGGCTGACAAGAAATTGTCGCTCGGCCCTGTTGCCTCCACTGAAAATAAACGCGACGATTACCCTCCGAATCACGAAGAACCTTATTTCGCAGTGCGCCCCATAGATCCCCGGTTTTAAACGCGTCAAGCGTAGGCTGAAAAAAGAGGGGCAAATCCGTGCGGAAGTAGCGGCATTGAATCACCGTCCAATTTACCGCGTGGCACCAACACTAGTTGGACCTCACATAGTGAAAAAAAACAATAATCCTTTTAAGAATTTGTTTATAATGTTTTATATTTTTTAATTATTTTAATTAAACTTAATATTTTTTTAATCCTAGAAGTATTATTATCTTTACCAATATCTGTAATTTTTACATTTAAATTCTAAAATGCTAAAGAATTTTTAACTCAAAATAAATTATCCTTATTCAGATTTTAAATTATATTTCTAGAGAAATTAAAATAAGTTTCTTTTCGATGGATTTCTTTTAATCCAATTCGTAAGAAGTATCAAATAAGGATGTGATAAAATAAATAATGATCATATAGTATAATGTATCATTATATATACGTCTCTGTTTTGATATCAACTTTTATTATCATAATTATGATATGACCTCATTTTTCCAATATTACTCGGTGTTATTTTGAATAAAATATACTAATTATATCGTCATACGTACTTCTATTTTCTAAGCAAATAATGCCTTTATAACTCGAGAAATCTTCCTAAGAATATTTTTTTGATCGAAGGTGAACAAAATATGTTGGATTATAAAATTGTTTTTAAATATAATACTCATATTTTACTACCATACGTTTACTTCACGTAAGTTATAAAGAGAAACAAAGAACCGATTTTCAGTTCAGAAGTGGCAGAAAATAGCTCAAAAAATTTATAAAATATTCGTTACATTATGAATATTCACAATTTTATCTTATGTCAAATAATTTATATTACATCGATTACTTCAATTAATGATGGTAAGTAATTAATTTGTAATGAAAATTAATTTGGAAAATATTAATACTACGTACATAAATATATTTAGTAACAAAAAATTTACCCCAACTCGATATAAACAGAGTATTTGTATGTAATTGAAAAAAATATATAAAAATCTGTTATAAAAAATGATGAATTAGACATTAAGAATTTTGCAAAAATTAATGAATGGTAATAAAAAGTTTGGAAGAATGTGACACAAAAATATTTTTTTTTACAAAAATTTCTTTGAAAAAATTGAACTCACAAACTTTTTCAATTGATTTTGACAATTTCTACGAAGACAGATAAAGTAATTTTCTAAATATTATGTTTTATTTCTTTTATAATTATATTCGGAATTAATTTGACTTAAATAAATTCTTATTTTTGTTAATATTTTATAATGCAGGCTTCCATGGTTTTTTTTTGTTCAGAAGCAGAGGACCAATAATGGTTCTCTGTATGCGTATGTTTTACATACATTCTGAATCCGAGATCAAAAGTTATCCATCAAGTCATCTATTCTTTTTTGCTATTGTTATGTTTATGCTGGAGAAATAGGCGTACATCGAAGTACACCCTATGTTACCTAGATGCTAATTTACAAATTTATTACATCCTGCGAAAAAAATTATTGGGAGAATACTCGAATGATGTCGTTAATGTTGATTTCGAAAAATTTCTCCTATTCATTAAGAGAACCTATTAGAAACAGTGATTTCGCTTGATTCCTTTTTCCTGAACGAAAAAGCCTGAGACATTAATTTTTTTTTACTATTTTTAAAGTTAGACTTATTTGCATTTATGTGATATCTATTATCATATGTGTCTCATCAGAGGTCCTCCAGGGTGTCTTTCTTTATGATTGTAACTTGTTATAGTGAATACTCCCTATGAATATGGCCCTAAAATATCAGTGAAACTGAACTCACTGGAAGAAATACTATTCTCAATATTTATACTTGTATGTATGTATATATATATATATATATATATATATATATATATATATATATATTTGTACTTTATCCTTGATATGAAGAAAAACATACTATTGATTGATTGTATCATTGGTCTTCTATTGGTTGCTTCTATTTATACTGCTCAGAAAGGCATTTAGGATTATGCTCGACGACATATCTTGGACTACATATATCTCTCCAATAGAATCTTCACCTGCAAGAAGATGTCCAGTTACCGTATTCTTATTATTAATTTGCCTTCTTAAGGTGCTTACATTGAAGACTGAGGTGGCTGTCTGCCTCGATGACTAACAACGTGCTTTCAAATGGAGATTCGACGATTGCAATGACATTACCGCCGTCTTGGACGTCATCTTAAACAGCTGCTTGGATAGTAATTAATCATAGCACATCGCTAAAATTTCATCATTAAAGCCTTCTATAGCATCAAATACTCTACGCTTTTAGTTGTATCCAAAATGGCTATGGTACCATCTGAAATCCTTGAATTCCTTGAGGAGTACTGACCCAGAGGGTCGAATATGCTATTCAGCTTTGTATAGAATTCTAAAGAATTGAGAATTCCACTTACAATGAAGCAGAGAGATCTGCACTGCTTGATTCTCTTTAATAGCATAGTGAACCATCTATAATACTTTAGTCTCTTTCTCAAGGTTCAGCAACATTCCAGTTTGAACTGCGGTCTTTACAGAACGATCTAGCATAGCTTTGCAGCTGTAATTTAAGAAATTTAAAATAAGTAATTGAGTAAAAAGTCGAATTTTTTTCTTTTTAATAGATAACTTTGAATACAGTGTGGAATGTCAAATATTGTATGCATAAGCTAAAATATCTCATAATCTTAACATAAGAGACAAATTCCTACTCCAGATTAAAACTTTATACAAAGTGTTGTTGTGACGAGGGAATGGGACTGGAGGTATCGGTCAAAGGAATAATTTGGCCTCGTGTGAATTGGTTTGGTGGCCCTGAAAAGGGCCGTTTTAATCGCCGCCTCTCGTTGTGTCAACGCGGGTGGTACCGGGGAGGGGTCCGGTACGGAGACACAAACGGAGGCGGACGGAGCGTGCGTGCAGCCCGTCTCCGGCTTGCGCTTCGGTACGGTGTTGTATCCCTTCTTTAACCAAGCCGATGCGCGAGGCCGCAGGGAGGCCCTTGCCCTTTAGACGGCGCCAGATGGAAGAGAGACTCCGGTCGGGGAGTCTGAAGGTGGCCGGGATCCCGGGAAGTTCCGCCAGGGGAGGCCGAGGAGGGGGAACGACGAGCGACGGCCGAGTGGGACGGCGGATGCCGATCTCGCTCCGCACGTCGAGGGCCTCTGGAGCGGTTGGGATCACCACCGCGCTCCGTAAGGCTTTCGACGGTCCCTCGTTCTCCGAGGTGGCTTCCGAGAGATCTAGATCTGGCAGATCTAAATCGATCTCCCAGAAATTTTCCCTCGCTTCCTCCGGCGCTGTTCGCCTATTCCGAAGGACGTCGTGCGTTCCTCTTGGCGCGCTGACGTTCATTCCTCCGTTGTGGCCTGCGGCGCGGCCGTCACGCCCGCAGTTCTGGGTCAGCGCAGGAGCGTTCTGGGCTCATCCTTCCTTCCTGGTTTTGGAAGAAGTGTTCCCAGTGATCCCATGGTCGGCCCTTTTAAGGCCGGAGCGGCCCCGACCCCGATCCCTTAAACCGGATACGCCAGTTCGTAGGGAGGGGGAACGGGCAAGGATGCGGACCTCGGAGAGTGCCCCCCCTCGAAGGCCTCGTCCTCCGACGATCCCCCAGGCGCGTCTCTCGACACGCCGGTGGGTCTCCGGAGGTCTTGGTCACCGCTCTTAGTCGGAGCTACTGGGTATCCACCCGTAACTCCTTTCAGAGAGGTGCCCTGCCCGGAGTCCGCACCGGGGGGGGTGTCGGTCTGATCCGGATATCCGGATCGGACCAAGACGCCGTCCGTGGTCGGGAGGTCGAGGGGGGAGTGGGTGGCTCGCCGTGCCCCCTACGAACAGGGCAGCCCTGAGAAGGGCCTTCGGGGCGAGACAACACCCACCGGGGGGGGGGAAGAGGAGTGGGTGGCTCACCTTATCTCCTACGCATGAGACGGCCCTGAAAAGGACCGGTGAAGTAGAGACCACCGGGAAGGAGGGAAGGGGGAAGGGGTAAGGTCAGCTTGGGCCAAAGGCCCCAGCTGTACTGACCTCCGCCGGCCTTGCTCTTGATCAGCTGCGGCGGCGCTCGTTGTTGCGGCGGCGGCGGCTCGGTCACTGCTCTCTCGAGCCGCCGCAGGCGGTGCGTGCGGGGGCGCGCGGTGGCGCTGCAGCTCCCTCTCTCTCTCTATCTCTCCCTCGGTGCCACCACTCGTGCGGCGGCGCTGCTCCGCTCTCCTGTTGGAGCCGTGTGCGGCGCGGGGGAGCTTCGCTCCTACGGTGGGATGGTGTCTGGGAGGGGAAATAACAAGACGTCGGATAACAGTGGAGTTAGTTTATTGTCCTAGGATGGGCCGTCGGGTCCCGCTGGCTTTCTGTCTCTCCATCCCGAAAGCCCTCTCTTTTATATCAACTGTGCTTGCGACTCCGGGTTCGGGAATGCTTTCCGTGTTCTACGGAAGCGCGCACGCAAGACTCTAAGGAGTCTATGCGTCGGCATATAACAGTGTTAAAGAACGATTCGTAACCTTCAGTGACTTTGAAAAAATCCCTAATCCCGACTTATTATATAGAATAGTATAAAAGTAAAGGAATATTAAAACTTAATGGATTTTATTAATTTCAGTACAGGCCTTGGAGACAGAAGGAATTTTGAATGGAGAAATAGCAAATCATGCAGAATATAGCTATCAAGCAGCAATTTTCTCTCTAGAAAGTTCCATCGTAAAACCGAAATTAATAGGCAGCGGCGTGTTAGTTTCTAACAATTATGTATTGTCTGCAGCTCATCTTTTCATACATTCAACATTACTTGGATATAGACTGAAGCCCCTAACATTTTACGTTCACTTGGGCGCGGCATTACTGACTGATAAAACTGGTGAAATGATATGGGCAGAAACTTTTTATTTTTACAACGTACATCTTGAATCTGGAAAGAATAACCTAGCTCTAATTAAGGTATTGTTCGTTAACACTAATACTTTTTTATTAGCTATAATTTAATGTATACATTTTTTAAATATTTTAATTGATGGTTGAAATAAATATTTTTCCAAATATAGAAATCTTGAATTAATTAAAAATATAATCAATAAATTAATCTCGCCTTTTTGACTTTTGATTTACAATATTAAGGCACATTGAAATAACTATATATTTTGATAGAAAACTCTTTTGATGGTATTATTCATATAAATATTTAATTTACTAATTTTATTGAATTAATTATTAAGACGAGTTATACAAATTATCCAGTTGTATAATTCGAGACTCCATAAAGGTCCAATTGACCATGATAATTATTACCTGCAGGTCTATGGCGTTGGTGCGCTTATATCATACTGATTAATTAATTATACTGATTACACTTCATCAGTAGGAACACAATATACTATGAGTAAATTATAAATCAAAGTTTTTCATATAGTCTAAACTGAATTAATATTCCTTTGCTATTTACTCATAATAATAGTTCACTAATTATAAGATTTTTCATATTATGCACAAAAATTTTTTTTATTGTTCACAAATTCTCTTCTATTCTAGCACAATTTCCATCAAATGCGGGATCAATAATAAAAAATGGTGACTCTATAAAAACGTGCTTCATTCCATTAGTAACTAATAAATTCTCGAATAATTTTATCTCCGTAATGTATTTTCTATAAAGGACGGTCATACATACAGGTTTGGAAATTCGTATACGAAAAAAGGTGTTTCTTTCTAGCTCTATGGTAGCTGCTTATAGTTTGTAAATTAACTACTGCAAATATTTGGTACTTTTTCCATGTCAGTTAATGGTATGATTTGTCTACAATTGGAGCTCACGTGGTGATCATGTAGGGTGGTTTCAGGGTACAAGTATCCAAAGCGGTATGTCTTTAGTGGTTATTATTGTAAACTTTAAGGTATCGCTAATAGACACAACCTTTCTTACCAGATTTTCCAGATCTGTACTTATGGACGTACTAGTAAGTTATATGAATTTTCTATATCTAGAAATATAGTAGGGTCTGGCAATAAGTAAGCTTTGGCGCAGATGCCTTGTATACTTTTTACGGCTATTAAGAACTGAAATTGTTGTCATGGTCTATGTTGTTGACATTAATAATAAAATTTAACCAACGCATTACTGGAAAATCTGAGCATTCACTTTGTATTAACATTTTTCTTAATATAAGTAATTCCTATGAAAGTCAAAGTTTTCGATATATGTTTTAAATGGTATTACAAAAATGATTCTGCAGTAAATGGTTGTAATTGAGTTTGTGATAACAAAAAATGTAATAAATTAAATAGCTAGTTTCATTTCTTCTTGACATAATAAATGGCTCACGACGTTTAGTAAGGGTTTGTGATAGTTTCAATCTTCTTCTGGATGCAAACTTGATAAGGCCAATAAATAACTGGTTGTTGGCTTCCAAAGCTATGTCGATATACTCATCGACGTCCCCATTTGATTCCCCAAAAGCGGTTCGTGCAGATAAATATATTTAAAATGAATGAATGTTTTTTACAATCAAAGTAGAAAAGTTTTTATGGTATGTCAATCGATGTCATTTTCTTGTTGTAATTTGATTTCTAGTCATATTTTAATTTGAATACGCCCATCAATACCTATATTTACATTAAAATATATAATATACTTTATACATTATTCATTACAAAAATACATTACATATTTTCAGTTGGGTAAAATCGTTACTACAGAGAATCTGCCATGGAAGCCTCTTGATTTAGAGGAGCCATTATCAATTTCCGATATGTCAGGCTTTGTTTCATCGTATGGTGTGCATAGTAGTGAAGACAATATGGACTATAAACTAAGACATGCTCAAGCTCGTATCACTGTAGATAGTGATTGCGATAATATTTTAATAAATAGTTCGCAGATATGTATTAAAATGGAAAAAGATAGCTCTGATAAGCCCAGAGCATTATGTAAAGTAAGTTAAACGATTAGTTCATAAAATAATAGAAACTTAATAATAAATACATTATATCAAACTATATTTTTAATATTTTTTATAACATCCATTACTGATGTTTAATATTTTGAATCGGAAGCATGAATGATTTTTTCCTGTTCTTTTGTAATCATAATTTCGAATACTTCTTTATGAACGACAATGTATTACATAAAATAATATTATAAAAAAGAAAATCAAATTTAATAATGGTTTCTACTCAATTCAATATATTCTTGAATGTCATTTTAATTTTTGGCGGCAATGAATAATGCATATCATTCCTATTCTTGTCAACAAAATGGATGTGAAATTGCTTTTCCTTATAACATGTTATGTAACTCTTGCACAGCAAATGTTATGTTCTCAAGTGTCTTGAGGTAGAAAAAGTTGGAAAGAACAATATAAAATCATTATCAAATGAAAAACAAAAGTGCAATCTATAAAATATAAGTTTTTCTTGAGTATTTAGAAAAAGGTATATAATATTGATTGAAACAAATACAAATACCGATAACATTGGAACCTAGCACAATCCAATCAAGCCTCTTAGGAGGCTATTGAAAATATATGTTATTATTTTAATATATACATTGAACAATTTTTCACAATTATAATCCATTTTAATATGCACTAATAATAGCATTTTCAATAAATTATCAGTTGCCTGGAACATCAATTTAAGTATTTTAAAAATAATAATAAATTAAAAATGACTTTACATATACTTAATAATAACTCATAATGTATAAAAAAATATTTTTAACGCAATTATTTATAATATATTGAAAATGTTTTTATAAATCATGTGATAAACCTATTACGGGGAGCGAAGTGTGGGAATATAAAAAATATGAAAAGACGAGAGCGAGAGAGATTATTTGCCGTTTTCAGTAATATTGGAAATAAATCGTATACCTCTTGGGAAAGGAGAAAGATGTTTTTAGGACTGAGAAAAAATGGTATTTATCCACTTGATATAATTATGACGAAATTAATATAATATAAAAATAAGGAACATTTTTGAATATATTGCTTTTCATATAAGATGATAGATTGAGATTTAGTTCTATACTATTGAGCAAGAAAATTAGAAGTTATAAATAAATATATAGTTTATAAATATTTTAATATTTTAGGACACTTTAAAAGTGATTCATTCATATATTTCAAAATCAACTTTTGAAGATCTTCATAATACATCAAGCAGGAATTACAGACTATAAGATTTTCTAAACAGAGTAGAAACTTATGTTTGGTTAGAGTTTTAAATAATTGTTAGAAAAAAAATTCGGCAGATACTAAAAGTTCCTTACATTTATAATGTAATAAATAGAGGAGTGAAAAATTTTTGAATGTTTGAATTTAGATGAAGTAACCACTGAAGTTTAATGGATTATAATAAATAAATCAAAATATAGGTGCATTATATGAAAATAATAAAGCTTTATTTTGCAGTATGATGCAGGCGCACCGTTCGTTGTAAATGGAAAATATCTTCTCGGAATTGCAGATGAACCGAAAACGAATTGCGATGATGCTGTAAGGGGCAGTATATTTACCAAAGTAATTCCTAAGGATCTTGAAAGTTTTATTAAAGGAAGTAATGGCAGATCAGGCATATGCAACTCTCACATTGAAAAATAATCCAAATGTTTTCATTCGAAACACCGAACTTCGCTATCCATATAACAGACATTTTAAAAATTTAAATTAGATATATTTCAAAGATATTTACTAGAAAGTTTCCAGATTACAATTCTCAAAGATTTTGAAAAGGTTGTTTTGAAATAAATTTTTAAATTAAAAAAAAATTACGGGAGAATATAAATCTTAGAAATATGCTTGAAAATTTTTGAAAATTTTGATTTTGATCTATTTAAAATTATATTTTAATTTTCTATTTATAATAATAGACCGAAAGGCATCGACGATTTGCGTTCATATTATTTGATCCAAATAAAACGTAACCATGTTTAAAAATATATATGTTAGACTATGGAAAATGTTCACCTCAATTTTTTTCCTATATTTGTTCTTATTGATACATAAATATATTGCTTAATAAATGGATTTTATGAAAATTATTGTCTTTTATATATTGTACGCCTCAACTTTCTTGAAAATAGAGAAGTATTCAATAAATGAACAATATTAATAAATAAATATTATCTATTAAGAATTGCTTGAACTTGAAAATGAAGCGTATTAACAAATGTACTGTATACTAGAAGCGCAACACACGCGAATGTGATCATTGGACAAACCTTGTTCAATAGATAAATAGATAGCAATTAATTTCACTCATAGACGGGGATCGATGGCTAAGGTTATAATAAATACGTGAAAAAGGCCGAGAGAATAACCTATTAAACTATATAAGTGAAGCCATTGTGCATATGTCTTTAAGTGACAAGGTTTAAATTATTTAAAGAATTTGTTATTAAAAATCACGTATTCCCGACTGGCCAATGGACTGTGATGTAATATTGTAATTTCTTAATGTTTAAGTAAAAGATATTATATGAAAATCCGTGACACCATAAAATAGAATATACAAAATTAGAGAGTTCCGAAAACGATCAATCTTGTTTTTTTAACGGGTTACAAAAAACGCGTCTTTTCAAGCTTACTGTACGCGTTCAAAGAAATTACTTAGAGCACTCTAGTATAGAACGTTTACAAATGCATTTGCTTGGCACACGTTCATCTATTGAAACGTGCGCAAAAGAAAATCAGCTGTTCATGTGCCTTTGAACTTAGATTATTTAAATATTATATTTTAGATGCGATGGACGTCAAAAAAAACGAAGTCTTTTTCAAATATGATGTTGCAAATAAATCTTTTTCTACATATATAAATAGTTTTAATAATTGCTCCATTACGATTAATATTGATTCTAAAAAAATTTAACTAAATAATTGAATCTGTATAAAACATGGAAAGGAATTTAATAATATCTGCAAAATGATATATATGTGTGTGTATGTGTGAGAGAGATTCTTATATGGACACACGATAAATAGCGGAATTAGCGCCGTCCCTTGTTTCAGATATTAAAATGGCCGTGCACGGAGTTAGTATGTCTGCTCGATAAAAGTGAGGGATCTCTCTCCCAACTTATAATGTCAATAGAAATGAAATGCCTACTTCGTCCGCACACTTATTTTCTGTTTAATGCAGTGAAAAATGTTCAGTTGTGTTATAGCATCCGTGTCACTCTGATCAGATTTCATTGCAGTGTCCTTTCGATACTTTTATTTGATTACTCTCTGCTTTGCGTCAAGTTCGCGTATTTTTTCTTTGCACTGAATGTATTTGTGCGGTGTCTACGGGCGGTATAGTTTTAAGACTCGAGCGCGTCTAAGTGTGTAAAGCGCCAACTGAGATAATCGGTGTTCTCGTTCTATTGGTGACGCTGCGATAAAGGTGTAACGACGAGCAAATCCAACTGCGCTACTTGGGTCCAAGACATCGGGACTGGGATGCGCCCATGTATTTGCGCAACGCCTACCCTCGCTGGTGACCTGAATAAGCGTCAAGTCGATGAGCGAGAGTTCAGAACCGACTGAATGGTCATTCTCTATGTAAGAGTTTGTAAGGGCTACTCGAGCCCCATTGTTAATTATATAGCAAATTGTAGCGGTTAAAAGAAGTTAAAATCAGATAAAGAATTATTATGTTAAAATCAGTTAAATTATTATATTAAGAATTGTATAGAATAATAATTTTTTTTCTATTAGTTACTCATTTTATTTGGTGTAACTTCAACGGCTTGTAAATAAATGGCTTTTCTCCTACTAATAACTGGGATTGTTATACCGGCTAAAAACAAGCTCGTTTATCACTTAATTAAAATTTAATTAAATATTAATTTGAATTTTGTCTGTTTATTTACACATCACATATCTCTCTATTATATAATATTTCAATCATTCGCTTTATTGTAAAAAATGTATTTCTTATCGGTTCTTTTATTCTTTTAGAAATATTGATCTTTAAAATAGACATGGTGCCCCGGGTAAGGAGTTCGTGATCATGTGAAAATATGTCAAATGTTTTTCTTTTATTTTGTAATTTACGGGATGTATAACCCTTAATTCATTAATGTAATTGATGCATGTGTGAATAATAAAAACGCTGAAATAATTATTTTAATTATATTTCAATATGTGGAACAATTTAAATAAATGTATTATGTTTTCTGATAAATTTCTTGTAATTCAGACAAAATATTTGAAAAATTATAATATAAATATATATGTACATGATGTCCCAGATATAACTGCTCATATTAGCGTCACGGTATCGAGAAGGAAAAGTTATGTGTAAACATTAATATTCATTTAGTTAAATTGTTAATAGTTATTGCAGTAGGGGCCAATATCTGTGAGCCAATCTGGACTCACAGAAGTAGGTCATCGTCCGTGAGCAAAGAAGAAGGAGGTGAAAACGAATGAAAACGAGGCACATTCGAGCGAATACGGCAAAGACCAGTAGTTGTAATTTGTTCTGTCCATTGCCAGCCCTCGCGTAACTGATTAGGTATACGGACGCATTGACGAAGCAATGTTAACGTTTTGTGGATAAAGATTATCTTTCTTCGTCTACAAATGATCCCCTTATTTTTTGTCAAGATACCCTTTTTTATAACAGCCCACTGCACTGCATTGGAAAGAATGAAGAAAGGACGGACGTTTGCTCTCGGCCTTCGAGAAAATCGGTATTGAAGGAAAGCAACTGGATGAAGATAGAACATGGAAGAGCTCTTTTTAACATGTATTAACTGGGGTTTTAACATCTATTAGGGTTCGACCTGAGGACGCTTGCGTTCGGAAACTAGATTTCATTTTAAACCATTTTGATCTCCCTTTAACCCTTTACCAGAGGATAGGGATACTGAGGACGAAAACAGTTCTAGTTCGTTTTTCTTAGTTTCATACGTAGCGTAAGGATTGCTGCTGGCATCATGGTTTCATTAGGACAATGGAAGCGAGAATGGATCTTAGACCGACTTTGAATGGGCTATTTCGAAGAGCTTTGCTATAGGTAATTTTTGGAAATGTACATAGGCTTGCGTAATTATAGGACTAGCGGACCTTAAGAAAAATTTAGAAAATATAACGGTACTGGCTTGGATTGAGATTTCTCGATCTATCTAGAGAATCTCGATTTCTCGGAACGTAAAACACTATGTCGAAGTGATCTAATCGCGCCACCATTTTAGAAGCAAAAGTCGCTACCATCAAGAAAAGGGGATTTACCCTATATGTAGACCGGGGGCACAGGAGAGCTGCTGTGGCAAATTTAAGGTTCCTTCAGCAACTTGGTGTTATTTCATAATTTATCGTAGACTGAATCGATTTTTCGAGGATGCCAGGCCAAAAACTTGGTCATTTTCGAGATGAGGCTCATTATTTCTTCAAATAGTTATTTTTCGAAATTTATTAAATAAATTTTACTATGAAAGTTTCGTCATTTCGATAAAAATTATATTTTACAGAATTTTTATTTTGCATGTTTTTCATGAAATCCATATTTTAACAAGAAATAACGGCAGGGCCTCATGCGCCGGCACCGTGTGTGATTGTGTAATTCAAAGATTCATTTTACTAAAAATTTATTTTAATTTTTTGATAAATGATTACTTTAAGCAAAAAAATAGACCTATACGTCTGGATATTCTTTCTCCTCTATAGCTGGAGAAATAGACACAATACAATATATATATATATATATATATATATATATATATATGTGTGTGTGTGTGTGTGTGTATTTACACACACACATACACACACGCGCGCGCGCGCGCACACACACACACACACACACACACACACACATAAATATATATTAATTATGAGCTTGCATTATACGACGAAAATATTCAACAAATTTGGTTATACAAACGGACAAAAATTAATGCATTTTATATTTTATAATGGAAAATTACAACAAGTTGCATATTTGTACCATCAATGAAAATTTTTCCATCAGAGATAAAAAACAACAGCAATGAAGATTAAACTTTTAAACTTTTACGATTGAATATTTATTGTAAGTGTTATCTTTTATTTGATCTTAATATTATAAAATAAAATAAATTTTCAAGGCCGTTGGAGTTACACTACATATATCGATAAGGAAATATTGATCTGAATAGATCGATATACATTATAATTTTTAAATTAATCTTCAGATGTGCTGTAATTCCTCTTTGTCGGTATATCATAAACAGAATACCGTAGAAGAACTAGTTGACTATATTCGAGCTATGTGTATAAAATAAAAATACAGTTAAACAGAAAGTGTACACTACACATTTCAGAATGGAAACTACTAATTATGTCTTCATTCTTTTGTACATTTTATGCGTTCGTTTATTATATCATAGTAAGTAAATTAATTCGTCAATACATCTGATGAAAGGTTATTTTTTCCGTAGTTTTACTTACATTTAGTATAAAATAATAGTTTGAAAGTTTGATTATTTATCTCGTAAAAAATGTTTATGTCTATAAATATTAAACTATAATGAATAGCCGGTTTAGCTATAAAATGTATAGATCTTCTTTTCAAAAAATTATTATTCGTAAACAAATTACGAAAGAATCAACTGAAGTAAAGACATGAATTTAAGACGTAATTTTCAACTTTTTGGAATATGTTTCTTCAAATATATTTCTTATTATGTACTGTTAATTGTACATGATAATAAACACTTTTTAAAATTAGGAAAATGAAATTCAAGCGAATTATAAAAGTTTATAAGTAGACATAACTATAGTGTTATCTTTCTCATTAACATTAGTTATCATGTTATCATTATCCTAATATACTTACAAGAAGAAAGGGACCTGATTTCTATAAATATAAATATTTGTCTGTGTCTGGTAATTTTTATCCCTCTTCTTTACCCTTGATTCGTGTAATTCATCTCTATTCGTGTTTGAAAACTCTGACAATCATCAAAACCTGGCAAAGAACGACATAAATAATCTGAAAAATAAATGCAAAAGTAGTGAGTAAAAAATTAAATTGTATTCTTCCGTAAGCAAATGTTTCTGAGCTGGAATGACATTTTATAAGAAATTTATTTAATTTGATTAATATCTACTGAATCTAATTTCTCATTATAGCGTGAATTATTGTTGAATTACGTGTTGTTATTTCATTACGAACATAAATACAACTTTCATTGTTTATGAGTTAAAAAAGAGACTTTATTTATAGATGATAAGTTTGAAATCGTAAGCATTAATTAAATTTAGATTTCGATGCATTTTGGTTTTCAAAATTAAATAAATTAAATTAAATAACGTTGCTTTAATTATGACGAAGACTGTTAGAGCAATGCCAAAATAAAAAAGTCAGATATTGCTTTTTCATGTCTTCTATTCATAGCATGAAATATTCAAAATAAGGTATATATTTGCATATAGTTCAGAAAGTTAGATATGCCCCGATAGCTTAAGAGCTTTCAGCTTAGCATTTAAGTTTAGTATCGGAAAATGTTTGAATGGATTTCTATCTTTGTTTTCACGTGTACTGAATAAAATAATATTTAGTTTTACCAAAACAACCAGAGGACTTTTTACGCTCCTGCCAGGTAGAGTGCAGATCCGCAGGACATACTATTTGAATCAGCATGTGAAAAATAGATTAATTGTATATGAAAATGAAACCATATGTACTATTATTTTAGTCGAGTAGATATTTCATATTTTTTTATTAAAATTATATTTTTTATTTAAATTTTTTTATTTAATTATATATTTTATTTAAATATTATTTATATTTTACTTTATTTTATAAGACTCTTATTCAATTAATTTTTATATTAATTTTTTGCATGTTTTTCTGTTTACCTAAAGTCGAACAAGCAGTATTTAAAAAGTAATTTTTAAATTTTGTCTATATATCGTTGACATATAGATCAAGGAATATGACTAAGAAAAGTTTGTTATCAAAGTAAAATGTTATTTTAGCCTTCATAATAACTATCTGAAATAGTTGAAACGTTAGCAAATAATTAATAAAAATAAATGTATGCTTGAAGTGATCCTTCTTTGAATATTATTCAATATTTATTAATATTTACGTTTATTTATTAAATGTTCCTCAGGTTGTCTAAATAACTTGAGAAAAAAATTAATTAAATATTGGTAAAAGAATAATAAGATTATATAAGGGGAAGAATTGTATTATGTATCTTCCTTTTATTTTTTTATATAATAATATTTCAAAGAAATTTTACGTTCTTTGATAACTTTGGTACTTTCTTAGAATTTATTTTTTGTTGTATTTGATTACTTGCGTAAGATAAGGTAAAGATTGATAAGAAGAATAGTAGTTTTAGATTTGTGATCAAGTATCGCAGAAAGTAATTTTTATATAAATTAAGAAATACATACAGTATGCACTCGTAAAGATTGGAATTAATTGAATTTATTTTAGAGAAATTCTACTGATAAATTTTTAAATATAATAATAGCTTGTTGATGAAATGAAATTAAATCTGTCTCTTAGATAAATTATTTTCTAAACTAACGTTATTGTTACAGATTATATTGAAGGAAAAATATACATTATAAATATGCAATAATCGTTCTTAGAGATCATAAATCAATAATAAGTGACTAACAGTATAAATTAAGATTTTAAAATAATTAATCTGCTGAATATAAAATTAAGAAAACGAAAGCCTAATAGACTAAAATAATGATGCATTATTTCATGTTATTATAATTAATCTATTTTTTAGTGATTAGTAAGAATTTCTTCTTCGAGAGGAGATGTGCCGTCTATGTTAAAAATAGATTTTATAGTACATTGTTGTAAAGAATAAATATTATTTCTCTATCAAACATTTACAGCCATGATAGTTGCATAGAATGTCCTAGATATAATTAGAAACAGTTATCCATTAGTATTGAATATGAAAAGTTGCATGTAAAGGAAATATGTCTTTTGGGAAAGTGAGAATCATTGCTCTGCTATGTGCTAACATTTATCAACCAGTCACGTCATCCAGAATTCAATTTTTGAGGACTTGCATTGCAAGTAGCTTGTGTATCAGACTCTTACACAGTTAAAAGACCGCTTGCAAAGATATCCCATAATAAGCAACTAATCATTGTCTTTGTCGTAGATGTCCACGTATGGCGACTCATTGATTCTTTGAGCTGAAGGATAGTTTCTGTTGATTTTTTCAATTATCATGCTCCCGATAGACTCGAAGCATCAGGCTGCACTGACAAATATTGACAAATAGTGCGAATAGAATTGGAACAATTCTAGAATAATTATTATATCCTAACCAAAATTCTAGCATTCTATAATAAGCTACTTAAGTAGATATTGAAGCATGCTATACTCTGAAATATAAGATCAGAAGCGCCAATATTATATATTGTTTTTTATGGACTATAATTCAATACAGTACAATACAATATTTTCATGTATTTTTCTGCTATGTATCTAATGATAGATTCATATTTTTGATTTAATTTATTTCAGTTCAAGCCTTGAAAACAGAAGGAATTTATAATGGTGAATTAGCAGCTAGATTCATCTATAGTTATGAAGCAGCAATTTATGGTGCGAGATTGCATTCCAATTATATGCAGTTGATCGGCAGCGGTGCATTAATCACTGAAAATTATTTATTATCTGCTGCTCATATTTTTGTAGATAGGGTGCGTTTTGGAAGATATGTGTTGAAATCCATGATATTTCATGCTCATCTGGGAGCGGTAAAATTGAGAAGTAATGCTGGTGAAACTATCATTATAGATACTTTCTATTTTATGGATTACAATAAAAGAACTGGTCAGGGTGACCTTGTTGTGATTAAGGCAAGTTATCCGACAATCGATTGCAATAGAATTAATGAACGAAGTAATTGGAGTTTGTGTTGCTTGGAGTCTAAGATATTTAGAACAAACAGATTTATAATAGGCTTTATTAAATATTTCTTAAATTTTTCATCATCTTAAAATATAAACAAGAAAGCTAATAACGATTACGTACATCTTACGACTTACGTCCATCTTTTTTCTTAGAGGTCAACATTCACGTATGAATAGTTCACATCAATGCTTGATACGATCAACACAATAGTTGTTCTGTATGAATTGACTCAGATATTTCTAATGAGTTTTTTAGAGAATAGGCTGCTAATTTGTAAAATTGCTGAAAATGAAAAAACATTAATATTTATTTTTAATTTATTTACAGTTTTTGAATATTTGAATTTTTGAATGTTTCATTGCAGTCATCAAACGTTATTAATACTAGTGTTAAAATCGATTTTACTATTTACTACGCTTAAAATGAGATCAAAACATTCATCAGTAGAATACCGTTACCTTTTGCTTTTTATTATCAAGGAACCAAACAACAAAAATAAGTGTCTTTTATAAATACAAATAATGATGAAATAATAAGATTAATATTTCATACAATTAATTCTAAGGAATATCTGTACATTGATCTGAACATCTGTAACATTGATGTATTGAGCTGTAATTTTTATTTTATTTTAGCTTAAATTTTTTTCACCTTTTTGATTAGTAACGAAGTCGAGAGCTATGGCAATAGATATTCACTTGTGAGGAATACAAACATAATATTATATAATATTAAAATTAACGACATACAATACATGAACTAAAGAATTGTGAAGCATTGTCCTAATTAAAAGAAAACATATTATATTTTTTCAGTTAGGTCCTATATTCAGCATAGGTTATAGGCCTTGGACACCAGTGCAAAGAGCTCCTATAAATGACAGTAGCCTACCCTCGGAAGGCAGAGTTTCTTCATACGGTGTGCATGATACCGACAGCCGTATGGATCTTACGCTAAGATTTGCCGATGCAACTATTGAAGATAACAGCAATTGTGATAATATATTAGGTTCTGACGCTTCGCAATTATGTATCAAAATGTATAAAAATAAGACTGGGCATCGTAGAGGTTTATGTAAGGTAATCATAGAATTCATCATAGAGTTTTCTAATAGTATAGATAGTTATTAATATGTACATTATTTGACATGTTCATATTCAAAAAATTTTTTTATAGACAATCTTTTTTTATATCATTTTCAATTTTCAATTTTCAACTTTCAATATACGTTTCCCCGTTTTAATAATTATTTTCTTGATTATTAGAGTTTATTAATAAATTTGCCTTTCCTTTACAGTATGATGGAGGAGCACCGTTTGTTGTTTTAAATGGACAGTATCTCATAGGAATAGCAAACAAACCTAAAGACAATTGCGATGATACGGAGAAAGGTAGTATATATACCGACATACGACCTTATGCGCATGATATTTATTTAGCAACTTTAGGTCTTCCGGTAGGATCTTACGTATTAAAAAATAATCATATCTGAGCCACTGGCTGTGTATCTTTTAAATATCATAATTCTTACGAAGGCTGTAATATTAATAACATTATTGTGATCATAACAAATATGTGATTAATACTTTAATTTGCAGTGGTATTAAGTTTCTGTTATTTTTATGCGGTTTAAGGATTTCCTAGTACCTAAAATATTTCTCTACATAAGTGATAAATGTAAATTGTTATTATATTTATGGTTAAATTGTTATAAATAAAAAACAAGTAAAAAATTGTTTTAGAAAAAACAATCATTTTCTAGATTATTTATCAATTGACTTTTATGCAAATTTATCTGTAGCAATCAAAATATTCTGAAAAATTTATGAAATGATTTTTATGAGAATTATCATTATGACTAATAAGTAAAATCAATAAGCAAAATAAAAATCATTATAATTTCATTTGCTTTCAGGCACGCAAATAGACACACCCCATAGATATGATATATATCAGATCGAAAAAATATCTAGGGTAATTATTTAAAATTCTTTCTTTAGTTTTTTCAGGCCTTGTTGGTAGACTCTCCTTTCGTATTTCTACTTCTTATACTTAAATTGGGACTACCTTCTGAGCCTTTGCTGCCCTAGGAAAGGCATCCTTAAAGTTTTGTTTTGTCCTGAGCAACTTCCATTCGCCGCTGTTTTTGTTCGAAATTCAACAATTTTGGAACACATATCCAAAACTTCCGAAAAAATTCCATGGCTTGAGCCAACTGATATGCCAACATCATCAGCGACTTCTCTGATTGTAATTCGGTGATCGTTCATAACCATTTCTTTCACTTTTTTCACATGTTATCGGTTGTTGATGTACTTGGGCGTCTGGGTCATTCGTCATCTTCAAGGTTGTCGCGGCTATCTTGGACACGCTTATACCACTCATAAATCCTTGCTTTACTCATAGCAGACTCACCATATGCCTTTGTTAACATATTACAAACTTCAATACAGTTTATTTCATTTTGTATGCAAAATTGAATACAAATTCTTTGCTCCATTTTTTTCACAAACGAAAATCGCCGAGCTCAAAAAACACCTCTAACATTAGCAGCTGTCACTTAAAAAGTAAGCAATGAATATTGCTGAAAATTTTATCGTACTTCAGGGGCATGCGTATGAACATTTTTATACAGGTGGACTTTCCAAACCCGCGAAATTTAAAAATTCTCATTAAGTTTTGAACACATCTCCTCTGTTGGAGTTCGGCCATGCGCCTTATATTCAGGATTGGGAATCGATGGCATCTCTTGATGTTCACTACTGCACGGTGGGAATAGTGGTGGTGCCGGCCTTAGTGGGCCCGTTACTCGGGCATCAGTGGGCAGCGCGGGCTGCTCGTCGCCGTCTGGTGGCACGCCCGCCTCGTCGGTTCGCGGCAGTGGTGGAAAAGCCGCAGGAGTCGGTTCAGCTTCAACGCCCAACTTCAAAGAGAAGTCAAAAAAGATAACTTGTCCAACAAATAAAATTACTTTTGCTTCAACAGGACATGGGGATATGAAGAGCATTATAAAAAATGTAATAAGGTAAATACAATTTTAAAAATTGTTTTCTTTTGTAATATTTTATGTAATATAATTGAATAATTAAAAGAATTGATTTTTTATTTCAGACAATTATCAGCAAAAATTAAAATACATTTTGAGAAAGTGGAAACTGACAGAGTGCTTTGAAAGACACATGATTTGTAAAGGCTTGCGAAGGTCATGCAAATTAAGCATAAAGGCAATAAATATTTACAGTATTTTCAACTCGAAATCAAAACATACTCGAGTATATGAACGTTCTGCTCTATAATAATGATAAATGAAATAGTTTGCATTTAATTATACTATAGAAATAAGACATTCTGTTTGTATAGTAAACTATTGAATTTAATTATTTAAATTCAATAGAATAAAAATAAAACAATTATGTAAATTTAAACGATTTGAAAAGTAGTTTAAAAAATTAATTTATAAAATTTATAAACGCTAGTAAATCATTATTACAGTAAAAATAAGAATATTATATTTTTCAATGGAGTATATTATTTATGATAATATTAAGAATTTCTTCTTGTATCAGATGCTATCGCATTGAACAATACTTTATTAACTGCGAAACCTAATCATTACGAAAAATTGTGAAGAAAGGATACACTTTTCACAAATATGCACGAAATATAATTACTCAATAATAAGATAGATCTTGTGGATAGCATGCGAAAGTTAGTATGGATTTTATCTAAGCATATTCATAGCTATTTATCTAATAGTATTAGGCCAGAAAGTGAAAATGAATATGTAGAGGCCGAAAGGAGGATTCACTGTGGATTCACGCATTACGATAATATACCGTTAGAGTGGACTGATTTGAGGTACAGAAAATAGGTATATCAGGATCACGCAAAAATACACGCTTGGCGTTAATGTAGCTCCAAATCATGGCATACTATGTAAGTCACCGAGTTGATATATTCTACCGGCATAGCTGATCCACAAAGTGTCAAGTAATATATATATATATATATATATATATATATATATATATATATATATATATACATATATATATATATATATTATTTATTTATTTTTTTTAACGGGGTACTTATTTAAGAAAAACCCGATAGAAGTGCGCGTCAACAGAGGTGTAAAGGGCCCCAAACGGATTAATTGTTTTAAAACAATTTGTTTGGACCGTAGGTTCTTTACAGATATTTCTTCCTCAGACCTACGAATGGACGGGTTTATTATCAGGTATAGGCGGAAATATTATGGTATTTTCTATTTCTAACTAAAAGAAACAAAAAGACTATTTAGTTGAATAAAGACATAAAAATTTAAAAAATTTTATTAAATTCTATAAATTATATTAAATACTATACTACCCCTACTTAATATGCATCTGCGAAAAATTTATAAGTATAATAGAGATATAAAACAACAAGAGCCCCACCTTACGAGAAACACGAGGAACTACTACTGAAACCTGCGTGTGCGCTTGTTGTTCTTTTAATTGCTATTTTACGTCGGTATCTCTCTATCTCTCTCACTTTAAAATGATAAATTAAAATTTTTACGATATTTAGATTACTATAATGAGCAAAATCAATAAAAAAAACTATTATTTAGCGAAGCTTGAATCTACTAATATTGGAGAAATTCACCAACCTTACTAAACGACGCTGAGAATTCTCAACCCAACGATGATCGATTGATGAAATCCTTGATTCAGTCCGTATTAAGAAAATCACCGGCCGGTTCACTAATCAATATAATGAATTTGTAGGACCTCCTACAAATTTATTTTTACTGAGAAAATAACAGAGATTCTATATTCTCAAGTACAGGTACCTCGTAATATATTTTTCTTGTTTTACTCGACACGTGCCTTCAAGAATAAATTTTTACTCCTTTGCCCACTATATATTAACTATATATTAACTATATTAAAATCCAAATTTTATCCTCCATCTCTCATTTATATTAGTAATTAACATGTATAGGGTAAGGTAACCTATACATGTTAATATATATATATATATCGTATATTTCCGTATTTTCAATCAAATACCGTGAATATTTTATTATTTGTGCCAACTAAAATGAATGTTAAAAGATAGTATGCCAAATGCATATTTTTACGCACATATATATTGTAACATGTATAGGTTATTTCACCTATACATGTTGATTATTTGAACAAATAGGAAAAAAGGGATAGAAAAAAGGAAAAAGAGAGAGAGCAGGAGAAAAGAAATTATAATAATATAGTTAGTCTAATAGATACCTTGCTTATAGACAAATTTAAAATCTTCTTGAAAATTAATACGTGGCCATTCTTGTGCAAAAATAATAAATTTATCGATTAAAGTATTGTGTAGAATTGAGTTTCGAAATTGCAATGGGAATTGCAGTAATTACAACCTGAAAATAAAAATAAGAATAAATACAGATAAAAGTAAAATTAGCGAGAAAAGTTATATGGATGCATGTAACAAATAGAAGGTATTCGCATAGAAGGAGGGGAGGATAGAAGGAGGAAAATAAAGCAAATGATGTATGCAGATGAATAAAGACATATACAAATAAAAAAAATTATTAATGACAGTATTCGCAGAGAAGAAAAGGAAGATAGAAGGAGAAGATTGAAGTAAGACATGGATGTATGTAATAAAAAGGAAAAATACATGCAGAATTGACATCAAGAAAAGTATATGCAGAGAAGGAATGGAAGAGTGAGAAGTATAGATAAGAAGGAAAATTCAGTATACAGAAGAAGAAAGAAAAATATGCATAGAGAGAGATAAAGAGAATCACATGCAAATAGAAACAGGAAGATAGAAGAAGAAAAATAAAGATAAAATGGTGGAGGCAGAGAAATAAAGAAAAGTTATATATACATATAGAGAGAGAGACATAAATGGAGACACATACTCTAAAGAAAGTCTGAGAGAGAAAAAGGAAAACAGAAAGCAGAATGCGGAAGCAAGTAATGAGTGAGAGAGAGAGAGAGAGAGAGAGAGAGCGAGAACATAACCTCGAAACGGGGAAAGGATATGATGAAATTATAAAGCAGACGCGAGTGGAGATACTAAACTAAAGAAAGAGGAAAAAAACAAGCATACATGGCGAAGTTCCAAAAGCTGTGCAGACACTGCAAGCGGGAAGTGGAAGATTCGAAGAGACGTGGCCGCACCAGGAGAAGTACAGCATACTGGACGCCGCATGGGCCGCTGCTCGAACGAAATCAAGGAAGTCGCACACAGAAAAGCAAGTAGCAACGACAATCGAGCTCAACGATGTCAGCTCAACAAGCAGGAAGGGCGCGTGGATACGCTGAAAAAACACAACGAAATTAGTGAGAGTCGGAGAGATACAGCGTGCGACGTCCACACAGTAGACGGCCGCACTGGAAGTAGCAGCCAGCGTGAAGACGGAAGTCACTGCGGAGAAAGAGCGGCCGACCGCGCCACCGCTCTTAGCGGCGTCGCACCGAACTACTGGCGGGCAGATATATATAGATATGTCTCCTGGGTAAATTCGAAATTGGCGCGCGGCACAAGTTATATTAAGCTTACGGAAGAGCCCGAGATTGGCGCAGATCGGAGAAGACGTACGATAATTGGTGCAAATTGGGGAAGAAGGCTGATGATGGAGCATAACGAAAAGAGCTGCGGTTGGAGGATCGAGGATGAAGACGAAGAGGACTTCAGAAGATTTTCGAAGCCTGAGGAAGACGCACGTGTCGCGGCCATTTGCTAAAAGAAAAATTTCGCAATTTCTCGTTCGAAGTAGTTGAGGGACGTAATGGAAGTTGTGGGAAGTACCGGTGTGATCGGAAGAGATTTGTGAAGTGTGAGGAACTGGACAGGGACTGTGTGAGTTGTGAGGGTGAATTGTGCGGAAGGTGCCTGGACGAGACAACCTTTTCTGTCTCTTTTCTCTCTCTCTCTCTCTCTCTCTCAAAGGGAGACCACCGAAGTGGTTTCCCATTACGAAGCGGCGGCCACCAAACGCGGAGAAGGTAGAATATTTTCTGCGAGCGCGAGTGCAATATGGCGGGAAGGATAGTGGATGATACTCTGTACCAGGAATGAATTTTGTTAAGGCATATTAAATTATTATTTTGTTATTATATGACGCCGTTTATTTCTTAAAATTCCATAACACACACACACACACACACACACACATATATATATATATATATATCCATATTTCAATACAAATATCTATACATATATATACATTTGCTACATCGACTAACAACACGCACACCAGCCCGAGTTCCCGCCCTGGAAGGAAGAAGACAGTAAGTACGTGACGAGCGGAAGTCCGCACAACGTTACAAAATATAATTGAAGTTGTGCTAAGTGAAAATTCTTGCCGAGTAATTAGAAGGGAGTAATAAACCGGCCGGTCGTCTAAGCATCAAGCTTTCCTCAGATTAACATCGTTGGATTGTTTCTATTTCCAGCGTCGTATAAAAAGGTTGGTGGATTTTTCCATACTTATTATATTTTCGAATTTCAGTAGAGTGTTATTTACCTCTATTGTTTTCTTTAATTTTCGAGGGTGAAACGATCTAGAATCTTCACCGGCTGGTGAGAATAAGGTAATTAGATGTTAATGGAGAGGATAAAGCAGAGGTAATCAATATGGTTATACCTTACGGAACGAGCGTGGTTGTGACTCGTTCATTTCTTTCAAATTTAAGAATATCTGCATAATCTTATTGTTGTTATCGTATTTGTACAAAATAGCGTACTAAATATTCAGTTGTAGCAGTAACAAAAAAATCACAGATATACTTATAAAATACATAAAAATATATAATATTTATATATACCTAAAAGAAATATCTTTATTAGTTACAGCACATTAATACGTACAAGGGTAAAAGAAACACTTCAATAGTTTGGATTAGATCAACTCTCAAACATATATTTGCTGAAATAGACAGGGCTCATGGAAAAAGATCATAGAATAAACACCATGCAGCCGTATACGTGATATTTAAGAAAAAATATATACATTTTTAAGTTCTTTTTGAATATATATTTTCTTTGTATATTTATTTAGTTAAAATTATATAGTTAAATTTGATTTCATTATATTATATTTTATTAATTTCATTAAACTGTATTATGTATGATTATGTAATGCCAAATGTATGTTTAAATGGAGTATTGAATAAAATCAAATTTTTTATTTAACAGAATGTTTTTGATTAAAAAATATAGTAAATATAACCTTTAAATATAAATAAGTGAATGTGCAAAGTAAATCACAGGTTACATAACAATTTTTTAAGCGAAAATTTGATATAAAAAAGTAAAATACATTTTAAGGTTATAATATAAATTATCAGTATATAATCAGTAAGTATTTTAATATATAAATTATAGTCTGAATAAATATTACATCTTTAATTTATAATTATACTATTTGATTTTATTTGTATTATCATAAATTATTCATATTTATTTATATACAATAACTTAATTAATCCATTAATTTAATTAATAATTATTATGTAATCAATTACTGAAGAGTGCTTACATCTTTGAAAAGGGTTCCTTTTATTCTGTATTTTTGTTTTTAATATATTTTTTATTATACTTAATATATTTAATATCATTGATATATATGTAAAAAATATATAATTTATTTAATAATATCCATTATATCAGCTCGTAACATTATTGGCAATACGGAAACAATTGACACCTGCAATTCGCCGGCATGTTTTGCTGGCAAATTTTACTTGAAATTGACCGGAAAATTGTACGGTGCCTGGCAATCCATACAAACACTTACAAGCGGCATGCGCTGCTAAGAGTTGCGCGCAATATGCTTACTCAATGTTATCTGGGAAATAAAAGAATGAAAATACAAAACTTAAAACACCTGGTTGTCTGTCATGTTTTTAGATCAAAAGTCGAATATTAATCTATTAAATATCTATTTTAAATATGCATTTACTATAAATGGATACGTTATTTAAAATCTCATCTGAATTATTTATGCATATGTACTATTCGATAAATGTACAAAATATGTTTATGAAATTACTTCATAGGCTAAGTTTCTAGATACTGAGGAACAACGTGTTATGAGTCATAACATCGGAATATTTTACAATCTCTATATATTTGTAAATATAATATTTGAATTTTATGTATATATGTTGAGTTAATTTCTATTTCTTGTATATTTCATTTCACATATATTTGACTTTGAAAAGTTCTATTATAGTATGAAGTGTTACAATTTCATCTTGAACCTTTTTTATATTTTGTTCCTCAGTCAAATTAATCACGGTAGGTTAATTTCCTTCTCAAAAATTCTTTGATTTATATTTGAAATATAAAAAAAACAGTATTTAAATTATTATCATACAGTAAGGACTAAAGCTTATCATGAATACTTTGAATTTGATATAGAGACATTCATTCAAAAACTCTCTTAGAATACCGTATATTTAATAGGAATAAAGATAAATACTAAATTTAATGAAAAAGTAAGATATTTGAATGGAACAGTATTAGGTATTAAGTCTTCATAAAATTAATTTTGGATATAATCAAAGATAATTCGCTCAAGTTGCACTAAATGATTCACCCATACCTGATGATAATCTTTGTAGTGACACCGGTTCATATTAGTAAACAAATATCGGCCATTATTCGATTCATCTAGTCCATTTAGTTGTCCATAAAAATATTGGGAAAGTTATCCGCCTGCTCATTTTCATGTTCCTTACTTGAGGTATCCGTTTGACTAATGAAAATTGCCACCTGACGTAAAAAATATTCCAGATTTTATAAACTGTAGATTCTATTTAAATGTAGCTTTACCAATTTAATCTAAATCGATACTGTGAATATTTATATGTGGAACAATTTACATGGACAAAATAACTCTAAATTTTCTTATGCTATTTCTAGCTTTGAAAATTGAAGGAATTTTTAACGGTGCGATAGCAAATAGTTCTGAATATAAGTTTCAAGCAGCAATTTTCGCTAAGAAAAATGTTTGCGATGAACCAGAACTTCTTGGTAGTGGTGCATTAGTTGCTGACAATTATGTACTGTCTGCTGCTCACCTCATTGTAGATAGAACTCGTCGTGGAGTATATAAACTAAAACCAACTACATTTTACGTTCGCTTAGGCGCAGTGAATTTAAAAATAGATTATGGTGAACTACTAATGGCTGAAACTTTTTATTTTTTTGGTTACGATACTATAACCGGTTTGAATGACCTGGTTATGATTAAGGTAAGTTTTTTAAATTCTATTATCTTTATTTCACTAGAGGAGCTCTTCAAAGTGATCGGAATAAGCATTCTTTCTAATTAGTTGACATGAATTAAAATCGTAAGAACGGAATAAAGAAACAGAACTAGATTATGCAGAAATTAGGCAAAGAAATAGCATTATATACAAGAAAAACTGAACGGAAGAATGTTTAATTATATATGATAAGACGATTTATTTTAACTGACATTCTATTTATTGAATTATATCTAATATTTATGTGAATCATACCGTAATTGGACAAATACTTGTATATTATACTTCAGAAATTATAAAAAAGATATTGCATCTTTTTAGCTTGGTAAGTCCAATACTGTAGGTGAAAGACCATGGTCAAGAATTCAAGCTGCGACTAAGAATTGGCACAGGTTGACACAAAGAGAAGGCACTGTTTCTTCATATGGCGTGCATAATACAATTAACAATATCGACCAGAAGCTAAGATATGCAGAAGCAAGAATTGTTGAAAATAAGAACTGCAATAATATTTTAGGCCTACTGACTTCACATATATGCATCAAAATGAATAAAGATACCCTAGATCGTCCAAGAGGATTGTGTCAAGTAAGTTCAAGCAGCTGTAGTTTTTACAAAAATATTTAAAAAAAATTTTTTATTGCTTTCTTCAATAATTTTTGTTTTCATTATTAATTAGATTAAGCGCAAATAGTATATGTCGAGTTAAAAATGTTCATTTAGAACTAAATTTATAATCTTCTGAAAAAGTTTAGTTAAATTATTTTATATTTTAAGATATATATCAAGAATTCTAAAGTAGTAGTACATTATTGTGGTTTCCGAGTTTATAAAACATAATTTACGTTTTACTATATTAGATAAATATATATTATAAGCTTATAAAGTATGGTTATTAAATATTAGAATTATCGTTCCCGAAAAATATTTTGATTTTCATTTAATAAATATTTTTCATTTACGATTACCTTAAATGTATCACATTGCTATCCATAGAACGTTTCATGCGAATCGGTTATTGATTGAAACAACTTCAAAAGCTTTTATCTGTAAACTCCGTAAGGGAGTTTATTGCATGTGTTGTTTGAAAGCTTACGCGGACTTAGAGTTTGTACCTTCAAATATAAATAGATGCTGCTGTACGAAACAGATAGAAATTGTAGTGTATTAGAGATGGCTCGAGTGAAACGACCTGTATTTCCAAAACCGATGCGGCCAGCTTTATAACATTACAGATTATTCTTAAAACGTTTATTTAATCTTGCAAAGTAATTCAAAACAACGTTTACATTAAATTCTTGCATGCTCTAATATTAGAATGAATTACTCTAAAGATACACATAAATACACCGATATAGATATACTATTCCAAGCACTGCCTCTGTTTCTTTTGTTCCAATTTCACCGACAAAAGTATAATAGCGCCGATTTAGGTTTCCATGCAGATTTTTGGACCACATTCAAAAGGCACGCTTAATAGATGTGAGTCCCTGATGTATGAGACAATCCGTATATTCGTTCAATCGCCCCATCAGTATTTCATTAATATAATAGCCACACTTGTTGTATCCATCAGCTTAATATATTCGAAGTTCTTTAAAAGACATTTTTGTAATTAAAGAAAAAAAATTTTGTGGGATCTAAATAAATTAATGTTATACAAAAAGTTTACAAAAATATTTATAACTATTTAGTTTAGTTTTATAACTAATATAGACCTTTCGATATGATTCTGAATAATTTATATATATATATATATATATATATAATACAAACCCATGATGACTAGATATAAAGAATTTTTCTACTTGTTATTAATGACTTCCCTGTAACAAATTCTCTACTTTACAATAATAATACAATATTATTTACAGTACGACGGAGGCGCACCATTCGTTGTGGGCGGATACTACCTTGTAGGAATAGCAAGCAAACCTAAAGAACATTGTGATGACAGTGAAACAGGCAGTGTATATACTGACGTACGCCCTTTTGAGACATCTATAAGCGAAATAGCCGCAAATATTCCAAGGGCATCTCTAATATTGAAAAATAATCCACATAGCTCCAGTACTTGTAGATTTTTCTAATAGTCATATGAACTAAATTGTATTATGTTAAGCAGTTGATAGCATTCGTCAGGAACTAATTTTTATAAAATTTTTTATCAATAAATTATAAAATGGTGTGTTGATATCCATAGCAGGGACATCTTATTTAAAATATAAGTTACAAGTTATTTAAAATAATTTTTATATATTGCCATTCATTTATATTTCAAAGAAATTATTATTACAGTTTTATGTTAACTCCATCTTGATAATTTAATTTATTAAAATTAATTTACTAATAATTATTACTTTAATAGCATTTATATTTTTTAAAAATAAATAAATGCTACATTGTTATAATAATTTATATATAATATAGGTGGTTTATATTTATCCACGATTTAACCTTTTTTTTCTTCAAAAACTATATTTAGTTTTATACAAAAATATGTATCAAAATAAAACTGGAATATGACTATGCTCGTTTATTTATCTCAAAATATAATTTTTCAAAATAGTTAATTTCTATAATTTTATAATATTAAAAATTTCATAATATTATCATCTGATACAAGTAATATGGTAAAAATTCATGAAAACCTTTTAAAAATACTTTTTGTTGCTCAAATTTCTGTTGTATTGTAATGTTTAAAATGTTTAGCTAGCTATATAATATCTAAATTAACTAAATTTAATTGCGGGCATAATAAGTAATTGCAGATTGTAAGTTGTTTAGTAGTCGTTTAGTAGTAAACATTTATGTTAAAACACAATAGAATCCATTATTCAGTTTAAAAAAATTATTCAAAATGTATCTGATGTCTATGTTACATATATATCTGAACTTGAATATTATTGTAAAATGTATATATTGAAATTTAAAAACAATAATCAGATATATCTACACCTTATTCATCGGTCGACACTCTCAGATGTTGTTTTTTCTTCACACCGGAAACTAACTGTACATACCAGATCAACAAAAAATTTCAAAGATAAAATATGGTGCCGCTTGGGCATGAACGCTGTCTATATGTGCGTGTGTGCCCGCGCGTGTTTCTGAGATGTTCTTGAACATCTACGCGATTGTAAATTTAATAAAAAGTTTTTTATAATATTCTAATATTCAAATAAGCGTTTGTTAAAATATATCCTTTAATTTAATTCTTCATTAGAAATAGTAAAATTTTATGTTTATTTATAGAAAAGTAACAGAATCTATTTTTATATAATTATTTTTATTCTAAGTAAAATACAAATTGATATGAAATAAACTAATTTTACAGCATCTAAATCCCATCCCATGTTGATAATTTCGTTATGACAGAAATATGTTTCCATTATTGTCCACTTGGCTGTTTTATCCAGAAACCCCAAGGTGCGTACGATTCGCCATTTTCCTCTCTTAATTCACCTCGAAATACCTTAATCTTTACTCGAGGCACTACACATATTAAAAAAAAAAAAAACAAAACAAAAAATAAGCACGTTAAATACATTTTTTAAGAATTTATTCTCATTTTTATAATAATTCTAAATCTATGTTAAAGTAAACAATCCAAATTCTTACCTTCACTTATATCACTTTCTTCGGAAGATTCGAACTTTATACCGATTGTGTTTGTTAATATAGACATTAACAGACAGAAGCTGAACCAGACTATAAACTGATTCTTCATCTTTTCTCGATCAAATGAAATCGTGATGAATGGGTATTAGACTTTTATGCCACGAAAGTGCGAGTATTTAGAGCATGACCATCATTTCCTTTTACTGACTGCGGTTAAAAACTTCAAGTCCAAGTGGAAAAAAAGATCATTTCTAGTTCATATGGAAAAAGTATGATATAAAATGTTTGACAAACTAAAAAATTAATAAATAATTGTATGTATAATACGAGATAATACATAGCAATCTATTATATTATTTTATGGTAATTTATTGTATTTTTAATATATTTAAATGAAATATATATATATATATATATATATATATATATATATATATATTTAATACAAGAATAATACAACCACAAAGAGTCATCAGACAGAGAGAGAAAGAGAAAGAGAGAAAGAGAGAAAGGGAGATAAGATAAAGAGGAATAAATAGAAATTTCTTTACATATTTTACATTTTTTTGATATTTTTATATTTGTATATATGTATATTCTATGTATAGACATTTTTATAATTATATTATATAATAAACTACGTGCCAATGTATAGATTAAGTTGTAAGTTTAAATATTAAATAGTCGTTTTACAATGTACGAACTTACTTTGTTAAATAATGTATTAATTAATTTTGATATCAGTATTCAATAATGGTCTGCAAAACACTTTTCTATGAAAGGTACATTGATGTAAAGAGAAACATTATACAAGATATAAATGATCAAAAGTAAAAAAATAATTGATTATTAAGAACAATACATTTGGATCTCCAGCAGAGGCTTAACACACCTATACAGTCAATTCATATGCCCCGTCAAGTTTTACATAGAAAATAATATCGTGAAATAATATAGATCACACTAATATTAATTTTGATTAAGGAACATTTATAAAAATGTGAACAGGTGCTTCAAGCAATTTAATAATAATTATCAGCTTTATGATTGTCTTCTTGTAGATCAACAATGTATGATAACGTAGATTGAAATTCTTACTAGTTGCGAGATATTTACAAACGGCATACTCTATTAAAAACTGAAATGGGGAGAGGACGTGTAATTGTACACCAATATGGCTTCAAAAGCCCATGATTAAGTATATTGATATGGTCAGCTTTACAGCTACAGGAACTTTACAACATGACAAATCATGACTATAAAATATATTAGAGTTTTGATTTTATTATAATTATCATCCAATTATTAATACAAATGTATGTTAAATTTAAACAAATAACAGGGATTTAGAGTTATATTTTTAGAGATATTTATTTTATACTAATAGGAGATCTTAGCTATGCTTCTCATCCATGCTAATCCAATTTAATAACAACATAAATAGAGTATGCCCGGTCCACCATTTTAAAGAAGATTGAAAATTTAAGAAATAATGCAGTTTATATGTTAGTTAAACACAACGTTTGTAGGATAATTAGGAAAACATCAACCGAGTAAGATCTTAAACAATCATAAATTTATATGATCGAATCAAGATTTTTTGAAGGAGGCCAATTGTCTTTGTTTCAATGTCTCATTCCATAAGATGCTAGTTATATACAGTAACGAAATAGTTTTTATCCAAATGAAATCTTGTGTTATTACTACAAATATTGATGTTTCTAAAGGTTGAGCTAACGAGTCTATCATCAATTTAATTTTTCACAAACATGATGATAGTAATTAACTTATAAAGTTTTGGCTGGAGTTTCTCGGTCATCCAAAATTTGCATTAAAACAAAGAGAAATAACTGAATTACACAATAATTGAAGTCTTAGTTCACTTCCCGTACTTATTTCAACATGTTCCAATAGTATTTTATTAAATCACAATAAAACAATTTTTGCAAAGAATCTAAATCTGCATATTATATTACGTGGGGATTTTAATGTAAATTTTTCTAATGATCATTTGACGCCTTTAATAATTTTTGTCAAAGATAATTTACAGTTCCAATTACTTAACAATCGATTTAGTGACCCAATAAAAGGATGCACGTTTGCTCATAACGTCTTCAACAGATTTGAAATAAAATTAAATCAAAAACGTTTATTTCTCATGTCAATTATCAATCATAGACTTATATGCTTGATAGTTAATACGTTGACTTTTTCGACAATTATCAGGAGGGTTTCCGTTTAATGGTAGTTCTGACTCTCTCTAGCATTTCCCAATATTTATCTACATTAATCGTAGTATCTGACTGAAGAAAATCGACCAATAAAATACCTAACTCGTCCCAAAGTACCGTATCCATAACCTTCTCAGCAGAGTACTGAATTATTACCTTTTTTCGGAGCACTTTCTTCACGCTAATTCTACACTATGCTTTGATGCATCATTTTGAGATTTGCACCATCTGAACACTGATGCAATATTTATCATAGTTACCAATTGACTGGATCTGACTGCCGTTTAACCCTTTTGCAGTTAAAAAAAGATAACTGTACATAATTCACAATCGGACCCGCTTTGCATCGGTAGCTCCATGATTGTCGAGCTCGTACCTGCTGAAAAAATTATTTTTGGTCACCAAAACCAATCCCACTCTTATCGGTAGAACCTAAGCTGAAACTATGATCAGCTTAAGTCCGCTAGGTGGCATCTGAGAGAAACGCCAAACTAGGGAAACTTACACAGTAAATTTTATTCACTTTCCATTTCAAATTCCTTAGGTTTGGATGGTATATCTGGCTAGGCCTTGAAAGCTAATGCACTTAATCTTGCTTGTTTGTTTGATTAAGTTTTTAGTTCCTTTATTGAGAAAGAAATTTTTGTGACATATAAGTAACGTATAGAGATTCTTTCTTCTTTCCAAAGGGAATAAACATTCTCATGATTTTTAAACGGGTATCGTTGAATGACCAACATTCTAGAGGCTGTCATGGGTAGAGCGTATGGCTTAGCTGTGAAAGTATATATATTTTTAAACATTATTACTTTAATTAGTTACATGGCAATTCAAAATTAAACAAGATCAATCTTTTTATTAAAATATCAAGAATACAAAATATACTTTTGTAATTTTTAAGAAAACCTTAATCTTCAAATATGAATTTAAAAGTAGTTTAACAACTCTACAACACAACAACTTCAGCATGCGTGATTGTAACATCAGAACCTTTAAAGTTAAATTTATAGTTAAATGAAGATAATTGAAAAGGAATTTTCAAAGTTCACCGCAGGAAACTGATCTAGATAACATTAGAAACATATAGAGGTCTGTGTTATCGGTCAAAATATTAACAGAACCATTTCACACAGAATAGACTTGTGCAATAATTTTAGTTTTTTTTTCCTATATCCACGTAAATACACGAAACCGGATAGATTTTCTATTGCTTGTGGCTTTGTATGCATGCGTGCCTTTTTGTTTAGCACCAACATAAATAGATCATTGCAAAGAAGAAAATCGATACTTTCTAGTTCTTATTTTAGATAGTTTATCGATCAGCAATTAATCAGTGAGAGAATTCAGCAATGATATTTAATTTAAAAAATAATACTTTAAGCGCACATACATTGTAAGTATAGTACATGCGTACATATGAGAATAGATATATAATATTTAAAATAATATATATAAACTATAATGCATATATAAATAATTTATATAAACTAATATTTACCTATCTTTAATTAGGTAGATATTAAATTAAAGAAATTTACAAATAATTATTATTGTAATATTTGTCATGAAAAATTAATATAGCACAGGTAAAATTAAAATACTTTATGCTCGTTTTAAAAATGTACATTAAAAATGAAATAATTACCTTTCTAAAGTACCGCTTGGCTTTTGTTCTTTTAATGACCCAAAAGAAATTTAATCAATCAACCATATTCTTACATATTATCATTATTACATAGCCATTTAAAGTATCGGTCATTCTAATTGTTCTATATTTACTTTCGGTTGCTCAATGCAAAGTAAATTACTATTACCATAAATTTCTAGTCAATGAGGAAAATTTCTTTGTAACAGTATACCGTTGTAAAACTACTTTTTTTTTAACATTAGTCAAATAAAACTGTTTGTATTATCAAGTTGTATTTTCAATAAAATAATAATGAAGTATTGTTTCTATAGATTCATATAAATCCAGTAATTAAAATAAATAGATAAAATTCTGTTCAACAGCTGAAAATATTTTAGATTCTATACAATTAATTAGTAAGATATATGTTCCAGTATGAAGACTTATAATTTGAATCTGTTTATTTCTTATATTTTTTACGTTGGTTCATGTAATCCCGGTAAGTTTCATTTTCAAGCAGCTTATTTAATTAATCTTATAAAAAAATATTAGTTATATCTATTTAGGAAATAAATAATTAGTCAAAAATTGAGTTTAGTATCATATAAAAAGCAAAAGCTTCTTTGAAGACTGGCATAATACATTTCTCAACGAAAAGCAACATAATCTTCTTATACTGGCAAAAAGTTTACACACAAAAGATAGCACAGTTCAATTCTCGTGACTAAAAACGACCTATTTTACCAATTCAACGTAATTTTCCGATATAAAAAATGCGTTTTTAAATGTTATATACTCGTATAAACATCTATGCGCTTTTTCTCGCTATTTTACAAAACATAATTTTATTTGGTAGAATCTTAATAATTTGATTTATGTCAGTCGACAGCAATGGAATTCTTACGTTTAATTTAAAGACCTATCAAGAATGTTGATGATTTATTTTAGAGAGATTTGTTGAAAATATAAATGGGTTATTATATATAATAATATAATTGATAATAATGGGTGATAATGTGATTGACGATTAGAAATACATACATTTTTAAAGAAAAAATTATTTTTCCTTTTTAATATAAAATATCGAATATTTTTCTTTTACTCCTTTATAATAAAATTCATTTTAAATTTTTGTGTAGCTATTATAATAAAAAAATTTCTTATGATCTGGGAAAAAATTTTCTTGTCCAAAAGTACATAACTTAATTTCGAAATTGGAGATATCAATTTTGGAATTACTTACTTAAATATCTATTTGTTCGTGATTCGAAGATGTTTATAAAGAGATAGTGGACAAAATGATTTACGAAAATTTTTTTAAGGTCCTTATGAAACTTTAATAAATTAATCTAGATTGAGAGATAAATATTAAAAAAAAATGGAATATTGAATAAATGGAAAACATACTGAAATTTGAGTAATCAAAAGTGATTCAAGAACGGACAAAACATATCAAATAGCGTAATAAAGAGTCATTGAAGAGGAGCTGGAGCAGCTCCAAACATTGTCTGTTTTACATGGACAATTTTTGGTGAAGAGCAGGCAGATGATCTTCTACTTAGATTCTTCTATAATTTGTTCATAATTTATAATTATTTCTATATAACAATTAACATTTTTGTTAATTATTCGAGAAAAAAACTTAATATTATTGTTTATTTATTTTAGTTCAAGGTTTCACAACCGAAAAAATCATTAATGGCGCAATAGATAATGTTAACACATATAAATATGAAGCGGCAATTTATGGTGTGCCATTACGTCGTAATGAACTAAGCTTGCTGGGTAGTGGTGCAATAGTAAACTCTGAGTATGTATTGTCCGCTGCTCACCTCTTTATAAATATTGTAGATGACATTAGATATGTATTGAAGAAGATGACTTTTTACGTTCATGTGAACGCAACAGATTTGAAAAACGATGCTGGTAGGATTATATATGCAAAAAAATTTTATGTTTTCGGCTATAACAGTGATACTGGCGAAGACGATCTAATTGTTATTCAGGTACGTTGTCTTGACATTGTGCATATGAATCTTTTAATGAATCATGTTCATTCGCTAGCATTCCATTTCCTTCATTTCACACATTCCTTTTTGCATCACATTTCTTTTTCTTTATGTTCCATTATTTATCCGAGATCGGTTATCTGCTTAGATTCCTGATGGTCATTTTCGTAAATCAATGATGCTGATCGATGTCTTAGCATGAATGCTCATATAAGCGTGGAGAATAACAGCATTTTGCTTTATTCCTATATTGTGAAAACTATAAATCCATGATTATTTACCATGTAAACGTCTGAAATATTGTCACAGCAATGAATGTTTCTTTATCTAATTATATTTAATTTAATGGAACTGAATATGATCGATCTTTTCTCTATACGTTCAGTCCACGGAGTATGGCATTATCCCCTATTACTACCCGTATCATCATAAAGAAATGTTTGTATTGCATAACAGTTTGCACGTCTGTGAAAATTTACAGTTTTAAAAAAGATCATATTTTACATCCTCTTTGAAGTAGTCACATTTGAAATGTCAAATCGGTGTTAAAAGGTTGATCCAGATTAATTAAGATGTAGAGACTCACATTAACATTTTTACAAGATATTATTAAAACTAATACTATGGAAATCGAGGGAAAACTCTGAAAATATGAAACTAATTATTATTACACTAACAGCTAATTAGTATGTTGTCGACTTTCACGACTAACTGGCAACATTATTTATTTATTTTCTTAATTTTGTATATATATATATATATATATATATATATATATATATATTTATTAAGTGAAAATTGAGTAAACAAGTAAATATCAATCTCGGACTATGTTTTATAGGGTCATGATCATTACTTGACACGACCGTATATTATTATTATTATTTATATGAATGTATTGTATTTCTTCAGCTAAACGAGTCCGTTTCGTTACCAGAACAGCAAAAGCTTTATCCAGTCATAAACAATTGGTATGATTTAGGTACTAATGAAGGCATTGTTTCTTCATATGGCGTACACAATACTATAATCGATATGGATTTTAAGTTAAGATATGCCAAAGCTCAAATTACTGCTAATAGCGACTGTGATTATATTTTGGGTCCAAACACTAGACAAATATGCATTAAAATGAATCGAACTAGGCAAGGCAATCCTAGAGGATTATGTCAAGTAAGCTGGGCACTGTAATTTTTAATTTATAAAAAGCAATATATTATAAAAGTTTACAAGATGATCAAACAGTTTCTGTAGGTTTGAACTTGTTAGAACAGATATCACGGTTTAAAAAGAATGGATATAAATCTTATTTGATTTTATAATGTGCAAAAAACATCTTTGACTAAATAGTAACTCTATGTTATACTTTAAGCATAATATAAAACCATAGAGTATTAAAATAAATAAACAAAATTGAAAAGATCGAATTTAATTTACACACATAAGATTAGGTTCCATTTCCACTTGAAATAGGTATAATTTGGTGATGTAGTTAATTACATTTCGCGTTTATTTAGTATTAATGGAAAAGAGAGGCAAAATGATTTTTAACAAAGATAAGAATTGACTAATAAATAAAATCTAATATTATATCCTGAAATTTTATCCGTATAATAATTAAATAGTTAGTTTAATTTTGAATTTAAAAAAGACTTGAAAGATCAACTCGAAATTTTCAAATACGAATTTTACCTCTGACAATCGATTCAAACAAGAAATAAATTTTAATGGTAATGTTTTTAAATGTCCCGATATCATAAATCACCCTAATAATATACGTTTAGTAACATCATGTTTTTTAGTTCGATGCAGGTGCACCATTTGTTATATCCAAAAGATATCTGGTGGGAATAGCAAGCAAACCTAACGAGAATTGCAACGATACTCAAAAAGGAAGTGTATATATTGACATAGGATTATACCATCCATTCCTCCAAGCAATACTTATGAAATTTCCCATTGGAGTTCAAACTTTAACAAATTATCCGCATAGATCAGATATAATTTAAATAATATAAAATGTTTTCTTAGTAATTTAACAGTACTTTTGTTCAATAAACAATAATGATATATAATATTTATTCAGCGTCTTTATAAAGACCTTTTTCGACAGCTGAAATTCCAAAGCTCATTAAGCATTACAGTAATTCACAATCGAGAACTTTCATCCAGTTCATCAAATATTTGATAAATACCAATATATTCATTTGGATGAAGTTGCAAACAGTAGTGAAGCAACTAAACAATGTTAAGAAAAAATTTTATTTTGTAATCTTATTTTTGTTCTCTTACGCATCTTTTAACTAAAAAAATTTTGTATTTTCTCTGAAGATTTTAAAATAAAATAAAAGAACCATTTGAAATAGGAAAATATTTCCAAAGGAACGATTAGAAACAAACATTGATGAACATATTATTTATTTAATGATATAAAGTGTGACGTCCTCGACCTTGGACCCATATGCTGTCTCACGACACGTGTTCGTGTGATTAGTGTTTCTTGAAGAATAAATTATGTCAAGGTGTGCAGAGACAGGCATAATTAATTACCTGGCTAGAAGTTACACATAACAGACAAAATAAGTTAATAGATATATCAGAGGAATGAATAAATGATTTAGTTTTGTCGATTTATTTTTTATTCTTAATAATAAATACTACTAAAATAAATTTAACTAATGCTCCATGAACATATACAATTAATACAATTTGCACGAACTGTAGCTGACAGCAATTAACTGTAAATTGATTATCTAATATCTGGTTTCATAAGCAGTTCAGATAGAAGACAAATCTTTCCTTAAAATAATGTTGATCGCGGCAGTTGGCCAAAATTCGCATCGCGGAAAAAACATCTTAGATATTCGATGATTTAAGTACATACAGTATACTTAACTCAGAAAGATAACATAACAGTTCGTGAATACTACTGAGGTATTTGGATTAGAGATACTTATTTTTTCAGAGGAAAAACGATATTAGAATTTGCCATTTTAATGGCAATAATATTATATTATAGAAATAGAGTATCTTTCCCGTCAATAATGTCCATTGACCATCGAATGAAATTAAATTAATATATATTTTTATCGGTCTTCATAATATAATATATTAGTAATCTATAGATTAGATAATAAAAAAAATATAATCACAAAGTAAACAGTAGACATAACGCATATATATAGAGATACATATATGTACGCATATATATATATATATATATATATATATATATATATCTATTCCACTATATACAAACAATAAAAAATAAATTAAAACGCAACCTATAAGAAAATATATAAAGAAAAACCACGTACCAATTGAAATAATAGATTATATATATATATTATATATAGATATATATATATACCTTTGCAAAATACACATATGTATACATCAGGTATATATATATATATATATATATTATATATACATTATATATATATAATTACATTTATATAATACATTTACTATATATATATATTATAATATATATATATATATATATATAATATATAGTTAATAACGTATTATAATACATTGTACTTATTTTCATATAAGCTAGTTATATATATATATTGTACGTATATAATACCTTATATTGATTTTTAGTATATATATTTATATCTATTATTATATATTATATTTATTTTATTCTGTAAAAATCTAGCTTACATTTATATTTATACGTGTATACAAAGATCTTTGCATTTGCCCAGAGCAGTGTGTCTGTGAACGAGGGAAAACCTAAAGAAAGAAAACCCAGTGGGAAAAAATCTCCATACGAAAACCTCGTTCGAAGATGCGTGGGGTTCACATGATTCTTTGTATCGCAACTTACTCTACTTTCATTAATACATGTTAGAATTTTTATGCGAAATTCGATGTCTGGAAATTATGGAAATAGGAAATTTACTTTTATTGTTTTGTCTAATTCTGGAAAAGTCGCGTGAGTTGAGGATTTATTTTTATGGCTTTGCAGAAAAAAACGTTTGTTTTTTTTTTGTCTCGTCGATAGTGGTTAGTACTGGTTCTGGCTTCGGTTCCGGCTCTGACTCTGGTTGAGCGATCATTTCGTAACTGTTTCCTGCCTCTTGTTTCTTCGGTAGTTTGAGAGATATGAAGAAGTGTGCGGCTGTGCTCCAAATGGCTGACAATAGGTAAATGGACCAACCGTATACGCGATGAAGGGCGTATCCGTTGAGTACAATCCCTATGAACGATTTTATCACGTGTATAATCACTAGGACTGCTATTATCTCCGCGCTTGCAGATCCAAAGGTGATAAATTTATTCCATATTTTTTTCCAAGCAGAATTTACTAAATTATCCATGGTGTCTTGATTTATGAAGTGCGATATCGTGTTTCCGCTCGTCACTCCAGATTCGTGCATTTCGTGTGCTGTGTTATTCAATAATGCAGCTGTTTCTACTGGAAACATAATTCTTTCCTTTAGTTTTTCTAGATCTTTACTGGAATAGATTCCAGATGTTGCTAGGCTGATTGGATTAATATATTTCCATGTCAGCTGAGTCATGGGTTTTAAGGTTGTGGGTTCTCTTGCCTCGGTCGGTTTTGGTGTCAATTTGTACCATTCGCTATCAATACGGTAGTATGATGGTAGCACTTGCTTACAGGGAACTCTAATAATTTGAGTTTTCAGGATGTGTGTTTTTGGTGTGAGAAAGAGGGTTGTGTTTTGTCTTAAAACTCTCAGCTCGGTGTCACAGTTATCGCCGTGATCTATCTCAACTTCCACTGGTATACATTTTACCAGGTGTACCACTTCGCCGGCTACTACAGCCATATAGTCAGGACCTTTCATTATGTTATACGCAAATTGGTCGGGATTTTGTGTAGCAATAGCGAGTGCATTTTTTAATGCAATCTGTTCTACCCGACATCGCTCTGTCACTATGTTGCGGTATAAGTTAAGCATTTGTTTTTTTATATGTTTTTCCAGATATACGAATTTTGCATTTACATAAGCGAAAATATCCAATTACTACTAGATAATGTACTCTTTTTGGTAAACGTGATGCCCTCTTTTGTTTCGAAGATAACCAATTTTGGGTGTTTGGTTCTTATTATTGTATAACCGCATACCTTTTCTTCGGACGATTTACTTAATGCGAATGTTAATTTTTGATCCGAAAAAGAATAGATTACGTCTTGATCTATCTGAGGTTTAGTCATTTTTATTGTATGACCCTCGAATAATACGCCGTATTCATTAAAGTGGCAATCATTATTAGGGACCGATTCCCAGAAAGTATATCCATCTTTGGCGTCTATGCAGAATTTTCCCGATAGTGGACATGATGTTCCCGATTGTAGATGAATTTTGTCGTCTTGTAAGTTTACTCGCGCCGATTGTTGTGATAGGGTGATTTTAAGGGTTCCTTGGACAATAACAGAATTCCACGTTCCATAGGGGTCGCTATAATAAGCCTTCGCGCAAGTTCCGTCATTGCTTATGCTTCCGGCATAGGTCATCGATTATATATTTGTTTGGTTAATTCTGACCCCGTATATAACGTGATTTTGTTCGAAGTTGATTATCCCAGTTAAATGTTAGTAATTAATTAGTTAAATAACAACAGAGTTATGCAAATGCATCCCGCAGTAATAGATGGTTCTCGGTACCTCTATTTTACATTGTAATACTTTGGTTTCTTGAAAAACGTTAATTTGAAGTATCTGTATATAAGCAAGTTGGCTTATAGGGTGGAGTTGAGGAAAATTCCATTCTCCGACGTCTAATAACGACATGGTTGTTATATTCATGATGTTAGATCCGCAATCGTATCCTATCATTGTTTTTGTTGGGGTGACGAAAAATAAGGTAAAAAGTATCATGTGTAGGGATATTATCTTTTCTGAAATCATAAAGAGGTTAGTTGCGTACTCTGTAAGAAAAAAATAGTTATTAGGTTGGCATAAGAATGAAAGAAACTAGTTGTGATTTCGATTTTGACCTTTGTAGACAACTGAAAAAGTGCATGTATTGCGTCGGTTTTGTGTTTTTTTTTCTTTCTTAAAGTGATAGGCTTATTAATAATATTCGTATGCTTATTTTATTATAGGGTTAGTATGTGTAGCGTTAGGTAGTACAGCGGTGAATGTGAAGTTTATTTATGTATAGATATAAATTTTATTATATAAAAAAAAAGTTTTTTTTAAATGTTTAAAATGATAGAAATAATTATTTTCTTAGCTAAGGGTGACACTGATTAATCTGGTTTCTCCTGTTCTTTCTGTCTACCCTTTTTCTTTTGAGCTGTTGTTTCTTTATTTATGTAAGAGATGCGAAGTCTATTCGCATGAACGATCTTACTGCTTTTATTTACTTGGATCCAAATATTATTCTTATTCAACACTTCTAGTATCTTATGCGGTCCAGAGTAATGGTTTCCAAATTTATTTGGTTTAGGACCAGACAGTAGGAATAGATAATCTCCTATTTTAAAATTCTATGAATTAATTTTTCTGTCGTAATATTTCTTCGAACTAAATTTTGAGGATACTAGATTGTCGTAGGCTAATTTTTGGATTCCATTCAGCCGTGTGACTAAGTCGACTAGATATCCCTTATAAGTGGGTAATAAATCTCCTTCTCTTAAAGGATCGATAGAAGGCAACCTGGCGATGCTACCGAAAATTAATTCGTACGGTGTATGCTTGGTGCTTTCTTGAACACAAGTGTTATAATTTAAAATGGCTATGTCTAACCAACTGTCCCATCCTCGTCGTTGGTAGTATATTGTTTTAAGAACTCGCCCAAAACGTGATGTGAGCGTTCTAGCGATCCATAGGATTTCAGGTGGAATGCGGTTGTCCGTAGTTTCTTTATTTTAAACCGTTTAGCTATGCGATTCATTAAGCTACTAAAGAAATTTTTCTCTTGGTCTGTTAGAATGATTTTTGGTGTTCCGAAGGTGCAAATAAATGTTTTTATAAAAGAATCTGCTATGGTAGTGAACAGTGTATCTGGTAAGGGTACTGCTACGCAGAATTTAGAGAGTTGATCTTGCGTTGTCAAGATGTATTCGTTTCCAAGTTTAGTAGGGGTTAATGGCCCTACGACATCTAAAGCTATTTTATAAAAGGGTGTACCAGGAGTATCGGTGATCACCATTGGTTGTTTGGTCTTTAATCTCACTAGTTTTTTAAGTTGACAATCCAAACACTGTTGTATTCTTCTTTGAATGTCTTCCTTTAAATTATTCCAATAATACTTCTGTTTGATTCTATTATATGTCTTGGAAACTCCTCTATGTCTTCCTATTGCTGACTTATGTAACTCGTAAAAAATTTGATCCCTTTTTTCTTTTGGAACGAATTTAAGGGTGTCAGTGCAAATGATAATTTTAATCCGGGAATTTGTAAAGGATGCCTTTATTGTTTCAAGAATGTCTTGCCATTCTATGTTTTCAATGTTCTTGCTTTTGGCAATGCTAATAATGTTTTCTCCTATTTTGATTAGAATTTCTTTTAAAATCGATAAAGTTTTGTATATATTGGTTTTTATTATAGTCATGGATATGGGTATTTCTCTCGTATGCATAACGCGAAGAGGTTTTTGCAGTGCGCCCTTTCATTTGTTGGACATCTCCAATACCCATTGGATTAATGCTTATGTTATTGTTTTCCAGTAGTTTTTTAGCACCGTCGTCACAGGGTTTTCCGTAGCTAGTTACAAAGAAAACGATATTATCTTTCCGGTGGCATATAAAATGTTTACTTTCTATGACCTTGCTTCTTACAACCTCGTATTCTTTGTCGTGATTTAGGCTAACTGACGAGTCGATGGAGGATATTGATTTTGTCTCTTCTGGCTGATTAGCGCTTATCAGTTGGGGTAAGGCTGTTGGTTCAGCTTCAAACTCTTCGTGAGATTCCGGCTCGCTTTCGGCATAATAAGGCGCCTGTAATGCCGCGTCACGCGTGAGTCTTTTTCTTATCAGAGACTTGTGGTTTAGTTTTCCCTTTCGTAATATCCTTTGTTCTTTTGTTTTCGATTATTGGTAAAGGAGATTTTTCGGATTGCCCTTACGTAATCTTTTTAGGTCGTCCTCTCTTCTTTGAATGTGTAATTATCTTTGGATTTGATTTATTTTTATCCGTGCGTCTTGGCGCATTGCTGAGTTCTCGTCCTGATCTCGTCAAGATATTTGTTGTGACTATTTCAGGTGGATTTCGTGATAATGCATCTGCGTTAGGATTTAGTTTTCCTGGTTTATACAAGACGGTATAATCATATTCGGAGAGTTTGAAACGCCATTTTTGTACTCGTGTATTCAGGTCTGCTGATTTAAACCAAACTAAGAGTTGATGATCAGTGATGATTGTTATTTTCCTTCCATATACGTAGGAACGAAATACCTGTACGCTATGTATGACTGCTAAGGCTTCCTTTCCGTAAACCTCATATTTAAGTTCTGCATTGCGTAAAACTCTAGAAGTATATGCTATGGGACTATTTTTCCCTATTTCTCCCTGGGACAGAATAGCTCCTATAGCGTATCCTGAGGCATCAGTTGTTATATTAAATGGTTAAGTAAGGTCGGGGAATTGTAATAAGGGTGCATTGCATAGAATGTCTTTTAAAGTCTGAAAGGCTTCTTCGGTTTTGTTCGACCATTCCGATGGTACATCTTTTTGCAGCAATTTTGTTAATGACTTTGCAATTGCAGCGAATCTTTCAATAAATCTGCGGTAATATCCGGCTAAACTAAGAAACTGTCGCACGTTCTTTGCATTTTTCGGTTGTGCGAAATCTTTTACAGCTTCTATCTTTTTTTCGTCGGGACTAAGTCCTTTTTCACTCAAACGATGTCCTAGATAATTCACTTCTCTTTTTAGAAATTCGCACTTGTCGGTTTGTAACTTCAATCCGGCGTCTCGAAGTCTGTTTAATAGTAGGATCAATTTTCTATCGTATTCTGCCAGTGTGTTTATATATACCAGAATGTCGTCCAGGTACACAAACAATTCTCTGTCTTGTAGTCCTCTTAATAAGGTGTCCATTAACCTTTGAAAAGTGGCGGGTGCATTTTTCAACCCAAAAGGCATACGAATGAATTGATAGTGTCCAAATGGCGTACTAAAAGCTGTTTTATGTGCATCTCTTGGGTCCATTTTAATTTGGTGCAACCCTGATGCAAGGTCTAGTACGGAGTAATATTTTGCACCTCCTACTTGGTCAAATATCTCAGTGATAATCGGCAGTGGATATGCATCGCTTTCTGTTTTTTCGTTCAAAGCTCTATAGTCAAGCACCATTCGCCATCTTGGTCGACCTTGTGAGTCTGCTTTCTTCTTTACAATCCAAATTGGGCTATTAAATGGAGAATCGGAGTTCTCTATCACCCCTTGGTTTAATAAATCATTCACCTGTGTATCTATTTGTTCTTTGAGCGAGTGAGAAAATTTGTATTGTCGTGCATTGATTAGTTCTTCACCTGTGGTTTTTATTCTATGAGTTATAGTATCTGTTCCAGGCAATGAATCTCCGGGTAGAAAGAAAATATCGCGATTTTTTTCGAATAAATGCTGTACGTATTCTTTTTGAGTTTCATTAAGGTGATCTGTCCGTATTATATCTCTTATAGATGCGGTTTGCACGGAAGTTAAGCTTTCCGTGGAGAAAACGGTGTGTTCATTATTTACTCCCTTTGAGGGGATATTCAGTTCTTCAAATATTAGTTCTTGCGTAAGTGAATAAAGCGTCTTTGTGGATATGCTCTCATTATCGAAGTAATTATTTAAAAATTCATTCGTATCCTTATCATCTATGTGTAACAATTCTTCGTTCAGCCTTTGTTGTTCATTGTCTGTTTCGCTCTCGTTGCTCTGATTATCGGTAGATGCGTTCGCGAGTAACGAGTCTACCAAATGGTCTATTCCTCCTTCTTCCAATTCCGTGGCTAAATTTTTGCGAAGCATCTCTGGTGATACAAATTCAATCGGTTGGTCGTGTGTATGAAGAAAATCTAGTCGTTTCATTTCGTAGTTTAGTATTACTCGAACGTCGCTTGGATATCGTGCCCCCAAAATACCGGAATCGGTATTGGAAAATGATCGGAGACGACGTGCAAACAAGAGTTTCCTCCCAAAACTTTAAGTTCCTAGTGTGGAAAATTGTTCTGAGCTTATTCCCCTCAAGAGTCCTTTCTGTGACTCATCGATTTTGAACTGATGGGGTATGGTTCCTATTTTTATTAAATTTCCTTCAGATCCTGTGTCTACTAAGAATCTACATTTGCCGCCCATTGGGTTCTTGGTAATCACGGTATACAATAACTCCATTTCCTGTTCGACGTGGATATTCATAATACTATATGTAGGAATGTTCGTCGTCTGGGCAGCTATGATGAGTTGTTTATGGCTAAAGATTAATTCGGCGTTGGTATCTGTTAAGTATGATTAGTAGTTAATATGATTTGACCTTCCGCAAGTTTGGCATAATAGCGCTTGGCTTGGTCTGAGTTTTTTCCAACATTCTGCAAACGTATGACCTATTATATTGCAGTAGCCACAAGATGTACTTCTCGGAAGAGTTAGATTATTTATCTGTCTGGGGTAAATATTTTGTTTGTTATGTTTATGGCGTATTTCTTGCCTTCTAAATAAATTCTCTCGAGCTTCGAGTCTTCGTTCTACTGCTATCGCGTCTTTTACTACGTCCTTGATAGCTTCATTCTCTTTCAGTCTAGTTTCGATTTCGGGTTTTAATCCTACTCGAAAAATACTATGATTGCGTTTTCGATGCTGTGCTTGAAGGCGGCTGTATTTGGTGCTTTGGTGATGTTTCGATTTACTTCATAAATTTGAGAGCCGATGTCTCTCATTCTATTCGCGTATCTTATAACTGATTCATGTTCACCCTGGTATTGACTACTCAGTTCGCCAAGAAGTTGGTGCACGTTTTTCGATTGGGCGTAAAAGTCCTTTAAATGTTCTTTAAATTCTTCAACTGTGGCGAATGCGTACCCAGATATTATTTCTCAGGCTTCACCCAAGAGTTTTCTCTTAAGTAATTTCATGAAGCTTTCTTCGAGATTATTGCTTATCAGTTCCCTAGCTTCTGTACAGTATTCTAAGAAATGGCTAAGGGGAATATTTTTCCCGTCAAATTCAGGTTTAAATTAACAAATTTTAGTGCTTCTTTCAAAGATATGGTTGTTGATTGATCCTTCGCCATTTTAGTACTTGGTAGGTGTTCAGCTATTAAGAAATCACTTATCAGGTGATAAGTATGGTCTAACCGTCTTTTGTTCGGCGAGGTCTATAGAGTCACCGGAGAACGATAAGTTTTCAGCGGTAGATGAACCTGTCGGTATGGGACTGACATTTTCTATATTTTGTTCGATACTCGATTGTTCTCGAGGCGTTGATGTGCCGAATGGCGTGATTTTAACTTCTTTTAAGTCTTTCGTAGGAGTTCTGAATTCGTCCTCCCTTGGTTGATTTTTTTTAATTTTAAATCCTTTCGAATGGTGAGGTTGGGTTATTAATTTGTTAATGTTAATTCATTTGTTTAATTTGTAGCATCCCGATTGAGGCTTTTCGACGATTTGTTATATTCATTTGTTACGTTCTCCCTCCTTTTTTTATCATTAAATGGTTTGTGTTTTTCTTTTGAAAATTTTTATTAATTTTTGATTATTTAATCCCACTTCTAGTCGTGAGGCTTATTCCGTTAAGGAAAGTTGTTCAAAAGCTTTTTCTAAGCTTTCTATAGTTTCAGTATCCTGCCTTTTAGGTAATTTGTGTAGGCTTATTATAGCGTTTATAATTGTAGCAAAAATTGTTTGCTACAAAATCTCTTTGCTTTTTCTTTAGGAAGATTATAATTTGTTGTTCTCTTCTTTCTGATTTTGTTAATTCGTCCTGCTCTTCTGCGAGGAGGGAATATATTTGTTATATCGTATTTTTCAATTGTTTATTTTCGGTTTGTTCCTTATTCAGAGCCTTTTCCAATTGGTCTATTCTTTTATCTAAATAGTTCCCGAATTCCCAACGGTCATGATCGTTGCCGATCCATGCATTAATGCAATATTTTATTCTAGGCGTTGTAACCTAGTGTCTGTATAGATGTAAAATATAGTGTATTTTGCAAAGGTATATATATATATTTCACTGTACGTGGTTTTTATACATTTCATTATAGGTTGCGTTTCAATTTATTTTTTATTTTTTGTATATAGTGGAATACATATATATATATATATATAATATATATATATATATATATATTTATGCGTATATATATGTATCTATATATATATGCGTTATGTCTATTGTTTACTTTGTGATTGTATTTTTTTTCAGGTTTACTTTAATGACATTATGGTGAGCATAAGGATTCGTCAGGTATGTTTTCAAAATAACCTTTTCAATGCTTGAATTTGTATTTTTATTTTAAATGTTACAAATTCATTTATTTATATGTAATTTGTTTAATTTGCCAGGCTTCTTGTTTCCTGAACCGTAATACTTCTTTGGGTCTCGAATATTGGCATGAGATGCATCCCAGGCAGTCCTCTGTTGGGAGTTTCCGCTCCTCGAAACATTTCGCACAAGTGCTTCTGTGCTGGATTTCTACAATGGCATCGATGGAGAGCAGCGGGTACTGGTGTTGTACCTCCAGGTCACCTAGTGTGCCCTTAATGCCATAAATGGTTGTGAGAACGTTACCATCGAGTGGTTCAAAGTTGTGATTTTCTGTGGAAAGTTTAGGGATAGTGTAGTGCTTGGACCAGCACGCTGAGCACTTTTCCCTTATTTTGCCTCCCAAGCAGTGGACACAAAGTGTTTGAACAGCTTGGTGCGTTTTTCTGGGCTGAGTATCTGACAGGCATCAGCAAATGCCCCTTTGATTTGGGCAGTGCAATCGCCGAGCAGTTCGTCTCGACGGAGAGCCTTCAACCTGGTTTCTTTCTGTTTTCGCAGCTGTCTACGTTTTTTCTGGGATGCTTTATTAGCCTTCTTCACTGTCTGGTACCCTAGATTATCCACTAAACAAAGAGAACTCAGGTAGTACTTTTCTTTTGTTTGTTCTTTTTTTTAGAGAGAGAGAGAGAGAGGGAGGGAGATTTCCCACGTAAGAGAAAATAAAATTTACAAAAATCAAAAGATATCCATAAGATGTGAGAATAATGTCAGATTAACCTGAAGAACAAAAAAGGTAATACCGACTAACGCCACACCTTCTTTAGGATACGAATCCCAAAGTTGGATATAAACATTCGTTTGAGCTGGCCTGGTATTAATACTTTAAGCGGGCTACTTTGAGTTGATGTTCGTGATTTAAGACGCCACCTAGTGGCCGCTGGTGAAACTGATTGTTAAAATCATTAACTAATTTATTGATGAAAGTAAAATGATTTTCAATAAAAGAACATAGCTTATGCCCTTCTCAAGATAATATAGAATGTATATATCAAATTTCAGAACAATCGATTCCGTAGTTTTTTCGGTTATCGTGTACAAACAAAAATACGCTTTGTATTTATAAATTAGTATGATATGAATGATATCATATGGTATGAAGTATGATATGATATGATATGATATAATATATTTAACTATAACAAGTTAATCAATATGATTGTAAGAAATTCTACGTTCGGTTTTAAAACTTACCTTCACCTAGTTGTACAGTTTGCCAAATCCATCAGAATTGAAAAATCTGGAAATTGCAATCTTGAAATCCATTTTTGAATGGTAAAAAAGGTTATTGGAGTGACCAGTTTAATACAATTGAAAACAACATTTAAAAAGAAATGTCATTTTTTGACACGTAGCACTTTTTTAAAATAAAATTTTCAATTGCACGCCGTACTGCCAAATCCCATCGGATAATTTTAAAAAACCAAAGAATTAAGTTTGTTTTAGATTCGAAAAAAAAGAACTACAACATTGATCAAACTAATGTAGTAAAAAATTGAATGTATATAAAGAAAAGCATAAATTCATATAGAAGTAGTAGAATCGCTGATGGAACTAATGCCCAAAATAAATAAATCAATTTTTAGAATTATATATTAACACTGAAATTTGAATTTGAAATTTCGACATTTTGTCATGATTTAAATAGATCAAATAAATAATAGTTTAAGGAGGTTGTACTTGTTGACGTATCAAAGAGGGGCCCCAATAGAAATTAACTGCAATTTGTTTGCTTAAATAATTAATAATTCACAAATGTAAATTAGTAAAAAAACAAAACACAATTTATATTGGATATCACTTCTAACAATTTATATTGAAATTTACATTTTTGGTTATATGAAATGGTATATATAGATATATGTTAATTTAAATAATTTTGATTATTTTTAAAATTAATTTTTGTAAATAAAAATCGATAAGACCATAACTCTACATATATACTGAAAATCCCTTATAATATTAAAATAATTTGATTTATGTTTGACAATTCAATAAGCAAGAGAAAAATCTGAAAATTTTAGACTAAAAAGGGTTTAATTTAACAAATTTTTTGGTTATTTTCATGTTTTTATTTGAACATTCTGTACAATTCATGTTTCAAAATAATTATACAATTTACTTCTTGCATAGAAAAAAATAGAATATTCAAAAAAAAAATCAAATTATTCTTATAATTTGTTTTCACAAATTATTTTTAGTATGATTTGGCATACAACCATCTTATAAAAGAAGACACACACACACACAGAGAGAGAGAGAGAGAGAGAGAGAGAGAGAGAGAGAGAGAGAGAGAGAGAGCATTTTTCACGTGAGAAAAATTTAAAAATATACAAAAATCAAAAGATATCCATAAGGTGTGAGAGAAGTGTCAGATTAATCTGAAGAACAAAAAAGGTAATACCGACTAACGTCACACCTTCTTTAGGATACGAATCCCAAAGTTGGATATGAACATTCACTTTTTTTTTTTTTGTGACGCGGGGAGGGAAATCTTCTAAAGACACCTCTCTAAGAGAGGTAGTGTCGGATTCATGGAGCCTTTGCTCGCATGACTACCGACTAAAACCCCTCCCCGCAGGGATTCCTACCCAGAGGTATCATTCCCTTTACCTGTTGGGATAAAATATTATTAAACGGAACGGTGTAGGGGGTGGGGGAGTAAGAGTGGGATGTGGATAGGGGAGGAATTGGTGAGTTTTCCAGGCCTTGGGAAAGTATTGATGTCTCATCATTGCGTTTACGATATTGCAGATGAACATGATATGTTTGTGGGGGAGGATTTTTAGTGTGTTGTTATTGATTTTGTCAGAACCAGGGGCTTTCTTGTTTTGAAGACTGCGAATGATGTCGCGTATCTCTTTGGGGGAGGTAGGGGTGATGTCCCTGTTTGAAGGGAGGAAGTGTTGAGCTGTCTGGGTGACATGCTCATGAAAGCGTGAGAGTTCTGGTGCGCTGGGTAGAGGTGAGCACTGATTGCTGAGAGATGATGCGAAGATCTCGGGCTTTTCTTCAGCGAGTGAGAAGGTTTGGCCATATTGCTTGAGTCATGGAAGGCAAGGGCGACTGCCTCGTATAGGTTTTATCACCGTCCAGAGGTTTTTGGGGTGAGTTTCGGCTTCAATGATGAAATCGTTGAAGCGACTGTTTCTTAGCTCGTTTATCGGAGAGTGGATGTCCCTTTGTAAGGAGTTGAGTTGGGTTTCGAGAAGTGGAGTTCTAAGATATTGCCATTTCTTCCCGATTCTATTCTTTTGCTTAATTAGCTTGAAAATACCGTCGGGGAGTTTATTATTAGTGCCCTGTGGAGGGCGGGAGAATGTAGAGATTCTAACAGCGTGGGTGATGTCATTAGACAGGGAGGTGATCCCTTCCTCGATTTGAGAGATCGATAATATGGGTCTGCATCGGAAGTCTGATGTCCCTAGGTTGAATTTGAGATGTAGCCAGTCGATGTGTTCTGTGTGTGACGGGAGAGAGATGTGTGATGCATGGAAGGCGAGGATCACCGGGCTGTGGTCTGAGCTCAGTGCACAGATAACCCGGGGGTCGCTTAGGGGTGTGATATTTTTGGTGAGAAAAATATCGAGAATGTCTGGTGTTTTTCTGAGGAGGGCACGGCCGTTCCTGTTTCTGGAACCGCAGCCCCAAGAGGGGTGCTTAGCATTTAGATCCCCGACGATGATTGTGGGGGTGTTGCTGCTGAGAAGCAAGGCAAGATCTTTAAAGTTGTTTAGGAGTTGTGGAGGGTTATAGCATGCAATTACCCTCAAGGGACCTTTTTGGAGCGAAATTTCAACCCCTATTGTCTCGCAGATGGAGGTAGTTGTAATTCCACGGTGGCGGTAGGATTTGTGGACGAGGATTGCCACGCTCCCACCGTTAGAGTGCTCTCTGTCCTTCCTATACGTGATGCAGTTTGAAAGGAAGAGTTTGTGGGATGGGTTGAGGTGGGTCTCTGTGATGCAGGCGATCCCGATGTTTTCCTCCTCCAAGAGTTGGAGGAGTTCTAGAGATCTATTTCTGCAGAGGATGCCGTTGGTGTTCCAGTTGAGGATCTTTATCTCGAAATTAGCCATTATTAGGTCTGCAGAGAGCGGCGGTAATGTTCGTGACGAACTGCATTATGATGTTTTGCAGTTCGGACGCAATGGGAGGCGAGCTGATTTGCAATGGTGCCGCTGATGCTGCACTGTTGCTCACTATGCTCGCATATGTGGTGCGGGTGGGGTTTACCCGATTTTTATGAGGATTGGAGGTGATGCTCTTTTTCTGTATGAGCGCGTGGGGGGGTGTTACCGGTTTTGGGGACATTTACCGGCTTCACTAGTTTTTGGGGGAGCTTGTCCTTCTTTTGGGCTTTGGGGCAGCCCCTGTAAGTTGCCCTGTGCTCTCCTTTACAGTTAGCGCAGGTGGGGCGCGCGTCTTTATTGTCTTTTAGAGGACATGACGGAGTGGCGTGATTTTTTCTGCAAAAAGCGCAGGCCCATGTAGTGTGACAGTAGTTTGCCGTGTGATTATATTTGAGGCAACGCCGGCACTGCGGCGTGCATTTCGACTTCCTCTTTGCCTCCACTTTTATGTTGAGGCCACCGATGGTGCTAAAGTCGAAGATTGACTTAGCGGCGGTTGAGGAGGAGTCTAGGTGAACGGCCACTAGTGGCCAGATTTTTTCGCCGCTACGCATTCGGTGAATTCGTCGTGGGGTGTAACCTTTCGAATTTAGTTCATTCAGAGAATTCCGATTGAGAGAAGGCTGGATCTGTTGTAGTGGTGGTTATTATATTTTGTAGGCGGTCAATGTGATCCCGGAGGCCGATGATAATTTCTATCAGCTTTTGGGGGGGAAGACCGTCGAGGTCGGTGGTAAGGCCGGTGTCCATGTCCATGGAGTCGGACTTACAAATGAGTGGAGGAAGGTTGCCTCCAGTTTGTGATTGGGGGGGGGAGAGGAAAAGGTGGGGTGTGGGAGACTATAGCTCTGAAGAAACATTTAAATATGTAAATATAAATATAAATATAGGAATGATTAAATTCTAAATAAATAAATAAATATATATATATATATATATATATATATATATATATATTAGTTATAGAATTAGTTAAAAATGAGGTAAGTCAAATATAAATTATATAAGTTTAATTTAAGAGAGGTTAGTTTGAGTCTAAGATAGATGGAAATTTAAATTAAAATCAAGTTTAAAGTTAAAATTGAATTAAAATTAAAATTAAAAAATTGAAAAATTAAAGTTAAAAAATTTTTGAGGTTAGTTTTAAAAAGTTTTAAGAGTTTCTTACAAACATATATTTCATAAATTATATAAATTGTAAATTACAAGTTATGTAAGAGATGAATGAGAATTGATGTGTCGATGATATGTCATGATGTCTCATGCGATGATCATGAGGATGCCACGACACGTGACGGTGTGCCTGTCTCTTGTATCGATGACCATGGAGATGTTTAGGTTATTATTATTTGTTATATTTTATTAGTTGTTATAGGTTTGACTCCAATTGCTTAATGCCAAGTGTTAATATCTCGGACGAGCCCCAAAAATTTTAAGTTCATGTGACGTCTGGGCATATTCATACTTTTTAGCACATTAACTTTATTCGAAGTGCACACGTATATCTTCTCATATATACGCCTGTGTGCCTTCGAATGTACCTTGGCTAGTTTCGAGCCTGGAGTTTCCTCCACTAGCTCGGGATTATTAAACAATTGAAGGGAAATGAAGATTTATTTAAGGTATAATAAAATGAATAAATAAAATGAAGATTTATTTAAGAGTTGGCTACGTTAATTTATATAGACTGAAGTCCAAGGCTCTGTTTAGATACGAATTCCCTTCGTTTTAAAGGAAAGAGGTATCTGCCTCGGCCTGCCGGCCTAGTTCCCTATTAGAGAGAGAGAATGTATGTGTGTATGTAGAAAAAAAGAAAAGGGGCACGTAAAACTCTAGCTTACATTTATATATATAGGTGTATACAAATATATATACTTTTAATGTTTATCTGTAATATATTTTTATTGCTTAATAAAATTAATAATATTTTATTATAATTATTAGCTCGATGTTACACACCAAAGGTGAATCTAAATTTAAGGTGGTAGGGGCAGTCAGGTTGTCGTTGACTGAATATTTTTTTTATTATTTTTATTTTATTTTATTTATTATTTTATTTTTATTTTATTTTATTTATTATTTTATTTTTATTTTATTATTAATTTTCTTTTTTTTAATTTTTAATGATCTATTATTTTTAATTTTTTATTTTTTATTGTAGTAATAAGTTTTATTTCAGATTCTTTGGGGGTCAATATAAACAAGGACAATCTGTCATTATTTGAGCTAATATACTATATTATAAAGACTGTAAGACCGATGAAAATATTAGGTTGTCAAATATCTCTCTTCCGCCTTCTTGTCTTATGACATGCGCGGCTATGTACAAAGAGCTACAGAGCTGGTATTTGGTAATACTATACATCATTTGAAAGGTCTTGACATAACGTAAAAAACGACGCTATGCATCATTAGTTTGGATATTGCGTTTAAAAGTTATAGACGTGTAAACATGGAGTTCACTAACGCCGAAATTCGCGCTATTTTAAAGTTTTCCTTCGTCAAAGGCAAATCCGTTAGAGAAATGTTCCCTGACATTAATGGTATTTTGGGGATGGCACACTATCACTTCGAACCGCAGAGAAATGTTTTCGACGATTCAGAGCCGGTGAAAAGACACCATGGATAAGCCGGCCGGCGGAAGACCTGTGACGACGAATATCGATCAAATCATGAAATTTATCGAGTTAGACCGGCATGTGGCATCTCATGACATCGTCCAGGAGATGAGAGTTAGTCACCAAACCATTTTAAATCATCTGCAGAAGGCTTGATACAAAAAAAGCTTGATGTTTGGGTGCCGCATGATTTGACGCAAAAAAACCTGGACCGAATCAACGCCTGCGATGTGCTGCTGAAACGGAACGCACTCGACCCACTTTTGAAGCGGATGGTGACTGGCGACGAAAAATGTATTACATATGACAATATCAAGCGAAAACGGTCGTGGTCTAAAGCCGGGGGTTTGGAAGGAAATCATCCACTATGAGCTGCTTCCATATGGACAGACGCATAATTCTACCATCTACTGTGAACAACTGGACCGCTTGAAGCAGGCTATCAACCAGAATACTCCACAATTGGCCAACAAGAAGGGTGTAGTGTTCCATGAGGACAACGCCAGACCACAAACTTCGTTGATCACTCGTCAGAAGCTACGCGAGTTCGGATGGAAGGTTTTATCGTATCCACCATATAGCCCGGGCATAGTGCCAAGTGATTACCACCTGTTCCTGTCCATGTCGAACGCCCTTGGTGGTGTAAAGTTGGACTCAAAAGAGGCTTGTCAAAAGTGGCTGTCCGAGTTCTTCGCAAATAAGGAGAGAGGTTTCTACAAGAGGGGTATTATGAAGTTGCCGTCTAGATGAAAACAGATTATCGAACAAAACGGCGCATATTTGAAGTAAATCAGATCACTGTAACACTTTCTAAAGCATTGAATAAAAGGCAAAAAAGCGGAAAGGAGATATTTCACAACCTAATATTTATTAATTTAATTCAGAACAGTCGACGTAAGTACAATTTTTAATTCTGATCATGGAATGAATCTATTTTGATCGCATAATATTATACCATATAAACTGCCATTATCTATGTATATATTATGCGATATATATTCATTTAGTATGCAATGAATATAAATCATTTTATATCTACTAATCATTTCAGTGTTTAAACTAATTAAAGATATTTTTCCTCTTATACAAGCAAGTGATTTTTGATAATATTACAATTACCACCGTATATGCGGTTTCTATTATTATTAATGTAAATATTAATACTATTATATTTTTCATAGTACACATATTTATAGATGTAAAAAATTTAGTTTTTTGGTACAAGGTGAAACAAATATATTGAAAACTCAAATCATATCTTTATAAATGAGAACTTACTATACTTTATATCATTCCAATGTAAATTTTGATAGATCTTACAGAGTTCACAATATAATTATTAAAATAGTTTTTCTAAAATGAAGTCCTCTCATTTAAAACAGTTTCTTTTTTACATTCTATCGATTAATTTGATTAGTAATGGTAAGTAATTTATTTATTGACTCAATATTAACGAATATGATTTGTAGTAAAAAGTGTTATTGATTTTATGTATTATTTATATATGAATAATTATAGTAAAATGATACCAAAAATTTATATTAGGAGGGGAACATAGTCTCCGACCTTCACGTTTAGATGGCTATATAAGTAATTCGAAAAGTCAGATGTGTAGGATCTAGTACATGTAAACATTATAATTTTTTGATCAGTGAAAAACGAATCGTGATGAATCGTTTTTCGACATGTCCTTACGCACTACTTGGATTTGAAAAAAAATGTATCAAAAACTTATCGATTGCTTCAAGAATTTTATGGCGAATAAACCTCAAAACTTACAACATGTAAAGAATGGTTTCAGTGGTTTAGAAGTGGAGATACTGTTGTTAATGACAAAGAACGTTCTGGACAACCAAAAAAGTTTGAATATAGTGAATTGCAAGCATTATTGTACGAAAACTCAGCTCAAATACAGAAAGAACTCGCTAATATATTAGAGATCAGTGATGAAGGAGTTGGCAAACGTTTACATGCAATGGGAAATATTCATAAATAAGGAAAATGAATGCCACACGATTTGAGCGAAAGTACCATTATGAATCGAACAACATCCCACACTCTTTGCTTGACAGGTAAAAAAGAAGTTTTCTGTGTCGTATTGTGACTGGTGATGAAAAGTGGATCTACTATGACAATCCTAAGTGCAAAAGTCATGGGTTGACCCAAGCCAGCCATCTACATCAATACTCAAATGGAAATCCACGGCCAAGAAATATTGCTGTGCATTTAGTGGCACCTATAGGGTGTGCTGTACTATGAGCTCCTAAAATCGAATAGACACATCACTGCTGAGGTATGCAAACGTCAATTCAATAATATGCAACAGAAATTGATCGAGCATAGATCAGCAATGGCGAGCAATAAGCGCAAAATCATTCTCTTGCATGACAACGCTTGTCCGCTTGTTTCGAATGCTGTCAAAAACACCCCGTTGGAGCTCGAATGGGAAGTGTGGCCGCACTTAGTGTACTCGCCAGATATAGCATCTTCTGATTACCAGATTGATGCAGCACGACGTCGTGGATACGCACTTCCGATATGTTCAAGAAGTGCGAGAATTTGTGGATGCTCGGATTGCGTCGAAACCTTCATCGTTTTTTCGCCACGGTATTTCTAAATTGCCAGAAAAATAGGAAAAAGTAGTAGAAAATAACGGAAAAATTTTTGATTAAGCTAACGTCTATCTATTTTCCATCATAAATGTCCTTTTTCCCTGAAAGAAACTAAATCCGCCTCCGAAATTATTTATAAAACTAATATTTCTTTTAAAATAATAATTAATGAACTAATAATATTAATGATTATATTAATTATAATAATTATTGTTCAATATTAGTTTCGTCTAACAAGATTAGGTAAATAAAACATTATTTAGTAGCTTAGAACATACGAAAGGCTATATTTATTCACTTAAATATATTACCTGAGTTGAGTACATTACTGCGTGACATATGAGTTAAGAGTAAGCCCGGATACTGCCGCACGAATACAGCGGTATGCGCATATATACATATCTTAACTTATAGCGCTACTGTACCTAAGCATTTGATCACGTATCTTACTTTATGTAAAATAAAATCTTAGTCATAACATGGGTAGGCATTTCATCTGATAGCAAATGCATCAGACTAAACAATTTTCTTTTTATAGAATCTCAAATAAAAAGGTATCTCAGATGAATATGTTTCGAACGTGAATGATAGATATTATTAGCTGGCATCTCTGCTCTTTTATTATGATTCTATAATATTACTTTTACATCTAATGTTAGTTCAGCCAATAAATTCTTGATAATGTTCCATTTGCTCGATTGATAAGGTAATAGTTCTTTGCTTTTGTGTTTTTTATAGTATTGGCGACCCTCTTAATTAAAAAATATATCCAGTAAAGGATTTCCTATCGAACGAATTTGAGTTAGAATCCGCGTCTAGAAATCCTTGGATACTGAAATTATTCTTTATCTCACATACTAATCCTATATGTACAGTTCCTTTCAAGTATCTAACCACACGTTTTCTTACGGCCCAATGTTCTTTAGAATAACAATTATTAAATTGTGATAAGAAAACAACGGTATGCATAATATCGGGCCTGGTAGCTAAAGCTATCTAAATTAATGTTCCTATTAGGTCACTGTAAGGTAATACACATTTTACATCGTCTTTTATTATCATCTAGTTGATTAATTTTTTTCTTTTGGTATAAACAAATTTTAGTATTAGTTTTAACGATTTTTATTCTTATAAATCTGTCACTTATCTTAAAGCTTTAATATCAAATTTTCTCTTCAGATTTTCTTTTAGTTCACTTAATTTTGCTTTATTATTATGCGCAATTAACATATCATATACATATACAACAATTATAATTATTTAATTGTTAATTATGTCATAATCCATGCATGGTTCTACTTTTGAGGAGTTTAAATCTAAATTTTTTAATATATTATCTAATTTATCATTCCAAACTTTTTCTGCTTGTTTTAAACCGAACAAAACTTTTATTAATAAACAAATTTTCTTACCTGAGTTGATTTTACATACCATTTTTTTAGCTTTAACATTAAGTATCTTATCCTTTTCACTATTTATTACTTGTTCTAAAAAGTCTTTAAGTAGCGGAGGAATTTTCATAGACATTAACTCATTTAATTTGCCGTTTAGGTATGCACAAGTTACGTCTAACTGTTCGATTTCAACATCTAAATAGGCAGCGAGTGCCACTAAAATTTGTACAGACTCGTGTCTTACGATTGGAGCAAATGTTTCAAAATAGTGAAGACCTTGGATTTGTCCAAAATCTCTAGCAACTAGACGAGCTTTTATTGTTTTGACTATACCATTTTCGTTCGTTTTCTGTGATAATATGAGTCTAGAATCAAGCGTATTAAATACATCAATTTTTTTTAACAACGTCCCATGTATAACTTTTTATTAATTGTAGGAACTGTTTCTAATTTGCATCATTCCATTCTGCACATCATTCGTTCTCCTTCATTTCTGTCTGTATACTACTTGTTAGTGTTTTATAAATCTCTTTTACCGTTCCAGTCTACCAGATCTTTGTAATGTAGGTCTTCCAGGCAGGCGTTTTTCTATAATTTTTTTTTCTTTATCAGCATCTGTAATATTATAATCATAATTTTTATTCGTCAAAATAATTTGGATTTCTTTAAAGTTTTCTATGTTTTTATAACTAATATTACCTTTTTTACTTGTTACAAATACATCTGCTTCTATGAATTTGAGGTCATCGCTTCTATCAATTTGCACCCTAATAGATTATATTTATTAATTGTAGGTATCAATATTTATTTACATTTATTAAATAGTGCGTCAGTATTTCCGTGTTCCTTCAAATTGTCCTTCTCTTTAAATTTATATTGTGAGTGCTGTTTACTTTGCGACGGTGTCGCAAGATCGTCGGACGCTGCAGGCGTGATCTACGGTACGGGCAAGAGGTGACGTGTCCTGCGCGCTGTTGTCGAGTTCGTGCACAGCGACCTGGCGTCTTTATGACGTGCGCGAGGGACGCGAGTCAAGATGTAGCTGGCCCGATTCAGCACATGGCACGCAGCGAACATGCGGCGCATGAAACGGGGTCCACAGCGTAGCGCGCATGGATTGGAAAACTGCTTGGCGTTGCCGGAAAGAACGGGGAAGAAATAGTGTGTGTTTGCGCGGCGTCGTTAGAAGGCGCGTTGTGCAGTCAGGTGGGTTGGAGTCGTGACGTGAAAAGGAGAAGCGGGGATACACGTGCAAGAGTGAGATAGAGAGAGTGTTTGCGCGCGTGAAGAAGAAAATGGGCGCATGAGCGGGGTATAGAGTTCTTGACGCGTGAGCGGGACTACAACAGGATAAAGGTGTCACATGTGGGAATCGTCCATGAATTGCCTACGGTAAAACGCGATAGCAGGACGACAATTGTGGCCCACCGGGACCGACTGCGTGAAGTGGATTGCGCGCGAGGAACGGTGTGCAAAAGGTGGCCGGTGGCGACGCCACGAGCGGGACTGCGTCGAGCACGCCCCTCCCCACGCACCGAACAGTTGTGCCGTTAGAAGGACGAGGACGACGTGTTGACGTCCGGGTGTATGTATCCGTGTATAATTAAAGCAATTGACATTTATTGTAAAGTGAAAGAGCACTAAATAAATTGTGCCCGTGGTACGGTCCAATAAATACCATGTCACAACTTATTATGGCCGAAAGAATTAGAATTTTAGAATTAGAATTTCAATTATTATAGCCTAAGGCCTAATGGTCCTTCATAGGCCAGCATAGAAATATTACGATTATAGGTAATCGATGGTTTGTTGATTTCTACAACTACTACCTTCGTTTGAATGGTCTGAGGCATTGCCGATTATCGCTAACTCTCTGCTGCGGGAAGCCGTATCAGCTGATTTGATTCGTTTTTTACGAATCATATTTTATTATGTTAACTACAGATGGCACTATGAACAATTCGAACATTTTCACGTACTCGTTCTTGCTAAAACAAATATTAATTAAAATAATATAATTTTTATAGGCACTCGAAATGATCGCAAAAATAAAGTTTGATACACAGAAACAGTTTGCAGCTATCGTTGAACTATATAGTTGCCGTCGAAGTCATCTCTGTAATTACTTTAGTTTCTTGTGCGAAGCTTTCAATATGGCGAGCAAGTAAGCGTCTTGTCGTCTATCTTAGTCTATCAAACTGTTTGATGTACAATAAGCACTAAGCAGTCGATGATCTATCCACCTACAACAATTAATTTCCCCAAAAAATGTTGAACAACAAAAATTATTATTTATGTTAAGAGCGATGTGAAGCATTGTGTGAAATACCCATCCAGAGGCGAAAGAGAGGAGAGAGAGAGATCATTTATTGTGATCATTGCCGCTATCGAGCTTTTATATTCTTGCTTCATATTCGTCTAGTACTTTGACGTTTGAAAGTCCATTGACCGTAGAATACCATAATACAAAGTAAATAATAAGTACCTCCGTATTTGCTAATTTCTCTTTAGTATCAAAGAAATTTTTCACATGATTTTTTATATCGTCGTTTTTTGACATCCTGTGTAGTGTAAGTTATTCTTTTTTTATACAATGTGCTCACTTCACTGAATAGAATTTAGTTTCCACAAAAATATTTATTATTACGCTGACAGAGACACTACTAGCCCATAACCTGTTTAATATTAGTTTCTACTAACAATTAGGTAAATAAAATACTAATATACAATACTAATATAAAATACAACGTACTAAAGGATATATTTATTGACTTAAATATATTACAAGAGGTGAGTACATTGCGGCTCTACATATGAGTTAAGAATGAGCCCCCATACTGACGGAATGAATCCCCCATACGGCGACCTGCGCACATATGCATATATCTTATAGAGCTACTGCACCTCAACCTTTGTCATGATTCTTACAGTTTCCTTCCTTATCACTTGAGAGCATGCGTTGATAAATCAACTATAACATAATAATTTTTCAAATGAACTATGCAATCTCTGAATTCAAAAATAGTAACAGTCTAATTTCATAATGAAAATAAATACCTTCGGTTATAGCTAAGCTTTCTAGAAAATTATTGATTTTATGCATGGATCATAGAAAATAGAACAATAGTTTTCTGCGCTGGCTGAATATATTCCCAAGAATAGGCTTCTATCTTCCTTAGGATTTCAGCTTCGACATGCGTCAGTTTTACCTTACTTGTGAAAATGCCTATGATACAGTAGATGAGTGTGAGCGGTTATAGATTTGTTGGACCAAATGTAATTTTCATCAACGATGGCAAGTGACAGAGTGCTTGACATGAATTACGGCATTTCGCAGGATTATTTCTGATGGGAGTTTCCTATTTTAAATCACTTGTGATTTTGTCTTGATCGAGACTGTTAATATTTTCCCAGCTTCTCGTATATGTGAGACTTCAGGTTAATTAATTTCCATTTCAATATTAAGTTACTTACATTGTCACCATATATGATAGCTGTATTACAATGCCTGGATTAGGAGTTGAAACGTAACATGAGAAAGAAACGGTCGCTTGGAATCATGAATGAAGGAATATCTGCGCTTTTTTTCAGATTACTATGTAATGAAGTTTTTTATTTACTTCAGAGTGAAAAGAAAATTTTCACGTCATTCAAGTTAATATTAAAAACAAGCTAAATAAATTATATCATCAATCAACGTTCTAATTTTAGTTTCCTGTTTCTTGTTGTATGTTCTTTTCCTGCAGTATACTTGCACTCAATATTTGCATCGTAAACAATTTAAAATACAACAGTCAATATAATAAGTGAAACCATATTAAAGTCTGCATAAAAAAAAGAACAACATACATCGCAATATACATTGCAATGTGGATTGTACGTAAAATTAGTTTGTTATTGACTGTATGTCCATTTATATCGACATAAATTCTTAATTATTTGGAACACTATCTAAGTGATTATATGTTATAAAACTATATTATTTATACTTAACATATTTTAGTTTTAGCTTTGAAGACTGAAGGAATCCTTAATAGTGCGAGAGCGGATGTTGAAGATTATATGTACCTAGCAGCAATTTATGGAATGCCATTGGATGATACTCACATGCATTATCTTGGTACTGGTGCTGTAATTGATGATTACTTTGTATTATCTGCAGCTAGCCTCATCATAGATGATGACAACGGCTATCATGCATTGAAGCCGATGATCTTTTTTGTTGGTGTAGGATCATCAGATTTAACATCTGGTGAAGGCGAAGTAATATACGCAACAGCCTTTTATCCTTTAGGCTACAATGCTCGTAATGGAGCGGACGACCTGATTGTAATTCAAGTAAGTTTTATTAATACTCCAATTTGTACTGTTAATTATTACTGAACTGATGAAATGCAAAAAATTTTAAAGCGGATTGTACAACTTTCTTATAGATACATTAATATAGACATATAATTAATATCAAAGTCAATTTATAAACAAAAATATTGTTGATAAATCAATATTAATATACAAAAATAACTTATACTAAAATTAAAGAACCTGAAGATGGAGGGTCATATTATTCGAAACATTATAAGATCAAGATATTTTGACTGATGAAAACATTCGTATAAAATGAATAATAATAAAGAATATTAAAAAATGTAACTGTAAAATTGTATATGAATTGTCTTTAAATGTTTGCTATACTAAATATATAGAAAATCAAATTGATCTAATAAAATATGGCGTACGAGATTGAGAATTGCTATAATTATAAATACAACTAGATGAGAGATAGTGTACATTGAATTCAATTAATAGATAATATTTAGAAGTATTCCGATATATTCTTAAGATAATATAATAAAGAAGATAGTGAATTGCGAATGAAATGAAAATTTAACGGCGGCGCTTATGTTTCCTCCTGCTCTCTTTATTTACCATGAAGAAAATTTGGTAGAGAGGCTGTAATATGGTAAAGCTTGTTCTCCATATTGAAATGGTACAGCTATGCAAGGACAACCACTTTTCACTGGCTGATAGTAAAGAGTAAATATGCATGCTGGTATCGCTATCATATTAGTTGCATACGGTGAAACTTTCATTCTGAATTCATTTTTTCTTAGTTTCAATTTTTCATAACGATTTTACTTATCTTTCTACATTTTTTGATTAAATTTATACGAATATTCCTATTTTATAGTTTTTGTTAATAGGAAAGTTAGTATATGGCGATCGCAATAGGATAGATGGAGAATAGTTGAATATTTATGTCAGGTAACTGCATTCGAGAGCGACAGATTTAGTTAGATAAGAATCATCGTAAGATATTCGCTATAATATGGTATATACTGTTAAAAGATAGTTAAAACCTTGAACAGTAGATCTGGTTCGTAAAAATTTCAGATTTTGGGAGCCATGATCTATCTTCATTGTTATGACGATAAATTAATTTCTACATTTCGAGAAGATTTTTAATAGCATTTAATAATTGTAAAATAATTTAGGTAATTACATTATTTAAACCGGGGAAAAACAAATTTATATGGTAAAATCCGGGTATATCGAGAAGGGTATATCTGGTCCAATAGAATTAACAAAATAATATTGGACCCGACACTCTATGTGCTAATATGTGAAGGCTGTTTGTTGAATTTGAGATTCCCGATAATGAAGGAAACATCAGGCTTTGAATTCCCTCCTCTAAATATCTCTCCGTCTAATGTACTCAGTGGAAAATCTTTTTAAGATTTTTAAGTAAAAAGACAATAAGTAACTGCCTTCAAATTCTTATTATTTTCTAATTTATAATGTGAAATAGTGTAAGGATCAAGAAAATGCATAGGATCAAGATATATGAACATAAATACATTATCTGTATGCTTTGCCATCTAGCGTTCTTTAAGATTCTCTCCATTTAAGGCAAGTGAAAGTGCATCCATCACTTTTTTTTCTGTGATCCTATTACACTCATACATGGATAGATGCAAGCGAAACAAGTGGTAGTCAGTTGGTACCAAGTTTTGACTGTAAGGTACGTGAGGTAGAATTTCGCATCCAGTATTGTCCAAATAGTTTTTGACCGAGGTCGCAAAATGTGGCCGAGCGTTTTCGTGATGAAAAATGACGAACTCATCCCCGGTCTCATATTCTGGTCGTTTTTCCTGAAATACGCGCTTCAAACGAATAAGTTGGGTTGTGTACAATGCTCCTTTAATGGTTTGGCTACTCGGAAGCAGTTCGTAGTATATAACACCATTTTGGTCGCACAAGATGTAGACCATGACCATATATACTTGAATATTTGGTGTCGGCACTAATTGGGCGCGATCGCCGGATTTTTATACGATATTCTGCGGTTAGAATTATCCTACTAATTCCATTTTTCATCATCATTTTATAATAACGCGTAAAAATGAAATATTTTTATACCGCTGCAGTAATATTTCCGATGTGTAAAATTGCCACTCAACGTGTCTCGGCTTCGTTTCGTACGGTACCCAGTTTCCAACATTTTGAACGAATCAGCAAATGATACATCAAGTTTTTCTTGAACCTGACATGGATTCTCATCAATCAAACCGTCTAACTCGTCGTCCTCAAAACTTTTCGGCTTTCTGGAGCGGCCCTTGTCTTCAACTTCAAAATCACGACTTTTGAACTGTTTAAACCATTTGCGACACATCCATTCATCAAATGATGTTTCTTTGGCTGGAAACTTGCCATGATTTTCTCAATAAAATGAACCATACCGAAAGAAATTCTCAAATATAATGTTGCTAAGTTGTTCATAGATACACAACCTACAAATATAACACATGAGGTCTGATATTTCTGCCCGGGATCTGCTTGTAATGTGATCCTTTTACAAACGTTGGAAATTTATTTCTACACTCAATATATATTTTTTATAAATGATAATAAACATTTTACGTGCACAAGTTTTAAACAATAAAGTATATTCAATACTAATACAACTGAAATTATAAAAAAAAGTTAATTTTATGCATAAAAGGAATAAGAAAATTAAATAGAAAGTTCGAATTCTAAATTTATTTATATTTAAAATAATATTTTTACATTTATAAGATATTCTTACTTTCGAGAATGTTCATGATTCTATTCATATCAATTATATTATTTGTTATAGTGCTTATGTTTTGATATATCTGAACCTGCCACATTAAGAATTTTCTTTGCATAATTCTATATTAACATTGTTATTGTTCCATGTTATTTTTATAATATCTAAAATAGAATACTTATGATTTAAGAATAAATTTAAGAGGCAATGTGTTTAGTAAAAGAGAAAATAATAATACGAATCTCTACTTGAATCATTACCCTCTCTGGATACATACATGATATTCATCAAAGTCTTCTTAAGAAATCTTTTATAGAAACATTCATTAGATAAAAATAATTTGAATTTTTTCAGTTAAGAGACCCATACCAAATACCAGAGGAAAAAAAAGTCTATCCAATCAGACCTGAAAATAGCAATGAAGATATAAGTGAAGGCATTGTTTCTTCATACGGAGCCCATAATTTCTACGCTGAAATCGATCAAAAGTTAAGAATTGCAAAAGGTGAATATACTGATAATAGTGACTGTGAAGATATGGCAGGCTCTAGACAAATATGTATTCGAATGTTTAAAACTAGTCATGGTTACCCAAGAGGATTATGCTCTGTAAGTTGAAAAATCACATTTTAAAACAAATTAGCAGTAATAATATGTATTATAAGATTATGATTATATATATTAGTTAAAGCTAAAATGATAAGATAAGAATTAAATATTCCAGTATTGTTGATTTACTTAAAGATAGAATAATAAAAACATAAGATGAACATTGAAATAAGAAAGAAACATTTTTATATTCTTCAATATTAAGATTAGTTAATGTTCAATTTCGAATATTTTAAAAAATAATTGGATGTCATTGAGTTGAAAAAGATAACAGTTATGATATTTAATCTTAGATAGTATTTTAGAGTAACCGGAGAACGATTTTCATCTAGAGGAGGATGTTCCAAAATCTACCGGAATTCTGGAAGAAGAATGGGCGTAGAAGAGGAAAAGAAACTAGTAATAGTTTCATAGTGTATTTTATCACCTAATGAACTGAAACAAAAAAATTGAGACTCACAGTTTCCTATATTTTTAAGGATTTTCTTTTTTTTTTATTTCATTAAAATTACTTTTAGAAAAAATTTAAGATCATAACATCAAAAATCATAAAAACCTCATGAGTTCAGTTGAATTTTCATTTCAAGAAACGATTTATAGTTTTTCACATATGTTTAAACATTTCATCTAAAATTTAGTCTAAAATATTTTTAAATCCTACAGCGATCAAAAAGTCATTGTGTTTTTAAAAATTTAGACTTAACTAAAAATTAAATATTTTATAGTTCATCAGTAAATATTTATAAATTTTTTTTTAAATTTTGGATTGTCGTTTTTTTAAAACATAAATTCCGTGAATTGTTAAAAAATCATAACTGTGAGAGCAATCATGAAATAAGTATAATGTATCTGTCTTCTTTGTTTCTTGAAGACTTTATAATTGAATCAATTACGAGAGCTTATTTCAATGTCAATTACAAACATTCAAGTAGAAACATAAAAAAAAGAAGAAGGTTTTAAATTTATTATCTCTTGAAGGGTAGCAGAAATATCTAGGTTAATTCGTCTGAGACCATTATTTTATAGTTTAAAACATGCAATTTGATCGATTTAAGCAGTTGAGACAATAATAATATTATCTTTTACAGCTTGATGCAGGTGCTCCGTATGTTGTAGAGCAATATTTCCTTGTGGCAATAGCAGGTCAACCAAAAGAAAATTGTGATGATACTGAGAAAGGTAGCGCATATACTTACATAGCACCTTTCTATAGAACCATTTATCAGATAATTCAAGGAACTGCATATGGAGTTTCCATAATACCAAATCATCCATATTCTTCGTCATAAAATGTTTTATTATAAATTTTCTAATTATTTCAATTGTTCAATTAGATCCCCATATATAAATTATGGAATTTGAATTGAATAACAAATTTCAATAAAGAAATAAGCATATAAAAATAAACTGTAATAATCTCCTCATTCTGTAGTTGCTCAGTTAATAGTAATAATTTAATTGTACTTATGTCGACTGCCCATAGACAAATTAATAAATATTTTTTTATTGGTCTTACAGCCAAATCCATTAAATTTAAAAATAAAAATAAAAATAAATAAATAAAAATAAAAATAAATAAATAAAAATAAAAATAAATAATAAAATAAAAATTAAATAAAAATAAATAAATAAAAGTAAAATAAAAATTAAAAATAAAAATTAAATTAAATTAAAATTATAATGACAGTCAGACTGTCCTTGTTTACGTTCACCCCCGTAGACTAATCTGAAAATAAAATATTAGCTGAAAAAATTCTTTGTTAGTAAAGTGCAGTCTGACTGTCCTCAACACCCTTACCTAATTGAAGATTTGTCCAACGTTTCGAGCTCGCTACGGCTCCTCATCAGGGACTAAACTAAACCTTATATTCTAATCTATATATACCCATCCCCACCACCAAATTTAGTAAATTAAATATAAATTCTACCTCTACACAAATTGTCCAAAACCAATTAATTTAATAACGAATGATAAAAAATTGTCCAATCTACCAGACTCTAACATTAAATTTACATTATTTCGATTCCTAGAAATGTGAATACTTTCAAGACTCTCCCGTTTATACTTATTATTAATACCATGTTCCAAAATATCCACATTCACAAAATCAAAAGAATGTAAAAACTTTAAACAATGCTCTTTTAAACTAGAAGTAATATGTGAGCTACGTAAACTATATTTATGCTCATAAAATCTCTTTTTTAAATATCTACCTGTTTATAGGTATATATACCAATATAGTATTTATCACAATCCATGCAATTAATCTTGTAAACAACTCCTGATTTTAAGCATAAATCATCCTTATCTTTGCAATTATTAAACAATCTACTCAAATTATTGCTATTTTTAAAGAAAATTTGAATGTTATATATCCGAAAATTTCCTTTTATTCTTTCAGACAATCCTCTAACATATAGCAAGACAATAATTTTGCCTCCGTTAACATCAATTCCTGCACTATGTCTATTTTCGGTATTATAAATGTCAAACAATCTCTCAGCAATTAATCTATTCATAAATTGAATTGGATAACCATTATTAATAAAAGTTTCTCTTACTATCTGTAAATTATTTTGTCTAAGTCCTAGTTCCATACATATAGTAATGTTTTGTAGTTTAATGTAAGTGCTCCATTTCTTATGTCCAAAAGATATCTGGTGTGAACAGCAAGCAAACCTATTAATCAACCATTAGTCAAATTTATAATTGATGTCAATGCCATCACCAAATTTTCTTTATTCTTTTCGCAAAGGCATTGAATTTTTTTATGCGTTTTCCGTTCGGTACGAATATTTTTTACCTTTGTGATTTGTATATATTTTTTTATCAATCATATTTAGAAAAAAATTTCAAACAATGTTTCAGAATTATTTTTTATAAACATAGAACTTTTGATCTAATTAAACCTAAATATACATGAGTAATGCTCTCTCATTGAGCATTACTGAAGTTAACAATCGAAAACTTTCATCCTGAACATCAAATATGTGACAGATGCATATTATTTATTTCGATGGAGTTGCAAACAATAATTAAGTAACAAAACCATGTAAAGAAAAATTTCTATTTTGCAATCTAATTTTTCTCTCTTACGCACTTTTTAACTAAAAACTCTAGTGTATGTTCCGTATTGATTCATTAAACTTAAATATCAATATTTATTGACGTGTCGTGTGTGGGTTGTGAATGTATTTTGGCGCATCAGCGGGGCAAGGACCTAGCCTTGTGGAGATATTGCTACGAGCAAGTCTCCGAGGGTGTTCCCAGCGGCACTCGTGCCCGGTGGCTGCCGTCCGTGGTGAGGTTTAATTCCGTTCTCGAGACGTCGAGGCCGCGACGCAGAGCAGAAGGTAACGCGGAACATCCTTCCCCATCGACCTTACCAGCCCCACGAGCGTTTCCGTGATCGCCGTGCGGGTAAATGTGTATGGCGAAGGAGTACTCCACCACAGCGTAAGCGTTAGTTTTATGAGCGCTCGTAGTTGTATCCCGGGTATACCCACGCATTTCTTATAATAATTTTATATTCGCTTAAATTTGGGGCTTTTTCCTCCTCTCCTCAAGAGGAGGTTTTTTATGCCACAAATTTATAATAAAGCATAGTTTTATTAAACATTTGTTGTTATTTTTCTTTGCACTCGACCCATAGTTCCTCTTCGACCTCACGAACTTATTATTATTATTATTATTATTATTATTATTATTATTATTATTATTATTATTATTATTATTATCATCATTATCATTATCATTATTATTATTATTATTATCATGATCTTATAAATCAACTCAACACAATGTAATTTTTCTCTCTTACGCACTTTCTAACTAAAAAAATTTTGTTTTTTTTGAAGATTTTACAATGATATAATAAAATCGCTTCATAATGAAAATAATTCCAAAGGATTGATTAGAAAAAAATATTGATGATCATATAATTTATTTAATGATATAAAGTGTGACGTCCTCGACCTTGGACTTATATGCTCTCTCACGATATCAGTTCGTGTGATTAATACTGCTTAAAGAATTAATTATGCCAAGGTGTGCAGAGGAATGTATAATTAATTCAGTAGCTAGAAGTTAGAAATAATTAACAACATAAGGCAATGGATGTATTAGAAGAATCAGTAAATAATAACTGTGGAATCGAATATCTTCTGATGAAGAATAATAAATGAGGCACTACAGAAATGTATATGACCAAATAAAGAAAAAACAATACAAATGTATATGACCAAATGACCAAATAACAATACAAATGTATATGAACAAAAGACCAAATAACAATAGCAAATAAATACATAGATAAAAAAAATTTATTTCAATAATCAAGTAAAAGTTTAAAACTCAATTTTTGTAGTTCATGTATCTTATTGGTAGCCGGTTCTTCTACATATTTGCATAAAATAAATGCTATCATCTTAGATCCTAAATTTTTTTTGACATTTTTATGTTAAAGCATCTAAACAGTGCCAACCAAGAAAATTGTCATTTAGCAAAATTTCTGTCACACCTTAGACAACAGAGTTCTGCAAACCACTAGAGTTCCTTTCAAGACATTAATAATTTTATTTAGAAATAATATCAAAGGAAAGTAAATCAATGTCGTGGTATAATATTCTAGCGCAACCGAAATTCATTTGTAAACTACCTAATAACTACATCTGATATGTTTAGTAAAAATAATTGTTTCAAAATAAGTTCTTTTCCTGCTGCCCAAAGGGAAGTAATTTTGATATGTGTATTGGAATCTGATATGAGAAAGAAAAAGAAAATTCAAAATAGCTCGGGGGTTTAATGTAACATATTGATAATACTGGAATAAAAATGGCAGAACTGACCGGTTATTTTCGCTTCCTGTCTCTAAGTGCCTCTCTCACCCTCTCTTTATCTCTTACTCTCTATCTCTCCCCGTCCAATTTCAGATCTAATAATATAATATTGTATGTTCAATTTGCCTATAATAATAGAATTTGACCAACTTCTCTATAACAATCGAATATTAATTATTCATTTTTCATAATACAGTACTAAAATGAATTTAACTAATGCTCAATGAACATGTGCAATTAATGTAGTTTACACGAACGGTAACTGATAGAAATTAACTGTGAACTAATTATCCGAGATCTGGTCTCATGAGTAGCTCAAATAGAAGTCTTTTTTTAATGCCAATCTTGATCATGGCAGATCGCAAAAGTTCGCACTGCGGAGAAAACTGCCTAGGTGCCGATAATATTATGTTATAGAATTCGAGTATCTTTCCTGTCAATAGAGTGACCATTTGAGTTACCATTAAATGAATCTAATTTGATCGTGTTATATTATACCATGTAAGCTGGCATGATCTGTGTATATATTACGCGAGTTTATTTAGTACATGATGAATATGAATCACCTTATATTATCTAACACTTGTAGTCTTTAAACTAATGAAAGATATTTTTTGTGTTATTAAAGCAAGTCATGCCTGATAATATTGGAACTACACCTTTTCACGATTTTAAATTATTATTAATACAAATATATATAAAAAAATATATTTAAACCTCAAGTCATATCTTTGTAAATGAGGCTTTATTATACTTTATATCATTCCAATTAAAGTTGTGCTCACTCTTACACTGTCCACAAAATATTTTTTCAGAATGAAGTCTTATCAATTGAAACACTTTCTTTTTTACATATTATGGATTGATTTTATTAGTAATGGTAAGTATTTTATTTATTAACTAATTATTACAGGAAATGATTACTACTAAGAATGGCTATTGTTTTTATGTATTATTTATATATTCATAAGTACTTTAATCTTAATGATACCAACAATTTATATTATTTATAAAACTAACATTTCTTTCAAAATTATAATTAATGCATTAATAATACTATATTTATTATATCAATTATGATAACTATATTAGTTATACCATTGCAATGTCACATGTACATAAGATTGTTTTGTATTGACTGTACCTACATTTATATTTATTTAAATTCTTAATTATTTGGAGCTCTATCTCAGTGATTATATGTTATAAAAGTATATTATTTATACTTAACATATTTTAGTTTTAGCTTTGAAGACTGAAGGAATCCTTAATGGTGCGAGAGCGGATGTTGAAGATTATATGTACCAAGCAGCAATTTATGGAATGCCATTGGATGATACTCACATGCATTATCTTGGTACTGGTGCTGTAATTGATGATTACTTTGTATTATCTGCAGCTAGCCTCATCGTAGATAATGCGGAATCTGATGGCCATTATGCATTGAAGCAGATGATCTTTTTCGTTGGTGTAGGCTCTTCAGATTTAATAACTTCACAAAGCGAAGCCATATACGCAGCAGGCTTTTATGTTTTAGGCTACGATGATCGTAATGGAGCGGACGATCTGATTGTAATTCAAGTAAGTTTTCTTGATATTCCAATTTGTACTGTTAATTATTATTAAACTAATAAATTCTGGAAATATTTCAAATAATAGTCTGAATTAAATTTTAATATAACTAATACATAATTTAATAAGTCTTGATACAGAATTCAATAAATATCATAAGAATCATTAATTATATTTATTGTTTTCCTGTCTCAATTTATTTTTGTTTATTTCGCAACATTGTCAAGAGTATGCCACCGTCTTATATCAAATTTTATTTATAAATAAAAAAATTATTGATAAGTAAATATTAATATACAAGAATAACTTTCATACGATCCTGAAGAAATAAAGAAATATTATTCGAAACACATTCGTTAATTATAAATTATTTTCCCGCACTCGGGGCGCAAAATACGTTGTTTTCTGCAGCTCTTTAGAGGGAGGAAAATACTACTTTTAATCCCTAGAGAGTCAAAGTGTTTATGGTCGATTCCTGATCAATCCGAAAGCAGAATTTTACTTTTCCTCCCTTGGGAGGAAAAGTTAATGATCGAAACCCTGTGGTCCAGTAGGATTCTCGGTCTTCCGTGACTGCGTAACATCTGACATTTACGATGTTGAGATTGTTTAGATTTAGACTTACGAGTATATACGATTGTCGACCGCGGGCTTGACCTCTTCTTGCACTTTGATTTAGGTATTCGAGATTTTAAAATAAATTAAGATTTATATTCTATGTGAAATTTATTATAAAAATTCTTACAATGTTTTTTAAGTATTAAAAATTATTTGTATCTTTTTTTAGTTAGTTTTACTTTTAAATTCTATGTTATGCTATTAAATTTTTTTAATTTTTAATTTGAGAGTAGATTATTAACAAACTTATAATCTTCAATTGATTAGTCTTATTTATTATTAGAAAAGGGGGACTCCGCCCCCCCCCCAACCCCCAGCGGGGGTTTCACCTCCTGCACCCCCGCCACCCGATCCTACATCTCCTTTTAACATACTTTATTAATTTCCAAATAAGAGGAAATCATTTAATTTAACGCTATTATAATGTAAGTCAATTGCAGAAATAACATTAAGAGAAAACCGATAATATTATATTTTTTCAAATCCAACGAACTATATTTTATGTCAGGGCAACTTATTTCGGATCGAGTATCATCTGGACCTTTAGATATTATACCTGCTCGCTCTATATATGCATGACTAATACATAGGGGGGGGGGGTTGACACTGTTTGATTCTGTAAGTTTGACATTCAATTTTTTGTGAATTTTTTTGAGAAAGACAAAGGGCCACCGTATGCGAAAATAGTATGTGACACAATGGAGCAAAAGCGTTTTCCGACGAGGGTATGTTTGCCGCCCGAGCGAAGCGAGCTATTTTGCTCCCTTGTATCGCAATGTACTATTCCTTTGAACGGGTCAATAATGAATCATAAAAAAATAATTGTAGAATGTTATATGACTTGCTTTAAGTTCTGATATATTAAATATTTAGAAAATAAAATTTATGTAATAAAAAATAGTGTACAAAATTTTATATAAATTTGTAAATACAACTAGATGAGAGGATAGCGAACATTGAATTAAATCAATAGATAATATGTATAAGTATTTTAATCCATTCTTAAGGAAATTAGAGGGCAGTGTTTGTGTTTTGTCCTTGTCTAGCGAGACCTATTACCTACTCCTCTATTTGCATGATTCTCTATTATCTTTGTTCTTGTTTCATGTTATTTTTATAATATCTAAAATAAAATACTCATGATTTAAGAATAAATTTAAAAGGCAATGTTTTTGGTAAAAAAGCAAATACTAATACGAATCTCTACTTGAATGTTTATCCTCTCTGGGTACATACATGATATTCATCAAAGTCTTCTTAAGAAATCTTTTATAGAAAAATTCATTAGATAAAGTTAATTTGAATTTTTGCAGTTAAGTGATCCATATCAAATACCGGTGCATAAAAAAGTCTATCCAATGAGACCTGAGAACGAAGGTGAAGATATTAGTCAAGGTGTTGTTTCTTCATACGGTGCCCATAATTTATACGCTACATTCGATCATAAATTGAGAACTGCCAAAGGTGAATATACTGATAATAGTAACTGTGAAGGTATGGCAAGCTCTAGACAAATATGTATTCGAATGTCTACAACTAGTCATGGTCATCCAAGAGGATTGTGCGCCGTAAGTAGCAAATTTTAACTTACTAAAACAAATTAGCAGGAATAATATGTATTATGAGATTCAAATTCTAGATATTAGTTAAAGCTAAAATTATAAGATAAAAAGTAAAACATTCCAATACTGTTCATCTTTGCAAAGAAGGAATAAAAAAAAGTATTGATGAAACATTGAAGTAAGACAGAACATTTTTTTTTTCTTACACAGATATGTCTTAGATAATCATATAGAGTAGCCGTATAACAATTTGTGTCTAGGAGGTGGGGGGGGGGGTGTCTGAATTTTGCCGGAATTCTAAACAATGGGTGTGGAAGGTGAAGCGAAAAATAGTTATAGTTTCATAGTCTATTTTATCACCTAATAAACTGAAACAAAAAAAATTGAGACTCACAGTTTCCTATATTTTTAAGGATTTTCTTTTTTTTTATTTCATTAAAATTATTTTTAGAAAAATTTCAAGATCATAAAACCAAAAATAATAAAAACCGCATGAGTTCAGTTGAATTTTCATTTTAAGAAACGATTTGTAGTTTTTCACATATATTTTAAACGTTCATCTAAAATTTAGTCTAAAATATTTTTAAATCATATAGTGATCATCTAGTTAATTGCGTTTTTACAAATTTTCAAAATCATTAGTGAATACTTAGAAATTTTTTTTCAATTTTTTGAATGTAATATTTTAAAACATAGATTCTGTGAATTATTAAAAAAATGACAAAGATGAGAGCAATTATTAAATAATTAAAATATATCTTTTTTCTCTGTGAAAAGTTTTCTTTTTTAAGATTTTGTATTTGAATAAATTACGGGAGCTTATTTCAGTGTCAACTACAAAATTTCAAGTAGAAACATAAAAAAAAGAAGAAGGCTTTAAATTTATTATCTCTTGAAGGGTAGCAGAAATATCTAGGTTAATTCGTCTGAGACCATTATTTTATAGTTTAAAACATACAATTTGATCAATTTAAGCAGTTGAGACAATAATAATATTATCTTTTACAGCTTGATGCAGGTGCTCCGTATGTTGTAGATCAATATTTCCTTGTGGCAATAGCAGGTCAACCAAAAGAAAATTGTGATGATACTGAGAAAGGTAGCGTATATAGTTACATAGCACCTTTCCATGGAGCCATTCAACAAATACTTGAGGGAACTCCATATGGAATTCAAATGCTACCAAATTATCCATATTCGGCGTTATAAAATGTTTTATAATGAATTTTCTATTGATTTCAATAGTTTAATTAGATCCCCATATATAAATTATGCACTTTGAATTGAATAAAAAATTTCAATAAAGAAATGAGTATATAAAAAAAGGAACTGTAATAACAATTACAATAAAATGAAAGATTCTTATGTAAAATATAATTTAAGAAAATATTTAATAATGGTAAAGGAGCGTACCAACTGTTTATATATCTATTATTGATTATTGAGATCTATTATTCTATTTAGCATTATGCAACTATAATCATTTATTATTACCAAGCCAAGGTAGTAATAGTACTAATAGTACTAATAGTACAACGTACAAAATAGAGTTTCATAATTTTTGTTAGTCTGTTTAGATGATATGCAGTCTTAATTCAGGTAACATGAGATGGAAATTAATTGATGCGTCTTTGGCTTGCTAATAACCAGCGATGCGCAATGTCCGTCTAAGTTATGAAAAAATAATTTTATATTTATGATAATCTTCATTTTTGATAAGTATTCAATCAAATTTTAAGATTTTTTCTTATTTTTTTCGTATTATTTTCTAGAATTTCTGAAGTGTAGAGCTTTAATTGCGTTTGTCGACTGCTTATATACAAATGAATAAATATTTTCATTGCTTTTACAGTCCAATTAAATAAATCGAAAATAATACGCAATAATATCAATAGATATTTATATTAATATTAATACAACAATATACAAAAAATAATAAAAATAAAAAATTGTAGGGGTTTTTACATAATTAGCTGGTAGGTACTCGGTCTATGCTGGCGACGACAGGTCGACCTCACGCTTTGACTGGCACCATACAGGTATTAACCTGCACGGTCGAATACTTGCGAGGTATACGTATAGGTAATTACGCTCGAGTAGATGGTGGGGACATCCCGAGGTGTCGAGCTGAGTCGTATGTGTGAGTGTGACGAGTCCTGTTCTAAGTAAGGAAGAGAACACAACGTAAGATATAGCTCCCACGAGTTGTAGTCTCTCGTGTAAATTGTTAAATATAACCACTTTTCCATAGAAACCTGTTGTTATTTATTTGTGTTACATCCTGATTCCGCCCCTACAAAATAAAAAATAAAAATTAAATATTATAATGACAGTCAGACTGTCCTTGTATAAAATCACTCTCGTAGACTAATCAGAAAATAAAAATATTAGCTGAAAACATTTAGTCCCTGATAAGTAGCCATAGCGAGCTCGAAACGTTGGACTACTACAGCAAGTCTTCAATTAGATAAGAGTGGTGGAGACAGTCTGTACTGTATTAACAAAATTTTTTCAGCTAATATTTTTGTTTTCAGATTAGTCTGCAGGGGTGATTTTACACAAGGACAGTCTGACTGTCATCATTATAATTTTTAATTTTCATTATTTTTATTTTTGTATATTGATGTATTGATATTAATATAAATATATATTAGTATTATTACGTATTATTTTCAATTTATTTAATTGGACTGCAAGACCAATGAACATATTTATTAATTGGAAGCGTAGAACATCAGACAATTGTCTCAAACTGTTATATCATCAATAAAAAGCATTATGTAATTTTTGTACTGATTACCATTATTAATATAAAACCCATTAATTGTAGAGATAAATTCGTGAACTTTGCGTTCTGATAATGTTGTTAAAAGCTTGATCCAAAGCAATGGATCAAGATGCAGACATCCATATCAACATTTTTAGAACATATTATTAAAACCATTACTATGGAAATCAAATAAAAAATAATAATATGAAATTAATTATTATTAGATAATATGAAATTAATTATTATTAGATATTTAATTATAATTATTATTAGATAAATTAATTATTATTAGACTCTGATAATATGAAATTAATTATTATTAGACTAACGGGATGAATAATCTAATCTAAAAAAGTTAATCTCGAAACATGTGCAATTATTATGTGTTTATCTTGCATTAAAAACCTGATGCAAAATTTACCACGTATTACGTATGCTTGATAAAAATGATTAGAATAAATACAACTTAAAATAGTTTTTCTAAATTTGTTCGATTAGATTGCTTGGAGTGAAGAAATAATAGTTAAAGTTCAGGAATTAAGCCAATTGACAAGCATACATTTGTAAAAATGTATATATGTCAGATTGACATGTCGTAGACTTTCACGACTCACTGGAAACATTATTTATTTATTTTCTTAATTTTGTATTTTATATATATGTGTGTGTGTGTGTGTGTGTGTGTGTGTGTGTGTGTGTGCATTCAAATAAATCGAACTAGTTAAGACCATCCTAGAGGATTATGCTAAGTTAGCTGGGCATTGTAATTTTTAAGTTAAAAATAGCAACCTATAAAATTTTACAAGCTGATCAAAAAGTTTGTTACGAACAGAACCGAAACTAAATGTAAAAATTAGTATTAAGTCTTCAGCGTTTATTATTTCTAGAATAAAGTTTTTAAAGTCTAAAAGAGCTAACATACTGTGCACATATGACTCATCCGCGATAAAAGAAAGCGTCATTTCGGATAGCTCGTTAGACGAGTTAATGAGGTACTATTTTAATTTAGAGTCGATAGGCGTCAGCGATCAAGTATCAAAGAAAAATAAATTAAATCGCTCCGAAAAGATACTCGAATCAACATGCCGAAAAGTAGGAGACGCTTATGAGATAGGCTTACTATGGAAAGATGATCAATCGCCGACGGTTGATAGTTTCGTAACAGCAAAGAAAAGGCTTTTTTCGTTAGAGAAAAGATTAGATCGTGATCCTGATTACGTCCACTTGTACTATAACGAAATACAGCGGTTCATAGATCTGGGATACGCTCAAATAGTAGCAAAAATACTGAACCTTCGCGTACATGGTATCTGCCACACTTTGGCGCAATTACCGTAAACAAACCGGATAAAATTCGCTCGTATTTGATGCCGGTGCTAAAACAGCTGGTATCAGTTTGAACGATCAATTAGACGCAGGACCGGTAGATATGATTTGAAAAACACGTGCTTAAACAAACAGTGGAAGTTGGCGCAATCTTACGCAGACGCGTTTTGGAAGCGCTGGATTCGAGAGTACTTGCCTTTGATAATGCCGCGCAAAAAATGGAGAGAAAAGGACGATCCATTAGAAATAGGAGATATAGTTTTGGTGGTTGATTTACAAGCGCCACGAAATTCGTGGAACAAAGGCGAATTTATTAAGGTATTTTCCGGCACGGATAATGAAATACGAATTGCAGAAGTGCGCATTCCGAGGGGACTTTGTCGACGCCCTACGCGTAAATTAATCAAACTGTTGGGCAACAAAGAAGTACAAAATAACTAAATTTTGTACGGGGGGAGAATTGTTACGAACAGAATCGAAAGTAGATGTAAAAATTAGTATGAAGTCTTCAGCGTTTATAATTTCTAGAATAAAGTTTATATTAATCAATTCCATTCTAGCTATTATTATAATTAGTTTCACGTAAAATGCTTTAATATTGTTTGAATTCAAATTTAAAATAAGATTTTTTTTTATAGTTGATAGTCTTATATGTTTATAGTTTAAGAAAGTAGAAGTACAAAGATAAAATTAATTTATGATTTTGATTGTTGGAATTATTTAATCTGTTACATATTAAAATAATGCGTAATAGTTGTTCGGGTTGTAAACTTTTCGGGTTGTAAAGCCAGATATTTAAAAAGAACGTTTCCTTCCTACAGCGCTACGTCGATCGGTGACGAACGAGCAATAGCAGCGCTGGTGCGAGTTGTAATTTCGGGTGGTCTGTGATGAGTCTGTGCGTTAGTATGACCGTTATATGCGTATTTTTTTTATTCTATTCAAAGCGTGCAAAAACTGAGCAAAATAGCTGCAATAAAACACAAGCCAGCTGCGTCTGGTAAATGTAGGGATTTCATTATAATTAGCGCCGCGCTGCGTCCATAAAGCGACTGGAAAAAATGTATACAAGCTCAATGTAATAAACTTAGTATATAAGCTGAATGTTAATACTACGTGTCCGAAAGAAAGCAAATAATTGTAAAACTGAAGGCCATAACATTTGCGCCGTTTGGCTCCGAGGATCTTATTACAGGCGTCTTCAAACGGAACGTCTATGCACCCCTACTCCTCCCACTTTGCGCCAACGTGACGCGCGCGTCCATTCAGACGGTGCTCACAGCCTTCGCTCGGAAAGGTCTACTAGTGTCCGAGACCATAGAGTCTCCGAAAGGACGACTAGGATCTTTCTCGAGGCGTTCTGACCCGCCTATGTTTGAGGTCACCCCATGGCTGAGGGGAGTGGCACCCTCAGCCAGGCACGGCGAGGTGAGAGGTAGGCGAGGGAACGGGCAACAGTTGTAGTGTATGACGCTTGAAGACGGCTGCTCAGCTCATTGCTACTCGCGACGGGGGGGGGTGCTTCCCCCTCCTTTTCTCCTTCCCGAGCGGGGGAAGAGGGAATAAGTGCATGGGCAGAGGGACGAGGACTCTTGTGCCGAATACTCGAAGAGACAGATCGCGCATTTTATTGTATTGATGTGTGTATTCGTTTACTTATTATATTATTAAAGTATTTATCTTGTCCTTGTACGTATGTTATTTTAATCGAGTAAATCGACAATAAATACATTGAAAGTTTCCTTCATTCGTTATTTCCCTCTCCTTTTCCGTTTGCACGCCTTATCCTGAACAATAGTTTATAAGAACTTTTTAGAATATCGCGTTGCCATTATATATATATATATATATATATATATATATATATATATATATATATATATAGGTGTAGTATTTCCTTTGTAACTAAATATAGTTATAAATTATATTGCGAGAAATATTTAGTTTTAAGATTGGAAATAATGTAAATAAAAGATTGATATAATATTATATTTGCGGGAGAATATATGAGTAAGAAATGTTATAAGATCTCCTCGGACAAAACGGCGCCGCACGAATTATAAAAACTGTTTATAAATGATATGTAAGTACACACGAGATATTGAATAATGCTTAACGAAATCATCGGTTGGCGATTTGAAATCTTATTTTATAAGTTATAATTTGAAATTTTGAATTGGACTCAATGAATTAATTTAATTGTGTTTGAATTGAAATTAATTAATTATTGAAGTCAGGATCACGAGCAAACCTTCGTTAAAGACCACCAAATTGTATACAACTAACGTATACGCTTGATTCGTACCATGACGGGTAAAATCGAAGATTTTCCTGAAAACTTGCCTTTATATGATTTATGTCATGCTTCCATAAAAGCAATTGATCCGTGCTGTGACGGAAAATTCGGAAATTTTCTTTATAATAGCTGTCCTGCAAATTCACAAATAAGGTGACTGTATTTTAGCTATAAGAAAATCTCGAGAATTTTGAAAGAAGCATGGACGGTGTCAGATTGTCACTTCGGGTTCTCCGACCGTCCGGCTGCGCGAAGTGTTTAGGCTGCGATCGACGAATGGGGCATATCGCCCGAAATTGACCCGCGATAAGAAGAGAGTCTATAAAGGGCGCTATTTGAGCGCACAAGGCATTATTCGATTCTCTTCTGTACTGAGGTGATTGTTATTTTTGTGTTATTCTCTTATTATACATACATTAAAATTTCAATTTATTGAACATTAACCTTTTGAAGCTTTATTATTTCAAACATCCCAGTAATTAGTATATTCTAAAGTTTCTGTATGTTTGATCTTCTTAGAATAGAGATCACAGTTTAAATAGGACGAATACAAATGTTATTTGGTTTTAGAATGTGCAAAAAAAATCTTTGGCTAAATAGTAAATCTATGTTATATTTTAAGCATAATATAGAACTATAGAGTATGAAAAAAATACAGTAGTTTTGATTTTTTTGAAATCGAAATTAAAACGATTGAATTTAATGTACACAGATAAGATTAGGCTCAATTTGAATCAGGTATAATCTCGTGATGTAATTGATTAAATTTCGCGTTCATTTAGAATTAAAACAACATACCCAAAATTATTATCAACAAAGATAAAAATTGACTAATAAGTGAAATTTAATATTATATCCTGAAATTTTACCCGTGTGATAATCAAATGGTCAATTTGACTTTGAACTTAATAAGAACTTGTAAGATCAACTCGAAATTTTCAAATACAAATTTTATCTCTGACACTCGATTCAAAGAAGAAATAAAATTATATGATAATTTTTTGAAATGTTCTATGAATAAAATTTTTTGAATTGTTTTAATTTATTAAAATTAAAAATTCTACTTATTTCCACTGTTCCGAATTAAATTAATAAATCTTTTCATCGGTCTTATAATCTTTGTAATATAATATCTTAGATAAAATAATGACAGTCAGACTGTCCTTGTTTATGTTCACCCCCATAGTATCTAAAATAAAACTTATTATAACAATAAATTATATTAAAAATTATAAATAAAAATAAAATAATGTTTAGTTCCTGTGGATGAACCGTAACGGTTCGAAACGTCGGACACTAAAGTAATTTTAAATTTAAGGTGGTTAATTTTAAATTTAAGGGTAGGCTGTTGTCATAGTAAAGATCAGATTGTCCTTTACTAACATAGAATATTTCTTTTATTATTTTTATTTTATTTATTATTATATTTTTATTTTTATTTTTAATTTTTAATATAATTTACGTAGTAATAAGTGTTATTTCAGATTTTACGGGTGTGAACATAAACAAGGACAGTTTGACTGTCATTATTTTAGCTAATATATTATATTATAAAGACTGTAAGACCGATAAAAATATTTATTAATTTAATATCATAAATTTATCCTAGTGACACACATATAGTAATGTTTTGTAGTTTAATGTAAGTGCTCCATTTCTTATATGCAAAAGATATCTGGTAAGCAAACCTATTGATCAACCATTAGTCAAATTTATAATTGATGTCAATGCCATCACCAAATTTTCTTTATTCTTTTCGCAAAGGCATTGAATTTTTTTATGCGTTTTCCGTTCGGTACGAATATTTTTTACCTTTGTGATTTGTATATATTTTTTTATCAATCATATTTAGAAAAAAATTTCAAACAATGTTTCAGAATTATTTTTTTATAAACATAGAACTTTTGATCTAATTAAACCTAAATATACATGAGTAATGCTCTCTCATTGAGCATTACTGAAGTTAACAATCGAAAACTTTCATCCTGAACATCAAATATATGACAGATGCATATTATTTATTTCGATGGAGTTGCAAACAATAATTAAGTAACAAAACCATGTAAAGAAAAATTTCTATTTTGCAATCTAATTTTTCTCTCTTACGCACTTTTTAACTAAAAAAATTTTGTTTTTTTTGAAGATTTTACAATGATATAATAAAATCGCTTCAAATATGAAAATAATTCCAAAGGATTGATTAGAAAAAAATATTGATGATCATATAATTTATTTAATGATATAAAGTGTGACGTCCTCGACCTTGGACTTATATGCTCTCTCACGATATGAGTTCGTGTGATTAATACTGCTTAAAGAATTAATTATGCCAAGGTGTGCAGAGGAATGTATAATTAATTCAATAGCTAGAAGTTAGAAATAATTAACAACATAAGGCAATGGATGTATTAGAAGAATCAGTAAATAATAACTGTGGAATCGAATATCTTCTGATGAAGAATAATAAATGAGGCACTACAGAAATGTATATGACCAAATAAACAAAAAATAATACAATGTATATAATAATAATGTATATGATCAAATGACCAAAAACAGTACAAATGTATATGAACAAAAGACCAAATAACAATAGCAAAGAAATACATAGATAAAAAAAATTTATTTCAATAATAAAGTAAAAGTTTAAAACTCAATTTTTGTAGTTCATGTATCTTATTGGTAGCCGGTTCTTCTATATATTTGCATAAAATAAATGCTATCATCTTAGATCCTAAATTTTTTTTGACATTTTTATGTTAAAGCATCTAAACAGTGCCAACCAAGAAAATTGTCATTTAGCAAAATTTCTGTCACACCTTAGACAACAGAGTTCTGCAAACCACTAGAGTTCCTTTCAAGACATTAATAATTTTATTTAGAAATAATATCAAAGGAAAGTAAATCAATGTCGTGGTATAATATTCTAGCGCAACCGAAATTCATTTGTAAACTACCTAATAACTACATCTGATATGTTTGGTAAAAATAATTGTTTCAAAATAAGTTCTTTTCCTGCTGCCCAAAAGGGAAGTAATTTGATATGTGTATTGGAATCTGATATGAGAAAGAAAAAGAAAATTCAAAATAGCTCGGGGGTTTAATGTAACATATTGATAATACTGGAATAAAAATGGCAGAACTGACCGGTTATTTTCGCTTCCTGTCTCTAAGTGCCTCTCTCACCCTCTCTTTATCTCTTACTCTCTATCTCTCCCCGTCCAATTTCAGATCTAATAATATAATATTGTATGTTCAATTTGCCTATAATAATAGAATTTGACAAACTTCTCTATAACAATCGAATATAAATATTCATTTTTCATAATATAGTACTAAAATGAATTTAACTAATGCTCAATGAACATGTGCAATTAATGTAGTTTACACGAACGGTAACTGATAGAAATTAACTGTGAACTAATTATCCGAGATCTGGTCTGATGAGTAGCTCAAATAGAAGTCTTTTTTTAATGCTAATCTTGATCATGGCAGATCGCAAAAGTTCGCACTGCGGAGAAAACTGCCTAGGTGCCGATAATATTATGTTATAGAATTCGAGTATCTTTCCTGTCAATAGAGTGACCATTTGAGTTACCATTAAATGAATCTAATTTGATCGTGTTATATTATACCATGTAAGCTGGCATGATCTGTGTATATATTACGCGAGTTTATTTAGTACATGATGAATATGAATCACCTTATATTATCTAACACTTGTAGTCTTTAAACTAATGAAAGATATTTTTTTGTGTTATTAAAGCTAGTCATGCTTGATAATATTAGAACTACACCTTTTCACGATTTTAAATTATTATTAATACAAATTTTAATACTATTCTATTTTTTCTGAATACTCACATTTATAGATATAGAAAACGAAAATATATTTTTTTGCTACAAGGTGAAAAAAATATATTCATACCTCAAGTCATATCTTTGTAAATGAGGCTTTATTATACTTTATATTATTTCAATTAAAGTTGTGCTAACTAACACTGTCCACCCAATAGTTTTTTCAGAATGAAGTCTTATCAATTGAAACACTTTCTTTTTTACATATTATGGATTCATTTTATTAGTAATGGTAAGTATTTTATTTATTAACTAATTATTACAGGATATGATTACTACTAAGAATTGTTATTGTTTTTATGTATTATTTATATAGTCATAATTATTTTAATCTTAATGATACCAACAATTTATATTATTTATAAAACTAACATTTCTTTTAAAATTATAATTAATGCATTAATAATACTATATTTATTATATCAATTATGATAACTATATTAATTATACCATTAATATCTATTATCTAGTTTATTTATAACAATAATATTAGATGCATCTACATAATTAAATGTCATAATTAATTTTTTTATTCTTACTTATGAATGAAACATCAAAAATAACAGAATAAATTTTTGAATTGTCTATTTCTCCGAGTTAAAAAAAAATTATATTCAGAGAATATAATTTCAAAATAATATACAAAGTTGGTCGTATAAATTAGAATGCGAATGCCTTATCTAGTAACTCTATCGATATTGAAAAAGCCGCGTGTGAACCTTCGAAGTATATGCAAAAGATTGATGTTTGCGCAAACTACCCATCGGTTTTGGATTCTAATGAAAACTCTAATGTAATGCTCAAATATGTGAAGACCCGAGAGTCTGAAAGTCAGAGAAGGTGCATCAGGAACTTCAAATGGAAAAGAGCAATGCAGCATCCAAAATAACCAACCTATGTTCTATATGACATCTAAAACAATATTGGACACTAATGATTGTTTGCTTATGAGTAGCGCACATGTAATTCATTTTATATCTGCTGATTGTATTTCGAATACGCCCATCGGTAAGGAATCTGTTCAAGAAGGCGTATTCAATGCGCAAAATTGAGTTAAATTGAATTTCTCTGTTGGGTAAGTAATTATCTTTAAAACAGACAGTATAAATATATAATGTTGTCAGAAAACAAGCAGATAATCAGAATATAGAACTATATTAAAACTAGATATTATACTTTGCTTTGATTCTTTAAAAAACTCGGTATTAGAAATTATTATTATATAAAATATCAAAAAGCTATCTTGGCATTGAAAATATTCCTTGGGAAATAATTGAAAATATGCTATTAAAATCTTTTCAAGAACCGAAAATCAATGTCACTGTTTGTGCTATAGGCTTACACGTTTCTGAAGAATATGAGAGAGTGGGTAGAGTAAAGGAGTATCATAATTCATTAGTCAGTAGTACCATGGCATAAACAAAGTCTACAAAAGCATTTCGAACCATTGTTATTGGTAAAATATGAAGGATGATATCGGTCAATATACTCTGTCTTGTAAAAGCTGCCAGGAAAATAAGTTAACTCGGATTAAGACGTACCTGCCGATGCAAATCACAAACACTGCTATAGCAACACTATATAAAATACAGATAGATATCGTACGACCTTTTCCTATTACCTCTTTTTAGGCAATAAATATCTACTCACACTGCAAAGTTGTTTAACGAAGTATGCAGATGTAATTACTGTTTAAAAATTAAACGAATAAAATCTTCTTCGTTTCATCATGAATCTCTAGGATCTTTGAAAGATCTCATCATACATTTATTGAGTACCTCAGACCATATTGCCCAGATAATAGTTGGGATCAATGGAATTGGTTTGGTATGTTTTCATACAATAAACATGTACATGAATCCCTTGCTTATACACTACACGAGTAGATAATCTTTTTCATAGAGTACAATATACCCAAGCGAAAGTAGCAGAGGATATCGCCCAATCTCAACAAGAATATAAAAACTATTCTGATAAAATCCTCAAAAATCAATAACCTCAAGCAGGCGATTTTGTATATTTATTAAAGGAACTACGTACCTTAAGATTCGCTAAACACAGTACAGGTCCGTTTTACATAGTCGAAATTATAAGCGAAATGAATCGAAAATTAAAATAAAATCTAGCTTCATAGTTGACAAGTTACACAAAAACAAATTAAAGCCAATAAACTTTGGAGTAAATTGAAATTTTTCTAATCATAACGACTTTCGTTACATAATATATTATATCCTAAAACTATGCAGTTACAAATATTGATGTCTTAATTATAAAATGTTGCGCACGTATCATAGAAAGCGAATATATAATTATACTGGTTGTAAATTAGACGCTCCTCGATAAGGAACATCTTTATGCGTAAGGGGGAAGGTGTGACGTAATCTACTAGAATTGTAATATACTACTGCTGGGAGGTTTAAAAACAATAACAATTTAAAAACTTGTGTTGAACTAATTGAATTTTAATATATATAATGAACGTAAAATACAAATAGCAATCACCTTAGTGTACAGACGAGATACGAATAATGCCTTCTGCGCTCAAACAGCGCCCTTTATAGACTTTCTTCTTATCGGGGGTCAAATTTCGGGCGATAAGCCCCATTCGTCGATCGCAGCCTAAACACTTCGCGCAGCCGGACGGTCGGAGAACCTGAGGTGGTAATCTGACACCGTCCAAACCTCTTTCGTAAAATCTCAAGATTTTCCTCCGACTATTATTTGATTATCTTAGTTGTAAATCATATAAAAATCAGTTTTCAGGAAAATCTTCGATTTTACCCGTCATGGTACGGATCAATTGCTTTTATGGAAGCATAACCAGTCAAACCTCTTTCGTAAAATCTCAAGATTTTCCTCCGACTAATATTTGATTACCTTAGTTGTAAATCATATAGAAGTCAGTTTTCAGGAAAATCTTCGGTTTTACCCGTCATGGTACGGATCAAGCGTATACCTTAGTTGTATACAGTTTGTGGCCTTTAACGAAGGTTTGCTCGCGATCCTGACTTCAATAATTAATTAATTTCAATTCAAACACAATTAAATTAATTCATTGAGTCCAATTCAAAAATTCAAATTATATCTTATAAAATAAGATTTCAAATCGCCAACCGATGATTTCGTTAAGCATTATTCAATATCTCGTGTGTACTTACATATCATTTATAAACAGTTTTTACAATTCGTGCGGCGCCGTTTTGTCCGAGGAGATCTTATAACATTTCTTACTCATATATTCTCCCGCAAATACAATATTAATCAATCTTTTATTTACATTACTTCCCATCTTAAAAGTAAACATTTCTCGCAATATATTAGGAGTGTGAATAAGTCTTTCCCGTTTTTTGTAAGAGATAGCGCCACCAATACTGTGCGAGTATTCAATGGTTACATATGTCATAATCAAAGCTTATTCATATGTCAACAATTCCATACTAACACATTAGTTAAAATTTTTTCGCATCATAAATTTTTGATATCGTGAAAATGTCGAAATTTGAGCCGAGTCGACGTCATTTGCGGGAAGTTTCACTTTATTGGTTCAATTTGAAGAAATCTGCTGCCGAGACGCATCGATTGCTTCAGAAGGCTTATGGAGAAGGTTGTGTCGATGATTCAAGTATTCGCGGATGGTTTCGACGCTTCAAAAGCGGTGATTTCGACGTGGAAGACAAGGAGCGTTCCGGGCGGCCGCAAATCTTTGAAGATCGAGAATTGGCGACTTTGCTTGATGAAGATTCTTGTCAAACGCAAGAAGAACTTGCTGAAGCATTGGGAGTTGACCGAACAACCATTTCCAAGCGTTTGAAAGCCATGGGAATGATCCAAAAGCAAGGAAATTGGGTGCCGTACGAACTGAAGCTGAGAGACGTCGAACGGCGTTTTTTGGGGACTACCCGGCCATGCATCATCATCGACGGCCAAGCCAAATATTCATGGCGCCAAGCTCATGCTCTGTATATGGTGGGACCAGCTAGGTGTGGTTTACTATGAGCTTCTGAAACCGAATGAAAGGATCACAGGCGAGGTCTATCGACGACAATTGATGCGTTTGAGCCGCGCACTGCGAGAAAAACGCCCACAATACTCCGACAGGCACGACAAAGTTATTTTGCAACATGACAATGCTCGCCCACATGTTGCACCGCCGGTGAAAACATACTTAGAAACGCTCAAATGGGAAGTCCTACCCCACCCGCCGTATAGTCCAGACGTTGCTCCGTCTGATTACCATCTCTTCAGATCGATGACGCATGGCCTGGCTGACCAGCACTTCCATTCCTACGAGGAAGCCAAAAAATGGGTGGATGACTGGATAGAGGCCAAACCGGTCGAATTTTTTCGCAACGGGATTCGTATGTTGCCAGAAAGATGGGAAAAAGTTGTAGCTAGCGATGGCCAATACTTTCAATAATTCATTTGTAACCATTTTTTCACAATAAAGGCTCAAAATTTGAAAAAAAACGGGAAAAACTTATTCACATACCTGATAATTTATAACTATATTTAGTTACAAAAGAAATACTGAACCTATGTATATATATAATGGCAACGCGATATTATAAAAATTTCTTAAAAACTATTACGCATTATTTTAATATGTATCAGATTAAATAATTCCAAAAATCGAAATCATAAATTAATTTTATCTTTATACTTCTACTTTCTTAAACTATAAACATATAACATAAACTATAACATAATCATCGGCTATAAAGAAAATATCTTATTTTAAATTTGAATTCAAACAATATTAAAACATTTCACGTAGAACTAATTATAATAATAGCTAGAATGGAATCGATTAATAAAACTTTATTCTAGAAATTATAAACGCTAAAGGCTTAATACTAATTTTTACATCTAGTTTCGATTCTGTTCATAACAATAATAGAAGTTATTTTTATGATTTTATACAATCACCTCTTCACGCAGAAATAGAAATATAGAATGTAAAGGCACAGAATTGGAAATAAATATAAAAAAAGTCATTCATAAAAATTTAAAGTAGTATTATATAAGAATTCAAGTAATTTATATTATTACAATTATTTTTAACATTTACTATAGAAACTACTCAGTTGCGACACGGACATAAGATATGGTTCAGTATGCATATTTACAATACGATCGGGAGTTTAGACAGCTATTTTATTATCTCGTCTATTTTTAAGCCCCTCGCTATTCCGTGGCTGTAAAATGGAGAAAGAAGGACATTTGATGCGCTGATTAGCTCTAGCGATACCAGGGAGTGGATTTTTGCGATGTGATGCGTGGGAGGCTGAAGTAGTTTTTGGAGCATGGACTCACTCTCGATTGGGCAACAGACGCGTTCCTTCCTATTCATAGTTCTGTAAAATAAGACCTATATTATATTATAAACATTTCTTTATGCTTATTTATTTATCAATTTATCTTTATTTGATTATAATATTAATGTGCACTTTGTTCTTGTCTCATGGAGTGACACATGACATGTTTGGTACACGTTTTAAGTACGGTTAAAAATTGAATGAAGCAAGCTATGAGAAGCCAAACTCAGTTGAAAATGGCGCGCAATAGTTATAATTTTGACACCTGTTAACAACAATTCGAAAAGTAATATCCTTCTTTACAACTTTTGCCGAATTCGCTATATTTTTAGAGAAAGACTCTCATATACAAAGTATAATAACTACACATGATAAATTGGATAAGAAAAATCATTCATATATGAAGATATATCTGTTTTCGTAAAAAAATTTCATGTTAACGAGAAAGCTAGAACTTCTAAATGCCCACTATATTCCATATTACATAATTTTGTAAAATGCCTTTTATTCATCGCAAAGATTCCCATATGAACGTACCTTATAAATTCGACAGTTTTACTTGTACTTTAATTATTTAGGTCGATATAATTTTCGAGATAGTAATTTTAACGAGTGCCGTATACAATTTAGAGATAAACATCACTTTTACCTTCCTTTTGAAAAGAAGGCATAATTACCGTCTATTCCGGCTTCTTTGGAGTATATGTCTCCAAAAGAAAACTTAGAAGATGGTTGTTCTGCTGGAATTAACGTACTAACTGTTCAGTTGAGCACACTGAAATGTCCGATAATCCTCGCAAATGTAGGAATTACTGTGAAGGAACTTCAAAGTATCTTTTCTGTACCAAGACTCAGAGGACTATATATACTGCACCTTCCCTATAAGGTAAACTAGCTGAGGTGGGAGCGGAGATACGGCGAATGGATCTTTGATATTTAAAGTATATGCAACGCCGACTCTGAAACGAACTCACGTTAGCAACATCTTATAAAGAATTTATGTGCGCTTATAAACAACGCAGCCATATGACAGTCGAATATTGACTGTGCGAATCCGTAAGCGTAATATTTATCTCATCACTCAGTATGTTAAAACGGGAACGTAAGATTTATGTTCATTGCTTCTCGATAAACGCGCAATAATGGTTGTTTAAAGGACATCTTAGTAGCTGCTCCTCTTTCTATAAAAACATATTTCATTCATTATTTTAAAATTTTCTATGTGTACTTACTGCGGACATTGTTCAGTTGTTTCTGCAAATCCACCTAGCATCGGAATATCGGAAATGATAAGCAATCGTGTGATCGCTTAGTGAGAGCGAGCCAACCATAGATTTTCGTATACGTGCGGTCACCTACAGAAAGACATATTAGCGCAAGACGAAAAATACAGCACGATTGCGTCATGGAGCTATACTTTAATATTTATTCGAGCATAAACTCGACACATTCTCAATAACGGGACAGTTCCGGTTATAGACTTCACTCTTTTAGACTTCTCTCTTATTGACATCTTTGTGTACGTTTATCTAGTGTATTTATCTGTAAGATTCATTCTTGGCATGTGCGGTAACAAGTCCGCTCTATCTATTTCTTTCTTATACACATGCATACGCACATTTGCATTTCTCTGTGTTTTCTCTAATGCGTAATTACATGCTGTGTCCTATTCTATTGCATCACATACTATACTTTCGATTGGAAAAAAGTGCAATTGGCGCATATTGTTTGAGTCTCACTCTCTCATATGACTTCTTTTTTCTTTTGTCGCTCCAATCATAAAATTGTACCACGGCATAAGATTGTATTACCTATACAAAGAAGTATGCACACTGTTATTTACGTTCAAGTACCCTACCTATCAACCTATACCATAGTCTCACATTTATCCCTATAATATCAAACGATTTTTATTATAATAGACACACTTCGTTTCTGATTTTCAAAATGGCTTTCCTTGTTAGACGAATTGTCTACACTTTACCGGTTAATACAGTTACATTTTATGGTATCACCTGGTGTCGACAAGATTTTCTGATTCATGATTGTGACTAGAAGTGACGATTACTTAAGCTCTTAGAGCACAAATGCTCACATTTCTTTATGGGCTTGACGAAGCTCTTACAGGTCCGTGTATATCGAGCAATGTCGATGAACTATTGATCTCTCTCGTATAAAATTAACATATTACAAGCATTGTTGTAATAATTTACATGTACTATGACTACAAACACATCTTAGACCTCTGTCGCTGATTAGCACTGGTATTTGGCAGCATAAATAGAGCAATGTTAAATAACATAAACAAATTAACACATATTGTTCAAGAAGAATACAAAGTGAAACCGCAAAACTTCAAACAATTCAAATTACAAATCCGCCAATGTCGTACTATCACTAGAGAATATTTTTATATAAAAAAGAAGATAACGAAGAAAATGAAATAATAAAGTTATACGATATTATTAAAAAGATAGTACGGAGAATCGCGGTTAAACCTGAACGCTTCATCGTGCCTTAGAAACAAAACACTTCTATCGCAGATTTTTAGTAGATTAATTCAATGTTTGAATTTTATTTTCAACCTATTTCAAGAACAAAGTCGTTTCGTAGTCTACAACTAATTATTGCAAATCTTGTCTTTGTCAAAGACAGTTTATGTTAGTCTCTTGAACCATTGCAATGTGACATGTACATAAGATTATTTTATTATTGACTGTACCTACATTTATATTTATTTAAATTCTTAATTATTTGGAGTTCTATCTCAGTGATTATATGTTATAAAAGTATATTATTTATACTTAACATATTTTAGTTTTAGCTTTGAAGACTGAAGGAATCCTTAATAGTGCGAGAGCGGATGTTGAAGATTATATGTACCAAGCAGCAATTTATGGAATGCCATTGGATGATACTCACATGCATTATCTTGGTACTGGTGCTGTAATTGATGATTACTTTGTATTATCTGCAGCTAGCCTCATCGTAGATAATGCGGAGTCTGACGGCCATTATGCATTGAAGCAGATGATCTTTTTCGTTGGTGTAGGTTCTTCAGATTTAACAACTCCTCAAGGCGAAGTCATATACGCAACAGGCTTTTATGTTTTAGGCTACGATGATCGTAATGGAGCGGACGACCTGATTGTAATTCAAGTAAGTTTTTTTAATATTCAAATTTGTACTGTTAATTATTATTAAACTAATAAATTTTAATAAAACTAATACATAATTTAATAAGTCTTGATATAAAATTCTATAACTAGCATGGGAATCATTAATTATATTTATTGTTTTCTCGTCTCAATTTATTTTTGTGTATTTAGCAAAATTGTTCAGGGTATGCCATTCTGTCTTATTTATGTAATTTATTTATAAATGAAAAAAATGATTGATAAGTAAATATTAATATACAATGACGTCCGCTCTATCGTATGTCCGCCGTCACCTCATTAATTGCGCCGCCGACGTCACGCGCCCAAATGGGAAGCCGGACGACATCGCGGGAAATGTCCGCATTTACGACTTATGTCGGAGGACACGTTTTTGAAGGACAGAGCGTGCCTCCGCCATGGTCGTTATTCTGGGGATACCCTCGTCGCCGAACCAGGTGTGCTATCGCGAGGGCCTCTCCCTAGCGTGGTTCACGGTTTATTCCAGGGCCCTGACGCCCGTCTTCTCTGAAGAAAGGGCATATTTACAAATTATCCCCTCTATAGTGCCTTTCGTGATCTGTAAGAAGATGGAGACGGACCATCAAAGCAGGCAGTCCATCCCTCGTCGAGTTCCTCGACGGTAATACCTGGATCCGCTATCTCGCTCTCCGTACGGTCAGCTGCGCTCAACCGCTACCAGGCACTTGTAAGCTCCGGCCGTGCTCTCAGCCTCCCCCGCTGCTCGGTCAGTCGCGCTCAACCGTCACCAGGCACTGGTGCGCTCCAGCCGTGCTCTTTTCCTCTCCCGCCGCTCGGTCAGCCGCGCTCGCCAACAAGCATTTGTGCGCCAGGACCATGTGTTCTCTCACTTCCCCTGTTCCTTCGTGACCCGCCGCGCTCAAACGCCGCCAGGCACTTGCGAGCCAGGACCGTGTGTTCTCTATCTTCCCCTGTCCCCTCGTGGCCCGCCGCGCTCAACCGCCGCCAGGTATTTGTGCGCCGGAACCAGGAGTTCCTCTCTTTTTTCTCCCTCTTCAACTCCTCCTCCCTCTCGATGGCCTGCTACCGGGTACAACTTATACGTACCCAGCCGGTTTAGACTGTAAGGCCAGACCACGCGCACAGGCAAAGTCAATCAGACGTGTTATTTATTTACCCTTGAACCCTTCTGCTCCTTACACCCGTGGCGGCGTCAACAAGAATAACTCTCATACGAAAATTTGCTCACCTGAAGAAATAAAGCAATATTATTTGAAGCACATTCGTTAATAATAAATTCTTTTCCTTTGAATGGGCCAATAATGAATCATAAAAAAATAATTGTAGTATGGTATATGACTTGCTTTACGTTCTGATGTATTAAATATTTGAAATAAAATTTTTGAAATAAAAAATAGCGTACAAAATTTTCTATAGATTTGTAAATACAACTAGATGAGAGGATAGCAAACATTGAATTCACTTAATAGATATTATGTATAAGCATTTTAATCCATTCTTACGGAAATGAGAAGGCGGTACTTGTGTTTCGTCTTCGTCTCTCTATTTGCTATGAACGAAAAGTTGGTACAGATTTTGTAATGCGGTAAAGCTGGTCTTAAAAATAGCAAAGCTATGTAAGGCTTATCACTTTTCACTGAGTATTTTTAGGCACACATATGATGGAAAAAGTTTCGATACTCGCACCCGACTTTTTAAAGGCACGAACATTGACAAATAAATTAGAAAACTGGAGTATATTTGTACAGGATAAATGAGATATGAAAGCTACTGAATGTGACAAGCTTCCTTTTACAAAAGTAGAGATCATATCATATCATATCATATCATACTTCATATCATATCCTATCATATCATATCATATCATACTTCATATCATATCCTATCATATCATATTATATCATACTAATTTATAAAGACAAAGCGTGTTTTGGTTTGTACACGATAACCGAAAAAACTACTTCAATCGATTGTTCTGAAATTTGATATATAGATTCTATATTCTCTTGAGAAGGACATACGCTATGTTTTTTATTGAAAATCATTATACTTTCATCAATAAATTAGTTAATGGTTTTAACAATCAGTTTCACCAGCGGCCACTAGGTGGCGTCTTAAATCATGAACATCAACTCAAATTAGTCCGCTTAAAGTATTAATACCAGGCCAGCTCAAACGAATGTTTATATCCAACTTTGGGATTCGTATCCTAAAGAAGGTGTGGCGTTAGTCGGTATTACCTTTTTTGTTCTTCAGGTTAATCTGACATTATTCTCACACCTTATGGATATCTTTTGATGTTTGTAAATTTTATTTACTCTTACGTGGGAAATTCTCTCTCTCTCTCTCTCTCTCTCTCCCCTTTTATAAAATGGTTCTGTATGCCAAATCATAATGAATATAGTTTGTGATGACAAATTATGTTTTTATTTTTATACATTATATTAACTTCAGAATTGTGACAAGAGACTGTTTTTTTAGTTTCAATAAAAGAAATGATTACAAAATATGGTTCTTTTACCAACAACCTCGAAACTATATATATATTATATCGTCACTTCTGCATAAAAAGGAAATATCCATCGTCTGCTTAAAAAATATGCTATTCGCCATACCATTTTGCTTGAATTTCAGTTGGTATTACTACGAAAATATACGAAATATGTAATATATTTTGTATGTATATTATATTTTACATATTACATATACACATTTTATGTGTATTATGTATTTATATATATATATATATATATATATATATATATATATATATATTGTATGTATATATATGTTGTATGATATTATATTGTACATATTCTATATACCCATTTTAAATACGGTTTCTATTGAAAATATTGTATTGGCGTGTACCGGCGATTGATTACGATATTCCGTTACCTCAAGACGATTTATATAGGCAACTGCATTCGGATGATAGAATGCGATGTCCAGGTGTCTCTGAGCGATTAGTACGAGAATATTGTATTTAGTTGATAAAAACGACGCCCAGGTATAACGAAATCAACTTCTATGGAAAGATTCGTGTTGGGACCGTAAAATACGATATCTAACTCTTTCCTAAAGACTTCTACGGGGATTATTGTGTTTAGTCGTTGGGAAGCGATGTCTAGCATTCTGGGGACTACTTCTACAGGGAGTATCGGATGATCGAATGCGATTTCCAGGTGTTTTGGTACAACCTCTACGGGGAGTGTCGTGTATTACTATACACGTGGGAAACAATGTCCAGGTATGATAGTACAACTTCTATGAAGAGATTAGTATTCTATCATTCGAACATGCACACTCCCAGTAAGAGTCATTCCGGGATAACTGGACATTTTATTTTACCTCCTCAACACAAATCTCTCTCTAGCAGTCGTCCCGAGAAATTTCCTATAAATCGAACATGATACTCTCTGTAAACGTCGTCTCGGAACACTTGGACATCTTTTTCCACCACTCGAACTCAAAAGTACAATTTTCTCCATCGAAACCGTATTTAATATGCATATATATTGTATAAAATGGTCGGCAAAATATCACCTTTTTGAATGGACGCTTCATATCCATCACATTAAGAAATTTCTTTGCATGATTCTATATTATCTTTGTTATCGTTTCATGTTATTTTTACAATATCTAAAATAGAATACTCATGATTTAAGAATAAATTTAAAAGGCAATGTTTTTGGTGAAAAAGCAAATAATAATACGAATCTCTACTTGAATCCTTATCATCTCTGAGTATATACATGATATTCAGCAAAATCTTCTTAAGAAATTTTTTATAGAAAAATTCATTAGATAAATTCAATTTGAATTTTTGCAGTTAAGAGACCCATACCAAATACCAGAGGCAAAAAAAGTCTATCCAATGAGACCTGAAAACGTCAATGAAGATATTAGTCAAGGTGTTGTTTCTTCATACGGTGTCCATAATTTCAACGCTAAAATCGATCAAAAACTAAGAGCTACCACAGGTGAATATACTGATAATAGTAACTGCGATGCTATGACAAGCTGTAGACAAATATGTATTCGTATGTCTAAAACTAGTCATCGTCAACCAAGAGGATTGTGCTCCGTAAGTTGAAAATTTTAATTTTTTAAAACTAATTAGTAGGAATAATATGTATTATAAGATTAAGATTATAGATATTAGTTAAAATTAAAATCATGAAGAATAATTTGATGTCATTGAGTTGAAAAAATTGTAATATTTACTCTTAGATAGTCATATACTATCCGTAGAACGATTTTTATCTGGGAGGAGGAAGGAGGGAGTTCAAATTCAGCCTGAAATTGAATAATGGGTGTGGAATAAGAAGAGGAAACTAGTAATAGTTTCGTAGTGTATTTTATCTGCTAATTAACTGAAACAAACATAATTGAGACTAATCGTTTCTATATTTTTAAACATTTTTTTTACTACATTAAAATTATTTTGAGAAAAATTTTACGATCAAAAAATAAAGAATAATGAAAAACGCATAATTTCATTTTGAATTTTCAAAAAGCTATTTGTAGTTTTTCATATATATTTTAAAAGTTTCATCAAAAGATTAGTCAAAAATATTTTTAAATAATATAGCGGTCAAAGAGTTAATTGTGTTTTTAAAAATTTAGACTAAAATGTGGAGAAAATATTAGTAACTAAATGAATAAGAATACTTTGGAACTTTATTAGATGGCTAGAAATAATTATCCGACTGAAATAATTATTAAAAGGTCAGGTATAGATAAAATTCATAAATAAACATAGGGTCCGATTGACTACACGGCACTTAGCCAATTTATTAATTATTAAACAGTTGGCTCGTCTCGCAGTAAATCGCTCACAAAGCAGACGATCTGTGACGACTTGCCCTGACCAAAACCTTCCGAGCACTGAAGGACCTATGTGCCTCGGTACACTTCCCCTCCTCGCAACAAGCGTTTCTCGCAAAATTCTGAGAAGCCGACAACCGTTACGAATCTTTCGAAGTCATTTTTTATAGAATATATGTAAGAAATATTAGGTATAAATAAAATATCCTACAAAATATTTTACAATTCTTCGATAAATATTTAGAAATTATTTTTTAAATTTTTGAATGTCATTTTTTTTAAACCTAGATTCTTTAAATTGTTAAAAAAATCATAAATACGGGAAAGATCATTAAATAATTATAATATATCTTTGTTTTCACTGAAAAGTTATTAATCTTTTTTAAGACGTCGTATTTGAATAAATTGAGAGCTTATTTCAACGTCATTAGCAAACTTTCAAATACAAACCTTTGTGTCTAATAATTGATTAATAAAAGAAATTCAGCGTCGTAACTTTTTATATTTATTATCTATTGAAGTAGAGCAGTAATACCTGGGTTAATTTTTTTGAGACCATGATTTTATAGTTTAAGAAAACGCAAGTTGCTAAAGTTAAACAGTTGAGACAATAATAATATTATCGTTTATAGCTTGATGCAGGTGCTCCGTATGTTGTAGATCGATATTTTCTTGTGGCAATAGCAGGTCAACCAAAAGAAAATTGTGACGATACTGAGAAAGGTAGCTCATATAGCTACATAGCGCCTTTCTATGAAGCCATTCAACAAATTATTCAGGGAACTCCATATGGAATTCATATGCTACCAAATTATCCATATTCTTCGTCATAAAATGTTTTATTATGAATTTTATAATGATTTCAATTGTTTAATTAGACCCCTATATATAAATTATGCAATTTGAATTGAATAACAAATTTCAATAAAGAAATAAACATATAAAAAATAAAATTTAATAACAATTACAATAAAAAGAATTATTTTTATGTAAAATATAATTTCAGGAAATATTTAATAATGGTAAAGGAATGTACTAACTCTTTACATCTCTCTATGCTTTTGTAAAGCATATAATATAATTCAAAGGTATTCATGTTTTTCAATTTATCAGCAAATTATTTATGAAATAAAATCAATTTGAAGCTTTACAAGTATAAATATAATCTCCTCATTCTGTTGTTGCTCAGTTAATAGTGACAATAGATCGAGTAAAATTTACTTATGTAGTGAAGATGGAATGTGACTACATTGATTTCTTCATAATATGTATTATTTATTATGTCTAGATACACTTGTAGCCATTGTCCTTAATTTTCATATGAAAATTTGAATTTAAGTAAAACTAGGAAATTTGTAAAAATTGAGAGGGACGGCATAGAGCAATAGAGGCCGTGATATTGAATATCTCGTCAAGGACTTCTGTCTAAATTTTTTTCTCGACATCGTAGGGTAGAAAGTGACATTTACAAAAATATACAAATGCAATTTAAATCTACCTGATATAAGTAATTGGCAATTGACGCGTAAAATAACAAGTCTCCCGGGTACAAAATAATAAAAAGGAATGAATGAGATTAAGTCTGGACAGGAAGATACAATAAATTAGACGGTTTCGAAAGGCAAGAATTATACTAATGCCATAAATTATGCAGGCATCCTCAGCGTGTGATAGCAAGAATGACGCCTTCAACAAATTTATAACACGATATGTGGAGACGGCATTCGCACGTATATTTAAAGAAATATGGTGCTAAAAAGTTTCGCATTTGTGTCAGCCCTAGTGACAGCCGATATCTTTTATCCATTATAAGGATTAAAAAGATCTTTTCTTTTTGTTTGCTACCTATTTGCTTAGCCCCGTATGGACTCTGGAACGTTTTTGAATTCTTATCAGAAGAAAGTCAGGTCATAACTCCAGATATGATCTAGAAATGACGTCACTAGGCCTACCTTGAGGTGGTTTTCTATAGTACCATCCTTAGATAGCTTGTAGCTATAGTTTCGGTCCGATCGTCATGTTAGTTTAGGTTTGAGAGCACGCTGAACAAGACGCCTCTGTGTTTTTCGTAAAAATGGAAAAGCTGGAAAATCGTGCTGTCATCAAATACTTTTATTTGAAGGGGTTAACGCTGAAGGAAATTAAAGAAGAGATGGACTCAACACTGGGGACATCCTCCCCATCATATTCAACCGTTAAGCAGTGGGTTTCCGAGTTTCAATAGGGTCGTGTGAGCACCTCTGACCAGCCTCACTCAGGACGCCCCATTGAGGTCACAACTCCAGATATGTTCGAAAAAATCCATCAAATAGTGCTGAAAAACCGCAGATTAAAAGTGCGTGAGATAGCTGAGACCTGTAAGATGTCATATGAACGTGTACAAAATATTTTGCACCAACATTTGTATATGGAAAAGCTCTGTGCAAGATAGGTGCCGCGTTTGCTGACAGTCGACCAAAAATTGATTCGAAAGAACATTTGTACCGCCAATTTGGCGTTGTATAAGCGTAATCCAAGCGAATTTTTGCGTCAATTCGTAACCGTTGACGAAACTTGGATCCAACTCCTGAAACCAAACAACAGTGTAAACAGTGGATTGGACCAGGAGAACCAACTCTAAAAAAGGCAAAAACAATTTTTTATGTTATTTAAATATGAGAATAGAGAAGAACTGCTTTTTCTGCGTTAAACAACTATAAAATGTTAGTGAAGAACTTCCAACGTAGATCATACAAAAATTTTAATTATCAAAGAGCGTAATACGTATTGTATATCTCTAACAATAGAAGAGTCAAACCAAAGTTAGACGATAAATCAATGATAAAAAGGTTGCCGCTATCATTATTCTGGTTTATCGTCAAATATTCGGCCAGTGCTAGAATAACTAGTAGTGGAAGACTCTAAACTGATCTTTCAGCCAATTGGCACGTATACAGTATGAATTTTGGTTGTTAAAATATCTTGAAAAAAAATTGCTCGTTAACTGCATGACAAAAAGTCGATCAATGATTCCATCCCGCGTAAAATTACTAAAGTTCTTGTTTAGTTTGTGAATTCTCTTATTCAATCATTTATACATGACCACTAGTAAAATGTTTATTTTCGTATCTTTAAATATATGTATTCGTAATTACAGTTCAATAAAAAACAATTTAATTATGTTGACGAGCTTAAGTTTTTCATTTTTTTTTCTCTTATACGATATACGTGCATGCTGATTGAGGTCTTGATAATGGTCCATATAAAATCGACTTTGGGAAGCTTATTAGCAAAAAATTAATTTTCTCGTCTTTTAATTAACGTTTTAGTTTTGATTTTCTACTTTATACGCAATAATGCTACAAGCCTCTCCCTCTCTCTCCCTTTCTTCCTTTCCTATCTGTTCGTACAATTTTCGCCAATTCCTTTATTAGCGATCTATGATTCTACTTAGTATTATATAACTAGAATCATTTACCATTAGTACATTCATACAGTTTCATAATTTTTTTTAGTTTATTTAGATGGTATGCAGTCTTAATTCAAGTAAAATGAGATAGAGACTAATTGATCCGTCTTCAGCTTAGTAAACAGCCAGCTATACGCACGTTCCATCTAACTCGAGAAAAAATAACTTAGTATTTGAAACAATCTTTATTTTTCATAAGTATTCAATCAAATTTAAAAATTTTCTTATTTTTTTCTGAAAGTATTGAAGCGTAGTGCGATCAAACAATTGTCTCAAAATGTTATATCATCAATAAAAAGTATTTTGTCTTTTTTGTTGTAATTTACAGTATTACTATTTATATAATATACTTTATATAAAACCCATTAGTTGTAGAAAAATAATTCATGAACTTTGCGTGATGGTAATGCATACGATTGCCAATAACTGTAAAGATTGAAAGCCTAATAATTTGTTATTCAATACCAATTCTTGGCATCTAATTCATAGAAAGAATAAAATTTCAAACAAAAAATGTTCTAATGAACTTTCGCATTAGCATTCAGAATATGCATGAAGCATTCGAAAATATGTAGTTTCTTAGTTTTTTCGACTAAAATTCAAATCTATCACGAAAAAAACCGTCAAACGTCGATCGGCAATTATTTCTTAACTATACATTTGCATAATGATATGATGCTTTTTTGCTTAATATGTTATTCTTTTTTTTGAATTTGATGCAAAAGCACACACAAAATACTTTGACCATAGATATTGAGTGTATCAAAAATGTCTTTGTTATAGAATAGTCGAGAAGAGTATGAAAGCTCTTCATTAGTTTATATTTTGTTTTTAATTATTACTTCGATAGTAACAGCCTTCCAATTATACAATATTAAATATAACGCCCAAATTCGTCTGCAACAAATTTATGAACTTCTTAATATGAAGGATCGGTTTTCAATTTTAAGATAACGAATGAAAAATGGTCAATGAAAAATAATAAATATGTGTATTATAATGTCTATGTTATATAATAATGAAGTTTTGTAAAAGAATATTCATCTGAATTGGATCATCTAATTTATCTTCTTATAAAAAAACATTGAAAATTTTATAGACAATCGGTTACAGCATTATGTGTTGAAATACATGCAGAAAAAAATATTTTGAAATATTTGAAGATAAATAAGAAATAATAAAATGTAGAGTCTGCCACTGTACTGATGACAAATGCAGTATTTATCCGTGGCTTCTTTAAATAAAAAGGAAAAATTGTTTCTGCTATTTCGAATCGGTCGAGTTAAATTTAAAAAATCAATTGGATGAAACATAAGACCAGAATATGGTTTAAAAACTAACTTGACCGATCAGTTTATAAAAAACATTCTTCAACTGTTTACATTACATGTGAAAATGCTTCTCGCAGCCACATTTTCAGTAGCAGTATCATCCAACTGCTCCAGTACAGAAGTTTTTAATGTTTCCATCTATGAAATATCTACGACATCGCGAATCACGTATCCTCAGTCTCGCCGGAGACATTGTCAACACACTCCACTTTATCCGTTCTTTCTTAAGGAGGCCTTCTATTACCTTGAACTCACAGACCCATAAGCTTGAAAGACATACAGTTTGGGGTCGTTGATATGTCTATTATTTACGGATTTTAATATTGAAAACATTTTGCTCCAATTCTTCTTACGTTTGAAATACTATCTGATGTTTCAACATCTGATTATGTAATTATATTACAATATCAGAAATGTACAATATACATTTACAAACCTTCTTTAGTTGGTCCACAATTTCGACAATAAAGATAATATAATTAATGCATAATTTATCAATTATCTATAAATTATCCGTGATATTAAATATTTTTCCATGGTAACGAATTTGCGGACTCTATTGAAAGGTACAACCGAATTGTACGTGCCAGAATCGACAGGCTATTTTTTCCGAATGAAAGAGAATCAACTCGCCTCTAAAAATATGAATGAATCAATTTTTATCCTTAACACTGAGAACTTTTATGAGAGCCAGAAAGAACCAGTGAGAGAAATCTTGGAATGACATTATCAAGTAATACCTTTTCCAAAATAAATTGACGAACCATAGTATCAGCTAATACATTTTCTGAAATAAACAATAATTTTTAAAAACCGTTTACACCTTCGTCAATTTGTCATTTTATAACATACATCAAACGCATTAGATCTTTTTAATCAAATTTATGAAATTTTCTATATATAAGTTTTTATATCTTGGATTTCTTCCAGATTTGTAAATTAACAGAGTAATACGCCACCATAATTTTTTTCTCAGTTGTTATAATTTAATTTTACATTAGAATTAACAATTGCTAAAATTAAAAAGTTCTCATGTGCAACAAAAACAAGATGCAAAAACTTAACTTTCAATTAACAAATGGATTTAGCTTATAAATATAAACTAATTTTTATTATATTTTTATAAATTTGCACCGAACGTATGAATTATTCATATCTTCCCATACGATATCTACGGCACATTTTAATACTTATACAATATCGACATTTTTAAGTTACTTTTTTTTAACTTTTTTTAAACTAAGCACAAACTTTAAGTACAATTTTAAACTTCCTGTTTTTTATGTGGAAGATCTACGAAGGCGGTTCCATAAGTACCGTGGCTGAAGATACAGGACGTTCCTTAGGGAAGGTGCTCTTATTATCGTGTGCTACCATATCGTATCAGAGGCCTTAGGTGTGTCGACCGGAACTAATTTCCATAATTTCTAAACTATCTAATCTTTTACTTTTGTTGATATTGTGTAATAATTTGCAATTATTAACATCTAATTGATGACAATTATTAACGCAATGTTCAGAAATACCTGTAGTATTTTTATTAAACGTTATCGAATTTATGTGTTCTTTAATTATAGATTTTATTGAACGACTTGTTTGACCGATATAAATTGCATCAGAGTCTAAACAAGAAATTTCATAGACACCACTTTCTTTGGAAGTTTCCGTTTTTTCTTTATTGTTAATTAATAACCTTTTAAGATTATTTTTATTTAAATTAATTGTACGGATATCTAATTGTTTTAGGTAATTACAAACTTTGAAATTTACAACTGGTATATGATTAATATAACAATATGTGTCATTTTTTGTTTTTGGACATGCATAAAAATGTTTTTGAAGTAATCTAAAACGTTTTTTGACTAATAAATTGTCTATAATATATTCATCAAATCCATTATTTTTAGCTAAAGTTTAAATAATATTTAATTCATTAGTAAAATTAAGTTTATTTAAGGGTAAGGAAAGTAATCTATGGATAAGAGAATGGAAAGCACTAAATTTAATATTGTTGGATTGAATAGAATCAAAAGTTGTCAAAACATCTGTAAAAGTTGGTTTTCTGAAGATGTTGAAAGTAAGTTTATTGTTGACTCTATGTATTGATAAGTCGAGGAAATTAAGGCAATTTGAATTTTCCACTTCTAAAGTAAAATTAATATTATTATGAAAAGAGTTTAAAAGTGTTAATAATTTACCGTTATCCCAATATGTAATTTTCCCCTCTTACAGTTACCCCCACTTTACCGAATAATAATACCGTTATTCTCTTTATATATAAACTTCCTTTGTATTACAATTTTACATCTGTATAAGATCTTGAAAATGGCTTAACTGCCGAAACAGCTGTCGATTGAATAAAATAATTTTGTGAAACTATCCAAGTGTCTATTTTAATATTTATATAATATTCAAACATGTTTCACCAAGTGTTTAGCGAAAATTCAGTTAATCGTAATAATTCCTATATATTACAAAATTTATTTATCAATCGTTCCGTAACTGTATATATATGTATGTTATTTTTTTAGATGATATTATTTTATGAATATATATTAATATTGGAATTCCGTTTTAATTCTATAAAAAGATCTCTGGTTTGCAGTACTGCAGGAAGTCGAAAATTGGCTATTTAATTGATTTGTTTCAAATAACAAACAATTCTAATGTTATTACCAAAACAATGGCCAATACAACGAATAAACTGTTTTTCAGTTTCTCATTAAAATTAGCGTTTTATTTTTATAAAAGAACGATCACTTCATACGGGTACAGATAGTATATTCACGTTCTGTATTTCCTGCAAAGAAATTTAATATTAGACCTTCGTTGACGAACTGGGTTATGAGAAAAACATTCTTCATAAATTATCACTTGTCAAAATATTATTTTAGGGCATGGTCAACAATATTTTAATTCTCAATTATTAGACTTAAAAAAAAAGCATTTAATTTTTTTTTCTATACATCTATACATTTATCTAAATTTAATGGATAGTATAAATAGGCAATAATATTTTAGACTGATCAACAGAACCTACGGGCATCATAATATAATCAAAATTTGTTACAGAATGAAGATTAATAATTTCCACCTGTTTCTTTTCTCTATTTTATCGAATAGTTTAATTATTAGTGGTAAGTAATTTATTTTGAAATGATTCATATTTTAAGAGAAGTTTTTTATTATATTTAAAACGAATTCCTAATTATCAGATTATTTTAGAATATGGTCGCTATTATATGAAACTGGCATCTCGTTTCAACTTTGCCCGAGATAGTAACGTAACCAACTTATTTAATACTAAAATACTGTCTATGTAAAGAATACTCTGTATAAAAATATATTGCCTATAGATTATTTTGCCTATAATAATATTTCTGCAGAATAAAATCAAGGAGCCTGCTTCAGGGCCCCTGAAACATTTTTAGTGGTGCGGCTGTATTCAGTTCGTCCCAAGATAGTTTTCTCGCCCTATTTTTCTGAATATTTAAGATTTTTGGGGAGCTGATTACGAATATCGTAAGAGCTGTAGACGGAAATTGAATATGTATCCCTAAATCCATGAAAAGTTCAAAAGATTATGGTTTGCTGAATTTATATTAGAAAATAAAAAAAGTTCCAAAAAGATTTAAAACCAACATCATAATCCTCATTATAATACATATTTTTTGTACTATACAGTTTTCGATGCAAATAATATTTCTGGACAAAAGTTCAACAAGTTCATCTCTGGTTCACTGAATGGTTCCCAGCATATACTCAATATAGGTATACCTGCGTATACATTTTTCTCGAGAACAACTACTTGTAGAGAAGAAGCGAATAGAATAAAGAATATGTATTTGAATAAGATGTACAACGATGTTTTGAAATATTTTTTCTTAATTGTACTATTTCCCGAGATATATTCGAAAGACTATGTATTTATAATTTTTGATATGAACAATGAATTTCCATCAAGACCACTGCTATAATTTAAATCAGCATCTAAAAGAACTCGACAAATCAGTTATGCTCCTTTTCAGGAAGTCCATCTACTAAATCCATTATGGTAGTCGCATAATAATTTTTATCGTAGTGAACTTACTGCGAGAACGCATTTCGATTTAGAAGTAGTAAGGCTGTATTATCATAAAATGTCCACAACATTTACGAGGGTGGACTAATAAGTTTCCGGCCTGACCAAGAGATGGTGCCACTAGGCCTACCTTGAGGTGGCGTTCTATAGTACCATCCTTAGATAGCTTGTAGCTATAGTTTCAGTCCGATCGTCATGTTAGTTTAGGTTTGAGAGCACGCTGAACAAGACGCCTCTGTGTTTTTCGTAAAAATGGAAAAGCTGGAAAATCGTGCTGACATCAAATACTTTTATTTGAAGGGATTAACACCGAAGGAAATTAAAGAAGAGATTGAATCAACACTGGGGACATCCTCCCCATCATATTCAACCGTTAAGCAGTGGGTTTCCGAGTTTCAATAGGGTCGTGTGAGCACCTCTGATGAGCCTCGCTCAGGACGCCCCATTCAGATTATAACTCCAGATATGATCGAAAAAATCCATCAAATAGTGCTGAAAGACCGCAGATTAATAGTGCGTGAGATAGCTGAGACCTGTAAGATGTCATATGAACGTGTACAAAATATTTTGCACTAACATTTGTATATGGAAAAGCTCTGTGCAAGATAGGTGCCGCGTTTGCTGACAGTCGACCAAAAATTGATTTGAAAGAACATTTCTACCGCCAAATTGGCGTTGTATAAGCGTAATCCAAGCGAATTTTTGCGTCAATTCGTAACCGTTGACGAAACTTAGATCCACCACTACATTCCTGAAATCAAACAACAGTCTAAAGAGTGAATTGGAACACGGGAACCAACTCGAAAGAAGGCAAAAACAATTTTTTCGGCGAAAAAGGTTATGGCTACTGTTTTTTGGAATGCAAGAGGTATTATATACATTGATTACCTTGAAAAGGGTAAAACTATCACTGGTCAATACTACGCAGACTTACTTATTGCAACGTTTGAGGCATAAAGTGAAAATTAAACGACCTCATCTGACGAAGAAAAAAATCTTGTTTCATCAAGATAACGCACCAGCGGACACGTCAATCGTTGCGATGGCTAAAATCAACGATGTGAAGTTTGAATTTATGCCACATCGTCCTTACTCTCAGACCTACCCCAAGTAACTATTATCTATTTGTTAACCACAAAAAAATTGCTTGGCGGTAATAGATTTGCGAACAATGAAGAAGTAATCGTAGCTGTAAATGGGTATTTTGAAGAGCTTGAGGAATCACTCTATAGAGATGGCATTACTAGACTAAAATACCGCTATGACAAATGTATCAGCCTTAGAGGAGATTATGTTGAGAAATAAAAAAAAAATTTCAAAACGTTGTTTTTCTTGTTCAGACTGAAAACTTATCATTCCACCCTCGTACTTCGTAGCGAGGTAAATTAAAGTACATAATTTTTTGTTATATACTATTTTTCGTTACAAACTATATATTTTTGGATGTTCAACAATTCCATCTCGGGATCCCGTGAACAATTCTATGTTTAGTCGAAATACAGATACCTTTGAATACATTTATCTCGAGAAATTTTGGTTGTAGAAAATAAACTCATGGTATAAACAATGTATTTTGATAATATTAAAATAGTATCTAATTTGTATTATATCTTTACGGCAGAAATATGATATGAGTATTTAATAATTTTTATTTCATTATGTTAATTTTAGCTTTAAAAACCGAAGGAATTCTTAATGGTGACCTACCAGATCGTGATAAATTAAAATACCAAGCAGCAATTTACGGTATTCCACTTGACAGTGATATACCGATACTACTTGGCAGTGGTGCAGTAATTGCGAAGTACTATGTATTATCTGCTGCACACATTTTTGTAGATATGTTAAATAATATCAAATATGTACTAAAACCGATGACATTTTATGTCTGTGTGGACGCTAGGACTCTGACTAGCTCTTGTGAAATGATATACGTAACAGAGCTTTATATTTTTGGCTACAATGATAAAACTGGTGAGAGTGACATGATTGGTCTTAAGGTAAAGTTCATTTATTCTTATTTATAATATTAGATATTTTTATTGAATTACATTATATAGTAGAATTAGTAGTAATTTTATGAAAGTATTTAAGGTCCTAAGTTTCATAGACTATGTTAAGAATAATAGAGCATTGATAAAGTAAAATTTATTCTATAAAATACGTATATAATAAATAATTAAAGAGACAATACATAGTGATAAAATATTATGTAAATAATATAAATATTAGATAAAAACATATCTCCAATTATTATTAGACTATACTAAAGATACACTTAAATCTGCAATTATTATTAGACTATACTGAAATACGAAAAATGTGTTTGTGCGTGTAGGCAAACGGGGTGAAGTTTTTACATTAAAAATCCTAACGCTTTTATTTTTCTTAAACTTTTATCTAATAATCAACAGTTTGATCAAAAGATTTTTAGGAAAAATGTTGCATTTATTAGTGATTCTTAGAAGGTTTAGAGCCGCTCAATGATACTCATTTTCACTAAAACTCACCTGAAACTATTCTCGATCTTCTTGAAATCTTAGGCAGTCGAAGAAGGGGTTCTTTATATCTTCGTTGATACCGGGGCACGTCAGATTATCTACATTATATTATCAGCGTATTTGATATGATAGAAAACAGCCATGCCCAAGGAGCATATGCGCTCTGCAAGGTGGGAATGGTAAATTCGCGTTGCTATTCTGTTCATTCTATTGATGATGCTGATCATCCATATTATGGATGATACTGAATCTCAAGTTTACCTGATATTACTAGTTATATGACATCGTTGTCGACCATTAATGTGGTTATAATATGTACATTATTCTATTAGAATGTAGCTTATTTTCTATTCGCATCTCATATATCAATGGTAGGAATACCAATGATTATTGAAAGCACAATATTTCAAACGTAGCGTTAATATAATCGATCCCAATCCCAAATACATAACTACTTCTTTGGCAGATAGCTAGTATCTATAATTTATAAGCTAAGCATTTGTTTATTTTGGGCCTCAATTCAATATTACTGAGTTCACTATCAATATACTATTACCGAGTCAACGAAACGTCTATTTTTATTTGTTCTTTTACACTTGGCATGTGCGAAAGTTTAATAAATATTCTTGCAAAGAAAAATATGCACCTAGGATAATGAAGTTATTGGAAACTAAGGTACCGTATTTTACTCATCATTTTAGCGCTATTCATGATAAGCAGGAGCACATATCTTTTTATTTCTTTGAAAAAAATGCACCGCCTTCATATATTTATCGCAAATTTAAAATTCCTGATTCGTAGTTAAATAAGTACTGGTTCTATTGAATTATCTTCAAGGTATTTAATTCTATTAAAATTCTTATTGATAACAATAAAGGAAACATCGTCAATGTATGTTCTCGTTATAACCCCGTTTGTACAGGAGTGTGTCAACAAAGTGCCATGTAGTACAATGCGGAGAAGCTACCTATAATTGAACCACATTGCAAGTTTTTACTGATAATGTAAAAGTGCCTATCTTATATGGTGTGTTAAAACAAGATTCGATTAGATAAGTAACTGAAGAAAATTCTTCTGTGATATGCTATAAATCTACATGCGCTTCCAATTTCGAGTAATGTGTCGTAAGCGATCTTCTCTATTTAAACAAATTTTAATCTTTAATACAGAGTCCTTTGACACATTTTTCGATAATGAATCTTTAAAAACATTGGTATGAGGATATATCATGCGAGTATTGATTGCCTCTGACAAGTAAAATCAATCACTGTTTTCTTCGTCCAAAAACAAATAAGAAATAATTAGTACTACAGATTTCATAACAGATTCATATATAGCATCTACATCTGATAAATTTCAGCGAAATAAAGGAAACCATATGCACTCCGCCTATACTCATATTGGAATAACTGCTAATCAAGGGCTAATGGTATTTATGTTTCTGTAGTTATGGATTTTGTTAGATCTTTGATTTGCCTGTGCATGTTATTAGGTTTCCTTTACTTCCATCGTTTTACAATGGATGACTGTCAATTATAGTCGAAATAAATAGATCGTAGATGTCATACAATAAGCTTAGGTATTAGTAAACATAACGTCATAGAAATATTAGTGGATTTGTGTCTACTTTATAAAGTTATTCTCGATTAAACATGTCAGCTTACGAGTCAAATTCTCGTCACTTGCAGGAGATTTAATTTTCTGACAAAAATGAATTTAATTTTAATAAAATTAATAAATTTAATTTTCGGACGAAAAATGGATTCATTACGAAAATTCCAAGCGCAAAAAAATCATAGGAATATCCCGGCCATGCTTCCACGTCGAGAGCGAAACCGAATATTCACGGTTCCACAGTCGAACGCAATTAATACGTTTGAGCCGAGCATTGAAAGACAAACGCCCGTAATAAACCGATAGACCTATAGGCATCCTCGACTCCAGACGTTGCCCCCTCAAATTATCACTTGTTTCGATTAATGGCACACAGCCTGGCTGACCAGCACTTCTGGTCTTATGAAGAAGTAAAAAATTAAATGGATTCGTGGATCGCGAGAAAAAATGAACAGATTTTTAAACGTCGCACTCGTATGCTACCCGAAAGATAGGAGAAAGTAGTGAGCAGCGATGTGCAATACTTTGAATTATAAATGTATAACCAGTTTTTTACAATAATATCTCGAAATTCGGAAAAAACGGCGAAAGAAAAATTATAAACGTAATATTTTATCTTTGTCTATTACATCTTTAATTCCTTTCTCTTACGTTAATACTTCTATTTTCGACATAAATAGTATGATAAATTACAAATCGCATATTATGAATCCGTTGTCACTAGCCTTCATATTATTGCACAATGTAAAACGTAATATACAGACGAAGTTTTAGCAGTAGTCACGGAGGTTTAAAGTATCTTCAAAGAATTAGTCATTGTTTTCTCCACATTTTTACCATCTGTCTGATCTTCAAAGTATTAGCAATTGTTTTCTCCACATTTTTACCATCTGTCTGGCAATTTGTGGATACCGCGCCAATAGAATTGTGTCTCCTTTGAAGTAAACCAATCAGACACCTAATTTTCGGCTTCTTCATGGGAATTGAAACTGCTCAGTCAATGCGTATCCTATCGATGAAAACAAATAGCAGTGGCAAGGAGCTTAATATGATGAATACGACGAGTGAAGTAGCAGCTACCAGCCAAGTGCTTTGATTTTATCCTAAATCTGGTTTCCTTTTTATTGTGTTCATGCGCATTGTTATGGAACAAAATTAACTTGTCTTTTTCATTTATAATTAAAATTGTTGCCACTCCTTTCATATCAAAAACATCCGAAAAAGGATCTGCTCATTCCATGGCATGAGCCACCTGATTGTGATTCGGCGATCATACATAACCATTTCTTTCACTTTTTTCACGTTTTCATCAGTTGTTGATGTGCTTGGGCGGCCGGGTCGTTCGTCATCTTCAACGTTTTCGCGGCCATCTTGGAAACGCTTATACCACTCGTAAATCTTTGCTTTACTGATATCAGACTCACCATATGCATTTGTTAATATTTTACGAACTTTACTATACTTTATTTCATTTTATACGCAAAATTGAATACAAATTGTTTGCTCCATTTTTTTCACAAACGAAAATCACCGAGCTTGAAACACACGTCTAACGTTAGCGGCTGCCACTTAAAAAGTAAGCAATCAATATTACTGAAAATTTTATCGTACGTCAGGGACATGCGTAACAACATAATAATAAAAATGTTATATAGGCAGATTCTCCAAACCCGTGAAATTTAAAAATTGTCGTTATTTTTTAACACACCTCGTATCTTCCGCGATTAGAAATAGAATTGTTCCTCAAATGTAAAATCATTTCTTTAGGTCTATTTATCATTCATTTCTAATTTTGTGGATTTGTAACATCATATAAATAATGGATTTTTATAATTCAAATTCATTTATGAATCACTCATTTACTGTTGTGAGAAATAGATAAATCTTAACGAACGATCAATATACCATCAATGACATTACTTCAAATTATTTAATAAGTTATGAAGTATTTTCTGAATTAAACTAGCACAAACATACAATAGTTCCTTATGAATTTTCTGCTAATCTATTTCTTCATTCATTGTGTATTGAATTTTCTTCGTTATTAATAAAAAATTATATATATAAAATTTTACTGGACCTTTTTTCGTAATACAAAATATTATTTACCATTTCAATAATTTACTGTATAGCAAATCTAACATACGGATTCTTTCACTTAATTATATTAAGTTATAAATATAATAATATTATCTGAATGTTGATATTTAAAAAATATTTGTTCTGCAATATCTTCACTAGACAGTTATTTACCGATTTAGACTTTTCAAAATGTTTTGTAATCTTTTTATTATACAAAGACACTATACTTTTCTAGCTAAACGAACCATTTGTCTTATCTGGTATGTATAACATCGTTCCGGCAGAGGCAAATTTGGACAATGCAGATTGTAGAGACGCAGTTGTTTCTTCATATGGCGTACATAGTACCATTTTTGACATGGATATGAAACTAAGATATGCGAAAGCTAGAGTTACTGATGATAATGAATGCGGACAACCTTTAAATAGTACGCAGATCTGTGTTAAAATGGATAAAACAACACGTGGTCGGCCTAGAGGATTATGTCAAGTAAGTTCAAAACTCAAATTTTTGTACAATTTTTTACAATCAAGAGTTTTTTTTGCACATGGACATAAGAATCCACACCTATATAGTACAAGTGAAACCATTTACAGTCTTAATTTCGTAGCATTTTCTTATAAAAAAGACCATATTTCTGATCATAAAAACAAGTACAAAAAATTACCTAAAATTAATGTTTTTAGTTCATACAATGGTATTAAACTTTAATTGAGCATTGATTATGAGCTATTTATATATTGATAAAATCAAACAATATGATGCTTACATACATTACGAAGATCAGTTGCTAGATATGCATTTATTTCTTAGCCTTGATATATTTTTAGCATGGTTTCTATTTTTACTGAGAGAGTCTGTAATTTTAGTAAAATACAACTTTATGTTAAATAGGCTTAGGGCGGCTATTCCATTTAATTACTGACATAAATATTATTAATTACTGTAGCATTACTCATACCACTTTCAGTATGCTTAAAACAATAAAAAAAATCCGAATATTTTGTAGTTTTTTTGAATATCAGGTTTTCTCCTATAAAATAATGTAATTATAATTATTTGCAGTTTGACGCAGGCGCACCTTTGGTCGAATCTGAGATATATCTTGTAGCAATCGCAAGCAAACTTAATGAAAATTGCGATGATACTGAGAAGGGCAGTATATATACTGATCTACGACCGTTCTATCCATTCATTAGGGAACTTATATCAGATATGCCAATTGGAAGTCAAGTTGTACGAAATCATCCAGAAAGACGTATAAATTGGTAATTTAGCGGAAATGCAATTGATAAAGTCCATTATCACTCTGAGGGATTCCTTTACACAAAGAAGTTCGTGGGTCCATTTCTTAGTTTCAGAGGATGGTTTCATAGTTTAGATTAGATCTCTAACTTGTGTTTTATAATCAAACAAATCATGTATATTTAATTTAATAATAATTATTTTTGTAACGATTTTTAATTTTTAAACAAGAATGCACTAACGTCAAATAAATAATTTTAAGAAAAGAATTGATTCAAATTTTATCGGAACCATCAGAATAATAGTTTAAAATAACTTATTTATGAAATATAATAAAAGTCAGATACAAGGAACTAATTTTTTTATTGAACAGATATTATGAATAATAATAGTTTGATGATAAATGTGGTTTATAGTATTTATCAATCGTAAATAAAATGTATCATTAGTTCAAAATAATATTTAATAAAATTGATATATTTCTAACAGTCTATTATTTAGTTTTTTGAACAACTAGTGTGAGTAATTTAACTGCACAATCATTGTCGTGAAAAAAATTGATTATTTTTCTATCTACTAATCCGTCAATTTACGATAAATTGCTTCTAATAAACATACCGAAAATGGTAAGAATCATCATATATTAGTGTCTGATTCTTTGCAAAGGATTTACGTCGAAAAAGCACGCTATAATAATGAAAAGAAACAATGACTTATAATCTAAATTTTAAACAAATTTTTATATACTTTTTCGGCGTTCAATCATTTTTAGCTGATTATTCGTTACCTTATTGTATAGTTTTGATGATATACTGATACTTAGATTTCATCATACTTAAAATTTTAATGAATATTTGTATCAGATGTATAGATTAATATCTCTATTTCGTTTTTTATTCTTCTATGGTCTTCTTGTAAATCTTCAAATCTTTCAGTACGAGTCTGGTGACGACGTACTTCAGGCACAAAACATTAAACTTAAAATATTGGGTTGATTTATATGAAATGTTGAATTCGTATATTATCTTTTATGTAAGTTTTCTAAGATCTCATTGATCTGTCTGAATTTTTTTATTCTGCTTAATATAGGTTCTTGATAAATTAGACTATCAAAATCTGTCGGTAATATTATTAATGAGTTTGAAATCATAGTTCCATTGTATATCTAAAACCTCTTTTTAAAAAACTTAATTAAATTGATAAACTCGCGGATTTTTCAGTGCATTTGTCATACTCGTATTCCGGAATGGCCATCAGTTCCTTCTTCGATTGGGCTTTTATTTCTTCAATCGAATCAAAACCCTGTCCCCGGAATGGTCTTTTAGGTTTGCTGGACAGCCAGAAGTCACACGGTGCTAAATCAGTCGAGTACGGTGGTTGCGGAACACTATTGGTTGAATTATTAGCGATATGTTCAGGTAAAATCAATGCAATTGTGAGCTCGTGCATTATTGTGATGCAAAAACCAAGAGTTATTTATCTAAGAGTTAGTTATTTATCTTTCTATAAATCTGGCCTTTTGAGACAAATAGCTTCACGCCAACGATACATAACACTCAAAGAATATTCTTTGTTAATCGTTTGTCCGGTTCAAAGGGATTCATAAAGCACCACACCATGCTAATCGAAGAAAACAGTGAGCTTAACCTTGATTTTTGTACGATTTTCGCGTGATTTTTTCAGTCTCCGCTCTCCTTTGGCACGATATTTGCTCGATTTATCGGCTGTTTCTGATTTATGGTGGACGGATTTTGTTTCTCGGCCTGTGATAATACTGCGAACCTGTAACTCCGCCATTCTAATAGTAGATCCCTACTCTCTCGATTGAGACCTTGACGATCCTTGTACAATCATTTCTTCGCCAGCTGTTTAGTATTTTGTAACAACGCAAGAATAGTGCATGTCACGAAAACAGAGAAATTTAGAGCAACGGTACGCGACAAAATCTTGTGCGAAACTCAACGAAAATAGGAAATATGTGCGCGAAGATGTTACCGAAGAACTATTCAGATGAGCAAAAAGCCCAACGAATGAACATCGCTCAAGATTGTCTCGAGCAGGTTGAAAGTGATCTTACTCTTTTGGATCGAGTTATTACTGATGATGAAAGTTGGTTTTTTCAATATGACCCCGGAACTAAACGACAAAGTCCACAGTGGCTGTCCCCTGGTGCGCCAACGTCAAAGAAGGCGAGAATGAGCAAGTCCAAAATGTAAAGCATGCTCATTTACTTCTTCGATAGGAATGGAGTGGTTCGCAAAGAGTTTATACCACCTGGACACAAAGTACATCAAGTATTCTATCGCCATGTCCTCGAAAAATTACGAAAAAGGGTGCGTCCAGAGATCGCGAAGTCTTGGGTTCTGTATCACGACAATGCTCCCTGTTACAGTGCGTCTAATGTCTGTCAGTTTTTGGAATCTAAAAGCATCGCAACGTTACCAGAACCGCCCTATTTACCGGACATGTCACCCTGCGACTTTTTCCTATTCCACCATTGGAAAAAATTCGTCAAAAGTCGACATTTTGACTCCATTAAAGACATCCTAGACTCTATGACAAGGATATTCGAAGAGGTCTCTCAAGAACTGTTCCAGAATGCTACGAAAACTGAAAAACTCTCTGAAATAAGTTTATAGATACGGAAGGTGACTTCTTTGACAGGGATCGCAGCGATGTACCTTAATTTTTAAATATACTCGATTTTTTAATTTTGTCTCCTTACTTAATTATCTGACCTCGTATAAATAAATAAAAAAATTAAGCAAGCATGTATTAGGGGTACAAATAAGTTTCCACCATTTTGCAAAGATGGCACCACCGATCAGATAACATCTAAATTGTCAGCTGTAAAAAGTCGTATGGTATATGTTGACATCTGGAAAGAGTATAACCTTTTAATACCTTTTTGCTAGCATCACTTAGTTTTCATCTTGTTAAGATGTCAAGTTTTGAGCCAAGTAAGCGTCCTGTGCGGGAATTATTAATTTACTTCTTTCATTTAAAGTAGTCTACAGCTAATATACATCGGCTACTCATAGAAGCATATGCTGATGTTCATTTGAGTGAGAGACGTTGTCGGGATTGGTTCCAAAAATTTAAAAGTGGTGATTTTGACGTGGAGGACAAAACGCGCAGTGGAAGGCCCAAAGTGTATGGTGACACAGAATTGGAAGTTTTACTGGAGGAAGATACATATCAAACGCAAGAAGAACTTGTACAAGAGTTACGAGTGACTCAGCAAGCTATTTCACGACGTCTAAAAATTCTGGGTATGATCCAAAAGCAAGAAAATTGGATTCCTTACGAACTGAAGCTAAGAGACGTCGCTTATTCGCTTGCGAACAATTGCTCAAAAGGCAAAATCGCAACCAATTTCTACATCAAATCGTGACCGAAGACGAAAAGTTGATTCACTACGACAACCCAAAGCGTACGAGGTCATGGAGTACGCCCGGGCATGTTTCTACTTCGATGGCCAAGCCAATCATTCATGGCAAAATGCTAATGCTGTGCATTTGATAGGATCAGCTGATGGAGTAATCTATTACCAACTACTCCAACACAATCGAATCGTCACTGGCGAACGTTACCAACAACAGTTATGCCAAAAGGCACGATAAAGTAATTTTTCAGCATGATAACGCTCGGCCATATGTTGCAAAAAGCGTAAAGGAAACGTTAGAAGCACTGAATTGGGACGTCCTACCCCACTCGCCGTAAGCACCAGACTTTGCTCCTTCAGACTACCACCTATTCCGGTCAATGACTCATGGTCTGGCTCACCAGCACTTCCATTCTTACGAGGAATTGAAGAAATGGATCGATTAGCGGATCGCCTCAAAAGACGAGCAATTATTTAGACGCGGTATCCACTTGCTACCCGAAAGATGGTCAAAAGTAGCAGAAAGTGATGGGCAATATTTTAAATGACATTATTTGTACCTTTTTTTTTACAAGAAATTCTTATTTCTATAAAAAAACGACGGTAACTTATTTGTACACCCAATTCACGAGTCCTGTTTTTGAGTGTTGTTTCTTGAAAATTTGAACCAATGTATTATCTCTCGTACATATGGCTCTATAGTTTATTAACTGCTATTGATATATTTGGATATTATCTGTCTACATCATTTTGATAATTAAAATGAAATAAATTCGTAGATATCTGATGTTGAATATCTATTCAATAACAAACGTGTGTTTTCATGTCATAAAATTCTAATAATACTATTATTAGAAGTGACAAAAGTAATAAATTTTGGCTCAAGGTAAAAATATTTTCGATTATTAAGCTGTACTTAAGCTAATTAACTAATTGACTGTCATTTTTATCTCTCTAAAAATTTTAGTATATATAGAAAAATCTATTATGAACGAATCATAAGATCTTATACGTTTGAAATATAATTATTAAAATATTTCTTCGAGTATGAATATTTTTAATTTTGCCTTCATCTTTTGTTACTTTTTATCAATTTATTCAGTTAACCATGGTAAGTAAATTTTATTATCAAATCAGTTTAATGGCTATTTTTATAAGGATTATTTATTTATAAATAAGAAAAATATTTCACATGTCCGACTAATAAATTAATAAAATCATTTTACTTAAACTTTTCTTGAAAATCATAAGGTATAAGAAAATAATGAATGTTTAGCAAAATATGAAAGAGAGAATTTCTAATAAATAACAATAAGATTTTAAAATTAAATGAAAAGAAAATTACCTTGGAATTATGTTTCATTCATTTTTGTCCAACAAAGGTTGTTCTTAAAATACGTACAGCAGACTATACTAATTGAATAAATAAATAATATAGTAAAAACCGAAAGTTAGAGCTCGAAATTCGAAGGAAAAATTTTAAAAAATCCATGCGTCCATTTTATTATTCCGATTATCATTTTATTATTACAGTATTTATAGTATTATGCCGATGCATTAAAGCATGCACGACCGGCATAGTAATAAAATAAGTGTTTATCTTACTTAGTCAAATCATATAAAATTTTTAATTTGATGAAAAAGTTTTATCAAAATTAATTACGGAAAATACAACTTTAAAAAATCAACGTAAAATATTATTTTGAAATCATTGTACATCAAAAGCAATAGCAAAATCTCAACAGTTATTGTAGATATTGATTTTAAGGATAACAATTCTAGTTAAAAATATTTTTATAATAAGGGCAGATCCAAAAATTGGGAGAGGGTAGCGAAGGTGAGAGATGAAGAAATAGGCCCCGAGGAAGCTAACGTTCGAATTTATTTCTTACTAATTAATTTTATCGAAGATTGAAACCACTTCAGAATTTGGTGAATAAATACCGCGACCAATATTATCGTAATTGATAGACAAATATTCAAAAATAGTGGCAAATACTTGAATTCAGAACATAAAAACCGGAATATGCAGTTGACTGGCCACGTATCACGGGACAACGTCTATGGGGAATTTCATATTCGATCATCCGAACACCAAAGTCCCCGCAGAAGTCGTCTCAAAAGCTCAAAAGTATAATTTCCCCTGTAGAAATAGTATGTAATATGGATATTATATATATACGGATATTATAATGGATAATATAATATAATAATTATATTAATATGGATATTATATTCTATACGGAAGCGAAGATAGGTAAATAATCTATATAAGATTTATACAAAGAGTACTTGTTACATAGATATTGTTGAACTATATAAGGTATCGGTTAAATTATTATCGTGCGCGAAGTCGAAGGATGCAATTACTCTTATATAGGTGTTGGAGGTACCTTTTCATTTACTGAGGTAATTTTATCTCTGATTGCCAGATGGTAACCAATATTATATCTTTCACATAGCATATCTACATTACTATAGGATCGTGAGAAGATGTTCATCTTAACCTAATCAAATCTGGAAGGCTTTTTATATCTCTTCTAAATAATCTGTTATTGTAGGAGTCCGGTATTGTAGGATGAACATTAGCTATTACCATTCTTTTATTTTTTTCAATAAAGGATCTTATTTTTCATTGGTAGTCTTTTACTTTAACTAATTTGTTCATAAGTTGTCCAACAAGTAGATCACTTTGTAGAAATACACGCAGTCGTGTACCCGAAATTTTTGTTATATGCATGATGTTATTAACATTAGTAAGAAGTTCCAGACCATCTATATAATCTTCGTTTAATCAAGACCTGTGGATTTGATAATAATAGCCTGTTGTTTTTTAGGCTTTAGACTTTGCTCTGTTACATTTGCGTATGATTGACTTTTAATAGTAGAGTTACGGTAAGAAGTTTTTTCACATTGGATGGGTTACATTTTGAATTATTTTTATGCTGAGTTTAGAATATGATTTTAAAAGATCATTAAAAGAAAATATTGGGAAGTTTCCATCACAGCACGGATCACTGGTTGTAGGAATCATAAGACACATGTGTCGGCGGTTTTGGGATGAAGCAATAATTAATTTCTGTCCTAAATATATTTAGTAATTCCTCCGTCTGTGCTTGATCGTTCAGTAGTTTTTGTCGATACCTTGACAAAAAATTTTTAATTTATTTATGATTAATTTGTTTGATCGCGTCTTTAATTTCTTTAAAGGTGCACTAGGTGTCTAGGTGCTAATTTTTGTATATACATTATAGCAATCGTCGACATTAAGCAGTTTGCTATTTTTAAACGAATTGCCCGTAATGTGAGATATTTTATGAGAATGTCTTCTCATTTTTTTGGTTTATCAGACAGAAGTATAAGTGCCTTCATCCCGCAGTGGTTAAACGGTCTTGAAACGGCAAACTACACGAGAAACAGACAATATTCCCATTAAAAGGTTTTTCGATTTACCACGACATATGCAGTAGTTAATCTGGACAACATATGAAACACTTTATAAAAACCTCAACTAGCTACAATAATGGAGAATACTCATAGACGGGATTCTACAAAATAGAAAAATTTAACATAATATGGAATCTAATAACTATATATATATATATATATATATATATATATATATATATATATATATATATATAGCGAATATGGTTTAAAATAAAAGCATTGAGAAGCTGTAGCTATCAGAACATCGTTCAAAATGCTTCCTACACATGGATTGACGTCAGAATAGCTTAGTTCTTTGTATCTCAGTAATGCTAGAAATTTAGTTACTTCTACGTGTCATCTGCTTTCCGCCTACAATTTACTTTCAATTTAATCCTTCGACTGCAAATAAATGTTTGTGTATTATTTCGTTGGGAAATGAAGCTACTTTTACAAATATGTAATAACATTCTATATTTTTTACTCTCTCTATAAATTAGATTCATCAATATCCAACTAATCCAAACAGTCAATTATATTATCAAAATCTAAGGCTCTGTTAAGTTATAGAGGTTATAATAGATAGTTATATAATTACAGCTATCATATGAAATAATCAACGTATACAAAGAGCGAGTTCATTTTATATATTATTATACATATTTCAGTTTCAGCATTGGAAAAAGAAGGAATTTATAATGCTGAATTAGCAGATAAATCTGAATATAAGTATCAAGTGGCCATTTTGGGTATACCACTTCTCAGCAATGATTTGGAGCTAGTAGGTAGTGGTGCACTAATTTCCCAAGAATATGTAATAACTGCTGCTCATGTCTGTGTAGAAAAAATAATGTTAGTTGGATATAAATTAAAACTTATGTCTTTTTTTATTCGGCTTGGCGCACAAAATTTACTTAGTAAAGCTGGTGAAATAATACACGCAGACTCGTTTTATATGTTTGACTACGACAGTAACACTGGTAAAGATGATCTAATTCTGATCAAGGTTTGTCTATTTTATATAAGTATTTTTACTATTCATTATTATTATTAAACAAAATTAATATTGGACAGATGTTTGGAATAAAGCCATCAATGAATATATAAATATTCCAATTAATGAAAATATTACTATAATTTTTCAATGTATATTAGTACATATTTTAAAACATATTTTTGTATACCTAGTGATCTAGATAACCTGACCTACCCAACTTAATTAATAGTTATAATTTAATTATTACAGAAATAATAAAATTGATCCATTCACTAAGTATGTAAAATCGATAATAACTTCCATTTGTCAGAAACATAGTTGTTCGAATAAAAACAACAATTTTCAAAGTACATTACCATTTACTGATAAATAAATACAAAACGAAAAAATAAATCAAACAAATTGAATATTGCATGATTTTTTTGCCTGTTGGATTGTACTGTCTGGGGCTGTTTGAATCGATCTACAAATATGTATACTTAATAGATGTCATTACAACCATTCAGAATTATTATTTACTTTGCAAATATTGCCTACTATTTTTAATATTGTATTGAAAATGGGACTGAAATTTTTAATAAAACAGTACAAATAGTTTTTTGATCATTTTTAAATCAACTTCAACGCAATTCTAAAATTAGTAAATTTTTGCTAAAGAGGCCTAGTAACCTTATTAACCAGATTATTCTAATTTATTTATGTAAGCCTAATTTATATTTTGTCAATGAACGTAAAAAAATTATATTTCTGCTATTGGTGCAATGTAACCTGCTTTCGACAAATGTGATAGAACAGAAACGAAACTCAGATCATCGCGGTACCTCGAGTTAGAAAATTCAGTACAAGTATGAACATAATATAAATAAATCGATGTCTCTACTGGTTGAGACCTTAACTGCTGTAAAATAATACTGAAAAATATAAAGATATGTTTATTGTAATATAAAATTTTTCCTCAAAATTGTTTCATCCTGCAGTGAACATATCCAGGCAATCATTAAATTCCATAATTGTCGATTATGATTTATAAAAATCCATTATCGTTTCCAGTTAGGTTTATTCATTAGTATTGTGCCAAATTGGTCACCTATACATAGAGTGAGTAAAAGTTGGGCTATTCGAACGACAGGCAAAGTTTCTTCGCATGGCCTGAACGATACTGAACTGGAGCCGGATTATAGATTAAGATCTGCTGAAGTTAGACTTGTTGATGACCGTCATTGCGATAACATATTACCAGGGAGCACACAATTATGCATGAAAATGGATAAAGATTATTATAATCGTTCTAGAGGATTATGTAAGGTAAGCTTCAGGATTTAATATTGAAAATAGTAAATACCAAGATGTGGTATAATATTTTATTTTACAAAGTCATCAATAAAGTAGTGAAATATTCAAAACTATTAGCTTTTTCTATTGCAGATTAATTATTAAACTATCAACAAAATAAATCAGATTAGACGCTTTAATCAATCTAACAAAAAAATTATTTTTTAGTACGACGGCGGTGCACCATTGGTATATTCAGATGGTCATTTCCTTCTGGCAATAGCAGGTAAACCCAAAGAGAATTGCGATGATACTGAGAAGGGTAGTATATATACCAACGTACAAACCTTCCAAGACAAGATTGATGCTGTCATAGCCAATATACAAGAAATAGCAAATTACACATTTCAAAATTATCCACATAGGAGATACCCTGAAAGGTGTACGATTTGTTAATAGTTCTATCGATGAAATTTCAGGACTTTAAAGAAGATAATAATATTTGTAATGACTTTAGCGTATCAAAGAAAAAGATATAATATAAATACTCAGCATTACTCATGGTATGAGTCAACATATACTACATTCTTGATCTGAAATTCGGATAGTGATCGCTTTTAAGCTTTTAAAAATTATAAGAAACAATATTTTTCACAAGTACAAAAAAAGTATATTTGATCTTTGAAAAATTGTTTTGATTTTTAATAATATATTACATTAATTACATTTATTTTATTATTATTTTAATAATATATTACATTAATTACATTTTTATTAATATATTACATCTGAGTTCATTAACGATAACTTTTCAAATTATATATTCAATAAATTATTTATCATCAAAATGGGGTAATTGAAACTGATATTTATTCAGAAATGAAGCATATTCATGATTAAATGAATTTTGTTAACAAATTTTTCATTTTTTTTCTTTTTTGATTATATGGAAAGCATTTGAAGAATTAAAAAATGAATAGTTATAATAAAAAATTTTCACTGGAAACTTTTCGTGCATTAAAGACACGTAAGACATGAACATGACCGTCTTAAAGTGATTTCAATGGTTTTATATATCTACTAAATAAGAAATATATACTTGTTGACAGTCAATAATTTTTTTCACAATGTTCCATGACTAACTATTGAGATTCATTGTAATTTTTTACAATTTGTACCAATTTTTTAAAATTTATTTCAAAGAAAGTGATAGGCAGATGAAGAGACCTTTTAATTTGGTTTCAATGCATCTAATTTTTCTAATGATCTTTTCTTTGTCTTTTTTTATGTTATTTAACGTCGCTCTATTTATGCTTCCAAATATTGGTGCTAATCAGCGACGGAGGTCTACGATGTGTTTGTAAACAAAGCACATGTAAATTATTACAGCGGTGTTTGTGTCAATCGGCCGAGACCGGGATTTGAACTCGGATCACCAAGTTACTAGTCCTTCGCTCTAGCGATCGAGCCATCGTAGGCCTAATGATCATTTGACGGCTTTAATAATTTTTGTCAAAAATAATTTACAGTTCCAATTGCTTAACAATCCAGTTCGTGACTCAATAAGAGGATGCACGTTTACTCATAGTGTCTTCATCAGATTTTAAATAAAATTAAATAAAAAACTTTTGTTTCTTCACATCAACACAATAAGTGACCTGATGAGCTCGTTAATGATATGATTGGTGGTGTGTTCTTAGACCTGTGATACTGAATCGGAAAAATAAATTATAAGAGTATCTTGTTTACATTTACTGCAGGAAGTAAATATGGTATTTAAGTGAATGATTTGGTATTCTTTATTATATACATCTTCTAAAATAATATAGCGATTCCATTTCCCTGAACTACTATAAATAAATGATCAAATAATTAATTTGTGATTGCTTGAGGAAATCCACAATAGTGAGGTATAACATCTCTTTAGAGGGCGTCGTTTATTCAATATCTAATTAACAGTAGAAATAATTTTAAGTTTACCATATGATCAATCCATATGATCCGGACTGGTACAATTAATTTCCGCACGTAAACTGAATCGGTAAAATTTTTTTTTCTATATCGGTACAACCTTTTTTGATATTCGTGAAAATTTGAGCTCCATATATCCATTAATGTGTGTTTGTCAGTTATTTTTTACGATGCAAAAAGTTTGTCTGGCGACATTGACTATAGAAAAAAAGTTGATTAACGAGTTTGCGTGAAATTTTGTGTTTCCAATGGAATTACGGCTATGGGATCGTTGAAAATGTTGTACAACTGTTTTGGGAAATCTACTTTATCGCAGACACAAGTATTTGAGTGGCACAAAGCATTCAATAAAGGTCGTGAAATCGAAAACTTGCTTCATGCAAGTCGACCATCCACTTCTGTTAACGACGGTAACATCGAAAAAGTTGAGGAAATGGTGCTCCAATACCTGCTGCTCATGCCTATGTAGAAAAAATAATGTTATTTGGATATAAATTAAAGCTTATGCCATTTTATATTCGGCTTGATGCCCAAAATTTCTTAGTCAAGCTGGTGAAATAATACACGCAGACTCGTTTTATATGTTTGACTACGACAGTAACACTGGTAAAGATGATCTAATTCTGATCAAGGTTTGTCTATTTTATATAAATATTTTTACTATTCATTATTATTATTAAACAAAATTATTATTGGACAGATGTTTGGAATAAAGCCATCAATGAATGTATAAATATTAAAATTAATGAAAATATACAAAATTTCTATAAAATACTTTCCGAAAGTTCAATATATATTAATAGAAAAAGTATTCTATAATTCAATTAAAAAGTTCATTGATATAGTCAAATATCGTACTGATTGTGATAAAGGGAAACATAATAATATATGTTCTTAGTGTTAAGAAATTTACAGCTTATAAATCTTATATGTATTTTATAAAAACGTTCTACAAAATATTTTTGTAAATTAAGTAATATATTAAGATAAGAATACAACTACAATAATATATGCAGTTATATTGTAAATCTTATCATAGTAAAACAAAAAAATATTCGAATATCAGAATAATATTTACACAAAATATTTTTCTAAAATATTCCGAAATAGATTAGCAAGAAATACATTTATAATACAATAACATCTGAAAATAATGGACCATTAAAACAAATGGCTAAGTGAATTTTATAAGCATCCCCATTAATAATAGAATATATAATTTACATAAATATATCTAAGACTCTAAAAAAATAATAATAAATAAATAGGTTTAACGGATATGCAGCTTATTAAAGTAATGAGATCATTTAAAAATAGCTGATTTTCTGATCATTTTGTCCACGCGTGCAAATCATCGATGTTTGTAGGTGAACATTCTTATTCTATTTCTTCTAATAATTGATGATTATTTCAAAAGCAAGTATGAACTTGCAAGGTACATTCCTAAAAAGTTTATAGGAGAACAAATCCAATATTGAACTAAAATATATATATTCTAAATTTGAAAGTAGATAAGCACAATAAAAATTGTTTAATTTTCTTTAATTATGTATACTTTAAAATATAATTCATTTGGAATGTATTATTTAATTCTTCAGAAATAATTTGCAAAGAAAATAAATATACTTTAAGAGGAGTATCTAAACTGTTACATAACTTTTTGTACGAATCCAACGAATGGCAAAACTCCCATAATAATAAATTATATTTTTAAAGCCTTAACTACAGGAACAAATATAAGAGAAATTTATACATTTTTACATTTATTATTCCAAATCGCAAAAATTTTTTACAAACTTTAAATTTCTTACATAAATATTTAATATTTCTCATTTTTTAATATTTATTTCATTTAAAAACGCAATTTCTATTTATAATTAACTACTTATCAACAATAATATTAAAATAAAGTTAAATATAGTGGACTGTACATAAACGTATAAACTAAATTGTACTTTTATATATAAAGTTTAAAGAAATTTCATATTAACGTGTATTTGACTATTCATAAATTTCTTTCAGTTCTCTTTTTTCATTTAATGCAATAAGTTAAATTTATAATATCCTAAGATGTTATTATAGGAATGTCATGAAGTCATCAAACAGAGAATATACTTTAACTATAATTTTTAACAAAAATTATGACAACTCAAGTATACTCTGTATGTATATTATGTTATTAAAATAGCATCTCGAAATTCTATAATTATTGAGAGTATTCACTGACTGTATGTTTTAAAATCCATTTATATTTATGGAAAATAGTGAATATTTATTAATAATGTTGGATTCTGTAAAAAATGTGAATTGTTATTATACAAACCCTAACCAGATTGGTGGCTTAGATTTTACATTTTCTTTGCTTAAATTCATCAAATTCTTTTATTACTGCCGCAGTCAATCACATGATTAACGAATTACTATATACAAAACCTTCGCTTATGTTCATAACGTCTGAGCTGAAAATTGACTGAACTTTTTGCTATGTATTTACTATATCTATATAGAAAAATAACATATTTCTAAGCATTTGTTGAAATCATAAATGGAGTTTTCTATTTAAAACTGCTTTTTAGTCAAAAATTTCGTCAGGAAATGATTCTTTAGGTCATAAATAGTATATATTCTTTGGATAATTGTCGATAGAGAAAAGATAAATAATTTGTTTTATTAATTGAAAATTCGAAATGCCAACATAGAAGTAAATGGTGGAGCGGCTGCGTGATTATCTCGTTTCTCAAACTCACTTTCATGGTGCTACGGCGCCAGTTGATTTATAGAGAACGAAAAATATCAGTATGATTTTTCAATGCCTATTGATATATCATATTTCAATGCGCATGTAAATTTTTTATGATTAAAACATTTTATAATCTCTTTTTTCTACCACTATGTCATCACAGGATTAATTTAAACAAGTTATACGCATGTTATTTGAAATATTTTTGTAAGTATTCGCAATTATCAGATATATCGTCATTATTACGAGCGTGAATTGATAAGTCGGCCTGGCCAAGAGATGGCGCCATCAGGCCTACCTTGAGGTGGCATTCTATAGTACCATCCTTAGATGACTTGTAGCTATAGTTTCAGTCCGATCGCCATGTTAGTTTAGGTTTGAGAACACGCTGAACAAGATGCCTTTGTGTTTTTCGTAAAAATGAAAAAGCTGGAAAATCGTGCTGTCATCAAATACTTATATTTCAAGGGATTAACACCGATGGACTCAACACTGGGGACATCCTCCCCATCATATTCAACCGTTAAGCAGTGGGTTTCCGAGTTTAAAAAGGGCCGTGTGCGCAACTCTGATGAGCCTCGCTCAGGATGCCCCATTGAGGTTGCAACTCCAGATATGATCGAAAAAATCCATCAAAAGTGCTTGAGATAGCTGAGACCTGTATGATGTCATATGAACGTGTACAAAATATTTTGCACGAATATTTGTATATGGAAAAGCTCTGTGCAAGATGAGTACCGCTTTTGCTAACAGTCGACCAAAAATTGATTCGAATGAACATTTCTACCGCCAATTTGGCGTTGTGTAAGCATAATCCAAGCGAATTTTCTCGTCGATTTGTAACCGTTGACGAAACTTGGGTCCACCACTACACTTTTGAAACCAAACAACAGTCTAAACAGCGGATTGGACCAGGGGAACCAACTCCAAAGAAGGCAAAAACAATTTTTTCGACGAACAAGGTTATGGCTACCGTGATTACCGTGAGAAATAAAAAAAAAACATTCTTAAAAACGTTGTTTTTCTTGATCAGGCCGAAAACTTATGAATCCACCCTCGTACACTTTTTATTATTTTATAAATGCAATTTGTGGTTATTACCATTAGTATATTCATAAAAAACACGATACGTGTTTTTTCTTTTCCTCGTAGTAATATATTGATACTATTGTTGAAAGATAATTAACTCTAGGTGTCCTAAAGGAAGTCACTTCTGATTCTGAGAAATAACGTTTTCATCTAATTTAGCTTTTCTGTGGGTGACTTGTTTCTTTAGAGGCCACAAAAGTATTATGCTTTCTTCTTAATTTTTTTGATAACATACATGCCGTACTGGCTGATTTCGGCACTTACTCTAAAAAATGTAAAATGCTGTGTGCAGTAATTTTACTCTAAATATACGTTTATTCCTTATTTAGGAATTTCCACAGAATTTCTGATTAGGAAGGATGGAAATATGTATCTTTCTACTCGAAAAATAACCAATCATGTTTACAACTACTTAAATATTACCCTTAACGTGGAAAATATATAGAAAATATTGATAAATAACATGTTTCTAAGCATTTGTTGAAATCATAAATGGAGTTTTATATTTAAAACTGCTTTTTAGTCAAAATGTATATTAGTATATCATATCTGCATGCACATGTAAATTCTTTTATGATCAAAACATATTTTTGTATAGCTAGTGATCTAGATAACCTTGACCTACCCAACTTAATTAATAGTTATAATTTAACTATTACAGAAATAATAAAATTGATCCATTCACTAAGTCTGTAAAATCGATAATAACTTCCCTTTGTCAGAAACATAGTTGTTCGAATAAAAACAACTATTTTCAAAGTACATTACCATTTACTGATAATTTATCATCGTCGTTTATATCAAATAGCTCATATTGTATCAAAATTTTTAATAAATACAAAACGGAAAAATAAATCAAACAAATTTAATATTTCATGATTTTTTGCCTGTTAGATTGTACTGTTTGGGGCTTTTTGAATCGATCTACAAATATGTATACTTCATAGATGTCATTACAACCATTCAGAATTATTATTTACTTTGCAAATATTGCCTACTATTTTTAATATTGTATTGAAAATGCGACTGAAATTTTTAATAAAAAAATACAAATAGTTTTTTGATCATTTTTAAAACAATTTCAACACAATTCTAAAATTAGTAAATTTTTGCTAAAGAGGCCTAGTAACCTTATTAACCAGATTATTCTAATTTATTTATTTAAGCCTAATTTATATTTTGTCAATGAAAGTAGAAAAATTATATTTCTGCTATTGGTGCAATGTAACCTGCTTTCCACAAATGTGACAGAACAGAAACGAAACTCGGATCATCGCGGTACCTCGAATTAGAAAATTCAGTACAAGTATGAACATAATATAAATAAATCGATGTCTCTACTGGTGGAGACCTTAACTGCTTTAAAATAATACTGAAAAATATAAAGATATGTTTATTGTAATATAAGATTTTTCCTCAAAATTGTTTCATCCTGCAGTGAACATATTCTACTTTACAACTTTGAAAAAAATGTTCTTTTTTTTTACATTTTTCGAAAATCAATATATTAAAGAATATTAGCTTAAAATTTTAGAAAGATTCAGGTAGTCTAACTATATTTTTTCACCTTTGAACGCATTTACCTGAGTGCGCTATTCCGACCCGCCCAGCGCACACGCCGGAGAAGCCATCTACCTCGCCTTGTTCGCTGCAGCAGCTGTCCCCCTATTGTAAATCATTGCACCTATATAGATTCTCATAAAAAAATATATCTTTTCTTATCAATATTACCTTCCCTTTATAATTTTGCTTCTGTATTTCGAAGAAAGTTGTGAAGAAACCAAAAGTCGTGATTAAAAAAGTGAAGACTGCTTATCTAAGTATCAAATTAATGAAGGAGTTATCTAAAAACTACAGTCTTGCAATTGAAAGGAATTCAAATTCAGAAGAAGGCATGCGAAACGAGATCTGGTCCAACTATTACCACAAAATCTCAACAGACTCCAAGCCACAGCATACGTACTCTTCACACAGTTGGTGCAAGTATAACAAAGCCGAAGTAAACAACGCTTTAAAAAATTATAAACATCGTCCTGCACTTGCTAGTCACGTACAAGAGGTGCTGAAACCGATCTTCGAATATCTAACAAAAACGGAATTGCTGGAGAGATGTTTGGGCAGAAACACTCAAAATAACAATGAGTGTTTCAACTCAACAGTTGGGGCTATGGCAGCGATGCATGTTTACAATGGAAAAAATCGTTAAAATTGCATGCCTCACTGCTTCTTGCATTTTTAAAGAAGGATTTAGTCCACTATTGAAAATAATGGAAATTATGGGCCTGAAAGTCGGCCAAACCGCCATGCATTTCGCCAATATGCGTGACCAACAGCGCATCGTTCAAGAGAACCGCCGCTTGACTGAGGCTTTTAAGGAGAGCAGAACTCAAAAAAGGAGGCTAAATAAGATGAAAATACTCGCCTGGAACAAGTTGAAGGTATGTTGTATAGCACAGGCATCGCTGATTGAGCGTAAGATAATTTTTTCTACGATTTTGCACTTACAAAAACTTTAAACGCATTTTTCTCAAAACAGCATTTTCAAGTACCGTGGTCGTCAAAACTAAAAAACTATTGAACCGATCCTTATGAAATTTTGAACACATATTCTATATATTTGTATCAACCGTCCTAACTACAATCCACTTACAATTTTAATTCTAACTATATTTTTATTGTAAAAAAAGACGGAAAAAGGCAATTTTTTTTCTTTCGTATTTTAGCCTACATTTTGTTGATTTTGCACGTACATAAAATATTCTATTTAGATCATTTTCTGGAGTCATACTGAACGTACAACTATTTAATTTTTTTTGTTTCAGACCATCCGTCGGCAAGATTTTACGACCACGACAACGTGACCTACTTTTTGAGGTGTTGGTTTTGACCATACTTTACATGTATAAAAAATGTATAAAATAAGTAAAAAAATTTTTTTTATGTACTTCAAGAGTGAATTTATTAAGCATTTCAAATCAGAAGGGTAGTATATATACCAACGTGCAAACCTTCCATGATAAGATTGATGCTGTAACAGCCAATATATAAGAAGTAGCAAAATACACATTTCAAAATTATCCACACAGGAGATACCCTGAAAGGTATACAGTTTGTTAACAATTCTATCGATGTAATTTCAGGACTTTAAAGAAGATAATAATATTTGTAATGACTTTATCGTATCAATGAAAAGGATATAATATAAATACTCAACATTACTCATGGTATTAGCCAACATATACTACATTCTTGATCTGAAATTCGGATAGTGCTCGCTTTTAAGCTTTTCAAAATTGTAAGAAAAATATTTTTCGCAAGTACAAAAAAAGTATATTTGAACTTTCAAAAATTTTTTCGATTTTCAATAATATAATTAGATTACATCTTAGGAACAATAACTTTTCAAATTATATATTCAATAAATCATTTATCATCAAAATGAGGTAATTGAAACTGATATTTATTTAGAAATGAAGCATATTCATGATTAAATGAATTTTGTTAACAAATTCTTCATTTTTCTTCTTTTTTTATTATATGAAAAGCATTTGAAGAATTAAAAAATGAATAGTTATAATAAAAAATTTTCTCTGGAAACTTTTCGTGCATTAAAGATACGTAAGATATGAACATGACCTTCTATTAGTGATTTCAATTGTTTTATATATCTACTAAATAAGAAATATATACTTGTTGATAATCAACAATTTTTTTTCACAATGTTTCACGACTAACTATTGAGATTCATTGTAATTTTTTACAATTTTTACGAATTTTTTAAAATTTATTCCAAAGAAAGTGATAGGCAGGTTAAGAGACTTTTCAGATTGGTTTCAATGGATCAAATGATCATTTGAGGACTTTAATAATTTTTGTCAAAGATACGAGGGTGGATTGATAAGTTTCCAGCCTGACCAAGAAAAACAACGTTTTGAAATTTTTTTTTTATTTCTCAACATAATTCCCTCCAAGGCTGATACATTTGTCATAGTGGTATTTTAGTCTATTAATGCCATTTCTATAGACTGATTCGTCAAGCTCTTCAAAATACCCATTTACAGCTTCGATTACTTCTTCATTGTCCCGCCCAGCCATATTTTGAGCTTCGGAAACAGATAATAGTCACTCAGGGCTAGGTCTGGAAAGTAGGAAGGATGTGGCATCAATTCAAACTTCAGGTCGTTGATTTTAACCATCGCAACGATTGACGTGTACGCTGGTGCGTTATCGTGATGAATCAAGATTTTTTTCTTCGACAGATGAGGTCGTTTAATTTTCACTTCCTGGCTCAAACGTTGCAATAAGTCTGTGTAGTATTGACCAGTGATAGTTTTATCTTTTTCAAGGTAATCAATGTATACAATACCTCTTGAATCTCAAAAAACAGTAGCCATAACCTTGTTCGCCGAAAAAATTGTTTTTGCCTTCTTTGGAGTTGGCTCCCCTAGTCCAATCCACTGTTTAGACTGTTATTTTGTTTCAGGAGTGTAGTGGTGGAGCCAAGCTTCGTCTATGGTTACGAATCGACGCAAAAATTCGCTTGGATTACGCTTATACAACGCCAAATTGGCGGTAGAAATGTTCTTTCGAATCAATTTTTGGTCGCCTGTTAGCAAACGCTGTACCCATCTTGCACAGAGCTTTTCCATATACAAATGTTGGTGCAAAATATTTTGTACACGTTCATATGACATCATGCAGGTCTCAGCTATCTCACGCAGTTTTGATGGATTTTTTCGATCATATCTGGAGTTGTGATCTCAATGGGGCGTCCTGAGCAAGGTTCATCAGAGGTGCTCCCACGACCCTTTTTAAATTCGGAAACCCACTGCTTAACAGTGGAAAATTATGGGGAGGATGTCCCCAGTATTAAGTCCATCTCTTCTTTACTTTCCAGCACGATTTTCCAGCTTTTTCATTTTTACGAAAAACACAGAGACGTTTTGTTCAGCGTGCTCTCAAACCTAAACTAACATGGCGGTCCATCTGAAGCTATAGCTCCAAGCTATTTAAGGATGTTACGATAGAACGCTACCTCAAGGTAGGGCTAGTGGCGCCATCTCTTGGTCAGGCCGGAAACTTATCAATACACCCTTAATTTACAGTTCCTACATGCATACAAACATGTTATAGTCAACACTACTTATTAATATGCCCCTAAAATGGCACTACCTAACAACCGTATTGAAGGTGAAGAGGTGGTGAGAATATGCTGAAACTCAACTCACTGGAAGAAATACGATTCCCAATATTTAAGTTATAAGTCCACAGGTATCGAAATGTCCATTCCCCTTTAACGAAACTTTATGATTACGTGTTAAAATTTAATATTAAATAATAAAATAAGTAAAAATAAGTAAATGTAAAATCAGTAAAATAAGTAAAAGTAAAATCAGTAAAATAAGTAAAAGTAAAATCAGTAAAATAAGTAAAAGTAAAATAATAATAAAATTTCTCTTCCAAGATTCGTAATATGGAAAAAGACATGTGTTAATGTTTTTGAAAACAAAAATGAGCGCTGCAAATAGTCAAAACTTTTAGCAATATAATTTAATACAATGGATCCTCAAAGAGCTGCAAATTATCTAAAACTGAAAGATGTTTTAAAATTTTAAAAATGTTTTAAAAAAAAAAATAGTTCAGTAAATGTCTATATGCTTAGAAAGTTTAGATAGAAATATGAGGTTGCATCATGTCATGTCAAATCAGGCAAGGAGAAGAAATATGTATGGTATGTCTCCTGTTCAAGATTGCTACATCAAATTTTAAATGTTATTATAGCCCACTGAAAATGAGATAGGTTTTCAGTTTTACGAAGCATACAGCATAGGGTACTATTGAAAATCCAATTATAATGACGAACTATCAGCATACAATTCATACATACAAAAGAGAGACGACGAGAAACCTGCCCAATTTTTTTTCGTGAACGGAAATCTATTCGAAAATATACAGATCATTTGTATGAACCAAATCAGTCCACGGATCTTAAAGAATTAAACTTTCTATGACCAACTGAAGTATTATATTTCGCAAGCTATTTCATAAGGAACAGCTTTCAATACGAGATTATTGTCATTTTATAGGTATTATTATTCAATTATTTTACACTTCAATTAATTTTGCAGATTGAATGAAATAGAGATTAATTTTTATCGCTCTAGTTTCAAAGGAGCAGCTCATAATTCATGCAATTTAAATTCTAAAGATTCGCTATTCTTTCTCGGGATTTTTCATAATCTTAATTATGACATCTATTTTGTTTTAAATGAGAATGGTACTTGTTTGTTGATGAAAGGTCGTGTTTCTCCAATATCTAAAAAGAAAAAGGCATTTCAGTCACGAAGTTTATGGATATCTGTAATGTAAGTTTCAATTTATACATTTAAGGCGATATTTATTATCATCTTTTAAAAAACTGGCATCATATCAGAAAATCTACCATTAGCAATAAAGAAGGTTCAATCGGACGGATTTCCAAATGAAAGTATTCATTTTATTAGATGAAAATGCATATTCCTATATGATTTTATAGAAGAATTAGACAAATTATCATGTACAAAACTGTCAAAAAACAATTTTATAATAAATTAATGGATTTAGATATTACTGATGAAGAATAAATGTCGTTCAAGTTTACGAAAGAATCAATATAAGAACTTTACGAGAATATCTCGAATCATTCTTAAGAAACAGATGTGTTAATCTTGGCTGATGTATTCCAAAGAGTTCTTTAAAGCCTACGGATTATGTTGTGCTCACTTTTACTCTCTCTCTCTCTCTCTCTCTCTCTCTCTCTCTCTCTCTCTCTCACACACACACTCTCTCTTGCGAAAGCGCGAGTGCCACTCTGCTCTCCCTCGGCCTAAGTTCGAAGAGCAGGCCTTTTTGATTCAAACCTTTTCGCGCATTATTTTGATTTAGCATGTTCGACCTCTAGTCAAGATCATTACACTATTATTTTAATTTCAACTTCAATTATATCAAATTTACAGCCAACAATTTACTTCTATAATTGTATAATTACATTTGTGCATTATAAAGGCTAATTTTAAGTTGTTAATCTCGGTCCTGTAGATATTTCAATTAAGAGAACAGCTCGGGTTTCGTTTTTCCATATCATTTGTTGCAAATATAAATTAATTTTTTATATAATTTAATTATCGTCCTGTTATGCATAGAATTCTTATTTATTGAATCGAACATATCTTATCTATTGAATTTTGATAACTGAAATAAAAATAGATCGTTTAATGCTTTATGTCTTGTATCTATGCAACGAAAAAACACTTGTAATAATATTTTTTCCTTTGAAGGTTAAAAATATGTCCAATTTTAAAACGATAATTAAAATTCAGAATTGAATTAAATTTTATTCATTAAATTTTTAGTATATATAAGAAAATATTTTTGAACCTGCTTAGTCATAGTTTTTAAAGATCTTCGGTATTACAATATAATTATTAAAATTTTTGGTACAATATGACTATTATTAACTGTATTGTACTCCTCTGTTGGATTCCATTAATTTGTATGTTTAATAATGGTAAGTCTTCTGTACGAAATCGTTTTAAAGGAAAATCTTTATCGTATTTTTAATTCGATATTAAGAATAATAACATATATAATCGTATACGTAGCATAATTTAAACGATTAGATAATAGTTTTTGCGAATTATTAAATTTTATAAATATATAATGTAAGATGAGTTTAATATTTTTCAAAAACTAGTAATGTTAATCGATATTATAAAATAAAATTATAAAACTAATGTATTGAGTTTGAAGTAAATTACGCGTTATACTTTACCATTGTCCTCCAAGTATCGTACACTTAAATTTTTTAGCTGCTTTCTTGCTTCCATTCTACCTTATTGTTTTTGGATATCTGGATGGCACTCTCTTCAATCATATAGTGACTTCATTATATTCGCAAGTCTCAAGGCTTCGAAAAATGTCTTGATCAGTCTTTCGTAGAGTTTTTGTTTCGAATATCAGTCAAATTTTTTTCGAGTGCACGATCAAAGCAAGGTCTGATTAAGTTGGTACATCGTTCTAATACAGAGTGAGGAAGTGTAAGGGGTGCATGGATATTCCATATTGATAAGTTATAGGTTCATAAGTTTCCGGCCTGAACAAGAGATAGCGCCACTAGGCCTTCCTTGAGGTAGGGTTCTATAGTACCATCCTTAGATAGCTTGGAGCTATAGTTTCAGCTCCATCGCCATGTTAGTTTAGGTTTGAGAGCACGCTGAACAAGACGCCTCCGTGTTTTTCGTAAAAATAAAAAAGCTGGAAAATCGTGCTGTCATCAGATACTTTTATTTGAAGGGATTAACACCGAAGGACATTAAAAAAGAGGTGGACTCAACACTGGGGACATTCTCCCCATCATATTCAACCGTTAAGCAGTGGGTTTCCGAGTTTAAAAAGGGTCGTGTAAGCACCTCTAATGAGCCGCGTTCACGACGCCCCATTCAGGTCATAACTTCAGATATGATCGAAAAAATCCATCAAATAGTGCTGAAAGACCGCAGATTAAAAGTGCGTGAGATAGCTGAGACCTGTAAGATGTCATATGAACATGTACAAAATATTTTGCACCAACATTTGTATATGGAAAAGCTCTGTGCAAGATAGGTGCCGCATTTGCTAACAGTCGACCAAAAATTGATTCGAAAGAACATTTCTACCGCCAATTTGGCGTTGTATAAGCGTAATCCTAGCGAATTTTTGCGTCGATTCGTAACCGTTGACGAAACTTGGCTCCACCACTACACTCCTGAAACAAAATAACAGTCTAAACAGTGGATTGGACTAGGGGAGCCAACTCCAAAGAAGGCAAAAACAATTTTTTCGGCGAAAAAGGTTATGGCTACTGTTTTTTGGAATGCAAGAGGTATTATGTACATTGATTACCTTAAAAAGGGTAAAACTATCACTGGTCAATACTACGCAGACTTACTTATTGCAACGTTTGAGGCATAAAGTGAAAATTAAACGACCTCATCTGACGAAGAAAAAAATCTTGTTTCATCAAGATAACGCACCAGCGGACACGTCAATCGTTGCGATGGCTAAAATCAACGATGTGAAGTTTGAATTTATGCCACATCGTCCTTACTCTCAGACCTACCCCAAGTAACTATTATCTATTTGTTAACCACAAAAAAATTGCTTGGCGGTAATAGATTTGCGAACAATGAAGAAGTAATCGTAGCTGTAAATGGGTATTTTGAAGAGCTTGAGGAATCACTCTATAGAGATGGCATTACTAGACTAAAATACCGCTATGACAAATGTATCAGCCTTGGAGGAGATTATGTTGAGAAATAAAAAAAAAAAAAAAACATTCCTAAAACCGTTTTTTTCTGGGTCAGACGGGCAACTTATCAATGCACCCTCGCACAATATGCTTTTCGAGGGCCCATTGTCCCACATAGAATACGAATTTTTTTTAGAAAATTAGCTTATAAGCGACCGCAAAAACTTATGTGCTTGATAATGTCGTATATAAAGTTTAACAAACAATGGGGTTGTTGAATATCATTAATAAAAATCAAAACTATTGTTTTGAAAATAATTTAATTGATAACGAAGAGGTAAAGCAATATAATTATAAATGATATGAACACCTAAGCACCTAAGATAGCAGAATATAATAATCACCTGCTCTCATACAGCGTCTTTTATAAACTTCGTTTCCCTCGATTCCGGACCAAATTTCGAAGGATAAATCCCACTCACAAGCAGACCAAAATCTTGCGCAGCCTGACAAAATATTTAAATAGCATTACTTATATCACAATATTTTTAATTCTTATTAAAATAAAATAACAGAGTAACGGTAATTGATATAAATTGTTGGCAAGATTGTTAAGCACATCAGCACTTACATCTCGAACGCTGATATTAAAAATCGTAGTAGCTTTTTTGGTTGAAAAATATCAAGTTTATTAGTTTCTCTAAAAATAGGTTGACAACCTAATATCCTCGCTAGATAAGACTGAGGATGAATTCTAGTTTCAGAGAGTATGGAATTGACACTACAAGAAATCATCATTCGATGGCAGCAGTGCAGCTCAATGCGTTCATTAGAATATGACATAGGCTGCGTGATCTTTATGAAACAGGATTATCATGAAATAGCGAGATATTCTAGACCATTTCTCTGAAATAACTGAGCATCAACTGTATGAGACTATCAGATCTAAATAGATAACAAATATGTCGTATTTGTGATGAAAGTGAAATGATTTTCAATAAAAAACATAGCCTATGTCCTTCTGAAGATAATATAGAATATATATTTCGAATTTCAAAGTTATAGGTTCAGTAGTTTTTTTGTTGATCGTGTACAAGAAAAATATTGGCTTTATAAATAAGTATGAATATGATATAATAGGATGATATCATGTGATGATGATATATGTCCTATATTAATATAGTTGTTTAATCTTTTTCAGTTTTATCTCTGAAAACAGAAGGGATTTACAATGCCGAATTAGCAGACAAATCTGAATTTAGGTATCAGGCGGCCATTTTGGGTCTACCACTTCTGAGTACTGAATGGCAAGTAGTCGGTAGTGGGGCCCTAATTTCCGAAGAATTTGTACTATCTGCTGCTCATCTCTGTGTACATAGCTCAATTATAGGTGGATATAAATTAAATCGTATGGCATTTTATGTTCGCCTAGACGCACAAAATTTACTTGGTAGAGCTGGTGAAACGATACACGTAGACTCATTTTATCTGTTTGACTACGACAGTAACACTGGTAAAGATGACCTGATTTTACTAAAGGTTTGTCTGTTTTACATCATTTGTATTTTTAATATTAAAGGTTACCATTGGAAGAACGTAATGCTGGAGCAATGGTTTGAATAATGTCATAATTTAAATTTATATCTATTAAAATTAATTCAAGTATATCTACATATAAAATGACATTGTCATTACTCTTATACAATGCGAATTATCATATCGTTTCGCTATTATGTGCACCTACTTATTTTTTATATTGAATAAAACATATGAAAGAATTATTTTTTTTTATAATTTCTATTATTCGTATTATTGATCTAATTGATAATCGTGTGTATAGAAATTACACTTATTTACTTTAATTTAATTAAAAACTGCAAATTCCATAAAATTTTGTGACAATAACTATAATTATTATTTAATGATCCTAAATCGTTAGCTATTGAAAAAATGTCGTAACATGAACGCATAACGCATTATAAGTATATTCTTTGTTTAAAATCAAATAAAAATTGGAAATACATTGAATAAAATCATTATCAATTTATGAGCAGTAGATCTAAAAATTTAAAAACTATTTCTTTTAAATATCTTTAAATGAGAAGTACCCTATTTTATTTTTGTAATACTTTATAGTATTTTATAGTTAATTATATTTATAAATATTTATCATACTTCTATAGCTAGGTATTATCTTGTCTATTGCGCCTCATTGGTCACCTATACATAGAGTGAGTGAAAGTTGGACTATACGAACAACAGGCAAGGTTTCCTCGCATGGCCTGAACGATACTGAACTGGGGCCGGATTATAGACTAAGATCTGCTGAAGTTCAACTTGTTGATGACAGTTATTGTGATAACATATTACCAGAGAGTACACAAATATGCATAAAAATGGAGAAAGATGATTATAATCGTCCTAGAGGATTATGTAAGGTGAGCTTGAGAGTTTAATTTTTAAAATAGGAAATAACAAAAGATGTGATATAGTAAATAAAAATTTACATTTTTATTTACACAAAATTTACACAACAAATTTTATATAGATGATGTCTCTTAGAGGTATATATATGGTTATTTGTATTTATTATATATATATATATATATATATATATATATATATATATATATATATATATATTTGATGAATAAGTGAGATTCACTTAATTTTATCTGTCGACGTGATAATGTTTTGAATTATGAATTCAATAAATTTGCATTTAATCACGACGTGTTATTTTATTCGATCGTAATATAGAGTCTAAAATGTAAGTAATAGTACCTATTAATATTCATTTGTTTTCATACTCTAAATTTCGCTAACATTTAAGGTATGCAAAACTAGTTTTACCTATATGTATTAAATCTATTTGAGAGTGATGAAAAAATAATGCACAATATGGTAATATATTTTTTGGAAATTTTTGGAAACTTTTGGTGTTATGGTTACTTTCTAAGATATGGATTTATACATAATCAGAAATATAATGAAAAAATAAATTCAAGAAGCTTTCAGAAATGAGAGAAATATGAATTGTTAGTAGGATTTGCAACTGCAATAGAATTTTTTTTATGACTACAGGGTTACTATGTACCTGGAGGGTATTGTATATTTATTTTAGAATTCATGAATGAAGTAGTGAAATATTTGAATATATCAGCTTTTTTTATTGCAGATTAATTATCAGATTGTCAACAAAATAAATCAGATTAGATGATTCAATTAATATAATAATAAAACTATTTTTTAGTACGATGGCGGTTCACCATTGGTATACTCAGATGGCCACTACCTTCTGGCAATAGCAAGCCAACCCAAAGAGAATTGCGATGATACTGAGAAGGGTAGTATATATATCAATGTGCAATCCTACCAAACCAAGATTGATGCTGTAATAGCCGAAGTGCCAGGAATAGCAACTTACAGATTTAATAACTTTCCACAAAGGAGAAACCCTGAAAGATGCACGATCTGTTAATATTTCTAATTGTAAAATTTAAAATAAGCAAAAAGTTAATAATATTGATCATGATTTTATGTTGTCAAAATAAAAAGACATAATATAAATAGCCAGCATTACTCGCGGCATGGGCCAACATATACTATATTATGTTAGATTTGAAATTCTAATAGTGTTCACTTTTTAGTTTTTAAAAATGAAAGAAAAAAACAATGGAAAAATGAATAATTATAGTAATTTTATACAAAAACCTTGTGAATCAAAGGTACATGAGACATGGACATGATTCTCTGAAAGTAATTTCAATTTATTTGTACATCTATATAATAGGTATTGTTTCGTCTAAAATTTGTCATATATCTAATAATATTAACACAGTTTGGTAATGTCAAAAAATGTTTATAACTTGAAAATGCTATTTCAGGTATCTAAGGATATTAAAAGTTACGTTTCAAATTAATTAGATAAACTTCAATTCTTATACTTTTCTTAGAAAAAATTTCGCTAATTAATAGAAATAGAATGTAATGAATACCAATATTAGACACTACTATCATGCTCGACAATCTGTCGCATTATTTAATAGAGTAAGAATAATACCGATCTCGATTTTAGTCGGCCAAACCCAGTTTGTATCAGGATTTATGTGCTTTGTTCTTCTTTATTTTAACTTACTATATCAATGACATTGTTTAAACAACTATGTTTTCTAATCAGTTTACAAATTAATTTTTATTTACAACTCTATTATTATTTAATCAGATAATCCAAATATCTGTACGTATTTTTGTCCGCTCAAAGCGAATCTTCAGGTTGCTTTGATCTTCTAGCGATTGAAACTGTAGATTAAATATTATTTAATAATATTAAATTATTAATATTAATATTAATTAATAACTATAAATTATTATATATACTATGAATAATCAAATTCATAGTAGTATCAAAAGTCTCCATTTTTGTAACGAGCTCTTTTATCATCAAATAATCTATGTGATAAGTTTATTTTTATCTTCACACTTGTTTTTAATCCTTTCTCATTATTAATATTAAACAGTAATCTGTAATAATATGAATATCATATCCTACATTCCTGGAGTCGGTATTCCATTTAATTTCTATCATAATGTTTTAAAAATATTGTTCTTCTAGTTATTCGCTGTACTCTCAAAAATTAAGAAGGAAATAGTCAAGAACTAATTGTAGGTGTAAGTGCATTTCGAGACTTATCAAGTAAACTATCCGTTTCTGATTTCTCAAAGATTCTCAGAAAAAAGTTTTGCATAAGTATTCATCCCGTTATTTGCTTATCATGAATTTGCTTACTAAAATGTTTCATTTTGTCAATGCATATGTTCACATAATCTCTAAATCTACAATTGGAGTTTAAACAGGAATACGTGTTCGGTGGGGGAAGAAATAAATTCAAAGATGATGTTAAAATTAAAATAGTATTTACAACCACGAGACATAAAAAACCTCCACTCAGTGAGTGGAGGAAAAAGCTTAAACAGTACGGAAAAGTCAAAATAAAAAGGCACACATATACGGTAACCTAATACACAATATCTCGATACGTGTCGGTCGACTTATAAAATACATAGATCGCATTTATTTTAAAAAACAATACTTTACAATATGGAGATCTCCAACGCAATAAAATGTTGCCTCGAGTAGCACCCGTATGGCAAGCGAGGTCGAAAGGGGGAGAAACGTTCCGCAGCCCTCGACGCGAAACACGGCCAGTGGGCACAACGTGCCGCACGGGAACTTCCTCCGAGATTTTCGACGCGAAATCTCTCCAGAGCCAAGCACTCTGTCCCGCAGATGCTTCACAACGATGACACACAAAGGTAACACACGCTACAATCTCAATCGACGTCGCCCAATAAAATAATAAATATTATTAATATATCGAAATCCTTAACAAAAATTACAATAATACAATACTCTAAGTCTTATACACGCGACAATCGTCTAAACGAACTACTACGTGCCGCTGATGAACAGAGGATGCCCGCTATCTTCCTCCTTAGCTGTCTCATAGCCCAAGTGCCGCCGAAAAAGGATCGGAGGGAGGAACACTACCTGGACTTCGGATAGAACCGCCTTACTCCATGAACGATACCTGCACCTTAGATCGAACGAGCACCTATAATTCGCCATGTGTTGCATAATACGATGCACGTTAACAAATTTACACGTGGTCGAACGTTCGACAGTATCGTGCAAACAGCGTACAAATTTGGAGTTCATCAAAAATAAATTCTTTCAATTTTCTACCGCTTATAGCGAGAAAGTTTAGTCTGAAATAACAGAACTACTTACCACTTTCATATTATTCAGAGTCCAAGTGGAATGTGAAGAAACGGTACCAAAATTCTAGAACATTGAATCAGCCATCAAACATAAGGACTCATTCTATCTCTACTATCCCACTAATAAGAAGCAGGAGCATTTTCCCCGAATTGCTGTATACACATTAACGCGATTTGTAGATGATAAGCAAAATCAATAATTTAAAATTTGAGTTAACATATCTAACTACATAAAAAATATAAACTTGTTGAAAGTCAGAAAAAAATTTTATAATGTTTCAGAACTAACTAGTGAAATTCATTCATATTTTTTTACAATTTTAAGCTATTTGTTAAAATGTATTCCAAAACAAGAGGTAGATGGGCTAACCTACCTTAAAATTTGGTTTTAGTGAGTCAAAAATGCATATGGACAGGTGGTTTTGATAAAGTTGAAATCACTTTTTTGTGTGCCGGTATTACTCATGGTCTCTGCTGGTATTTATTAGTTTTTCAAATATTTAAAAAAAGCATAATTTATAGATTAAAAATGGTTGAAATAAGCAAAATGCAGTATTACTGGAATATATATCAAATACTTAATTTGATAACTATTTAAAAAAAATTTTAATTATGGAGGTTATGGTATAAATTAAAACTATAGTTTATATGAAACGAAAAGCTGACTTACATAAATATCCACATTTTAAATATTTCTTTAAAGAATAAGTTCCAAGAATATAAACAAAAAAATTAATCTATATGAAATTAATAGGCATCTTCAATTGATTGCAGATATCGTTTATATAGGTAGGAAAATATTTATTTATTATTAATATCACAAAATATTAATAATATGCTACTTGATCAGACAAGCATTTACATATTTAGCATAAATATTTATAAAGTTTTATGTTAGCTTCCGATTAATTTTTTTTGTGGGCCTTGGTGACACGGCATAATTCATCAAGGCTACTAATATGAAAAATACAAATAATTATTTTATAATTAGAGTTATTAAAGTCAGAACCTTCCTGTCTCGAAGTTTTATCAATTTTAATACTGTAGATTATATGTATTTCAGAATATTTATCTAATTTATTCTGACGTCTAGAACTTTTGTTTTAAATATTATCAACCTACTTTTGGTATATACTCTTTTTGATATTTAAAGTAAATAGTTGTTATTGAGCCTTATGATAAACCATTATTTAATGAGAAAATATATCGTTCAGCAATGATTATCGTGATCTCAAATTTATAAATCTATAGATATCAAATTTCGTGTATAAATAGATCAACATATGTTAGTCTCCTATAAATGTCTTACGCGAATCCAAAAATAATTATCACAATATTTGTACAGTATGAGTAATTTCAGTTTTGTTTTGATTCTTTGTTATATTTTATCCATTTCCTTACTTAATCATGGTAAGTAAATTATTTTATTCTTTATTATTAGATTATCACAATACACATAACAGTCAAAGATAAGAACACTGTAGTAGCGAAGTACGTTTGATCGAAATAAGATGATGGGATGCTAGATGTAGAAAACTATCGATTCAATGTGATTCATATAGGACTCCGCGATGCTAGTGCCGAACATCAACCATCATAATTGGGAATTTACTGTTCATTTGAGGGAAATATTAGGTAGAAGTCAATACATTTTTGGCTGTATTCTATCTTCGTCCACGATGAGAGTGCCACTTGTCAACCTATGAGCACTCCCACTTTATATCGGATCGAGAATCCTGCTGCAATTTTTATTTTTGTCTAGTTATCTTGTCGATTTTACTATGATTTGATAAAGTTATAAAACGAAGCATGTTACTTTGTAGTGATTCCATTCCAAAAGGGGAAATAACTCAAGATCGTCAGGAGGTTATAACGTCGACGGATAATAGTATATAATCCTAATTCTTATGATAATCTAGATTGTGGAAGAGATACGTAATAGTGATAACATCAGTGCAAGTAGCAAACTTCTTGCATTAGCCAAGAATACTTTAGACGCAATGATATATACTACAGTACTCGAAAATTGTGCAAAGGGAGCATAGTGGCTAGTTTAGTATAAGATTTTCAAACAATTTACACAAACGCTGCATTGGTTTTTATCAGAATTCAGTTATTTGTTTCCTTACAGTCAGGTATTCGATGGTACGCACATGTGTGAATATTTGGATATCTCATGAAAATCAAGATCAAAATATTGGCTGGGAAGCTTCTCTGAATAGTAGAGAATCTTAATAGTCTTTATTGACTCTCGAAATTTTACCTACTTTATAAAAAGCCAGGCGCTATTGCTTTGCTCTTAGCGGCGCGATTGTTAACTCGTATGTGATGTTTTAGAAAACTGAAGAAACTATTCATTGATTATTTCGTATTCTTTCTTCTTATATATTTTCTTCTAAATGATCATTCTCCATTCTACTACAGTAGGACGAAACTAATAATATACAGATCTTACCATTTATGAGGACTATTATGAAGAAAAATGACAATAATCTCAGCACTTTGTTTCTGATATGTGAACACTAACGCTGTAGTCAGACTGAGATAGCGCCTGCATCGTTTAGAATTGTATATTTAGCTATGGCAATTGGCGTATTTTTAATCAGGCTTCTTCTAATATTTACATTTTTATTTTCAATTATACAAGCGCTACTCACTTAAGTTTTTGGTTTTGCTACCATTTGTATAAATAGCATAGGTTTTCGTTTTGAATAAAGTGTTTTTTTAATTTATTTAGATTATTATTGTTTTCATACTTTCCCGAACTTAAAGTTTACATTTATATTATGTAAAAGTTTTCTATAATTATTCAAACTGTAGAAACTGTTTGGAAGTTAGAAACACGTAAGAAATTTAATCAATGTTAATAAATGTACTCTATAGAATTAAACTGATTATAGAAAAATTGTCAATTAATATTATAACAATTAGCTGCTTAAGCCAGGCTCCTAATAGATTTTGTACCCTTTTTCAAAAAGTTTAGTTTCGATCATAGAGATTATGAAGGTTCCAAAACATTTGAATTATTCTGTAGGTAAAATAAGATAAAAATCATCCTTAATTAACTCATATAACCCCCTTTATTTTCTTGATATGAAAAGATTCTTATTTTCTTTCTTACATTTCAGTTTGGACTCTAAAAACGGAAGCGATTTTTAATGGATTATTAGCAGATAAATCTGACTATAAGTATCAAGCGGCAATTTTTGGTTTAAAGGCTTCAAATGATACTCTGGAACTACTTGGTAGCGGTGCACTAATTACTGATGACTTTGTATTATCTGCTGCTCATCTCTTTGTAGACGAAGCATTCTTTGAACGATATCAGTTGAAACCCATGACATTTTACGTCCGATTAGGTGCTGCAAATTTAAATAGTAGGGGTGGTGAATTGATATATATAGAAAAGTTTTATCTTTTCAGATACAATCCCAGAACGGATGAGAACGATTTAATTCTAATAAAGGTAAGATTTAATACCATAGTATAATATGTTTACTGTTAAATCAATGAATTTTTAAAGACTTGGAGAGATATTTTTAAAAATGTTTATAAAGATATTTCTAAAGATATCTCAGATATTTCAAGATGTAGACCTGTTGAATACAGAATTGAGTGGATTACAATACTTTTGAACTAATCAAAAATACTATTTCTTTTATTCATCGATCTGAATATTCAATTAATTATTAATATTATTTTGTTTTAATATAATTTAAAAAACAATTTGCATTTACAAAATCCTTTCGTGAAAACGTATACCTAATAATTTAATGTCAATGTTATAGGTAGAAATTTCACAGGACTCATTTTGAAGATCATTTGTGTTCACTAACTTCTCATTTCTTCATTCAATAATTTCACCTCCTTGGCATTCCTTTTAGACAGTTACATATTAGGTTGTCAAATATCTCCCTTCCGCCTTTTTGTCCTATGAATTTCGCGCCTATGTACAAAGCGCTACAGAGCTCGTCTCTGGCAATACTATACATCATTTAAAAGGTATTGACATAACGTACATAACGACGCTCTGCCAGATTAGTTTGGATATTGCGTTCAAAAGTTATAGACGTGTAAACATGGAGTTCACTATCGCCAAAATTCGGGCTATTTTAAAGTTTTCCTTCGTCAAAGGCAAATCCGCTAAAAAAACGTTCCGTGAGATTAATGGTGTTTTGGGCGATCGCACGCTATCACTTTGAACCGCAGAGGAATAGTTTCGACGATTCAGAGCCGGTGAAAACGACATCATGGATAAGCCAGCCAGCGGAAGACCTGTGACGACGAATACCGATCAAATCATGAAATTTATCGAGTTAGACTGGCATGAGGCATCTCGTGACATCGTCCAGGAGATGAGAGTTGGTCACTAAATCATTTTAAACCACCTGCAGAAGGCTGGATTAAAAAAAAACTTGATGTTTGGATGGCGCATGATTTGACGCAATAAAACCTTCTGGACTGAATCAACGCCTGCGATGTGCTCTGGAACGGAACGAACTCGACCCATTTTTGAAGCGGATGGTGATTGCTGACGAAAAATGGATCACATACAACAATATCACGCGAAAACGGTCGTCACCTAAGACCGGTTGACCGTCCCAAACAGTAGCCAAGCCGGGATTGACGGCCAGGAAGATTTTGCTGTGTGTTTGATGGGATTGGAAGGGAATCATCCACTTTCAGCTGCTCCCATATGGCCAGACCCTTAATTCTACCATCTACTATGAACCGCTTGAAGCAGGCTATTGACCAGAAGCGTCCACAATTGGCCAACAGGAAGGGTGTAGTGTTCCACCAGGACAACGCCAGATCACACACTTCGTTGATGACTCGTCAGAAGCTACGGGAGTTCGGATGGGAGGTTTTACCGCATCCAACATATAGCCTGGCCATAGCCCCAAGTGATTACCACCTGTTCTTGTCCATGTCGAATGCCCTTGGTGGTGTAAAGTTGGACTGAAAAGTGGCTTGTGAAAAGTGGCTGTCCAAGTTCTTCGCAAATAAGGAGAGAGCTTTCTCAGAAAGGGGTATATTATGAAGTTGCCATCTAGATGGAAACAGATTATCGAATAAAACGGTGCATATTTGAAGTAAATCCGACTCCTGTAACATTTTTTATAAAGTATTGAATGAAGAGCAAAAAAGTGGAAGGGAGATATTTGACAACCTAATATAAAATGATTTACTTGGTCGAAAGAGACAATTTCTACTGGATATAAACAATGGTATAATTCACTTTTTTCATGATTATAAGACTTTATTTCATATCAAGTAACTGAAAAAAGCTTTTGATGCATAAGCGTCTTGCAAGAGAATAGTCATTACATCCAATAAAATTATTATCAATTGTTGTATTATCAAAATACAAATAAATTAATAAAAAAATTCATTGATATGATTAGAACCATCTAATATATCATATTCTGTAAAAAATTGGAATAAATATTTTATATAAGCGCATTAAATTAAAAGGAAGTTCCGCTTGAAACCTCGCAGCGAACAGACGTGTTTTCAGAGCGCTCTATAATTGATGTAAATATTGACTTCAAGTGATAAGTTAATATTGGAAAGCCGACAGTGTTATAGTGATGGAAGTGCTCCATGTCCAAATTCGAAAAAAAGTAAACTGTGCCTACAGTTTGTTAGCAGAACGAAATTGCAATGGCTGATACTACAAATGACCTTGCAATCTCCTCGATTCCTACGACTCATGACCCAATAAGCCACTCCTATGCCTCTGCAATGACAAAACTACGAAAGCTGGGCTAACTACGAAGCAGGGTACTCTAGCGATGACTATATACACAGCCTCGAAAAATTAATAGAGTTAAACGAAATCAGGTATATATCTTAAATTTCAGGAAACCGTGTCTGTGTTACTGTCTCCATGTTCCTCGTTGTTAAGCAACGATAAATCAGTAGATCATCTAATAAATAAAAAAATGAATGTCAAAGAATTTTTATTGAATATTAGACCGCTCATTAAAAAAAAATAAAAGAGTAGTTATCTCTAACATCAATCTGGACGAAATTATACTGCGCGTTGTCAAAGAAGAAAGCATCGTACCAATATCCAGCATAACTAACATCAGAGCAAGCCTTATGAAACCAGGTCGATCTCACATCCTTTCTTTCCGGTGACAAATATTTATCAAGGAAGAAGACGAGGGATTGATCCTACAGTGTATTTCTATAAATTATGAAAATTGAAACAGCTGGATCTACTTCAGCACGGATTCGACTAACTGTTTTGTTTGTAAACAAAGCGGACACATCGCTAAAATGCACCCGAATATCAGCAATAGAAATTTCGAAAATTCTCAGCATTTAATAAAAATCAAAACTCTCAAGTTAATGATAGAAGTGAAAATATAAATTTAAATATTATGAGATTCAATGAGCTATTAACCGAAACACATAAAATATATCATCAGTCATCTCTATCTTATTCTCGTTCTCTAGAAGAAATACAGAAAACGCATGTGCCTACTTAATTGGAGATCAACAATCCGACACAGGACACTACCAAAAATAATTGACTAAGATTTAAGGAGCCAAAAGTTGTCCTAGAAATAAAAAAAGCTAAAAAGAGCCTACACAGTGATTTTTTGCCAACTCACGAAACCCCAAGCGTAATCGACTGCCTTCTCGACGCTAAATTTACTATTGAAAATGCAAATCCCTCCCACATTTTAAGCTTTAACGACTTTTAAAAATTTTTTCATCAGAACACGTGACTGCAAAAATTTTAGAAATTTAATTTGTGAATATACAGAAGATATTCAAGGCATAGTAAAAATGATTCAGACAGTGTACTCTGCTGTAAATAATAAGCATATCAAATCTAGACTCGCCAGAATAAAAAAAAAGATAAAGATTCAAAAAAACTCTGAAGGGAACACAGGAAGTGAATTAGACAGCTCACAAAAACATATTCCTACCGAAAAACCATAACTTTTAGTTGTATATAAACATAAATTTTACAAGCTCTTACTGAATACAAAGAATTTCACATTGGATATAATCATTATATATCGAAATATACGCAATGAACTTGCATTACTAAAAGTAATCTACAAAGTTTATTCTGGAATGTTTACAGCATTTGTCCTAAACGCTGCGAACTACACAACATAATTGCGAACATTGATTTTTTTATCTATGTTGAAAGTTGTTTCAATGAAAAAATAGTAAATTTTAGACCTTTAGGAAGGATAAAAAATACAGTCGAGGAGGAAGTATACTGATGCTTATTCGCAATAATATCGTATACAAAGAAATCGAAAGTATAACCAGCCATCCTGTGTATGTAGAAATATATGTAGAAATAGCTGTCATTATCATTACTAATCTAAAAGAAGATTTAGACATTCTGGTTTATATCGTCGCCCTGAAATTACTCTCTCCCTCAAGTTCAGTGGGACATGATGTCACAAAATGTATCTAGAAATAAAATCCGCATTACAAAATAGCATTCCCAAAAAAAACTTTGTAAACTTTATAAAATTTGTAAAAAAAAATTTGTAAAATTTGGACGTTAGTAGTGCATTTGGCAAACTCGATATAGATATCTTGGTCAATATCAAGCTGATGTAGGCTGTCCTAAAAATACAGTCCAATTTGTAAAGTTCATAACTACGGAAAGACTGATAATTAAAAATGATAATCACTGAAAATGAATGTGCTACACTTAGATTAGTTCACAAAGAAGTACCCCAAGGAGGAGTTCTTAGTCCCCTCCAATTTGCATCTACATTGCTCAAATCAACGAAAACTTACCCAAAAGCGTTTCTCTTTCGCAATTTCCCGATCACCTCGCAATGTGATACAGTCGCTCAAAATTTAACTTTAGTAAAAGACTCCTGGAGAGAGTGATAAAACCAAATATCCACTAATCTTCGTGACCTAGGATTTCATAATAAATCCCAATAAAACTGTGTTTATTGTATTTAGTAAAAGAAAGATCGAAGACAATACAGAATTAATAAAAATCAATGATGCCATAGTCAAGAATAGTAACTGAGGCAACTTTCTTGGTATTCAGTTTGACTCTAAACTCTCCTTCAAGAATCAAATTGAATCTGTTCAAAAAAGATTCTTAAGAAGCTTGAACATGATTAAATTTTCTAGAGGTACGTGGTGGGGAATTAGTCCTGAGACCCTACTTATAATGTACAAGAGCTTTGTATGATCTATTATTGAATATGGAATTGTTATATATTATGTCACAAAAGACTTCACAACACAAGCTACATAAAATACAAAATGCCGCTATTCGATTCTGTATAGGGTACAGAAAATCGACTCCTATAAACTATAAATTCTCCTTGCTGAATCCAAAATGCTTACATTGCACGACCATAGAACATTCCTGCTAGACTGTTACCTTTATAAAACGCTATCGAATGAGAACTCTTTAATCTACTCTAAAATCGAGCGGTTCAAAACTAGATTAAAATATACAGGGTTGGAAAAATCTAAAAGGTTTCTGCTATGCGGAATCAAAAATATTGCAGCAGAAAATAGTAACATTTATTTTACAAATCATTTTCCGATCTATAACATGGACTTCAAAACAATAACTTAGAAAGTTGATGTAAATAGTGAATACATTAATACATATAAAAACCATGATTCTGACAAATTTAATCCAGTGTAGTAAAACACAAGCCTCTATTACAGCTGCTTGTTCAGCTTCATCTCCTCTATTAAACGAGACCCGAATACTCAGTATAGAGAAAAACGCTTCTATTTTTACAGCCGAAGCAATTGCCTTACTTAGTGCAATCGACATCGTTCTTACTCAACCATGTAACGGACACATTGTATTGCGTATATATACATGTAACATGCGGACAGTGATGCGTTGGGAGACGGTTGGCGATAGAATGTTCGTTTTAATTTCGAGTGGATGATACACGCTAGTATAACGCAAGAAGTACAGAAGAGAACAGATCGGCGCGAGCCGCCGAGAGGATCACAGTTGTTGATGAAACTGTGGATTTATCCGGGAGGCCTACTAAGAGGCTCCAGCGGATCACAATATATAACTAGAGTATTTTATTTGATTACGATTCGATTTATATAGAGATTATATATATATATATATATATATATATATATATATATATGTGTGTGTATCAGTGATCAATTAGAAAGAATTGGCATCTTAAATAATTAATCTTGCGAGCTCTCATTCAACGAAGATCATATGCTTCCAATAAAGACCGCCAATAGATACACATTATTAGAAGTCAACCAGGATTACGGAATAGCTTATCATAGATATCAAGAAGTCAAGGCTGAAGATTATATATTCCCATAGAAGTTTAATCACCCGAAAGATTTCACCCTTCTAAGGTTTTATCCATGCACGCCACTTTAAAACAAAGAGAAAACTGTATAAACTCGAAGATTTGTATAAAATAATTGCACATGTAAGTTTTATATTATTATCATTATTAAACGCATATGATATTATTCCTTTGATCTCATCTTTAGCATTAATGAACCTTACGTTTCTATATATTTATAAAGTAATAAAACAAAAATAATTACAACCACAGACAAATTTTATTATTTTTAGCGACTCCCTTCGTGTCCTTCAATCCCTAAAGAATATTAATGTTAAAGACAGAGAGAATCCTTACATACTTGAGATAAAAAATAAATTACAAAATTTCGATGGCAACTCGCAGAATCAGAGCAAAATTATATTCTTTTGGATTCCAGCACACGAGGTATCACAGAAAATGAGTTGGTGGATGCGCGAGCTAAGGAGGCTTGTAACCAAGAATTCAATCCTAACATAAAAATTCCAATCTCAAACAATAAACACATAGCTAGAGCAAGGGCTTATGAAGAAACATATCTTTGCCTTACCTGCAAAGGTAATCAAATGGGTTGGGAATAATCTTCCTTATTCCTATCCAAAGTCAGCAAACCATGGTTTGCTCAATATAGTCTTTCCAGAGAGATAATTAGTACGATAAACAGATGTCGTTCCAACCATTACAACCTCAACGCATCTCTAACCCGTGTCGGAATAATAAAAAGTCCAAGTTGTGAATGCGGAAATGAAGCTCAAAATTGAAATCATGTAATATGGCAATATCCTCATTATGAAAAACAACGCGACCAACTAATCTGTCAACTTCATCAAAAATAAATCTATCTTCTACTCCACATAAATTAGAGATTAAAATTGTACTAATTCAAAAAAAAAATTGAAAGGATTTAATATTCAATTTGTGAATTATCATGTAAATTATATATAAATTTATTTTAATTATGACTTTAATTTAGCTTCGTATAAATTTTTTTATTTTAAGAATAATTACTTTTTGTTTTCAATTTATTATATTTTTTTAATGTGCAGTTATCCCAAGATTATTACCAACACGATATTTAGCTTTGTTTCGATGTAAATAGTCTAATCTAAAAAATTTCTTGTATTTTTCAGTTAAGTCATATGCTTACCTTAGGGTATTTACCATGGGCACCAATAAATAAAGCAGCTGAAGAAGCGGATGACTTACCTATAGAAGGTACAGTTTCTTCACATGGTATGAACAATACTGACAATCATATGGACCATAGATTAAGATTTGCAACAGCTAATATTGTTGAAAACACTGATTGCGATAACATATTAGGTCCAGAAAGTACACAGATATGCATAAAAATGGATAAAGATGATTCTGGTCGTCCTAGAGGATTATGTAAAGTAAGTTTAAAGATTTAATTTTTATAATAGAAACTAGCAGCGGATCTGATAAATCACAAAATTTTAAGATCATTCCTGTCTACTATTAATGTGTTTCATGGACAAATAAATTCCATTTAATTTAATCAGCTTTTACGTTTACAAAGAATGAATATTTCTCATGTATTATATTGAACGATTAGGTATGTAGATATTTAGGCACTAGTTCAGTGAATAAAATATAGCAATCACTAGTTTCTTTGGACTCTATTGCTAATCAAACAGATTTTTATAAATAAATTTTTTAAAGTTTTTAACATAAAAAGCAATCTTATCAATATACAAATAGAATTGTTTAGATTTTCATAAGGCACAAGGAGAAAAGATAGTTTTGTGAATATTAAATTTTTACTTTACTAAAAGGTGATATTATGAAAACATGAGACAAGTCAAAAAAAGACGAGCATATTTTAAAAAGCTATTAATAAAATCCTTAGAATAGGAAAAGTGATAATTTATGATGAAACTATAAGCAAGATGATCACAGCAATTTTCTCAGCGTTCTTATTGACTACTCCGCTGAAAATGTTGGAGACTTCAGTAAAGAAATAAAGATTGTATCACTATATTAACAAAATAAAAAGGTAGTATTAAGATGGACGGAATATCAATATTGTGATGGGCTTTGACTGAACAGTAAAAAGGTTTGCTCAACTTCACTGGTAAAACCCTGGATAAATGCCGAGGTGCTGTCAAGTTGGACTTACTCGAATAGAGTATCATCTCTATAAAGTGAAGGATATAAATGGATATACGTACGAAAATTGAGAAATGCGCTATCAAGAGACTGCTTAACATAATTATATATTTAAAAAAAGTCACCTTAATTCTCAGATTTATTTGTATATTTAATATATTAAGTTATTATTAATTTATTTATTTTTATATTTAATATTTTGATGTTTAATATTTTTATATTTAAAAAATTCTCGGATTTATTTTTATATTTATTTATTTTTATTTTTATTTTTATAGTAAATCGCTCTCTAAATATTATACGGTGTTCTTCACTAGTAAAAATTAAATAAATAAATATTTTCGTCGGACTTGCAGTTTGTATACAAGAATCTGTATACTATACTGATGTAATAAAGATTAGACTGTCCTTATTTATAATTACTACTATAGAATCTGAAATGGGAATTACTATTCAAAAAATTAAATTTAGTAAAATTAAATTAAAAATTAAGAATATAAGTAAATTAATGTATGTATTATGTTAATAAAGGATCACCGGACTGCAGCCACCACCTAATGTAAATATTGGGTGTACAAATAAGTTTCCGCCGTTTTTTTTATAAAGAAATAAGAATTTATTGTAAAAAAGGTACAAATAATGTCCTTCAAAATATTGCCCATCACTTTATACTACTGTGAACCATCTTTCGGGCAGCAAGTGGATACCCCGTCAAAAAAAATGCACGTCTTTTGAGGCGATCCACGAATCGACCCATTTCTTCAATTCCTTGTAAGAACTGAAGTGCTGCTCAGCCAGGCCATGAGTAATCGACCGGAATAGGTTGTAGTCTGAAGGAGCAATGTCTGGTGAAAACGGCGGGCGGGGTAGGAGGTCGCAGTTCAGTGCTTCTCACGTTTCCTTTACGATTATTGCAATATGTGGCCGAGTGTTGGCATGCTGAAAAATAACTTTATCGTGCATTTTGGCATGTTGTGGACTTTTAATATTCAATGCTCGGCTCAATTGCATCAGCTGTTGTTTGTAACGTTCCCCGGTGACGGTTTGATTGTGTTAGCGTAGTTCGTAATACATTACTCCATCCCCCGATCCCATCAAATGTACAGCATTAGCATCTTGCCATGAATGATTGGCTTGACCATCGAAGTAGAGGCATGTCCGGGCGTACCTGATGACTTCCTACGCTTTGGGTTGTCGTAGTGAATTTTTGAGCAATTGTTCGATAGCGAATAAGCGACGTCTTTTAGCTTTAGTTCGTAAGGAACCCAATTTCCATGCTTTTGGAGCATACCCAGGGTTTTGAGACGTTCTGAGTCACTTCTAACTCTTTGGAAAGTTCTTCTTGCGTTTGACGTATATCTTCCTCCAGTAAAGCTTCCAATGTTGTGTCACCATACACTTTGGGCCTTCTGTGTGTTTTGTCCTCCAGGTCAAAATCACCACAAAAAATTTTTTGGAATCACTCCCGACAACTTCCCTCACTTAAATTAATATCACTATATGCGTCTATGAGTAGCCGATGTGCTTCAGCTGCAGATTGCTTTAAATGAAAGAAGTAAATTAACAATTCCCGCAAATGACGCTTACTTGGCTCAAAACTTGACATGTTAAAACGATGAAAACTAAGTGATGCCTGCAAAAAGGCAGAGGTATTAAAAAGTTATATTATGATGATGTCAACATATACTATAAGACTTCTTACAGCTGATAATTTCGATGTTATCTTATCGTTGGCGCCATCTTTTCAAAACGGCGGAAACTTATGTGTACACCTAATATATTTATGATGTTCGACGTTTCGGACCGCTCAATTTATAACTAGTAAAAATTGCTTGAGCCAATTCACTTTTTACGTTATGGAGATTCTATCGGTACGAAGTCAAGATACAAGCGTAGTTCCATCTGCTTTTTGTATTAGTTAATGTGACAACAACGTATGATTTCTCCCATATAATGTATAATATGATCTACTTATTTTTCATAACGCGTCATTGATATGATAGCCAGCGTTGCTAAAGATACTTGGCAATGAAATTATTTCTTATTTACCAATAATTTCAATATAATTTCATTGAATGAATAATATTGAAAAAAAAATTATAAATAAGTTTGAAATATTATGTTTCAAACCAAAAATTTTCGTCAAGCTTCGACATCGTCAATTATTTTCTAGCTTGTACATAAAATGGACGAAACTACCATTCTCCACAAGACTCTGTGTACAAGATACGTTTTTAAAACAATCTATATCTTTCTTAACAATCAATGAATATTTTTTAAATTTTAATAAAATGACTACGATTCTTATATCTAACTTTGAACTGAGTTTCAAAAATTTTGTATGGAAGAATGAATCCGATAGTCTATATAATTTTGATTAATGAGAATACTTATAAAAATCAGAGAATGGTTTATTCAGTTTCGAAAATGTAACAATGCGGCTATTATACAGAAAATTATTCTGATTATGTATAAAAATATATGTAAGACTGTGTAATAATGATAAATAATATATTGCATAAAAAATATGCTTAATTAACGTGTGGCATTAAAATTAGCGTAAAAATCGCAAAAATTCTAAACTTTGCAAAGTGAGCACTGAAAAATGTCAATGCAGAAGGTATTATGTTTGAAATAGATAAATATTTAATGTCGTTCCCTCACAGACCACTTTCTCGATAATAAGAACACTGCAGCTGGAGATTTTCTCCTGTTAATACTTAAAGGCGTTTAGTAATTATTAATATCAATCTACGCATTATAATTAAGTTATAATTTTTTTTCAGTATGATGGCGGTGCACCATTTGTTGTTTTATATGGACACTATCTCATGGGGATAGCAAGCAGACCTAAAGAGAGCTGCGATGACACTGAGAAGGGCAGTATATATACTGATGTGGGACGTTTCGAATATTCGATCAATGCAGTATTAAGCGTAGGATTTTCAATGAGAAATTATCAAATGAGCAATAATCCACATAGGCAATATCGATATGCATTTTCTTATGCAGCATAATTATAAAATTTAGATTCTATTAAGACAATAATATTCATCATAATGTTATAATGTTAGCAACTATTTAATTAATAACTAATAAAGTAATTTATCGATACTCAATACGCTTATAATTTTATAATGTTCTCTTTATTTATAAAAATATAAACATAAATACAGATTGGTAACGTATTCGATATTTCTAATTGAAATACGTTGATAACTTGATACAAAAATTCATGGAAATATATTTTAATAAAAGCAGTATTCTTCGTTAGAATTATCTACAGTATATGAGATAATTTACGATAGAATTATCTTTATGGATGTCAAATTTTGATGAAAATTTATACGGATCTGTGTACAAACATCTATATCAATGGTAAAAAATGTAGTAGAAATAAAAAAATACTTGAGAAAAACTTTTAAAACAATTAATATAAAGTATTCAAGTAAAAAAAAACAATGAAAGCTCGTTTCACATCACTGACGGTTTCATTGATGACGTTGCTAGCAATATTTATCCATTTCTATAATTTTATGTATATGTGAATTTTTTCTATTGACATTAATTTTAAAAAATTCATATGTTACTGTCCGCCAAAGCAATAGCGTCATCATTGCTTATATCAATGAATATGTCGGATTTCGCTTCAAGTAAATCGCATTGGCGGCAGTCATTGGTTTACTTATTTTATCAAAAGAAAAAAATAGCAAAAGTGCATCGATTGCTGGTAGAAACTTACGGTGAACATTCTCTAGTGATTAGAACGCGTTAGACATGGTTTCATCAATTTAAAAATGGAGATTTTGATTTGACAAAAAATAGACATCTTGGTGAGAAATAATTTTTCAATGTTGAAAAGCTATAGGGAAGATCCAGAAGTATGGAAATGGGAACCACGTTAAATGAATGATAGAAAAATGCAAAATCGAAAAATCTTTTGTGAAATGATGCTTGAATGGTTTGAAAGAAAATCTTTTCTGCAACGAATTATCACGGAGGACGAAAAATATTATTATTTTGATAACCCGAACAGAAAAAAGTCATGATTTTCAACTCTATGGCTAAATCGCATTGGCTGTAAGACGATGCCCTATGGCTGGTGGTATGAATGTGATCAAACTTTTAAAACTAATAATTTTTGTCAAAAATACTTATTCCTTATTTTATGCAGAATTTTGTATCGGCTACTAAAATCGACTTTAAAAATTGTCCTTGTCATTCGCAATAGTTTTAATATAGTATGGTGTGCAAGTCATTCAATATAGTTGCCTGCTACGCACGAGGAAACGTACTCGCTTGGAGTGTCTTCAATGTATGCCATTTTCAGATAATATATATTCTTTGCTATCATGCAGTTATTTTTCATTCATTACTGATATTCTTCTTATACTTTTTCAACGCTTTTGCTCCGATGCGCATATTTTTATCATAATTTATACAGATCTGTCAATTATCTATGTCCGTCGTTTCTAGTCACGGCTAATTTAAGTCTAGTTACGTTTTCTGGCTTAAAATTTTGCTAACTTTGCCTCAAGCCATAGTCACAGCTCTGACCAAAGATGTGAGACTTTTTTCGTGCACGAAAAACGCGAGTTCCTTATAGTCCAAAAATGCACCGCAATATCTGCATTCCAGAAATCTTAACGCTCTTAAAGCCACAAACATACTTGTGGATGCATTCATGTTCGGAAAAGAATTGTTTCGAAATAAATTCACTTCATCATGATTGCTTTTCGTCTATGAGCTGACTTGGAGTATGAATTTCGAACGTCTTAGATCGTTCTTCCATCTCAATAGCTATTTTCTGGACGATGATGGTACATTCGTTAATTTTTTTAATGTTTCACCGCAAATAGATGAATGGAGATTACTTCCACAATCAGGAAAAAAGCAGCTGAGATTCGACCGTGTATGCGCACGTGATTCTCAATGATCCTACCTGTTGAATACCTTTCATGAATAACTTTCATTTACACGTTTCCTAAAATTTATAGTAATAGAACATATCTCTACTTTGTAAAGTATGATCCAGTATATATCTAAACTCCTAGATGCTTACTATTGTTCCCTGTTTTAAGTTCGCCCATTTCTATTGAGATTGGAACTACCATATTTATTGTCTGTGAGTTAGTAGCAATACCTCGATCTTTTGCAGTGTCACTTCGAGTCCTTATTCCAACATTTGTTGGGGAATGCTTTTTATGACATAATTCAATTTTATTTAAAGTAAGTGACGTTCACATATGATTACCATAGCAATAAAATTGTCAGCATATGCTAGGAGAGGTTCATCAGTAGACAGATGCAGTTTCAGGAAATTTTTATATATTTGGACTATTTTTGCCAGAATACTATCGGGGAGCCAATATAGGTTTAGCACAAATGATTCTCTTATTAGGTTTGAATACGTAGCATAGCCTGAAATAAATTACACGCAGTTCTATAGTATATAATAATATTTAATAAATAATATTCTGTTCTTTTAGTTGACGATACAAGTAAATAAAATTTTTTTGTAAGTTGTCGTTTTAACATCGTAAGAAATCATCACCTTTATAATCTTTCAAAATTAAGCAAAAACATTCTTTTGACACAATTAGTGATATTTCTTGACTATAAAAAATTCTGATCGTTATTTTTATTAAAAAATATTATTATAATATTATTATAATATTATTATTGATAATTTTTATTAAAAAACTGTTACATTGTTAAATTGAAAAACAAAGCACATTATTAATATTGACAAGTAATATAATATTTAATTTCAATCATTTTCAAAAATGCTACCATTTCTTGTCTCCGTAATTTATTATAGGAATTGTTTCGAAAATAATTTAAGCATTTAGGATTTTATTTCTATATATACAAATAATATTAAATAAATCAAAATAAAATTAAGTATCTAAGATTTTTAAATGAAAAATAGATTACGAGAAACATATTCTTATTAAAGGAAATAGAACAATATTTATAAGTTGGAAATTAGTGAGCATGGCAATAGTGCGCAATGACCACATTACCAGGAATCTTTCAAGCTAGATCTTTGATTGTAGAAAGTTCTGCAATTTACTTCAGATAAAGTTTGGTATATATGACGACAATCATCTGAGTCCAAACATCGTCCTTTTCGAAACCGCTTCCTTCCATATTTATTGCGCGTTCACGTCGCACATATAATGCCAACTTATTCGAACCACTAGAATGTTAAGTCTGTGATGTTTGGTCTCTGATTCTTCGTACATTATAAGCAATGAAGCTTATGACAGCTAGTATTGCCGGCTAGCTAGTAAGTATTTCACTGTATAGAAATTATGTAAGAAAAAGTAAGAAAGTGAAAAAAAATTGAAAAAAAAAGTAAAAAAGTAAAAAAGTGAAGATGCAAACAAGTGAGAAAAAATCAAATTTTGTCGACCAAAACAGGATGTTACGTATTAGATATATATATATATATATATATATATATATATATATATATATATATATATATATATATATATGGTGTTTACAACTAAAGAATATACATATTCTCTATTCGATAAAAACAACATATTTTTAATTAAGTCCAGGTATTGAAAAATGTACCTTATACTGTGTAATGAGGAGTATATAAAAATTTTCCTGTTATTACAATTAAAAGTAAATGAAAGGAAATTCTACTTGAATAAAAAGGGAGTCATACTTTTTTTTTTTAATAGATTTTTGAATTGATAGTTGTATCTGTTTTCTGGAATATTTTCGGTGAACTGATACTAGTGCTACTCTAAATAAGCAACTATAAAAAAATTTTTGTAGATAAATCCATTGAATTAGATAAGTTAAAGAATAGATCGAATTTTCCATTACTTGCATCATTATCAATTACATATTTGTAGATGTACATTATGATATAGTGAAATGAAATAATAGGCTTTTAATCTTAAATGACTAGTTGAGGTGAAAAATGTTAATAAGCGATAAATCTTATAATAATATTTTTTTGGTGCAAGGTGAAAAAGCTATCTTTAATTATCATAACAAATTGCTGAATTAATATTGAATATTTTATTACTATATAATGTATTTATACTAAAATTATAATACAGATATCCCAATATATTTTAGATTACTCTTAAGATTTTACATATAGTACATCTAAGAACAATATTTGTTAAACTATGACAATCTACAATTTGTTCTCTTTTTCATTTTACATATTATTTATTTGTTTTGTTAATCATGGTAAGTAAATCTTTTCTTAAGGAAAGTATTTTAAAAGAGATTTTTTATATATCATTTTTTAAATTAATTTCATTGGTGTAGCTTAGAAATGATCAGTTTTATTAATTACATGAATATGGCCGAAAAAATTCGATTATTGATTTATACATTTCTTTTTCAGCTTATACACCAATACATGTATACTATATAAATCTAATACTTTAAGAAAATAATTGCGCTCTTTAGATGCTTGAGAAATTGAAACAGATTTCCTCTTATGCAATATGTTCTTTAAATTTTTCAATAAAGATTTTTGAATTGGAGTGAAATTATTAACTATTGCTAAGAACTATAAAAACTTTCAGATCTTATCAGTTTCCTATAAAGTCACTAGACTATAGATAATATTTACTCTTTTTCCTCAATCAGGATCTGTATGAGTTAACAGGGAGTCCAATTCCTGAAAAAGAATCCAAGCCCTTTATCGATTGTCGTAATACCTTTACAAGACTTAATTCGGAATATTTACAAAATCGTCATTTCTTTTTAATAAATACTGGTGATTGTCATCGTTTTTTAGGAAGTACTCCAACTCTCTTAATTCATTTCTTTGTTTGCAAAATTTATTGACTCATCAACAATATCATTTGTCATTTTTTTATTTGTTGCTATGAAGACAATTTCTGCACCATTCCTCAAAATCGCAATATATAATATGTCAAACATTATGTTTTCTGATTAAGTGATAGATAGCTTTATTACTGAAACAGCTTTATGAAATATGTTAAATCTATGATGAAGGCTGCAAAATAATTTGACTAAAGTCTCCATTAGAAATTTCTATTAGAATCTTCTTAAAATTAATCGATTTATGTATTTATTACGTTTTAATCAAGTAATATTTATTCTATGAATTATTAGAATTACATGCATCTTATCACAATGATTCAGAAGATGGATATATCATTTGCGAATAATTTTAAAAAAGCTAATTGAAACAATATTTGAATAAGAATAAATAATCATTGTTATTTCATTTATATATATGTATAAACTGAAACTTTGATATATTTGGTTTTATTTATTTAACTTTCAGCTTTGGAAATCGAAGGAATTTTCAATGGTGAATTGGGAGATCGTTCTCATTTTATGTTTCAAGCCGCAATTTTGGGTTTAGATGAAGTCGATAATGTAAAACAAATTGGTAGCGGTGCATTAGTATCTGATAATTACGTACTATCTGCTGCTCATCTCTATGTTGACATGACGTTTCTTCAAGGATATAAATTAAAACCTCTAACATTTTACGTTCAACTCGGTGCAGCAAATTTGAATAGTGGTTATGGTGAACTAATACTCGTAGATAAATTTTATATTCTCGGCTACGATGCTACAACTGATCAAGACGATCTCGTTTTACTAAAGGTAAGTTTCTCTAAGACCAATATCTTCATTGTTAATTATCGTTGAACTAAATGCAAAAACTATAACATGTAAATGGATGATGGATTAATAATTATATAGATTATATATATAAATATTATAATTATATAGATATTAATAATATCTGAAGATAAAAATTTTAGATAGATTTGACATTATTATAAAATTAATTGCATAAATTTTATTAATTGTTTATTTTCGTCTGTTAATGAAGTTGACATTCGAATACAAAATTTACCATTTTTCCTATCTTGGATAAAAATAAAACAAAAGACTAGTAGTTGTATTCGTATTATTATCATATAAAATAGTATTCTTATTATTATCATAACCATGAATTGTAATTAAAATGTCTCGAGCTATATCTATCTATCAATTAAATTCTTTTTTAATCATACAAGTATAAAGTAAATTTCAATCTAAATATAAATTTAATTATTAAAATGATTTAAAAAGAAATTGATAGTAATGTATTAGAAATATCGATGTTTACAGATGAAAAATTTTATACATCTCGCTGGTTTAATACGGAATATTGAATTAGATTTTTGTAATATGAGTCACCTTTTAATAATATTTAAAAAATCTCATATTTGAAATGAGATGAAAATAAAATTTGAAAAAAGTATGTATTACGGTTTAACTTTCAAAGTGAGCGAAATAATCAGAAAGAGAGGCCACGAAAATGTATTTCCCTTTATTTATGGTAAGCTTTTCAACGGCTGTAGTTTGATACAATCAAGGATTAAAATATGGTATTTGTGTTCAGATGTTTGTCATTTCTTAGCTCTAGTATAAAAAAGATGGTGCCTAAAAGAAAACGGTATTTTGAGAATCATATTTTTATTCGAATTGAAATGTGTACAGACCATTTAAAATTAAGCTTCTTATTATTATTTAATGGCTGTTTGTTCCTTGATAGATACCATTTAAAAAATAAGAATTCGCGACATAACTAGCCTGCTATGTGCTAGACTATCCATAAATTGCAGATGATGAAAATAATTAAAATACCCTTGTGTATTTGCCTTTCTATTATTCAAGAAATTGATTTAAATATAAATATATTCGAATATTGATTTTGATAGTACCATAAGTAGTTATTTTTGATTACTGCTAAATTCTATGAAAAGATCTCGTATCTCTTCGCTCATTTCTTTTGGATCTTGACTTAATTAATCTAATTTTATGATGAATGTAATGGTATTACACTCTAAAGCTAGTCCAGTACAATGGATTATGTGAATCAGTTTTCGATCAAGTTATTATACCATATACCATAGCTATTGATATATAGCAGTAATGTTGTTTTGAAATTTACTGTATCCTTTCAGTTGCGCGAAATATCTATGATCGGTTATAGGCCATGGTATCCAATAGAACCTGTAGACGAGAAATGGCCTGACAGATCTAAGGAAGGTACAGTTTCTTCTCATGGCATCAATAATACTGAAGTCAACACAGATAGGAGACTCAGATTTGCAAAAGGCACTATTGTTCCGCACGGTTATTGTGCTAATATATCAGATCCAATTACACAAATGTGCGTTAAAATGCATAAAGATGAGTCTGGTCTTCATAGAGGATTGTGTAAAGTGAGTTTATGTGTTAAAATTTTAAAATTTATTTAACTATACAATATCATATATCTTTTATGGGTTTTATACAAAATATTGTTTACTGCCTGCTTTTGTGTGTCTAAGGGATACGTGAATTTTCTTTCAGATTCCTATTATTATGACGATTTAATTGATTAAAAATTCGATAACTACGCATAAATAAAACATGAACATTTATATAATTATCGCAATCAATGTATATGTTTCATAAATAGAATAAGTTCCAAATAATATTTATCTATGTATAGTTTAAAACAGCTTCTACATTAACATTCAATGTAATATTTTCTTTCCTACTAAAATGACTTTGTTAGGTATTAATTATATTATAATTGGATGGAAAAATTCAGCTATGTTAATATATTACTTTCGTCTAATTTTTCCTGTTTTTAAATTGATAATATTACTAATTACTCTTGACATTGAAAACTAAAGTTTCCATTGCATATTTTAATCTCGGTGTTACGGACTAATTTATATTTGTTATATTTCGATTTAATTTTAATATTTACAATTAAAATATAAGCTTTAGGTTAAGTTTTCTCAAGGCGAAATTTAATATAATTTCGTCGAATAATTATAATTACTGATAAAGTTAAGATTTGTAACTGCTTTATTTATTTTAAATGGAAGTACATATTACTACAATATGATATGAAATATCATCTTAAGATACGTATGTATGCAGTGTTAAGACTGTATTATTATAATAAAATCAATTCGTGAAATTAAAATTGAGATTGGTATATTTATAAGAACTGTTTGTATTAGGATAATGTTACTCGGCGCGACTAAAATTATGAACAAAGATGACTGATAATTATGGGATATTAGTCACAAACAGATCATATAATATAATTTTATTAAACGTTAAAAATTAATGTTAATTGAGAAATGTAAATCTAGAATTATTATATTACAAATAATGATTTTAATGATAAATTATATATTACACGATATTTTAAATTATATTCGATTATAGGATAAACCGAGGAAAGAAAAACCTGTATTATTTATTTGTAAAGCAAGTCAGCGAAATTTCTATAATTTATTATAGTTTTTATTTAAGAATTTATTTAGATCTATATAGTTAAAGCAAAACTACGCATTCGAATTTAGTAAGCATTTTTTAAGTATCTGAAATAAAATAACATCTCGAGTGGCTTTGTAATAACCAGTGCTGTGACTGGAAAATTTCATATTTTCTACAATAAATGGATGTATGTAATTGAGAGATTCGGTGCCGTGCCCGGAAAACGTAGGTTTTCGAAATCTGTACTTTCTTTGGCATGCATTCGTTTAGTGGAAAATATGATTATTTTCGAAAGCTGTTGAACTCTATCAAAACATAGAGATACATTCTACAAAATGTAGAAATAAAATTGTCCACAAACATTGGATTTTCTTTCCGGGCCTTATGGCTGCGAGACAAAGCTGTTCGAGATTGTCGCGTAACGTTACACCCTTTATTGCTAAGTTCACGAAACCTACGTCGATTAGTGGGGGGCGAGGCTATAAAAATACGAGCGTGTTTATTCGAGTCATTATTATTTCGCTGGCTTCGCTAAGGTGCGTTATATATTTTATATTTTCACCATCATTAAAAATAGTTGTTTATAGAAAAGTTTGAATTTTTATTTCATAGTCCATTAGTTGATAATACTCGGCGATGATTCTTACTGTACTTAATTTTTTCTGTTAATGAAGGAATAAAATATTTTATAAATTTTTAAAATTTGTAATAAATATAATAGATAAATTAGATCTAATCCATTACTTTATAAAAAAATAATTTTTTCCAGTATGATGGAGGCGCACCATTTGTTGTGGGATATCGCCTGATGGGGATAGCTAGCAAGCCTAAAGATAATTGCGACGATACAGACACTGGAAGTGTATATACCAATTTACGGACATTCGCGAAATTCGTCAAGCAAGCAGTTGAAAAAACTCCAATAGCATCTCATGTATTAAAAAATAACCCGGAAAGATCGACTAAATGTACAATTTCCTAATCATGATAATTCAAAACTTCAAGATCATTTAAGAAGACGATACTATTGGTGATCATTTAATTTTATTCTTTTAAAATATCTTATTAATTTATAACATTTTATTGATATTCAATGTCATATTACACAATAGGAATGGATATTAACGGCCTGTTCACAGTACCTAACAAACAGTTTTCTACATGGAAAAGTTTGGCCTCTTTAGATTCCCAAATTTTTAGTAACATTTATCACAATAGCTATAGTATTCATATAAAATCATATTAGACAAATTATTTGAGCTCAATAAACATTCCGATATAGAATAAAGTATGTATATATAGGCGGAATGGTATAAAGACCGTATCTTGGATTATACAGGATGACATGAAAGTAATGATACCTCGAAATAACATTTAAAGGCTACATTGATCTACAAAAGCTACAAAGGCTACATGGATCATCAGAAATTATACAGTGAAAAAGTTTTGATGATTTCGTATAGAAAACTTCATGTAAAGAAAGTATTAAACATTGTCTCACTTTGTTCTCGATCTGTTTAATATAACTATAATACAATACATCTGTGACTATTTTTACTGCTTTCCAATGAGTTATTGCATTACTTTATTTCAAAATATAAGTTTGCCAAATAAATGAGTAAATTAAAAATAAATAAGGAGTAGAATTGCGAATCCTATATTTTCCATAGTGGTTTATCATCCGTGCTAATAAAGTTGAAGCTTTTTCATAGGATTTGATCAAAAGGAGTCAAAGATGCTAGCTGATGACCTTCACTGTATGTACATTATCAATTTTGAAGATCATTTGATAGTGAACTTGTAAATATATATATATATATATATATATATATATATATATATATATATATTTAGCACATGTGTTTATGTTTTGCTAATATTTCACTTTGGTAGATTACTTCCTTCTACGGAATTCTATTAATAATTTAATCATTTTAATTGGCCATTAGATTGTAAAAGTCTCTAAGTTCGATTTCGAATTAGGAAGGTTAAGGCGGAACAAAAAGGTAGTTCGTTCTATGCGCTTGTAGATTTTACTTTAAATTTTAAATTAAATTTTACTTGACTCTAAAAAATATCGCAGGTCTACATGGTTCTGATGTTATTAATGACATATCAGAAATGTAACTTCCGCCATTATGGTATTGCACCAGTATTTGATATGTCGGATACTGGGTATGATACCGCCAGTAAGAAAACAGGCCCATCTCTAGTTACACCCCCATTTTATTTACCAACACTTTGCACGTCCGCCGTAGGAGCTGCAACTGTTTACATTTGTGAGTGTTGTCGTTACGAAGGGTAAACAGAAAAAGTAGAAGGGAAAACAGAAAAACTCGAATTCACCGCGACGTGGCGATTCTTTTAGTTGCTAATTAAAAAAGGTAGCTAGTTAAATAAAGTGCTATGGAGACAGCTATGAAGACTAGCGAATGGGATGAAAGTAGGGACGGTAGTGAGAGGGAAAAGTTCAATCCGTTAAATGAGTGTATGACACGAAGCGGGGCATAGCATTTTAAAGCTACGTTGTATGCAAGGTACAGAACTGCACACAGTTCCTTCATATACCCCTCCGCTACGCTATCACTCGCTCTCCCTCAACTCCCTTCTCTCGCTCACGCTCTCTCTCTCTCTCTCTCTCTCTCCTCTGTTCCGATGTTGAACTCTTGATTTTTCTCTTATTCGTCTTCTCTCTTCTTTTTTTTCTCTCTCTCCCTCTCTCTCTCTCTCTCTCTCTCTCTCTCTCTCTCTCTCGGTTGCACATATAGGTCTCTTGTGACTAAAAATCTAGCGACATCTACTAGACAGAAGTGAACTACGTAATTCCTTCCAACTTCGAACCTTTCCCATATGTAAAGTGAGCAGATTTTCCACTCCTTTTCTTTACCATCTATAATTCCGTCTTTCCTGTACGCTTAATACATAGTCTTACTTCAAAAGGAGACTGGCATAGAGAGAGAGAGAGAGAGAGAGAGAGAGACGAGCTGAGAGACGAACGCAAGTCGAGCTCTATTTCTATATCTTTTCTACCAGCTTCTACATTCTACATTTCTACATTCTCTATTCTACATCATCGCAGCATTTAACGATACGACGGCGAAGCGCTGCCATCTCTCTATGAATCTCTCGTTCGGCGCGGAATTTAAAATCAATAATACACACTCTTCGTACTAATACTTAAGCGGGCGGGTGGTTATTTAAATTGTAAAAATATCATTACTCATTGTGTTATTTATTATGTAAACAAGGATATATTTAAAATATTTTTTTAGTATAGCAAATGTTTCAATTTCGACCGCTAGTTCGAAAAGAAACGAATAATTTTGTAACTGAATTAGTAAGGAAAACTACCGCGATTATGCCACTGTTCACGACTTAATGCCTTCTTATGAATTTATCACCAAGCATAAACGAGATTCCATGACCCATTGTGATATTCTCTTATTCTCAAAGATCATGAAATCCAAGAAAGGTAGACGTTTTTACAAAACTAGTGAAATGAAAAGCAGAATCGCTGAAGCATGTAAATGTCATATTCAAAAGAGAATTGAAATAGTGCTTTAAATATTTAAAAATTTTTATTTTTTCATCACACATCGTAATACAATTAGTATAGGAATTTAATGGGCACGTGTTACGTAAAGTACAAATAAAGCTTTCGCAATGAGTAAAAAATTTGAATCAACAAACCATTTATTTTGCTGTATCACTATTTCTATAATAAAATAGCATTGAGAATATCATTTGCCATTTTTGTGTAAAAATTTACTTTATGATTAGTTAAAGTAATTTCGAAGCTATTGTCACGCATTGTTAGTCATAAAGGAAAAATGAGTTGATAGTAATAAAATTTATGAGAATATGTTTTCTGTACAAGGTGAAAAGAATATTTTTGACGGTCTAAGCACATTTAGAGTATTTTATTAAATTTTACTGATATATTTCAATATTAATGATATTTAAATTCTCTCCCCATACATTCAATTTGAGCTGTTAGTATAAATAGATGAAAATGCTTAAGTTGAGCCAAAGTTATTGCCGTTATCAGAATATAATTGCTAAAACAATTATTATACAGAATGAACACTAATAATTTCGTCTTCCTGCTTTTTCACATATTATCAGGTTGCACGATTAATCAGGGTAAGTGGATTCTTGTTCTGCAATTATATTGGTAAGGTATCTCCGTTGAATAATTCAACATAACCATTGATTTCAAAATAAGAGAATAATAAAAAACATTGAGTTGACTATCATATAAAGATGAAAAAATTTATTTAGAATATGCTAAATATTCCTGTACGTCCCAATTCGATTTCGTGTAAAAGTTTATTTATAAATGAAGAAATTTGTTATATGGAATGTCACAAAAAATTTTTTAAAAGTAGAATATTTAACCAGTCATTTTTTTTGGATATGTAGCCTTCGTGATTCAATTATCAACGTCAGTAATCTTGCTGACATGACAAGCAAAAACTTTGTCCTTGTCTACCATCATGACACTTATTTCCTATTTAGGTGTAATTATTAATCTCAGTCATTTCGTAGATACCTATGCACTGGTGACAGGAATCCACCAAATCCTTTCTTCTCTCATAATTTACTCTGTATTCATACTCGCCATATTGTGAACTGCGTTCTTCTTACAATATTAAAAATGAAAAATACTTACAATTAGAGACAAGTAAATGTCCAAATGTCAAAAATTAGTGACAATCAGAGTATCGAGTAAAACTAAAAATTTCTTTTGCATACTTTTTTACTAGTGATTAATTCTATTTGTGCAAAGTATCTATATTTATCTATATGACTTATACTGTGATATTACCTCAATGCAGATACATTTAATCGATGGATCTGTAAATGACAAAAGCAATCTAGAAATTTGAAGAGTTTGTTGTGACGTTGTAATAGAATGGAGTCTCTACTTTTATCAAAATTTATTAAATGAATTAAAAATATATAAATAAAACAAATGTTAATTAAACAAACTGTTAGGGAATATTACATTTGAAAGGAACATGGATTATCTATTTCATAAATTCAAACTGACATTCCAGCTCACATAGAATCACTCTAAGCAATATAGACATTTTTCTAACAGGCATACTTGAAAGTGCCTTAGTAAGAGTCCAGATAGGGAGTAATTTAGTAAATATCAGCTTTGGTGAGGGTTGAGACCTAAGGGTATTGCAAAGAACTAAGTTAACGATCAAAATATATTAATGAAATACTTTATTAGGATAATGTGAGTATTTCTAAAGCTCGGTTCGGAGTGGTAGAAAATAATAATAGAGGGACACGAGCACACAAGCATGAAAAATATTATCAGAACCTTCATTTTTACACTATAGAAGTTTCTAAATGTACATCGGCATGTGTTGAATTTTGCTGCTTACACTTCCAGTTTTCATTATTTCTTATTAGATAAACTATGCTGGTTTATCCCGACAGAAAGTTCCCCAAATAAATTCTTTTCATCATTGTATTTTATTGTTGTATATCCTCAAAAAGCGTTATCAAATCTTCGGTTCTATACGTGGCATTGTAGTAGTCAGGTTTGATTGCGACATTCTTTAATATATTGTTCATAAATATGAATTTAGACAACAGTTAGATTATGTAATGCAAATTAAATAGGAAAAAGAATTTAATAATGTAACAGTAGATGGAAATTTTTAATTACTATTTAACTTATGAAAATAGAACAAAGATTCATTTGGTGAAAATAAAATTTATTCTAATTTTATCCATTTTTATTAAAATCGTTTCAATAAATGCAAAGCGCTTTTATTACCATAAATTTACAGTGGTTATCTACTACTTACACAAAAAAATATTTTAGGTCATACATATTGAAATGCTTAGGAACGTAATTCAAAAAACTGATGAATGTACATAATAATAATTAATATTGAAAGCATCGTTATAAAAACTATAATTGGTTTTTCGAATAAAAAGGAAAATAGAAATTCATATTAACGTCATATACTAAAAATTAATGGTTTAAATATCAAGGAAAAAAATTGCAACATCAATTTTTGTATTTTTTGTCCATTATACCATCAGTCACTAATAAGATGGACTGTATCTACTAATATAAATTTATCGATAAGTGATATACAGATAATCTTATAAAAATATGCAAAATCTTTTATAATAATAACAAGTTTAATGCTTATTGATGCGATAAGATTAGTAGAGTGGTGGAATAAAAATAGATTAGATGTTGAATATAGATATACATATAATTTACTGTCTGGACAAAATTCCGGATGTCGTATGGCGTTCTTCGACATCGTTTTTGTTTTTCTTATTCAATTATTCTTACATAGAAGGAAGATCAGCTAATAAAACTTTAAATAACCAGCAAATTAAGATAACACATTTTAAGATTTGAAATTATTATGAGATATAATATAAAATACTACTATTAATCCAATTTGTTTTGAATTTATATTAAGCAAATCAAAATTGTGTTCTAAATATGTAAAATATTTAAACTATTTTTATAAATATTCATTTTGATAAAGTAATTATGATAAGCTATGTGTTCTTAGCTGTAAGAAAATGCTGTTCTTACCATATGTATACTATAACTCGATGACATTTAAAGAAGGATATTGAGTATATTGATATTAATGAATGTCTGTGACTTTAATTATAGAGAATCCTGTAAATGTAAATCTATTAAAAAATTTAGAGAAGTTTTATTTATTTCAAAATATATATATCGAATATACTTATAATGAATGGACAAGGATATGATTGTTAGATAAAAAATTAGTACGTTGATCATAACTTGTAAATTCCAATTGTCACATCTACGAAATAGCCTAACATATATTTTTTATTTCACTTATTGCAGTTGTAGCTTTACAAAGTGAAGGAATTATTAATGGCGTGCTAGCTTCTCAATCTAATCACAAATATCAAGCAGCAATTGTTGGTTTACGAAATTCATCCAGTAACTTTGAAATAATTGGTAGTGGTGCATTAATAGACAATAATTATGTATTAGCTGCTGCTCATCTCTTTGTAGACAACGAATATGAATTGAAACCTTTAACATTTTACGTTCGCCTGGGCTCAAGTGATTTGAAATCTAAGGATGATAATGAAATATTCATAGAAACTTTTTATTTTCTCAGTTATGATGTCAAGACTGGTCTGGACGATCTGGTCTTGATTAAGGTAACCTTTTGAACAACATTTACATCAGGACATTTTCTCACAAATTGCACTGAATAGTTTCAGTATCTCAAAATTCTAAGTAAATATTCTTATTGCATGGAAATACAAAAAACATGACTCTAGTTAGATCAACAATCATGTTGCTTTAAACTCGACTTTGATTTTAAAATTTTTTTCATTGATATCTTATAATTTACAATTAGATACGTAAGGATGTAAGATTTTTTGTACATTATGTAAAGTTTGAATAGTACATTAAATATGGTTCTGATGTTCCTAGAAGCCATAAAGATGATCTTCACGTTCGATTGGTGACATTCAAAAAAATTAAATTTGTCATATGCTGATAACTTTAGATTTTTACATTATCATAACGGTTAAACTATATCATTATCTTGTGTTCTTTATTATAACCATCTAATACAATATCATTGTCTTTTGAACTTTGTCCTGATACGTAATATAGTGGAAATTCAACAAAGATTTTGACTTAAATATTTCCATCATTGAAAAACTTTATTCATCCTTTTTAGATAAACAAATTAACTGACATTAAAAGTGATCCAAAATTTAAAAAAATACCTATAGCTTCTGAAGGTAGCAAAAGTCAAAATGATAAGGAAGGCATTGTTTCTTCTCACGGCATGCATAATACTCTGGAGGCTATAGATTACAAATTAAGATATGCCGAAGCTAAAATTACTGAGAATAGTCAATGCGATAATCTTTCGGAAGATACAGATGGACAGATCTGTATCGTTATGAGGACAGATAAGGCTGGTAGTCCTAGAGGACTCTGTACAGTAAGTTGAAAAATTTAGTTTTAAACAACAAAGAATCATGAACAATATAGAAACTCCAAAATTAAATAGTTTTCTAATATCCCTCTAATATTTGTTGTAACCTTGCTCTGGAGATTTGTAATTATTCCACTTTAATATATTCTATTAAAAATATCATTGGTAAGTGATTCTTTTGTTATGTCGAATATTAATCTAAACTTTCATATAAGGCATAAGTATAAAAATACATCTAAATATAGCTTCAAATAATGTTCTTATCACATGTTGGTTACCATACATTTATATTACCTAAATTATGTGATAGTTCTGACTCCGAATTGAATTCACCTGTCCAAGTTGTTAGAATGTTATTTCCAGATTAGAATCTATAAATATAAAGTTCAAGCTCAATTTGGATTCAGGAGAAAGCTGTAATATTATATTATATTGCGTTTATGATACAAATGTTCACGTAATTCTACTTTATCAGGCGTTTCAAACATTGACTATATGTATCATTTTATTTTACAGTTAGACGCAGGGGCGCCTTTTGTCGTGGACAATCATCTTGTAGCAATCGCAAGCAAACATAGCGAGAATTGCGATGATACGCAGATTGGTAGTATATATACCGACGTACGACCATTCGAGAAAATTATTCAAGCGGTAATCGAGGGATATCTCGTATCCGTTAGGGTATTGGAAAATAATCCACGTCAAGCGTGATTCTTGTAGTTTGCAAATAATAATCTATTTTGAATATAACTATTAATTAATAAAATTTATATAAAATCAATTAATTACATAAATGTAGTAAGTATCGTGAAAGCTTTTTAATTGAACCTTCAGTTAATTATAATAAATTTAAATAATTAGTGAATTAGAATTAAAGATTGTACTTATGTCGACTGTTCTGAATTAAATTAATAAATATTCTTATCGGTCTTATAGTCTTTATAATATAATATATTAGCTAAAATAATGACAGTCAGACTGTCATTGTTTATGTTCACCCCCGTAGAATCTGAAATAACACTTATTACTACAATAAATTAAATTAAAAATAAAAATAAATAAATTAATAATAAAATAAACATAAAAATAAAAATAAAAATAAAATAATAAATAAAATAAAATAAAAATTATAAAAGTAATATTCTATGTTAGTAAAGGACAACCGGACTGCCCCCACCACCTTAAATTTAGAATTACCTTACCACTACGGTTCATCTGCAGGAACTAAACTTTATTTTATTTTTATTTTTAATTTTTATTATAATTTATGGTAGTAATACGTTTTATTTCAGATACTACAGGGATGAACATAAACAAGGACCGTCTGACTGTCATTATTTTAGCTAATATATTATATTATAAAGACTGTAAGACCGATAAAAATATTTATTAATTTAAATAATTGGTAAGCTTTATATGGTTGACTCTTAGCATAGGTAATTCCTTTATCGGATACTATAAGAGCAATGTTTATAGATTATTTTTTTGTCTTAAAATGCAATCAATTTCAGATATCTAAAAGTGATTAATATCTTAGAAAGATTTTCACGATTTTATGATCGATTAAAAAATTATAACGATTCAAAAGTATGTATGTTTTTTTAAAATGTTGTTCATGATGCTTCATAATGTTTATGATGCTTAGGTATATACATACTTGCATTTTAAATGTATGATCGTACAGACTAGTTATTAAGGTTATTTATGGTTCACATCAATAAGTCATTCGCATAATAATAAAGAAACAGAATTTATTAATATATAGTAACAAAAAACATAAATATTTCTTATAAATTTTTTTTTCATATTTTTTGCAGTTGCAAAAAATAACTTACTTCTATAAAAAAAAAATTAGCCAATACATAATTTAAAACATTGTAATGCCCAAGGGCCTCATTGAATCATTTTTCTGTGCCTGGTATTTTTACATACCCTCTTTCAACCGACGAATTGTCCAAATCAAACAGATTTAAATCTTCTTAATCTAATTGTTTCTGAACTGGAATATCCATAAAAAAATATAAATAACTAACAAAATTTCTCGCTCATTTTTAAGCCTTGAATTATTCATTTCTTCTTTAAAAAATTAACCTTTAACGTTGTGATTTTTAGGTAGTAAGTATAACACTTTCATATAACAAAATATTCATGACAATATCAACATATAAGTTCAGAAAGTTATATACGCTCGAATATCTTAATTTGGGAGTTTATGGTTTAGTATTTAAGTTTGGTATTTACAAGTTTTCGCAATGGGTTTCAAGCTCGAGTTTTTCAAAAAACCATATCTGGTTCTACCACGGCGACCAGATATTTGTCGACGCTCTTGGCAATGTTTACATTGTAATTACACTAAAACATGAATATTACACTTGAAATAAATTTTTATACTCGACATTTTACATATTATATATGTGCAGTAGTTATTACCGGTGTATTTTGGCAATATATATATTAGAATTTGAAGTGAAAATTATATTTTCTATTGCATAATGCGTCGCTAACGAATAAAAAATATAAATTCTCATAACAGCTTACACTAATTTATATACATTTGCTAATTTAGCAATCATGTCCACGTAATATAAATAACATGTATTTCACTACATCTAAATTAATGAATCTCGCCAGATAGTAAACTTTCAAAACTATAGGTTCTATTTTATGATACACTCGATTTATGATACACTGATTATAATCGACAGTAAATTGCACGTTCTAAATTATTTAAAATAGAATTTGAACTGTTTATCCTGACTAGTCGTCCGCCCATGCAATCTTATCTGTTCCCTAAAGATATTAAAAATTTATATTTAACTCTCTTGGATTTAATCTCTTAGAACGTAACAAAGTACACTTTTGCACCGACATTAGCTTCATTCGCAATATGGGAACGTGTGAATACTTCGATGCAAATGCTTTGACCGTATTTCCCTGCGGTATCACGCGAACAAAGCGACGCTCTCGACCGTTCGTTGTCATCCTCCTAGTTCAGCTCCTAGTGTGTCTATATAACGTATATGGGATCAGCCGCCGTTGCGTATTATCGCGAGCGCGGCCCCGAGGGCGGCGTCGCCCGTGTGCCCGAGCTCGAGTGGCAGATCGTAGCAGCGCGAGACCTCCTTCTGCAGAACCGGGTTGCGCACCAGGCCCGAGCCGTTGCCGACGATCCGGCAGATACCCGCAGTCTCCAGTTCGTCCCTCGGCATCATGCTGAAACGCGAAATGAGAGATTTTATAAATTTTATAAATTTTGTATAAATATGTATCAGTGTTGCGAAAATAAATAATGTAACCTTATTCGAAATTTCTTAAGCTAAGCAGAATTAGAATATGATTTATCGTTAGTACTGAGAAAATTGCACGTTTTCTTAAACAATTCGTAAATGTAAAATTGATTATTTTTCGGTACCCGGTTATTAAGATCAATGTTTATAAAAATGGATCGTGTACTGACTTGTGAAGGTTCTTTATGAGGCCGGAGCACAAAGCTCGAAATATATTTCCCAAATGCAGTGTATCCAAGGTTATACCGGTCACGCTGGCTGTTTGGTCGGGAGCATGGCGTTCGCCGAGCAGCGTGGGAATTATCATCATGTTGCTGATTGTGGAATCATCGTTCGCAAGATTTATGAGTTTCTCCCAAACTTTGGCTGATTAACAAGAATGAATTAATTGAAATATGTGTATCCTTTCATCAATTAAACTTTTACAAACTTACAAATTTACTTAGTTAGATTAGATCGAAATTTCGATAAAATTTTAACAGAAAATTAATTGTTATGATAGCGTGTCCTCTATGAAGTGAAAAAAGTTATTTCAAAATCTAAAGTGGGTTATATACATATATGCATTAAAGATTTTCTTGTAGCTTTGAAAACAGCGACATTTGCACTAACGAAGCTAAATAATCTTGAATTTGCATTTTTAAAGCCATAAAAAAAGGACTTTTCACCTTTAATTGACCTTCAAACTTGAAAATTCCTGCTACGGTGAAATAATTCGAATATGTTTTTTTGATAAATTAAATTTTTGATAAACAATATATATATCATTGCACACATACATCCGATAAATATATACTTTATAGATATACTATATATAAGATATCTGAAATATTTGCCATCCTTTCAACTGATTGCAAAATTGCCTGCATAAATTTAAATGGAGTGGCTTCATTTTGACCTCGCCGATAAAAATGGAGAAAAATAGCCTATGTAGATGTAATCTTTGTGGTTAAGGTCAAAGTCATACCGAGATAATTTCCCATTCTTACCATCTATGAGGTCGAGAGTAATAGAGATTACATTTTAAATTATAAAGTTAACATAGAATTCATTGAAGGTCAAGGACACCACGTGATTTTTCTATATTTTCTATTCTTAACTTGTTTTTATATATATATATATATATATATATATATATATATATATATATATATATATAGAGAGAGAGAGAGAGAGAGAGAGAGAGAGAGAGATAGAGAAATCTATAATGTAATTAATGATGAAGGTGCATATACATACACTGAGGTACTGAGAATCCCAATTCTAACGTCCACTGCTGAACAGACTTTACAAAGGTAGCAAGGGTATTGCCGCCGTTTAGCGAAGCTGCAACCGCCAAGTACTTATCTTCGAAGTACGGAAAATATTCTATTTTCGCTGCAGTTCGATTTATTACGTCAGTCATTATTCTATTGATATGCATGTGTTTTAAGTGCTGATTAGTCGGCTGCGACATACCTGATCTTTTGACCGCGTCTGGCTTGAATGTCGGATGAACATAAGCCAGCTGAGCAGACGTAGAAATATTAAGAACTGCGTCCGTCGGTTCTTTCAAAAGTGCATAAACTGAACACTGCAGGTCGCCTAACGCAACGCCTATAATAAATAAATTTAAAACGAATTTTAACGAGTCGTATATTTTCAAAACTTAAAACATGTTACATGTTTATAAGTTACCCCATAACAAGAGATTTGCTAAATCTGGGGTTACGGTCAATGTTAGTTGCAAAAAAATAATTAATAAAATTAATGGGCTGGGGCAGTTTCAAATATAGCATATTGAAAAAGTAAAATATAACTTTCATAAATACATATTTTTCTCCGAAACATGAATAGCTTCACGGTTAGAATGTAAAAAATCGACATATCTTGCAGGTAACCGTGAGCGACACCTAAAAACAGTTTTCCTTTGTTAGTTTATTTAACAATTTTTATAATTTTATCTTTATCTTCTTGAAAAACTGTTTTCTTGTATACTTTTTATAAAGTAAATCATCAAATTTGGCTTAATCGCCTGGGATAGACCGATTTTTTCAATCACAATTGTGAAACTATCTAAGTCTTGGAGAAAAATATAGAAAAATTCATTTATTCATTTCGTATTTGCTAAGATTATCGTTTTATAAGTTTTTCAATGATTGTTTACATCATATGTCACAGAAAAATTTAATCTTTTTCACCCATCTGGAATTTTAAGGAATTTATATTTTAGGCTATTATTAGGAAAATATTTTGAAATTACTGAGTTATTTTAATGAAAATTATAAAATATTTTCAATACCTTAACACGTTCATATGTCTCTTCACATAATGTATAGTTTTGAATTTGTATTGAATTTGTTTCTGTAAAAATTATTAGTCCATTTTTCAGGCTAAATCGGTAAAATTGAGCAATAAAAATTATGTAGATAGCGCTAGTCAATCAGCATTTTTAAAGGTCTTTGTCTTTGTATCAGCTAATTTTAACAACAATTTATAAGATGCGCAGACTACAGAAAAAAATTCATTTAAATAAATCCATGAATAACTAACAATTTGTTGTTTATATATTATTATTTATATACTTATTTATACTAAATATTACTTATAACAGCTCAATCAATTCATAACTTTCTAAATATTACCTATGGCCACCCCGGCGGGTATGCCGAACCACTCGTGCGCCAGCGTGCCGGCAGTCTGGCCCGGCGTCAGTATCTCCGAGGGCAGCAGCTGCAGGGGAAAGTCGCCCTCGGCCAACGCCTCCACGTCCCATTGCCTCGACTCCGTCAGGAAGTAGCCCCAGCTCGCGGCGTTCTGGGTGCTCGTTTTCACCACGTCGCTGTCGCAGAGGAGACTGACGACGAGGTCCTGCACCGTGCCCGATCGATCGTACTTTGCCAATTTCTCCGGCCTGTTTGGTTTTTTTTTTTTTTTTTTTTTTTTACAAAACATCATTTATATATATTTAGATTTATATAGTAGATGGAATTTTTTTTTTTAGCGCGCACGATATACATATAAAGCAGTCGCAGAAGAAGAGGACACGGACCGTGGCTCTTGAGTGAGTTTTTAAGTATTTTTACGATGATTTGAGGAAGTTTCAAGAAAACAATTATAGTTTATTTCAGAATATATATATATATATATATATATATATATATATATATATATATATATTACTTCAGAAAAGTCATTATATGATATTTTAAAATAATAAATAAGTATTTCTTCTTCCTTACTTCAACATCATCTCTACTTATTTATTTAAATATCTAAAAATGTTAATATCATTTATTGAAATAATTTATAATCAAATATGTCACAGTGATTTTACATAAATAAAATATTTAGAGAGTAATAAACTTTTAACAAAAATTGTAAAAATTCATATTTTAATAGCAATTTTGTAAAATTTCTTATGATAAATATTATAAAATGAGAAATCTTATTGTTAATTAACTTTCGACTTCAGATTGGTTCATAGATAACCTCATCATTTATGTATTAATGCCCGCTGAATCGGTTATTATAGACTTTATATAGATATTTTAATACAAACTACTGATGAAGAAGAATAGATTATAAATAAAACAATTAAAGATGGTCTGAGCATTGCTATCTGAGTGAAAGAGACGCAACAATAATTAATGTTCTTGTTTCTTTACTATAATACTTAAATAACACATACAAATTAAAATAAGAAGCTTTTTCAGTTATTTTCTATGTTGCTTCATTTTTTTTTTCAAACCCGATACTATTTTTATTTCTTTCAACCGACTAATTCAATTTCTAGCAGTGGCAATTAAATATATTTTAAAATATTCAAAATTTCATGTGAAAATTTATGCTTTCTTCATTTGTTTTGTAATTTGGGCATTTAGTAGTTTTATCAATTTACAATTTCCACTTTCATTTATAAGGAAGCGTAAAAAATCATTATGCTCATCCATATAATAACCCTATAAAAAGATGCAGCTTTCCAAAATTTGATTAAAATTGAACCTATTTTATACTCAAAATGTATACTTTCGTGCTGTCAACCATTCAAGACCAGTTTTGCCATCTTTAGCAGTAATGCGCCTCGCGTACGAATCGGCTTCAACACCAATCTTGTATTAAAATCAAAAGAATATCTAGGCAAAAAATTGCGCCATTTCCGCAATCTTTCGGGTAATTTAGTCAATTCTCTCTAGCTTTAGCTCCGCAGGTAATTAAAAATAAACGAATAGACCAGCAACAAAGAAAGCACCCGAATCGTTATATGAATGGAGCTGAGCTGATGTCGTTGACTGGCAAGACAATAAGCGCGCGCGCGCGCGCCGTGTATTATAATACTCACTTATTTCTGGCGAACCAAAATAGAGTCGCGCAGCCGTGGCCGGTGTGCGCGGGCAGATGGCTCGCCGACTTCGGCAGGGACTGTAAAAATTCCCTGTCGCATCGGCCGTCTTGCCACGTGTACAAATGGGACACCTTGTCCTTGTCGATGTCGAGCTTGAAGTCGCCGTTCTCCTTGTAGGCGCACTCGTTCGGCGATTTCCACAGAGTCACGCCGTGCATCTGGCCGCAGATCCCGATGCCCTCGACCTTTCAACGAGACAGGGGTTGATAAAATGAATCGGCCGTCAAGCTCGAGCGATCGATGCAATTTTAAGTAAGATGGAAGGCGCGATTTTTTATTCGCGGAAAGGACATTTAAGGCAGTGTTCTTATCATAAATTTAATTTATGTATTGACATGCAGATATTCAACGTTAAAAAAATAGTATAATTGCGAGAAGAATTTATTTTCTGCGTCTGACACTAAGAAATGAAGAATCAGTAATGCGAACAAAAAAAAGGTTTATACATCGTTTTAAAAACGATCATAAATTTTTTAAGAGCAGATAAATTAATTAGGAAATGCTTGTTTTATATAACTCGTTCTGAGTTTCTTTTTGAGCCAATTAGATGTAGTAGCTTCAGTTGGTCAATAATTGCAAACTCCCCAGTTCCAAGTAGATTATAGCAGATCGCCGTCGGAGATGTCGATGTGAGAAATAAATAAAACACTCGAGGACATTATAGTGAAAAAGAAAAGCGTACAAATATTGACGTAACAATTCTGTTTCCAAAGGCAACTCCCACAGCGCTGCCCAGCAGATTAAGGATGATGAATTGTAAGAAATCGCGTAGCACACTGGACGACTGAACCGTTGTCGTCATAATCTTCTCTTAAAAATACCTATCTGAAACTTGTTGCCCGGCGCACGTAAGCTTGCGATAATGCTATTGCCTTCAATGTCCCAGAATCCAGCGTACGGGCTCCAAGCGACAACGCGTAAATCGCGGATTCGCGAGAAAGTTTGATGGGTCGCAAGCACGGGATTACGGAAATTCGGCCTACGACAGTCGTGCCATCGAGTAGTGGAAGCAGAAACGATTGATATGAAATTCAATTATGTCAAAACGTAAATGCTCAAAATAAATCTTGAAATAAATACGTTCTTGACAATAAGAAAATATATCTATGCTATTATATTTATAATGGCAAAGAGAGTTAGTGTTTGTTAACAATAAACAAAAAAAACTAATTCCATTAACATTTTTTAGTAGCGCTGAGAGGATGGTTTTTCAAAGGAGGTTAAAGAAATTATCGCATAATCGAAATGAATGAGCTATATATGTATTGTTGTACTGGCGATGATGCTATTGCGTCGTATATTCAATTATCTTGGCAAAGTTTAGTATTTTAGTACCGAGTTATAGAATTTTCTGGTATAGTGCAAATAGCACATGTGCCGATTCTAAGAGCTCGTGTGCTTAAAAGGGACGGAGGATATATTCCATGTTAGCCAAAAGTCTAGGATATCTCTTAAACGAATGCTTTCTATCGAGGCATGGATTCGAATATTAAATGTTTATAATAATCTCTCAATGATAAATATATAGTGACTTAACAACATCCAAACTAAACCACTGAACTTGTTATGCTTAATCGTTTTAAGGTATCTTCCTAGTGTAGGAAAATTAATTTTCATAAGATACGTAGCTCCAGCCATTACTGAAAAGGATGAAATAAAAATGAAGGCATATTAATGATGACTTCTAGTCTTGCACGATAATTTACTTTTCTAAAATTGGCAATTTTCATCGCAAGTACAGATTTGTGGGAAAAGAATACGTAAGCCAACAGTAGGAAAACAGTTTTGGGATTAAATGATTTTATTAAAAATATGCCATTTCAAAAGTTTAATCGCTCTTTAAAACACCCTTACGTAATCAAAGCATAGTTTCTTCAGCGAACCAATGAATACAACAAATGATATGCCAAACAAATGTTACGTTTTTATGAAGATATTGACAAAAAGTACCTAGTTGTGTTAACAGCTTATGTAATTTACAGCAAGCAAATATAATTCTAATTATACTAATGCCTGTTTGAATCAGCTAAATCGTAAAATAAAGTGAACATAATTATAAGACTGCTGCATCTGTAAGCAAGTTCTCGCGTTATTCTACACGACTATGTCCCTATAGATCTGTATGCTGAATATATACTTCAAAGGCGTATATCTATACGCAACTAGAACAAGTGGTTCACTAAAACTGCAGAGCGGTGCAAGTCGGAAAATAAAATAATAATGAAAGCTATATTGGCTTTCTCCGACAGTTTTCCTCCGAAGCTCTATTAAAGCGCTTTAAAAGCTTGCCAATTTTCTCGTTAGTGGCGCCTTTAATAATAAGTTTTACACAGGTCTGATGGGTTTTAACAAATTTTTGAACAAGTGAAAAGTTCTATTGCATTGGCTATAGTATAATATTATCTACTAAATGCTTTCCATTGATTGTTTATTTTATGAAACATTTTTTATACAAAATTTGAAATTTTAAGAAAACAAAACTATAATTATATTATGATTTAATTATTATTATATAAAAAGAATAAGAAACAAAAATTTTCATTTTAACTTAATTGTTTTCTTGAAATATTATGCTCGAAATTATTTTATTACATAGACTTGATGTTACATCTATCGAGTGGAATGAAATTCCAGTAGCAAAAAAATCAAAATTCTTTGATAAAGCCTGGATTTATAATTTTTATTATGTCGATATTTTTATTAGTATAGTTTTATTCTTAACCAACGACTCGTTTATTCGACAAGAAATTTTCTTACTCTATTATATAGACAAAGATTTCATTTAGATTCAAGTTTAGATTTCAGCTGAGATCCTGCTTCAGGTATTAAGATAATTTGTAAAATTACAAAAAAAAAATTTTATTCTCCTTTGAAAAAACTCTAAAACACGTATTTTTGGCTCTTACACTCGCTACTAAATCTTAATTAAAGTGTTATATTTCACTTTGTCAGATTGGTGTAGGCAATCGCGTCGCCTACAATTAAATTTATTTTCTATTGTTCGCGGATTGAAGAATTATTGCCTATAATTAAATAAGTTACCATCGCGACAAATAAATCAAAATTGATGTAAAAGCCAAAGTGATAAGTTTTAGGTCGAGGCGCGAATTCTGATTTATTTGATGCAATAATGATTATAAAATAGTAAAAACATTGGCAGTAAATCAATTCAAAATCAACCTGTTTTATTTAACCTATTTAAAGTGTTTCAAGAACACAATTGTTAATTAAATATATGGTTTATGTTCAGGGACGTATTGAAAAAACTCACGTGTGACCCCTTCAATGGATTTATTTTTCTTTGGATATTTAATAAAAAAATGTATAAATCCGTTTTTTTAATATAATAAATGCATATAATATAATCAAACTTATCGAAAATCATTCTATGCATTCGGCTATTTCCAAAATTATTTATACCTTTCTGTTTTGAAATGATATTTACATCAAATTCATCGATCAATATTTAATAATGTCACGAAACTCAATTTAATATATCTTTAATTTAACGAGCTAAAAATGTTAGACGCTCCTCTTCCATAGATGGCCTGCACGTACGTATTATCGATTCGCTTTAATGAGGAAAACGATCATTCCGGCTCTCGGACTGTACTTCATCTATATATATATATATATATATATATATATATATATATATATATATATATATATATAAATATATTTATATAATGTTAAACGAGAACAATCGAAAGAGCTTTGTGATTATCATTGTTATGGTTTTTATCGGTGCATGCTATTATTAGTTTGGACATCCAGTTTTCGGTTCGTCAACGGGACGTTAGTCTGTCGTTACAGCGTTATTATAGATTGTTCGAGGTATGAAATTCAAATTACGTCATTCTAGAAATATCCCACGCTCGACCAAAAAACAAAAAAAAATAAAAAAAATTGATAAAATAATTTGTAAATATCGACAGGCTGTATCTCGTCACTTTTCGGCGATGGCCAAGAAATTTTTAATTTACATATCTGTTTTTGACATTGGAACATTCTTTCTCATTCGTTGGAGAGAATAAAATAAACATGTATTCGCAATGCTGGGATTCTTAAAATTAAAACACCCCCTCCACAAACCGTCCCCGCCTACGTTGAAACTGAATCGATGTTTCGTACGGTAACTATACAGCCCAAAAAAAAAAAACAATAACAACAACAAAAATCTAATCTAACTTTAAAGGCGAGACTGCCGATAGACACAAGAAGGCGCATCGATTACGTTACCTGCCTCAGCAGATCCTTGGGCAGTCGGGATATGCAATTGTGAATGGCCGAGAGGATTTTCGGCACGTCCTGCTTGTTGCCCTCGATTCCCAGGTCGCTCGGCACGTTGGCCTGCGTCTCCTTCGATTGATTCGCCAAAATTGCCTGGGTCTCCTTCTGGACGATCACGACCTTCACGGACGTGGTGCCCACGTCGATTCCCAGCACTAACGGGGGCATTATCGCTACCGATGCCAGGCAAAATTACGTTTGAGATTGTTATCGAGGACCTTCCTGGGAGTTTGAAGGGACTAAGCGAAAAATTGAAACTTTTGCCAGGCGTGCTTCGTCATTTATCCCAAAATATGCTATTTCTTCCTTTACAGGTGGAACCTTGTGCGGGAACACTTTGCACTGTTGAGTTGTCGTAGTCGTTGTATCAATTAAGGCTCGGATTAAGGCAACCGTCCATCAATATACAGTAATTGCTTCTACACTGTGTAATAAATTTTATAGGAATATTAGTACAGAAAAAGCTATCGTAAAATACATTACTAAATATTCGTTTATTGTGGCTCAATAAATATATAAGTATAAGCCTGTAGATTATTACATGATTCTTTGGCGATCGCTTTATACATAAAATCCGATTATCTTGATAGTTTATCAAGTGCTAATGAAATTAACTTCTGTTATCAACTACTTTTCGTCTGATATCAAGTTTATTCGATAATGCTCATGTGATATGTATTATTTTCATATATATAAAACTAAAATTTAGGCTTTTTATTTAAATTCCAATTTTTATCAGTCATAAACTAATTTTTTTAGTAAATAAGTTATTTATGATATTAAGTTTCATTCATTTACAAAAACGTAGCATACTTTATTTCTATTTAAAACACTAATAAAAAAAATTATAAGTAACTGTAAAGTAATAAATTGAAACAACACGTTTTTCTTATATTGTATAACAAATATGATTTACAGTTCTTTGATTGTATATAAAGCAATTTAAATCATACATTATAATTAACCTTTTAGCTATTAGACTTCTTGTAAAATATTAAGATATGTCTTATAACTTTATAATTACGGCCATGTAAACAACAAATCATCGTGATTATTATTTAAAAAAAAAAAGATATTATCAATTAATATAATTAAATATAATCAGCTGTTGTTTCAATAGCGTTATCGGAATATAAATCTGAAATATAAGAATAAATAGAATGTTTGAGAAATTTCTTTTTCCTTCGCATTTTATATAACTCGACAATCGACTTCTAAATGTAGCTATAATACTTAGTAAATTACCAGAAATAATCTGGAGGTACTAATATATATATATATATATATATATATATATATATATATATATATATATATATATATATGTAACTATGCATGTATAATAAATTGGCCGAACTGGCGAAATATCCGTCCCGGCATTGTCGTCCAACCTGGTCAAAATTAACGACCTCGGGCTTAAAAGCGCGTTATTACGGGAGTACGGTAAAATTGCCCAAGTGTACCGGCGCGGCTCTTGGCTAATGCACAGTTCTTCCTCTGTCGCGGCGGCCGCCTCGATCGAAACGGCTATAAAGTCCCCGATTACCGCCCGAGGGTAAAGGCTTGTCTTGCACACTACCTATATAAATATATATATATATATATATATATATATATATATATATATATATATTACATACAAAATGCACATATTACAACTTCGACTAGGAGATTGGCGTTCCGTATAAAACGCGTACAACACACTGCGTTATCGTGTCCGGTTTGTACTCACCACAGTCCGTCACCTGGCCTGGGCTCGTTAAGGCGCACTTTTCAAAATTCATAGAACTATCGATCATCCCGTGGCCGATGAGCGGTGTTTACGCTGCGCGCCTCCCCGGCATCTCCTCGCGATCGCCGGCGCGACCGCGCGCAATGGATTACCGGGCGTCCCTCGCGCCTCTTTTCGCTCTCTGTGCCAGCTGGCGGGGGGGGGGGGGCGCCTGCGCTGCCTATAAAACTCCAGGCTTCGGTGGTATATCGTGCGCAGGTAGAGCGCGCCGGCTCTGTTCTCGTTTTGCCGCGGCCTGCAGTCCGTTTAATACTGCGACTGACGTCTCCGGGCTATGCGGTGCAGCCGCCGCCTCCGCCTCCGCCGCCGCTGCCGCTGCTGCTGCTGCTGCCGGCACGAGGGCGCGCGCGTCTATATGTGAGACATAATATACGCGACGTACAATAGTACAACGACGAGCTGCAGCGCGCGCAGTGCAGACGGGGCCGAGCGACGCGCGCCGCGTCGGCGATGGCGGGGATCCCCCCTATACCTATGCAGCGCTCGCCGCTCGTATGCCGCTGCGTATACTCCGTGTAGCCTGTGCGGCGCGCGCGGCGTTGGCCGTGGCTCTGTGCGCTTGTGTAGGTGCGCGTTCATAGCGGCCGGCTCGGGGTTCCTTTTTTTGCGGACTAAAACTGAACTGTCATTTCCGACGAGGTGGGGGGGGGGGGCATTGGATGATCCAGGAGCTCTTGTTGATTTATTACTTTGGGGCTTATAATTCAATGTCCCTGCTGGCTTATAATTCAATGTCGAGAAAAAGTATCTTTATTCTGGTTGAATGAATTTCTACGTAGAACTGCAAATAGCGAATACTGAATTTTAAGTTCAAAGGGTATAGCATGATGGTAACTTGTCGATTAAAAAAGAAATTGACAAATTTCAATGTATTAAAACGATCGACGTTTCGACCGAAAAGATACGCTGATATTATCGAGTTGAAATTTATTTGCACTAATTATTATTCGTCAACGTATATTTTATCAATACACATTAGATAAGTTCACGAAGCTTAAAAATACAACTGCCTCGTGTTCATTACAAAGTGAGATATTTTTATAAATTAATTTAAGATATTTTGAAGGACAAAAAAACCTCTGCCACAATAAATGTGGATTTCTTGACCATTATAATGGAATCGTCGATTGTGCGGCTTAGTTTTTCCTGCTCCGATAAAGTTATGATAACCATTGCACTATAAATGTCTATTTTATAGTTTAATTCAATTAATAAAAAGGGCGAAAATCTCAGTCTAATGAACCTTAATTTTATCTTTTCAACAGTTAATCTCGATTTCTTAAATTATCAAAATATTTTTTTTCTATTATCGAGGACTTTCCAAACTGGCTGTTGGTAAAGAATCTTTAATTTCCCAATAGTTTTATAGTTTTCTTGAGGTCGCCATTCATGTTTGAAAATCACCAAATTTCAAACCGGGCTCTAGGAAAAAAATGGAAACTTATAATTTGGTAAGCAAACATTTTTATCCTCCATTGCACGCAGTTTCAAACGGATAGCAGTAATTGCTCAGTATGTATTATATAACCCATAATTTATGCAGTTGTATTAAAATTATTCAGATATCCATGGAAAAGCTTCAGGCATCACGCATTATTACATCGTTACGGAGTATTCAATTTGGTTTCGAAGATGCTATTGACTTGATGTTCAAAATCAGGAATAACATTTTTGCGTTTGTAACATCTCAAAAATGTGAAGGAATATGATTAGATTAGATGATGTTTTTGTTTTGTTCGTAGCAGAGACTACAGCTGGAAATTGATCCAAGTAGTGCAATTGATAAGTTCTTATTTTCGAGTATAATATACAAACGAAAGAGGTTGAGGTGTAGACAAGCTGTCTCCACCCTTGCACGTTTCCCTAAGACTCTATCATTTCATTCGAAATTCACATATAAATCCCAGAAAAATAATGAAAAGGTCTTTTTATAGAAATACATACGTCAATAGGGGTTTCGTTTAAATTTTCAAAATGCAATGAATATAACTACTGTTAATTAAATGCAGGCCCCTCGGCGGCTGCCTGCCTCGCTTGACACGAATAAAATCCCTCTATATAAATCCGTAATTTTGGAACTGTTTCAACATCCGGGTCTACGATATTCACAGCGGATATTCCCTTCGTATTCGAATGGCGCGCGTCCTATTAACATTATTCAAATTTAGGCGTTTTATAGTTATATTTGATATTTTGGCATACTTCGAGTGATTCGTTTATCATGAATAGGTTTACATAGTTTACACAGCTGATTTATGATAAATAGATGTGCACGTGTTTAGGTTAGATTCATTAATACGATCAGAAGTTCTTTGAACCGCTGGCTAAGTAAAATTTCTATTAATAATCATTTTCGCCTTCGTTATTAGCATTAGCTTCTTGGTGGAGAATTTCCAGCAGCAAGTCTATAATATGTAAACGATTCATTTATCGGTTTATTTACTTATCGATGATAGTATAATATAATCCGTGCCTTAGTTTTTAGAACATACTTAGCCTTTTACATCGCAATCTAAAAATAAAAATTTTTTATGTTATTTTTAGTATAAGATTTACGTTTAATTATGTTTACTAGCCATACTAATACGATAATTTTTATTTTTATTTGTCCAATATAAATAATGATGTATGTAACTGTATAGTATGTATATACAGTGATAAATATAGTAAGTAAATATCGTATGTAAATATATACAAAATAATATATGCAATCATTATGTTATAATTTTTCGTATTTATTTTCAAGAATATAAAAAATTTTGAACATTTAAACACATTACAGATCTGGTTAAACTATAATAATAATATATGTAATAATAATATGTATAAATTCTATATATTAGGCATTGTTTCGATAAAAGCTACATTGTCCAAAGTACCTGAGAAAAGATATGTTTAAATGTATCCATGATATAACACTACGACGATGCAGCGCGTATCTTTTGATTTCTGACAGAAAAATTAATTTATACGAAGACATGAACATCACGAGGTATTTTAACGAGACACAGAAATTTCGTATCGTACGATGTTATTGATAAAACCACCACAGTTCCGTCTCGAATTTCTTCGAGCCACGGGGGAAGCTGCTCGAATCGTATCAACAGGGAAGAAGATCCGACGTTCGAAGACACAGCCCCCGAAAATTGAGGGCCTCGCCCGAGCAATGATCAATCTCGGCTCTCGCGCATCGTCGATTCCGATATCGTCGGTGGCCAACTCTACCTCAATCCCCCCCCCGCCTTCCCCCTCCGCCACCCCCCCCCCACGACCCTATTCCACAGTCTCGCTAATGCTAATGTAATACAGTCGCGACCTGTCGGTCGTACGTCGGAGGGCGCGCGTCGTCTCAAGGGTGTGTAGGAGGGCTTCTCATATAGAAAACGACAGCGAACGACAAGTCGTCGCTTCGAGCCCGAGAACGAGCTTCATATATATATATATAAAAACACGGCAAATAATATATGCGCTTGATGCAAACTGACAGCTCCGCAATATCTCTGGTTAAATACCAGTTCGTACCGCTTGTCCTCTCGGCAAAAGGAGAAGCGGGGGGAGGAAGGGAGGGCAGGCGGTTACGAAAAGCTGCGCACCTCCGCTCGTATACATATCTATATATATATATATATATATATATATATATATAGGGGCCGAGTGAGCCGTGGACGCTTAATCGACCGCGCTCGATCTGTGGCGTCCCGCTCCGGTGACTTCCTTTAGTTTAAAGAGCCTCTCTATGCGAGCGGGTGCGCGTCTCACTCTGACATCCCCCTCCCGTCGTGCTCTTGTCTTTCATTGTTACAAGTTATTTTAACATATGGGCCGTTCTTGGACTTTGTGTTTTTAAACAATTATTATTATCTTCCTATTATAATATTATAATATCCATAATACTTATTTTATCTTTGTTAAAATAAACTTCCTAAAATTGTACCAGTTTAAATATCATTAGAAACCTTCAAGGTCGCATTTAAAACTCACGTAACGTCCAGATAAATATATGTATCTACGTGTGACTGTATGTGCATATACATTGACTGTATGTATTAATATATATTGGAATTTTAATTACTTACCCGATGATATGGATTTTTGGATTTTTCAATCGTATCGTAATGAAATGAATTATACAATTTTACCGCATTTTACGATCAGGTTTGATATTATCAAACTCTTGAAATTTTATGGGCGTAATGTAAATTACCTATTTTCGTCACAAGGCTGTGAAATGGAATTTTACGGATCAGAAGCGAACGCCTGTTTACCGAGAGCGACCGAAACGGACTGATTACTCACTGCCAGTGCATGAATTATAAGACCCATGAAGTATTTTATAAACGTCAAATACGTTCATATATACACTTTTTTTTAGTTGTTACATTTACTGGATCGTATGAACAACAATGGAATTTTCTATTATTTTTCAGGACATCAAATGATACCGGATTCTTTGTGGTACGAAAAAGTAACAATAAATGTCAGGGATTTATCGTTTCGGCTTATATCAAAACTTTGTAAACAAAAAACTTTGAATTCTCAGTGAATTGATGAGTTTATGAAAATGTTTTATATTAATTTTGTATTAATTATTATATTGTAATGAGTTACTAGTGAGCGTCAGATGAAGCAAAATAAAATCAATTAGATCCAGTGAGAACCGATGGTTGGATGTATTACTTAGGCGTATTTCTCTCTCTCTCTTTCACTCTCTCTTTCTACTCTACAGTTCGCATTTGCTATGTACCATTATTGTTATATTTCTAAAAAATTTTTATATATTCCTGTTATTATAACCATGCTATATATATATAACATATGTGGTCCGTGCATAGCAATTTTATGAATGCGGGGCAAGCCGTGCCGGTGTTACGTTTCTCATCGGGACTCGCGCACCTGGGAGATGAGGGGAAACGAGGCGGTATTGGTATTGCGCAATACTAATGCGCGTCTTGGCTTAATCGCGAATCGGAGAAGACTAAGAGACAATTTTTCCCGGAATTTTTCCCCATCCTCCGACGCCAAGTATAATTATGTATGTGTATATATATATATATTTATATAGCTCGCGAAAAGTGTGCGACAGAAATCGCGTAGCAAGAACTAGGCACGGGCATCTCGTGCCACGGAAATGGAATTGCCCAGTCCGCGATCGGTGATTGGCTACGAGTTTGCCGGCATATTTACGCGACATCCGAATCATTTTATAAGACATAATTGCGCGGTGCAAAAGCGGTGCAGAGCAAAAAAAAGAAAATCTGTCCGCGAAACGCGCTCTGCCGTGAGCGCTGCGTGTCAAAGCGGCCGCTTGAACTCGCCTGTTACCACTACCGCTGCAAATGCATATAACGAGGGTAGAAAAATTTATGCGCTAAAAATTTATGATGCCAACGGCGAGTACTTAATACTGTAGTCTGTAAAAATGACGATGAGCAAAACTGTAACTAATAGGCAAGACTGCTGTTCAGGAAGTTGTCAAACGCAATTAGTAGTAACGGACGATCTTCGTCGGTCCCCCTTTTCAACGGGCAATTTACGACGCGACGCAGCAAATAATTTTTTTCTATAGGTTTTCATTATGCATATGTATATAAAATTGATGCTCAATGAAAATTAGACGACTAAGAGTAATTAAGTACAATTCAAATTGCGAGAATAATGAGAGAAGAATTTTAACAAATATTATTATTTTTTAATAAATACTATATCGAATGTGTTTGAATGTGCTCGAACGTATATTTTTGATGTACGGATAAAATAAAATTTTGATAACCTTATTCCATTTTATTCAGATAGAAATAGAAGAAAAAAAATATTGTATAGTAATAACAACTAATTCTAATTCACCGGTGAATGTGATTAATGATTGTGGTTATATTTAATATAATAATAAATGTGGTTGATGATTGAATTTATCGATGAGCTGAATAATTTTTCTACTGAATTGCGCGATTTTATTAGTCATTCTCATAACCTTAGTTGTTAAAACGCAATTTTGTTAAAAGCACGTAACATGTTATAATATTCTAAAACAATTAGTAAAAAAATATTGTCAATTTTACAACGATGCATTAAATACACTATAGCTAATGTAGGTTAGAGTTATAATTAAACATTATTCTACCATAAATTTTATATGCAAACGTAATATGAAAACTTCCATCATATTAGTAATAATATTGTTTTCCTGTTTTCCCCTAAAATTATTTCAACGCATTAAATAATATCGGCAATATGCGTAATTTTATTGATTTATGTATACCTTATTAAGAATTATATATATATATATATATATATATATATATATATATACACGAAAAAGTATATGCTTAAATATTTCAAAATCTCATATAAGAATATAAATCTAAATATAATAATTTAGGATGATATTCATAATTTATAATTTACGTTCAGAAGAACTATTAATCTTTAATATATATATATATATATATATATATATATATATATATATATATATATATACATGTATATAATCGAAATAAGCGGGGACTTAATGAAAATTATATCCCTTTGCATGATTATCAGTCTAAATCATCGACAGCCCTAAAAATGTCACTCATTAAAATCCGCATATTATAAGGACGAAAGAAGTACAGCAGGCCGGGAGACGCCAGGTAGGAAAATCAGAAAGAACCAAAAAACAAAAAACCAAAAACAAGACCGCGTTTCATGCGCAACGCAACCGAGTTCTCGTCGCGCGATCGTCGTTACCCCAAAACTACGAGCGACTGCAAAAACCAGCAGAGGGTAGCGTATAGCGGCGGTGATAAAAAATTATACGGTCGTGCATTACCGATAGCGACGGAGGGGTATAGAACCGACAGTTTTCTTGCACGAACAGGGGAAGGCGAAGACACTGCCCCCCCCTACTCCTGCCCTCTCGGCCTCCGTCAAATTTATGCCCCAGGACGCAACTTCGCACGCACTCGCGCTGGCGAGGACCCCGAGAGAGAGCGAGAGAGAGAGAGAGAGAGAGAGGATGAGAGAGACAGAGAGAGAGAGAGAGAGAGAGAAAGACAGAGTGAGAGAGAGAGAGAGAGAGAGAGGGGGGATGAGAGAGACAGACAGAGAGAGAGAAAGGCAGAGAAGCAGAGAGAGAGAAAGACAGATAGAGTGAGAGAAGAGACAGATGAGTAGAGAGAGAGAGAGAGAGAAGATCAGAGAGAGTGAGAAAGAAGAGAGAGGAGAGAGAGAGAGAGAGAAGAGAGAGAGAGAGAAAAGAGAGAGAGAAGAAAATGCCGAACAGACCGCGTTTGCTTGCCCTTATATATATATATATATTATATATATATATATATATATATATATATATATATATAGGGTCGATGACTTTTTCGCGAAGGTCGCAACGGGTTTCTGAAAAGAGCCGCTTGCTCTCGGAGCGGGCGCATAAAGATTCTCCCTCTTTCTTTCTCTCTCCCTCTCTCTCTTTCCCTTTCTGGTCGTGCTAGAAAGATACACAGAGAGAGAGAGAGAGAGAGAGAGAGAGAGAGAGAGAGAGAGAGATAGTGAGTGAAGGAGGAATACAGAGGAGCGGTCGCAGCGACGCCGACGACGACGTGGAGAAGTCGGTAAAAGGCTCTTGGACCCGCGGAGGGGAGTCGGAGCAACGACACAAAAGCCGCCATGGTGGGGAGGGGGGAGAGACCCAAAGGTCCGGCTGCATTCCCGGAGCCGGGAAAATCTGAATTGAGACGAGCCAACGCGGTACCGGCCTGCGTTGACTATCTGCGGGGATTTTCTTTAGTGAGAGTCCCTTAAAATACCTACATAGAAAAAAATTCCTATTAAAAATTACAATCGTATTCAAAGAATTGTATTCAGTATTGATCACATTTAAGGTTCAATACATCGATCGCATGAATATTATTTAGTAAATTGAGTACAAGAAAATATCTAAAATATCAGTTTCAAATAAATTATACAATATTGCTAGTAACTTTTCAAGCTTTTGCTCAGAAGAATTCTTGAAAATAAAGATTTTCTTAGATGTTTTTTATACGGTCTGTAATCGAATCAATCATCGGTATTACTATTTCTAGTAGAAAATTTTCTTGCCTGCATTAAATATGCGAGCGTTACCTGCACGTCGGCCGAAACAAAGTGCTGCTCAAAATGTTGCTCGAAGACTGAAAATTTGCGTTTGCGTGTACTCTCTGCTCTAAAAATTTCCAACTGACGGCTCAATATATGGAGTCGATGTTGATTTTGAAATTAAAATTTTGCGAAATATCAGTTTTCCAATTAAAATTTTCCTCTAACTTATTCCTTAAATCATTAATTGGACCAAAAAGTTAACAAGTTCCATTGTCGTAGTTGGGGCGTCTCTTCATTTCGAAGCTCGCACTACGTTTTAACTCAGTTGTATAAAGTGTAATATTTTTGAACTTTTAATATAATATTTTATCAACAGACTTTTTTAACGAACGAATGTTTAATTTTACCCGATTTTATTACATATTTTATATCTAAGAAATCATTAAATTACTATACGATTTTTCCGCAGATCTTTATTCAACTGGGTGTGGACACCGTATGTATTAATAAATTAATTATAAATTAGATGTATCTTCAACAAATATCGTGATCACAGTACTTAATAATTGACATGAATAAGTAATTAAATAAAAAAGTAAATAAAATATAACTAATAATTTGTGTCTATGTGTGCGTATATTTTTTATATAGCAAAAGCTTTTTATACACAGCAAAATTTGCACGTATGTAATTGTCAACTTTATTAACTGCCGGATATATTCGCGAGTTTGCTATCGCTTCAGCGCCGTCGCAATGTTTTTAGGAAGTAGGCACTGCGCCTGCACGTACGTTAAGATTCGCTCTTAGCGAGCGCTAAGAAACAGTTTACGAGGAGAAATTTTCCTATATCTATATTGAAACCAGGAAAAACGAGAAACAGTATCAATATATATATATATATATATAGATACGCAGAAATTCATTTGCCGCGGCCGTATAGGTATTTCAGAAAATTGCCGGCTCGCGTGGCCGAGTTAGTCATGGATTACTTACATCACTCCCACTGAAATGCGAATGAAGAGTGAATCGCACAGATCTATAATGTATTGAGATGGAGAAAATGCAAAACGCATAGTGCAAGATATATTTTTTCCTCTTCTATTATTTTTCCTCGTTGCCAGAATTCTATTTATATTGGACACGTATTATTTAAAAATTTTGCGGATACACTGGGACGAGAAAAATTTTTTCTCCGACGTACACGATCCAAACCTCTGCATAATATTAATAATAGCAGTTTTAAATTTATAAATTTATATGATTACAATTAATCTCGATCATTGCTCGAAAGATCTGAAGAACGACTCTTACATTTATTATTCATTAGCTTTTGGTCGTCAAATACAAAAAGATCGTTTATAAAGTTTTTATTGAACAATAGTAACGAAATTTTACCTACATGCTGTTCTATAAATATACGTTTATAAGTATATATTATAAATACGTTAACATTACATTCTATACTATTAGACTTGCTCTGTGATTTGAAAATTAATTGAATTTCATGTCGTAAGTACAGTAATCGATATATTCAAAAAAACACAGTACTTATCAAATGTTCAATTTTTCCTTTCTTTTTCAGTGGTGATATATGTTTTTTCTCTATAAACATCTATAATAATCTCTATTGCCACATACATAGTAATTTCACATGAAACTATTTTACGCAAAAAATGTCATAAATTGATGATAATTGGCCGTGTAATAAAATATTATATATATATATATATATATATATATATATATATATATATTGTATAATTTATACGTAAAAATACATGACCGCGCAAATGAATTTCCAGTATAAAATGTTCTCCGTAAATTCGGGTCAATTGCCCGCGCAAAACAAATGCTCATCTCCGTGAAAGCGTATTTCTGCGCGCTAATTGAGACGAGTGTATAAATTACCTTGCCTCCGCATTGAGCATCTGATTGCTGATTTGTATACGCTGTTCCCGATCGGCAAATATCAACGATAACAAAAGATGCACGAAGAACGTTATGACACTTATATAAAAATTAAGTTTATACAATAACATAAAGAATGGAAAAAATGGAAGTATTCGTCGATAGGGGGCGACGCGGTTATCTGTGAATCTTATCTCGAACAAACCATCCTCAACGATTAATGGGATAAGAGCGGTAAATTCAGACAGAAAATTTCAATATTTTTTTTTTTATACACGACTTTTAGTATTCACACTTTTAGTATAAATTTATGTCGGTAAAGCTTTTCTTTTTGTACTGTCGAAACCCACATCGCTACCACCGCGTGCGTGTTTTCTTTAAAAGTTTAATTTTTTTATGCAGTATACAAAGTGTGCACTCTAACGATAAAGGTTCTAGACAATCGAATTCTTCTTTGTTTCTTATATTATAATTTAGAACAATGTAATTGGTATTTAAGAAACATTTTCATCTTCGTTAATATACTTGTATTTTATGATGTTAAAACTATTGGATGAGTTTGTAGGAGAATCAATTATATTATAAGATATCTTTTTTAATTTCTATTCCATTCATATCGATATAGTAAATAATCTGCTCTTCCTTTCTTACGTCGCCGATTATCTTATAATTACTTATAATCTAGTCTATTGACGAATTATCGACCCTAATTTTTTAGCAGGTAGCTTTATCATGGAAGTTAAGCAAACAGTTGGAGTACGTGACCATAAGACGTGCTCTCGCACTCAAGGACTAGCCATATGACCTTTTTCCCAATAAACACTATGTCGTTCTTAGTTACAAAATAAATTTAATTTCGAACTAAAATTATTTACTTAATGTTAGTTATGAACATAGCACCGCCCGTATTTCGTGTAGCAGGATAAAAATTTGCGACTGCCAATGTAGCGAAAGCTGTGATAAAGGCACGAAAATATTAAATAGAAACTCTTTTTTATTTCCTTTCGAAACAAAAAGAAAAACCAATTAACGACGAAGGAATTCCTTATATAAATTGCTATAAAATACCAGAAGATGCTCGTTCTGGCTTTCCCGCGGCATTTAACGTCCATTTCTCAACCGCTCAAGAGTCCAAGCCTCCTATATATATATATATATATATATATGCATACATTTATGCGTACATCAGTCAACGGGGAACGGGGAGATTTTAAAGTCCATGCCAGGGGCCGGGGGGGGGGGGGTGGGAGAGAGATGAGAAGCCAAGCGATTCGGGTATTAATTTTCGAAACGCATCTGCCCGCGAATTCCCGACGCCCGGCGCCGTATAATTCTCGACGCCCGCGGATGCGGAAAACTAGCGATGCCCGAAGCGAGAGGCAGGTTATTATTTGCGTGTGCGTATATGCGCGCGTATGCGAGACGAAACGGCTTTAATCCTCGATGAGCGTAATATCCGCGGCGGACTGAAGACTCAAGCTTCTTCGTTGGCTTTTCCCCATCTCTCTCTCTCACTCTATCTCTCTCTCTCTCTCTCTCTCTCTCACACCCACTGTCTCTCCCTCGGCTCTTCTAGCAAGATCATTTTCAGAGCGCTAGAGTTGATTGCGCGAGCCGTCGACTGCCCGGGGAATTCAGTTTATTGGATCGCTCGAGCGCTTCGCGCGTTAGCCTCTGCTAGAATGCGTTAGCGAAGCGCGAACTATGTATCCTCGACTTTTCCGGACACTCCGCGTAGGCACGAGTCCAGTAAAGCATACGGATCGATCAGCTGTAATAATAAATATATCTGGGAATGTCTTACAAGCGCCGCTCGGTCGCGGCTACGCGGGATCTACCGAAGCACCCGCGAGAGCCTTCTCGCATTCGATCATCATTATTTGGGTTTATTAGAAACTTTCTTGGGGAGGAGGGGGGGGGGGTTAAATCTCAATTACAGTTTATGTAACACGTCGTTTCCAGATGGATCGTTCCCGATTCTGGCCCGTACTTTAGTAACTGACTACTGGATTTATATGCAATTAACCCAATTCGCTATGCTTAATTTACTTTGCCGTAGTAATGCGCGTAATTTGGGTACTTTGTCAATTAATCCGACGTTGTCTGTAGAATGCAATGAATTTCGATTGCTTCGTGAATTATCTGCAGTCGCTATTCGTAAAAGTCGTCAGTGCGTGCCGAATTTTAGAATTATAGTCGAATGATTAAAGACGATAGCCAGAAAAATGACATGGGTCGAAGTAATTTTCTGATAAATTAAACAACAATAACCTGTGACATTAGTGAATTCAATAGATAATAAAATAAAATATGAAATGAAGAACATATGAAAAAAAGAAAAACTTATTTTCATGTTGAATAATTTATCAAATATAAAGAATATTGTAGAAAAATATTGCTTACATTGACTTAATTCTAGAGAATTCAAAGAATTTTTTTTCCATAAAAATTTTAAAAAAAAAAAAAAGATAGCGAGTATAATAACAGAATATTAACTGCGTTCAGGCTATTTCGAAAATATTTGCACTGTAATAACTTTTTACTTACAATTCTCGATTGCACAGAATCTCTATATATCTATATATAATGAACATTATCATTCGTTTTATCATTAGCTTATAGTGACGAAGAATCAAACGGATAGATTTTCAAGCTTAGATACTTAAATTATTGTAAAATTGCCAATTGAAAATATACGAACCATAAGCAAGAAATAAAATGCATTCTAATCAATTTTATTTAATTTTATTTTCAATTTTAATGAATATCTTTCCTTACAAAAATAAAAAAATCCATTATTTAATTATCTTTTGCGATGATCGTAGTGGAATTTTTAGTTTTTATTGCACTTATAGTTATTGTTTTATAAAATAATTATTTTATATAATTTATCTTTCTAAGGAAATAAAAGATCATAAATAGCTTGCATGGAATTTTTAATTAATTATTCTCAAAGAGCCTGAAGAATTTGTAATAATTTTAATTATTGTAATTTTTAATTATTTATGATTAAGGTAGATTTTGATTAAGGTACATTTCTAAACTTACTATAGAAAATTAGGTACAGATTTTAAAAATTATTTTGAATTGAATTAATTTAAGAGGTGGAGGGAAGAAGGAGAGAAATAAATTATAATTTACAGAATAACAAGAAAAGATAGCGGAGGGGATATAAAACAAAGTGTGCGCATTTAATCGAATTGGCTGCCGCGGTTGACTTTCCGAGGATTACCTACAAAAAAAAGAAAAAGAAAAGAAACTGAAAGAAAACTTCATTATCCAGGCCTGGACTATTTTTCTCCGGGTGTAGGTGGGTTCGTTATTTATTAAAGAAACCGATCGTATCTTTCAAAACCCAACCGAACTTCATAGAAGCGAGTGGAGCAAAAGTTTCGGATCGAGTTTAGAGAATGCGACGATATAACTTTTCGAATAGCTTCGGACCGCCGCTTTATTAGCCGGCGCTCTGTATTTTACGCTCTTACTATTGTGCCGGAAGTTTTAAATTTTTTTTTTATTTTATTGTCTTTTTTTTTTTAGGAACAGTCTAGTTTGCCTTGTATATATTAAAAAATCTCAACTTTCACACAGATGCCTCAGAAGGTAGCTAATCGATAAAAGTCTCCGATGAAATTATAAATTGCTATGAATCTTTACCTCAAGGAATTTTCTGAATGTGTATTGAGAGCGATACACGATTTCAATTTGGCGCCTAGATTATATTTAAAAAGTACGATGCAAGCTGAAATAATGATCCAATTGAAGCTATATTGGCCCGGCTGCTTGGTCGGCTACGCGCGTCGTTGGCAGAAAAAGAGGAAACGATGAAAAATGTTTTTAGCCGACGCGCCTCGAGCTTCATTAGTCACTCTCCCACCTCCCCACTATCCCTGTAGTGTTCGGACAAAAATACATTTTCTTATCAAAAAAAAAAACAGTAATAACAAATGAATGAAAAATAATGGCGATCGCTAAATTTGAGCCAACTTACGAGCTTAAACGTTCAAAGGCTTATCTACGCGCGTATTGCACTAATGGTCGAATTGCAGTGGCAAAGAAAACAATTTATACGAAAGGATGAGAGATATAAATTTATAGCTGTACAGTTATATCATATATTTACACTCATATATATATATATATATATATATATATATATATATATATATATATATATTTATATATATTGGAAACCATTTTTAAATTACAGGCATCGAATTGACCGATCGAACTCTGGGTCCGATTATACGGCTCGGCTTAAATCAACTCAGAGAACAATCTCTTTCGCAAGGTAAAATGTCGACATTGTCAAAAATTCACTTTGCGTTTTTCTTCTTTATTTAAATTTTTCTCTTAAATAAAATCGCGGTTCGGAAAAAATTTTTGTAAAATACACAACGAAATTTGCTGTCCAAACAAAACATTGTAGACGCAGTCCGGCAAAGCGTGGAAATTACTTCACGGCAAAAGAATTCCTTGCTCATGAATATTTCTTACATTTAAGCCGTTTTTTTTTTGTTCGCCCCTTTCGTTAAAACTTTTCGCGCACGGCAGGCCAGAAAATAAAATAATAATCTCGGAGAATCAGCGAGATTTGGTCGACGTGTTTGTTTTTTCTATTATTCTTTTTTTTTTTAATTAAAACTGTTTCTGAAGCAATACTAATTCAAGAGAATTCTAAATAGTTTACGATATATTTTAGTATAGACAATCAAGCATATATTGCTGATGAAATTTCACATGATATGCTAGGCACAATATAAAAGATTATATAATTCTCAAAAATTAGAATAATATGAAATCTCGAAAGAATTATTTTCTTTCTTGCATACAAAAATAGGACTGTTGAAACTGAGAAGAATATTTCATTATTATTATACAATTGTGTACTTAAATTTCTCGAGTTTCTTCGATTAGAGAGATATTTACGGAAATATCACTCGAATCATTTTATTTTATATATAGTAATTAATCACCTATTTTAGAATTCTCGTTTTTTTGTAATAATCTACTATGCAGACATACCATACTGATCATCCGACACCAATAAGGCAACAGCATCGATACAATCCAGCGATTTCGAGGTAGCGGCTTTGTATCGATTCCATTCTTATTATCGGTAAATATAACAGACTCGTCAGACAATCCGAAAGTTAACAGTCGAACCTGTGTTGACAAAATCACTCGGCCCCACCCCCACGCCACCATCCATCACTCTGCCGATAATGAAAAACAAACAATTCGCATAGAAATTATTAAGCACATAGGGTGCGTCAATCCCTCTCCCTCGCATCGAGCTGACCCACCCTTTATGCGATAAAAACACACGTCGAGCCAATAATAGGAAGATAACGACACGGCAATCTATCTCAGTCGAGGGTTGATATTCCATAGTCCCGCCCTGGCTCCAAGAATTATTTTTCCCTTTGTTTATAATGTCATTAAAGCTGACTTTTTTTCTTCTATACCACAACATAACATTAACGAGATGGTATAATTAGCCATATAACTAAAGAAAGCGATGGATGGCTGCTTGTAATAGAAGTATATAATATTCGTACTATATATACCACAACTATGCTCGATAATAAAAGCATCCATTGCAATTAAAGTATAAGGATGAGTAGTTATTACTTTACATCAATAGTGTATATACATAGAATATGTTGAATTATCATATAACTTCGTTCATGTTAAAATATTACAAGACCTGACCTTTTAATTAATATATCCATTAAACACGAGCACGTGTAGTTAAAGTTGAAATATTTAATATGAGAACACTTTAACTGTAAATTCTTTTAAAACACATATTATTTTAAATCTACTTGACTGAGTTCACTCCTTTGTGCAATTTGGCAGAAACTTGTCACTCGGTGTTGGAGTAAAATATTTAAAACGACTTGGTGACACGAGACCAAGCAAGGCCCGTAAATTTTATTTGGTAAATTAATGGATTAAATGAAAAGTCCGTAAATTTCGAGGTCGTATAGATTATTTGTGGAAGAGGGAGGAGAAATACTCGCTCTATCGAGTTCCCCCTAGATCCACGCTTGGAAAAGATGCTGTATGTTCTTGTTTTTTTTTTTTTTTTTACGAATCACGGCAATGGACGGGGCAGCGAATCCTATTGGATGGAATAGTACAGGATCGATGCAAGAACGAAGCCAATGGTGGTTGAAATATAAATTCTGGAATGATCCAATTAGCGCCACTATAAACAGACACTCGAAATATCCTTGCTATATCCAGTTAGGTCCGGATAAATGGGGGCGTAGACGATGTCGGCTTGTTATCGGAATGCCTTATCGGCCGATCGGTCCTGCCGTTAAAATCTACCGTCCGTGCAAATTATCGCACCGAATCGAGCTTAACGAACGGAAGCATCGAGCCGGGAAAAATATTCAAAATAATCGCGATGGTAGCAGTAGTGGCCGTTCTGCGGAACTTATTAAAAATTATTATCCGGTCTTTATTAGGAGGACTGGAAAAACTTTCGAAACACGGGAATGAAGCGGACGCTGTGGCCAGAAATGCTTCCCCCTCCCTGCCACACATGCATTCGGTAGTTTATTTATCGGCTGCACGTTTTCTCGACAGCCTGTACGGCAACGTAAAAGTCCGTTTCTTCGTGCAATTCCCTTTCAGTTTCGAATAATAAAAAAAATTCACGCAAAGCATTTAGTGCGATTGTGGTGGAACGTAGGAGGTATAGGTATCGAGCACCTTTTTTTTCTTTATTCTCGAATGGGAGTAAAAATTTTCATTTTTTTAAACGCCTCGCGAGTGTAAAAGTGGCGGATGTGTAAAGGAATAAAACGATTCAGTTGTGGAATTTCCTGAACGTTACAAAGATGCTGCAAACTTTGCTGATAAAGATAAGGATTAGTTATTTTTAGGAAAATATGGTCAACGTAAAAGAAGAAAATTCTATTTTCCATACTATTCCATAGGATTCTATATATTTCAAGCCAAATGAACTCCGATCTTAATTGAAAACTGAGCAATTCACACCAACTTTGTTTATATATGTATATATTTTTTATCAGGCTGTGGTAAAACTGAAATTGTACCATTTATATAAGAAAACAGTTTACATAACGAATTTAATAAATACTTGCGTTAAAAATATATGAAATCATTTACTTGGAATATTTCCAGTAGTTTTTTGTTTTAGACAACTTTACGTACTAATCTAGACAGCGTTTCAATCATTATGTCATTATAAAAAAAGGGATTAAAAATTTACAAGATAATTTTCCATTACTTTACACGGTCGAAGAACACACGTGAAGTATGTTATTTTCAACGTTTCGCAATTTTCTACGCGCAGCATAAGTATATAATAAGCATTCTTAAACTACAATACAAATTATATTTCAACGTGTATGGTGCATATATATCTTTAACTTCTATACTCGAACGCCGAACATTTCAGCTGTGTAAAATATATAATTGATTGCTTGAGGGTGTAATCCATTGTTTTGACGATTTTAAAAATTATTGATTTCTACATGTAGTAAATTTTTATACAACGCATTAAATTGCAATAATCGCTTTCATTAAATAAATGGATTTTATTGTCAACCGATATAAATTCGATTTCAGTGACACGGTTTATTTGCGTATTTAAAAAGCAGGTAATTCCAACCCATTAAAATTACTTAATACGTAAAACATCCAACTCTATTGTCGATTTTCAATATTTTCAATGACACGGAACCGTATGAATTTATTTGGATAAATTTTGGAATCGTTTGGGTTGTTTATGCTTCCATCGGATGCACATAAGACACATATGTATGATCAAGTATAAATAAAATCGATAGAATTAATGCAAGGACATAACATTGAAAATTAGTATCTATGCACCAACTAATAATGTTCATGACGATGATAATAACAGTTAATAAGGATTTACCATTCGAAAATGCATAACAATGCACAACAATGCATAATTCGAAAGTGCATAACAATAACACGTATAATCGTCGAATAAAAACGAATATTTGAATAATCACTCTGCAAATCGTATATTTAAACGACAAGAATATAGTTAAAATAATGATCATAAGAAAATTTGCCTTGTTATGTTTAAAGCAGAAACAAACAATCCATGCATATTTTGGCTCTCTGCCACTTGAAAATCGCTGGAAGGAAAAAAAGATAATCATATAATTAGAGATCGAGAGCTCCTCCTCGCCCAAGTGGGTCGTTATAACTGTGTACGGTCGAGCGTAACAATATAAATTGAAATAGGACGGACTCCGCGCTATAACCAGAGATTGCATGCCGAGATCTCGCTGACAACTCCCCTTCCTCGAGTTTTTGCGCCAACAATATATATATATATATATATATATATATATTTCTTTAGACCATCGGACACTCGGGACAAACGACATTTCGGTGAAATTAAAAAACTGCTAGTTGTTCTCTTAAAATATGAGATTTTATGAAAAATATGTATGGGGTCAAAAAATTCTTTAAAATGTAAAAATTCTTTAAATAAAAATTTGTCAATGTGACTAGTTTACACAGAAAATTAATTTTATTTCTTCGAAAAATAACTATTTCAAATAAAAAAATGCGCCGATTCTCGAAAATGACCAATTTTTGGGCTTGGGTGTCCTCGAAAAATAGATTCAGTGCACGGAAACATAGAAAGCAATATACCGCGTTACGAAAGGGTCGTTAAAGTTGATTGAATTTCTTCACAGTGGAAAAGGTTTCAATCTTCTTTGCTAAGTATTTTACAATGTCATGGAGCAGAATTTGAATATCTGATTCAACGATCCACTATATTGAGTAGAAGTTTTAGGACAATAATCACTTATTTACTAAACTCACTCAAATGAATATTTAGAAATAAACAATACAACTTCAAATTACCTGCGAAAAGGTAGTGGAGGAATTGAATGATTTAGAAGAAGAAATAAAAAATTTAAAATCTAGAGGGGAAAGTACAGATAAGATTAGTATAGTTAGTGTAGGATAGAACTAAGGCAATCCTAATTTCTGCCTACATAAGAAAAACTTAAGAAGACCAGTGTGATTCAAATGAGTAAAATTATTTTTGTAAATTACCAATTGCATGTATCAAATATTAGTGTGATATTTATGACAGTGAACTTCCACTGAGAACGGCTTCAATTTGGAAATCTGATTATATATATATATATATATATATATATATATATATATATATATATATATAATATTACCTCATATATTTCTGCACACCACTTACTCGAAAAGGTCGCAGGTTTCTTACATTCTCTCCAAATCGATGCGCTCTCGTGCTACACCACCTTTCACGGAGCAGCAATGCGGTTATCACTCTCTCTTTCTCTCTTTCTATACCAATCTCTCTCTATCTCTCTCTCTCTCTCTCTCTCTCTATATATATATATATATATATATATATGGGCTCACGTGTATATATGTATTTGCTTAAAAACATTCATCAGAATCGGAGCGCCTCAGAGATTGTCGAAAGAGATTATGTCAATATTTACCCTTCACGTATATGCATTTCATAAAATTCAATAATATTACAGAAGAAATGACGAGTGACATGATCACAAAAGCATTGACAGTTTTAGAGCCTCATATATATTATCTGGATGGAGGGAAAAGAAAGCGAGTGATCGAAAGAGTAAGAGAGATAGGGAGAGACAGAGGGAGAGAGAAAGAGAGAGAATAATGACTACAAGTACAATCTCCAGGATCTACGGTCTGTATACAAACTCGTCGTTTTTGCATATTATATGAGGTAATTTTTGCCTCTCTTATTGATATAATATATAAAATCGGCATCAGCGGCGCCGCGCCTCGTAGCTTGAATTTCTACCCTCTGCTTTAATATTTGATTTGGCGCTCGCCGCAGTCGATTTTTGAAACGGGAAAAATACAAACATTCGTGCCGATCGCCCTCTATATCGTATTCGAGGTTAATAATAACAAGGAGTTTATATAGGGCAAACTTGTGACTTGGCAGTCTTATCTTGGACAATAGGCTTGGCCGAGTCATTGATGGTTTATCATCTACGGAGCGGAATAAAATGGACTGTAGAGCTCGACTGCCGATCGATAAGTCGCCTGACACTGTTGGCAAATCTTCATATAAGTTTGTATAAGGGCTGTCGCGACGGCAGAGTCGTATAAGATTCTATTGCCCATTCTGTATATATCGAAACAGTTGAATATTCAATAATAATTATCTCTTCATAATTACTTTTTGCACGGATCAATACTTTAATAACATTGACATTATTAGATTAAATTTCATAAATGGATAAGATTGCAAATTTAGCCGATAGTCTAATTTTAAAATTATTGGAAGAATTATTGTGAACCTTTTGAAAATACGCATATTCTAAGAAATCACGATAATATGAATTTAATTTTGAAGTCAAGTAAATTAGACAACACGTATTATTCTTTATTCATTTAACTTTGTGCTTTCAATTTAATGTTAATTATAGTTGGGTTGGACAACCATTGCAGCGCTATCCTACGGATTAAGACAAACTATACTTTTTAATGACATATGCGCCCAGAACAAATGATGTTGTATAAAAGTCTGCTTCATTGGTATTTGATTATATTGTAGAAAATTCTCTAATCTATCCTCCAAATCAATTTAATGTCACTGCTTACCATGTATCAATAGAAAAAATATATAAGTTAGTTATTTAATACCAGAAATTCCGTAAATCTAGTGCGTATTTACCCGATGGACAAAAATCAATAACTAGAAAGATAATGAAATCGAATAAAAAAATTCACTGCATAATAAATATAATAAAAGTTTTTACATAAAACTTTTTTGAATCGTGGTATTAACGAGATAACTTTCTATTAAGAATAATTAGAAGTAATATAATTTTTTAATATTAACGCAATAATTATTTGAAAAATCTCGCGACCCAATGTGAAAGTATGTATAATACGGTCGTCCGAACGCTGTAGTAACCATAATTGCCTTCGGAGTGTCGTCGCGCTCCTTGTTATACATTGTAACGTTTCCCTTTTCCCTTCGGGATGGCTTACGCGGTGGCGCCAGGATCAGATTGAAAGGAAAGGGAGTTTTCGGGAAAAAATCACGATACTCAATTATGTTTATATAAAAGCAACAATAATAATATATATTCTATTAAATTTCATACAAAATAATAACACAAGATAGTAAAGCAAATATCTAGCATCGGGCCCTCTGATCTGTAACAAAACAAGAAAGATTTCTTATCTTAACTCTTATACTATACTTTATTATACTATATTCCGCAAGCTTCTTATTTTTAAACGGTATTTACAACTTATATTTATACGCACTTGTTCTACTATTCTCACGCACTATGTATATATATATATATATATATATATATATATATATATATATATATATATATATAAACACCTTTACTGGGGCTGGGGAGAAGTATGGGGAATGAAGGAAGCTACTCGCTGAACCTGCCACCAGGTTCTTTTCCCAAGCACTAAAACACGTCGTAGCCCGTACACCCAGGATCACTACTTTATTCGGGGCTAGGAGTGAGACCGCTTGGCTTTAACAGAGCGCCGCGCGTCCAGGAACGCAGCTATACTATTCAGGATTTTCAGACGGGCAGGATTACTGGAGCTCTGGATTCGGGATAGCTCTAGGGACCTTCTTTCGGCCGTATCGTCGAGAAAACTGCTTTTGAGACGGACAACTCGCCCCTTTATACTCAAAAAATCAGTCGATTGCGTGTTTACACCACCGTTCGATTAATTTTTTCTAATATAATAATAATAATTGCAATGCTAATGTGTGATCTTGTCCTTGAGGACGCTCGTATTACTATAATGATTTCGGTCCCGTCTTACAATTATAATAGGTGATTTAGTTCTTACGAATATTTATTTCAAATAATAAGAATAATTCATTATAATAAATCATAATAATAATAATAATTGTGACTATTGTAACAAATTATGATAAGAATTAAATAATAATTATATTAGTATTTATTTCTTTCGGATTCTGGATAATTATAATAATATACTGACACTAATTATAATAAATTATGACAATTACAATTGTATAAATAGTAATCAGTCATATATATCTCGTGATTTAGTGTTTAATTATTATAATATCAACAATGTTAAATAATTAATTATTATTTACATTGTTAAGCATTCTGAACATTGTTAAATAATATTAAATAGTTAATGTTAAATTATCTCGGTTTCTCAATAATATTTAGTTATAATAATAATAGTAATGATAATAATTCAAATAGATTAGAATGATAATAATCACTGTGTAAATAATATTTAATTATATATTTTTGTCCTTTAGAACGTTCACACACGTTTAATTATTCGTGTATTCTTTATAATATTTATTTGCATATATTCTTTTATTTGCGTGCTGTATATTAAATAATATAAAAGTAGCAAAAATGAGACTTCCATATTATTTAATAAAAATGGGATGCTTGAAATGCAGCGACTAGTGTTTTTACCGCCTCCCGAGTTCGTAGGCGCGGGACATCTTTTCCACGCTGGCTGCCGCGCCGCTGCGGCTCTCGCGATGTAAGCGTATCCCACCCTGCTCTCCCTTAGTCTACGTTCGTGAGGTAGGTATATTTAATATTCGCGCTTACATTGTTTTGATTGTCGTGCGTTCGACCGCTAATCGAGATCATTGCCCGAGTATTTTAATTTTAAACTTTAATTATTCGGATTTAAAGTTTTGCGTGTATTAGGCTGTATAGAAAATGCAGCTTAATCGCCGCAACATGAAATATAATATAGATATATATATATATATATATATATATATATATATATATATATATAGAGAGAGAGAGAGAGAGAGAGAGAGAGAGAGAGAGAGTGAGAGCAAAGAGAATAATAATTTATCTAAGAATTCTGAGTGTTTCACGGATTAATATGTTATTTAACTTCGCTCTATTTATGCTTCCAAATATAAGTGCTAGTCAACGATGGAGGTCTAAAATGTGTTTTTCAATAAAGCATATGTAGTAAATTATTATAGCGGTGCTTGTATCAATTGGGCGAGATCGGGATGAGAACTCGGATCACCAAGAATTGGATATAATAACTATAAAATCATAAGAATTTGAATCAATAAACTCACATAAGAATTTGATATAATATAAATACTTTATTAAGATTTATTTTTATAATAATATATTAATAATTTTTAAAAGGCTGATGAAGTTTTGATTTTTGAATTTGAAGATTTGATAACGTATTAAACAGACGCAGATTCACGATGTATATATTTTCCCTTTCAAGTTTGTCATGTTTTATCATGAATTCTGAAGTTAACTCAGTAAATGTCGATAAGACTAAACTTATTGCAGATTAGTGGGAAACAAGTATAATTTACCAGATATATCCTCAAAGTTTAGAAGACAGCGATGTGGTGATGGCGATGGTGATGGAATTGGCGACCTGAATGGAATTACAAGCAATTTAGATTATCTTAAGGAGAGTGAAATTTATGGTTTTTGTTTGTCGCCAATATTTTCAATTCCGCAGAAAGACGGTGGCTATGATATTTCAAATTTTATGGATACATCGTCAGACTATGGAACTTTGGAGGACTTCGACAATTTGATTGATAAGGCAATATCACTTCAACTTAAGGCATTGCTAGATTTTATGCTTAATCGCAGTTCAGATCAACATGACTGGTTTCAAAAGAATATAGATCGCATTAAAACATATGATGATTGTTATATCTGGAGAAAAAGAACGAACGGAGGCCCTCCTATGAAATGGATTTCTGTATTTGGAGGATCTGCTTGGGAATATAATGAAAAACATCAGCAATACTACTATCATGTAGGGCAACCAGATTTAGACTATCGTAATTCAGAAGTAGTGCAGGAAGTGGCGAACGTTCTTTGATTTTGGATGGAACGGGGAGTAGATGATTTTCCCTTCGATGCTGTTGCTTGTTTGTTCGAGGATGAGAAATTTCGCGATGAGCCGTTATTTTGATTAAATGTAACACCCGATCATTATATGTATTTGGATCACATTCGTACAAGAAACTCGAATGAAAGCGTGAATCTTATTTATGATTGGAAGTCAGTAACTGTAGATGATTATCTTAAGCAACACCACACAGATGACATATTATTTCTCGTGGAAACATGTTTAAATGAGTCAATGATTATAAGATTTTACGAATTAAATCTCATTTCATTTAATGTAATTTTTACAACATAAGGAATAAATAATAACACTTCAGCGGCAGATGCTAAACGCTTAATTGACCACTGACTTAGTTCTGTAGTGAAAAATAAAGTACCTAATTGGGTAACAGGGCATCATGATTTCTACCGTGTGGCATCCAAATATGGCTGGAATAATAATCGCGTTGATGAAATAGCAATGCTAGCTATGATTTTCTGGGGTTCGTCATGATTTATTATGGAGATGAAATTGGAATGGTCGATAGACCTTTAACAGCCGAGGAAACTGTAGATGATTTAGGACATTATCTGGGTTTGGAGAGCCATGAATTAAAATCGAGAGTCTGCACGGACTCCCTTTCAATGGAATAATTCGACCAGTGCAGGATTTTCAAGGCAAGATCTTACTCCAAGAATCGGAAAAGTCTAAAAAAGTCTTCAATTTATAGATAATTGAAACATAATACAATTTATATAATATTTTATTAATGTACAATTCTATGTTCAATATAATGTAAATAATATAACTACTGTAATCAAATCTTTATTTATCGCTAAAAATAAAAAAAATATTTTTAAATTAAGAGTTAATCTATCCTACGTTATAACCGACTTTGAAAAAGTAGATTTTTAATTTGAAACTTGTATTTTTTATTTCTTATGTTTGTTCAGCGATCATTTTCTAGCTATACAGTCGGCTTAAATAAAAAATCTTGCGAATCAATGACAATTTTTGGCGGTGCTCCAATTTCATTTTCATAAGGATTGATCAATATACAATAAAGGAATTATTATTCCTGTATAGACATTTCTATTCCTGCACCAATGATTTTTATAAAATTTAACTATTTTGGATAAAACTTTTTTGAAATGAACGAGGATGTTTCGGGTGTGAGCCCATTTCATTTTAGTAAAAATTAGCCCAGTGTCTTAACAAAATTTTTTATTTATGAAAAAAATATTCTTGTACATTTGGTAATCAGGAAGGATGAAAAAAGGAGACCTAACTTAATATGGCAGCAGCGTTAAGAATAAGAACCTTTTTTGCGATCGAAGTCTATAGAATCACTTGGCTGAATGACCGACCAGTTTTAAATTAATTGGATAATCTTAAAATAAATACATAAAAACTTCATAAACCGCATCCGCTTTTCGGCAAATGAATACATTATAGAGAGGAATTTTAACAGTCTCTGAATGACGTTAATAAAATTTGCTATTTCGTCATAATCATCTAATTTTATATACCTAAAACAATGCAATCAATAGTATTTTATCTACAGTCTATCGATAAAGCACGCTTGGTGTGTAAAAATAACAACAAGCAGAATACTTTGCAACTTAAAAGTGACTTTTTTCGCACGCTACATGTTAACATAAATCACCGGCCTAAAGGCGCAAAATCCGAGAAAGATTTCGCAACTCTCCATCTGATTATTTTAGCGCCCGGGACCATTCTTTTATTGTACGAGCCGCCCCGAGCGTCTTTCGGCGAGGAATAAAAATAAGTTCGTTCCGTGGAAACTCTATTTCGCCATTCTCACCCATTCGCTCTCTGGCTTTCGCGAACTGCTCGATATTAAGCACGTTCACCAAATGCAGCCGGTATCAAACTGCGCCAAATGCAGTCGTGATCATCCTCAAATTTAGGGCTATCTTGTCCGATATATAAGCGAGCAGGGTCATATATTTACAAAAAATAAAACTAATAATTAATTGAGAAGGCTTACAATGTGCTAAGTTTAGACGTATCTCGATATCCGGTTATAGCCCAATTATCAATTTAGGGTAAAATGTTATCCGGGTAAATTTTAATTATGGTACATATGTAATTATATTAACATATATACTTTATTTATATGGATACATGCACAGCTGATCAATATTCGCATATTTAAATGTCAGAAGTAGCTATAACTAACAAAAAAATCAATTTAGTCTCCTGTTATGTACTTAAAGAATTAATGAGATTTGTTTAGGTTGTAGAAAAAAAGTACAATAATTATTTAATGCACAAATAGCCCTAATTAACTTTTTCAATCAATATAATTCGAATAACCAGATTAACCGAATAATTGAATATGCGAATTTTTTCCAGATATTCAAATATCCGTATCACCAGTACAGTCGAAAAATCTTGATAGTAGGATATTTTGATCGAAATATTTGGATTTGGAATAAATGCTGAAAAATTTCATCACAGGTATATATCGATGCGCACAAGCAGGATGACCACATTAAAATGATTGCACTAACGAAGTTTCGGAGAATCTTACATAAGCTAATTTTACTCACGAAATTTCTTAACGTAATGCCAGATCCAGATCCAGGGTTTTACGCCTAGAATACATGTGGATCTATACATTTAAAGGCGAAGGACGAGACAAATCGCGAGCAATCTATTTCTGAAGCATGTATGTAGTGAATTTATGAAAAATTTGCAAAGCCGACTCTTTCTCTCTCTCTCTCTCTCTCTCTCTCTCTCTCTCCTCTCTCTCTCTCTCTCTATTCTTTTCACTCCCTCTTGGGAATTAGACCGCTGGGTGCACGTGCACCGAAGACTGATGAAATTTTTATGGACGCCCAGGGAGAGTGGCAGTCTGGGAAATGCACACATTGGGCTATAACTGGAACTAAATGCGAGCGTTATTGAGATGAAATTGCATGACCGAGAGAGCTTTATTGAATATGTGTATGCACATGTGTGTGTGTGGGTGGGTGGGTGAGTTTGTTTGTTTGTTTGTGTGCGTGTGCCTGATAATTTATTCGTAACACGATTTCGATAACTCGGAATAGAATGGGATTTTATTTACATTTATACGACGGCCCTTCGTTAAAGCAAATTTAAATCGAGAGGCTTACATATGTATAGGTAATTTATTGAGATGTTTTACTAAGATATTCTCTGCACGTTTTAAAATAAAGCATCTGAATTTCGTGCATTGTACACAGAATTTGTAAAATTCAATGATGTTTTACTATATCAATGTTAACGAATTTAGCTATATATAGTAAAGTAAAATTGTCCATTTATATTCGTTTAATATAATTTTCGTAATTGATCTAACGTAAAAAAGTATGGTTTCCAAGAGCGAGCACTGCTAAGCATATGTGCGTTTTCTACTTTAAGTAATAAAAAGCTGCAATGTTTTAGTTGATTGTAGTACAATATGAATTGAAAAGAAAAAGAATTTTATGATTATAAGTAAAACTTGATTAATGTATTCTGAATTTCTTTTTGAATCAGATATTGAACTATATTACCGTAAAAGACTTATAAATATCTCTGATATAATATTTTTTCTCTTATATATGAGTAAAATTCGTAGAGTACATAACGAATCATGTCAACCAATATTATAGAGAACTTGTCTGTCCATAAAAGGAAGATATATATCTTTTAGGATCTCGAAGAAGAAATTCTAGCTTCTTCCTTTGAACTAGGAGGTTAAGAATGTCTATACAGTCCGAAGCTCACAGCTCAGGTTTTTCAACGCACTTGTAACAGATGGTTTTTTAAAAGTGTGAACCGCGGGTTACCTCCTAGGATTTTCGCGAGAAACTTCTAGTTCTTATTCAAAGAAAAGTTAAAAGTATCTAAACATATCATATCTAGAAAATAAAGGTTCACCTAATTTACCTAATATAAAATTTAAAAGCTCGAGCGATCGGATATTTTGCACGACTCTGGCATACGAAAATTCTAACATAAGAGCACAAAAGTACATTGACAATTAGATTAATTTTGTGTAGAATATTTTGTTTAATAGTGAAAATTTCTATAATCATTGTATGAATATTTGTAAAATACTTTAGAAATATATAGAAACAGAGCAATTGGCACGCCGCCTTCATTGAAATACTTAAAAGTCCTATTTTTTATATACTTAAAAAAATCTTTTAAAATACATTTGGAAAATGAATGTTCAATATATTTTATTTTAATTTTATTATTATTTATTTTATATTTATTCAGTTTATATTTTATTTTACATATATATATATATATATATATATATATATGTGTGTGTGTGTGTGTGTGTGTGTGTGTGTGTGTGTGTGTGTGTGTGTGTGTGTGTGTGTATTTAATTCATTTAATGATAAAAAGTTGAGAAGTTATCACGCATTTTTTGTTCTACTTATCGTATGTACATATATTTCGAAAACTGAATAGTAAACGTTATGTAAATTTAGCCAGAGTCTTTTATTTATCTCAAGGATTTGCTATTATGGAAAGCTTTCAAAATTCTTTTTAAATCAATTTACTTTACAGAAAAATTGCATTAAATAAATTATTCTACTTGGATGAAGTGAACAGCCTTTTATTGTAAACATCATTTTTTGGTCCAATTCCAATATATTCACTCGAGTTTAGAAAATTACTTTTTACGACGATAACTGTTCAGTTGGAATAGTTTTCACGTTCCTATGAATTCATGGAAATTTAGTATTATTATTATAAAATATATGCTATTCGAAATATATAATCCCTGTAATTAACTTAATGGTGGTGCGGATCGGTTTGTATATGTTACGTGTTAGAGTTTCTGAAAGATCTATATAGATAAGTTGGAAAATCCTTCACAACAACTTAATGAAATTCGCAATTCAATTTTTTTCTCTCATCGCAATTAATTTTCAGATGATTTTACTGAAATTTATGAAGTTTATATTCGTTCAGTGATCTCCGCACAGCTACTAGCTCTAACTATAATTTGAATATATAAAACGGATGTATCCTTATTACAACAAAATTAGACATATTGTAATTATTGATATTTAAATGTCTGCAGTTTCTATACATACATATATGAATAGCCATAAAAAATTTCAAGGTAAAGAAGCAGAATTGGATTGGGCCACGTATTTGGCTAAGCATCGCCTTCTTCTCCTAATAATAATTTAGCGTTCTTATAGTAAGTGGGCGGTATGAGCTTTCAAAGGAAAATTAGACTCGGCTAAAGCAACACGAAACTACTATATATATATATATATATATATATATATATATATATATATATGTGTGTGTGTGTGTGTGTGTGTGTGTGTGTGTGTCTACACAAAATTTTCCAAATAATAAACATTAGCCTCGCCTCTCCCCCTCTGACATTTTTTCTCATAATTTTTACCCACATTTTAAACGACGCCCTCGTGCTTTTCTCCTCGTTCGCCTCCAATTTCGGTTGCTCGCCGAGAAAAAGACGAAGAAAAACAAAATTTGCTTACACACCTTGAACCAGTCGACTTTATATAAATGCGGTACACATATAGTTTTACTACCCTACAAAGTGGCTTCGTTTTACCGGACCAAGAGCGTTGGCCATTAAGGCGGTTTTTTCAACCCTGCCCCCCTCCCCCACCGCACCCCTCGCCGTAGAACGGTTTTTGCTCAATCTGGAAGTATGCGTTTAAACGAGTACCCAGCTTTGACTAAGCTCGCGGCCGGCGCGACTCGCAGCGCCAGGAGGAAAAAGCATTTTCTTTTCTTATATATATATATATATATATATATATATATATATATATATATATATATATTACAACCGCGCGCGATTACTTTCTTTGTGGTTAAATATATATATATACGCAGAGAGGGAGAGAGAGAGAGAGAGAGAGGAGAATCACTTTCTCACATATCCGTAGCCATATGGCACAGCGTGTGTTTTATTATGGTTTTATACGCGTTGAAGGAAATGAGTCGGACTTGATCGTGCGTATATATCCTTGGGAATGATCTTTCTCTAGAAATTTAAATCAATGAAAATGAAGTATCCGTGAATTCTGTAAATACATTAGATTATTTGTGCCATATGATTTCGATTTTCACTTTGTCAATAGTCAAATATTCCCTTACTAATAGCAAATATTTCACTGAATCTAATTCAGCGCGATGATAGCGCTTATGATATTGCTTATTGGATGTCTATTATTTTTTTATTATTATGAAAATCAACGAAATCCGACAATATTTTACATCTATAAAAGTTTTCTGAAATAGTTCTAAACATAAAAAAGAATAAAAGAAAATGATGGAATTGGAGCTTCAACCGTACATATATAGTCAAGTCTTTCCCACCAGGCGTCGACACGCTGCTTTTTATTCGCGCCTATCCAAATATATTAGCTACTGAGTGTATAAAACATAAGACATAATAAAATATTCTACGCAAATTATAAATATCAATCCTTGGATTTTTACCAATTCGGAATTGCTTTCCCCGTATGGGTTCGTCAATTTTGTCGATTGGACAAGTTTACGCGCCAGTACTACTATCGGGTGAATCTGGTAGTTATTAATAGAAAAATGGACTTATTTAGATACAGAGATCATTTTCTTATGATGTTAAGAACCCCACATTTTGACTATGGTTTCTAAAGAAGGGGGTATGGGAATTTCTGCAAACACACCATCAAATTGATATACATGCATACATAAGTATATTTCAAAGACACACGGAGGCAATGTCAACGATACGGTAAGCTAGCGCGGCTGCCTAGCCGCGTAGGCAGCTACAAAAAACCGCAATTTATGATTCAAATTTACACGCAATAATAACTCGAATTATTGAGGTGAGGAAGAGAGGTCCGTTCATTTTCCACGTAGCACGCGCTGCGAAAATAAAAATAATATCTCCATTCAAAAAAAATCAAGTTGACTCCAATATGGGCAGTGTGCCCACTCTGGTTAGAAAACTAGTTATATAGTTTTATATAGTTTTATACCGCGACGCGGTTTCCGAGATATTCAGGTGGAGTGTTTCAAAAATACACTCGGTATAGATCCGTCATATTACTTCCGCCATTTTGAATTTTGAAAGTTTTATTACAGAATAGTATTCAGCAACTTCAAAAACGCCTAGGGAAACATTTTTGGGGCTTAGAAAACCTTCTAAACGTTTTTTTACGAAAAAGAAAAAAATTACCATGCGCATTACAGTACCGGGCCGGGATGACGCCTGGAGGCGTCACGCTCCGATCTGCCAAAGGCTTCGCCTTAGTTTAGTCTTTTGTGCATGGCCTGTACTCACTTTTTTATAGAAAAACGGAGCTTTTGAAATTTCTCAAATACCCCCACTTTACAGGTTGAAGGGATCGTTAAAGGCATATCCTTTCGAAGAACGCGTAGCGCACTCTCCAGGTACAGGCCCAAATTTGAAATTCAGAAATCGACTGTCTTTCACCGCACAGGTTTAATGCACCACGTAAAGATTTTATAATTCAAGAATCAACTTAAATCGACTGATTCCAAGAGAACCAGCAAATATTATTATCGGTCTTACATTCTTCATTATAAACTGTATTTAAAACTTATTGCTTATCTACAAGCACCAGCCCGAAGATCTGTAATACAGAACCTGAAATAGTAATATTAATAGTAATATTCATTGTGTTTGTAAAGAGCAACCTGACTGCCGAATTTTTGTGACAATTTTGCGCATCTGTAATGTCCGATGTCTCAAGTCTTTCGGGCTCCTCTTCAGCAACTAAAGATAAAGGCTAAGATTAAAACTTTGAGGATGACGCGCTAAGCAGGCAGGCGTTCAATATTACTCATTTTTTTGAACGTGAAATCTGCATACTGGATGATCAATTAAAACATGTTGCAAAAAAGTGAAAAATATAATATCTGTTTCTTCTTCGCACGAGCGACTCTCTCCTCTCATCCACTTTTTCGTCAGAGCAATGTTTATTATCGCAAAGTTTATTTCTTTTCTTCTTGAAACTTTCAATTTTTCAAAATTGAAGTTCTACGTTTACGCACTCGACAGGAATTATATGTACATATTGTTTTCTGCAGGAGTCGAGTTTGCCATATATATATACCATATATCCTTTACTCTCAATGACGAAAGACCGGGACGTCTATAGCACGCGGCTTTTCTTTACCGCAGCAAAATGCATTATATATATATATATATATATATATATATATATATATATATATATATGTATATATGTGTGTGTGTGTGTACGCAAAACACCTGCAATCTCTTCGTCTTTATCCGTGTGCGTGCGCCCGTTTTTTTTTTGCGCCATCCTTGCCGCGCGACTGCGTGAAAGAGAGATGACTTTCGTTAAAACGCGCAGTACCGCGTTCGAAAAAAAAAACCACGGCGGGAGAAAGAGAGAGAGAGAAGCGGTTAGGGGGAAAGGAGATAAGAAACGAGCCGTACACACGCGCGCAGTGTACTATAGAAAGTGCATATATATAGAAGATCGCAGGAGAATGGAATGTCGTATTTTTTCGTACCCTGCCCCCCTCCCACACCACATACGCGCAGGCGCGTTCACGAGCACACGCATACACACATCCCACCTCGTATCCCTCGCCCTCCTGTGCATTCTTCTCTTAAAGGTATATATAGGGAAAAACCGGGCGATAAACCATATGGGCGCGCGCAATGGCATACATACATTATATATATATAAAAGAAATACTTTAAGTGCCCCGCATGCTATATACCATGTGATTGTATAGCGATTTATCAAGGATCGATTAAATGATGCGAGAGAGAGAGAGAGAGAGAGAGAGAGAGAGAGAGAGAGAGAGAGAGAGAGAGAGAGAAAGTGATTCGTATATTACAGTAAACATTTATCTCATTCTCTCTACTCAACGAGTTGGCCTATTTACCTAACGATTAATTTCATCATTATAATATATACGCGTGCATTCGTTTATGAATATATGCGGTAGCATTCTTTCACGTTTTCTATATGACAATTATATATATATATCATCTTTCACGTTCACCAACACCGGGGGCTGGATTGCACGGCAGCGCAAATCATCACTAGATACATACACACACACGCGCGCTCGAGCATACACACTCACGCACACAAAAGAATAAGAGCGGCGCTCGCGTGCTCTATAATGACGGATGCAAATTGTATGGTACACATTCGTATACGAATAGTAAACAGAAGCGGGATTAGGAATGTCACGCCCGCAGTGGGGGGGGGGGGGGGGAATCGTTACGACGAGGGAGCGTGTTAGAATCGGGCTAATGGGGAGGCGGGGAGGCATGTCGGCTTTTTAAGAAAAGTGAAAGCGCCGCTAGGGGATTTTTATCCAGTATCGAGAACAGAATCTGGTTCTATATGTATATGTGGACTGATGGGGGATAGAGAAATGAAAAGATCGGTTCATTCTTGTTGCTTCCTTACGAGCGCTGCTTTCGGGGCAACGCGTACGTATATATAGTAATATCGAGACTGACCCGGGAACGAGAAAAAATGATACTGTATATTTATATGTAGAGAGGACAATTAATATTAAACGTATGCTTGTATGAGTCGAATCGATCGACCTGGAAGGTCTCCCCCCGCCTCTCTCTCTCTCTCTCTCTCTCTCTCTCTCTCTATATATATATATATATATATATATATATATATATATATATATATATATATATGAACACTGATTTTCGCAAGAGGCGCTTCTGCGTTCCCTGTTACAGGGCCGTCAGTGTTGCTGCGTTTGATTAAGCTTAGGAAAATTTGAAAGAATCCCATTTTTATGCCTTACCCGATCTCTTATCATGGAACATAATACCCGCAAATGATAAAGTATACGTCGATCTATATCAAACAATTATACGAGCGGGCCAATATAAGTTACTGTGTGCTTGCGTATATAAATATCTTCCAGTACTTTGATATCCACAACGCAATAAATAATTGACTACGATTTTAAACGAATTGTAAAATCGATAGGAAATATGGGGACAGACAAGGCATTGGCGATAATATCAACATTTGAATGAAATCTTATAAAAATGGATTAATTTATCCTTATGAGTTTATACATAGAATCAAAATTATATTGCTAAGCCACTTCTTTACAAACATAAAATATAGAAAACCTCGATAATATAAACACGTCAAAACCAGTTTATTATTGTATCTCTATAAAAAGGAGAGGTTGTAATATATTTTTCACGCATTCCGCTCAGATCCCATCACTTCAACTGAAAATAACAAAGAAACTATACGTTGGATCGGTTCTTCAGAAAAATAATGTTAAATTTCGAAGGCTTTTCTTTTGAATTAAAAAAAAAAGAAAAACCTAACTAATTTAATTATGCATAAGTACTATATTTGTTTGTAAAAAGTACCATATCTTTCGAGTGGGAAAAGCGGCATAGATATTAAAAACTAAATTTGAAGGAAAAAAGAAAAGTTTTGACTTGTACAATGTAATCCATCTATCCGTCATCCATGCATCGTTGCATTTTCCTGCAAAGATTCAAAATAACGTAATAATCTGTTAGCGATCCCAAACCAGATAGCCTGGAGCTAAACATTCAATATAATAATTTGTATCAGAATCTCCATTGGATTACACTGAAATTTGGTATTTTCTTTTCAATATTCTTCGTAAATCTGACTCAGAAACTGAAGCAGTTTAGACATATAGTTCAAAACCTGGATCTATGAGACCATGCAATATTAGCAGCTCAACATATCTGATAATATTTTAGATTATTTGATCATACTTGTAATTATTAATTAATAATATATTAACACAGTATCAATCTATTAATTAAGTTAATTTTTATAGAACTCTAAAAATTACTATATTAATTTAATATAAAAGAGATACTTATATAAAAGTTTTAAAATTAAGCTTTTCCTCTTTGGTAATTATTATAATTTTTTTAAATCTTTTATAAATATTGTTGGTTTTGAAATAAACAAAAAGTACAGGAAATGAAATATTCAGGAAGTCAAGATTTTGATTGCTACACATACCGATACGGAGAAAATGTTGGTTTACCGAAAATCGTAATAATTTCTGAAATCGTCTTGAGCTAAAAACAATTGCAATATAATGTTAATTGCGGCTTTGCGACACACTTATTGAAACATATTTACAATAAAATATTGAAATAAAATTGGATAAAATTAAAAAATAAAATACAAAACAATAAAATAATAATGATTTAAAAAATAAAATAATTCAATTAAATACAAAGTGAACTTTGTATTTTATCTTGAAAATGACATAATTGCCGAAAGAGTCGGCGAGAATTAAATTATTGTTTTTGTGAAACTCATCAAGTAATTTCATCTTGATTCAAACATTTTAAATGAAAATATCTCTTTTCAGAAATGATAAATACACATCTGGTATTCCTAAATATAGTTATATCCACGTGAATGTGATGAGTATATATGTATATATACGAGAACAAAAACAGGCACCCATTAAAAAGCTCGCTTTCTTGACTACATACGGAATCCATAAAGTGTCACTCCAATATAGACCGCCGCGGCAGGCAAAAACAATCCCCATTCCATTCCGCGCGTTACAATTTCTCCACGATCGATGCTCGACGCATACGGATTTCTAATCCCGCCACCTCGCCCCGTCCCCCGGAATCTCACCCCCCTGCACCGGCCACGTGTAGACGTTCCCCATTTTCCTCGAATAGAAAAAAAAAGAAAACAATAAAAAATAATAAAATAATATTCTCGCCGCCGCGGCTTCGCCCGCTGAACGCGACCGCGGAGCTCACCATTGATTTCCACGGCTCTCCCCGTGCTTCCAACTTGACTACGGCCCTGGGCTCCCACCTCTCCTTTTCTTTCACTCTCTCTCTCTCTCTCTCTCTCTCTCTCTCTTACTCGGCCTCGACGTGCCGTTCGCTCGGCAAGGCCCCGCGCGCGTCAGAGCGCCAAGATGAGGACCGGGTGGGGGAAGGGGGGCTGGCAGGCAGGCGGCCCAGGCGCCGAGTGAAAGTCCCCCGGGCCGCGCGGGATTTTGCTTTCTACCTCTCTCTCTCTCTCTCTCTCTCTCTCCCTCTCTCTCTTTCGCCGCGGCCCCGCGCGGCCTGCCCGCCTCAGTCGGCTCCGCTCTCTCGGTCGGTCCGCGCGCGTGCCTGGCCGAATTCGTGCGTGCCGCGATTCGTGGCGATGCTGCCGCAGCGCGGCAAAGAAGACGTGGACGACGATCGCGACGACGAAGGGCCGCAGCAGCAGCAGCAGCAGCAGTGCAACACGGCGAAGAAGTGCCCGTGAATCGACCTCTCGCCTAGCCCTTGTATAGATTTTCGCGTGGAGAATCAAAAAAAAAAAAAAAAAAAAGGAAAAACCAAGCAAACAAACAAACAAACAAAACAGCGGGAGCCGAGAGCGAGGGAAGAAAGATGCGAGAGCTCCGTGTCCGCGGATTCTGAGCGCGTCAACGACCCACTCCCCGCTCCCGTGACAGCGCGTATACGAGATCGCTGTACCGATAATCTATCGGTTCGTGAAGGTGTGTCGTTTTATTTGCCCGGTGCACCGGGAGGTAGTGGTGGAGGAGGTGGAGGACGAGGAGGAGGAGGAGGAGGACAAGGATGACAGGGCCACGACCCGGCCTCACGGCCCTGCTGCTCCTTGCGAGCTGCGCGCTACTTATCCGGCTCTCTGACTGCCAGCAGCTACAGCAGCATCAGAAGCAGCAGCAAGGTATATAACAGCGTCACACATGCACGCGTATAGGTTCGGGGCAAACAAACGAGGCATGCTCGGCAGCGCGTGGGTGTGAGTGTAGGTGTGCGTGTGTGCGCACGTGTAAATGCCTATACACATACGTAGAAGCGAGCCGGATCTCTCGAAAACGATCTGGTCGCGCAAGTGCCGCGACGGCCTTGCAGCGCGGCGCGCTCGGCGAGCGTTCCCCGGGATCTTTCCATATGCACGCTGGACTGCCGCGAGGTGATAAAGCGGTTTCAGGATGTCGATGGCGCTTACGATCGTGATAATGATGATATTTGTCGGCGAACAAGGGAGTATTATAGAGATACCAGTCTGTATTTGTTCGTTCACCTTTCGGTGTATATATATGTATTTTATATATATATATATATATATATATATATATATATATATACATATATGTGTGTGTGTGTATGTATGTATGTATGTATACATGTATGTACGTGTGGTCATATGTATAAATGTGTTGAAGCGAGAGGGTATTGCGAAACTACACGGCGCAACCTCTCATTTCGATGATGATGGTTTTGCGTTGCATATATTCCACATAGACATTTTCCAACGGAACATCCAGCATTTACATTCTGACTTTTACCGTCTGACTATGTAAATATATGTAACTCGTTCACTGTATATATATATACATGTATACCATTGCGCGCATTATCGGAAACATTCGAAGATTAATAGTCCGTGGCAGGAGTCGGCAGCCGAAGGCGTTCCTTCATGCCCCGCGGAATTTCGGCTGAGCGTTATCCAAATCCTATACACACGTAGATTTATACAGTGCATCGAGCGCGAGAGCATTGTATTATATTGCTTCACGCTTCTCAGCGCAGCTCCCTGGGAGAGAAAGACAACGAAATACAGAGAAAGAGAGAGAGAGAGAGAGAGACTGAGAGAAAGAGAGAGAGAGCGTATCTTACGTCTGCGCTGTATATTTAAATACGTCCTTCGCCGCGGACGCGCGTTTGGTTAGATTTTGGAGAATCGCGGAGGTAATAAATCGTGGGAATATTATCATCGTGAATTCATTACGAGTATACACATTTATGGCCCGGTTTCCCTTCTTTGTTGTTTTCTTTTTGTTGTGCTCAATGTCGGTTTTGTAATATACACGAGCTAGAAAATTGTGACAAATTCACTTATACGACGATTCTCGTGGGAATGTACAATGTAGCATAGTACTAATTAAGACCGAAATGGGTTTTGTTTTTATGATATCAATTTTATTGAGACTGAAATTTTCACATAGAAATGCAAAGCTGCATAAGCCTTAATGTCAATGTTTATAAGCTGACGAAATTCAGAGTATCTATCAATGACTAGAATGGAGATTACATCACGAATCATTTTACGACGAAAAGTCACATTTTTTGAATTGCGCTTTCAGATTATGGGTGGAGAAGTAATGCATACACATTGATTGGTGTTTATTACAATGCTTTTAGGTTTAGTAAAGTGGCTTTTTTAATGCATAGGTATCGAATGGAACATTTTAGAGATTCGGTACATGGGTGTTCCTGATATAAACGTAAGGATTTTTATAGTTTTTTCATCCAAATTATTTAGTGTATTATTTGTTAGATAAGATAGTATGCGCCTAATGATAAAAAATATGAAAATGCTGGTTTTTGTATGAGTGATATAGATATAAACATTGAATCCCTTCAATCCATACATGACTTCGGAAAGATCAATGGCCACCAGTAATTCTTTTGGTTATTTTGCCTATGTCCATTCACTACCACCGTATATCCGTAGATATACTCAAATAGACACACAACTAACTGTATTTACTGAATATTTAATAAAATTCACTACTAAGTAATCCTGTACTTTTAAAACTTTTGAAAGAAACTATTACTAAAAGAACCTAAAACATGTTTACGGATTGAAATTTAAAGAATATTTAAAAAAGGAATGATAAAAAGGCTAATTTCAACCTGTTACTGTGGCTCTAGTGTTAATATTATTGTCACAAAAGTATAGAGAAAGCTTTAGAAAGCCGTAATACTTTAATACGAAGCCGCGTTGCAAAATCGCATTCTGCGGTCGCTTTGCTCACTGCACAGTCAGCAATTAAGAAGCGCCAATTATGATTATTCATATCTATATATTGATTCTTGTAACGAAATTGTGTCCCGAATTTTCACAGTATCCATGCTCTAATATGTCAGCAAAACTGTAGGATTTCAATCGTGACAAAAGTTATCTTAGTGATTAGAGGCTGTCTGATCACACAGCCATATTCATTACTCTCGTAATGAAATTCCGGATTTTAAAGGTATCGAATTTTATTGATATCAGCAGCTGCAGCAAGTCCAGAGTAGCTTAGGTTCTGGTCGGAAATTCTAGAATTAGATGAAAAATTCTACAATATAACTTCATCACGAATACAGAAAAAATCGAGTTCTGAATGAGTGACTAAGGATTTCCAAACAATCTGGGAACAATAATTACGTCACTAAACGTCCTTTCTCACGATAGTTCATATAGATCATAGGCAAAAAAAAATGGAATTTGCAGATTTTCATTTATGTTGACATTTATCGCTATATGGTAAAGTGATGAAGTGTCGATTGTATTCTGTATTTATATATTCTAAGCCCCTATTGCCATATCGACCGCTTCATTTCTCTTTCCATCTTTGTCCATGGGAGCAAAAGTATAACCATAGAAACCTAACAGTAGTAGACCGTGCGATTTTGTTGAAAAAGCCTGCCTCATTGTTAAATCATTCCGGAGTTTTACAAAATTCATTTGACGAGAATAGCGCACAATGCAAAAGCATCGCGATGTGAGAGTCTTTCTGCGGGGATTTTTCTCCTCCGCTTACTCAACCGCCCCCTCCCCACCTTATTGTACCCCAAACATAATAGTTGGCGAAATTTTTCGCGTACGTGGCTGCACCTCCGGCGGATTTAATTATCGTGTACACGTATATAAACACACACACACACACCCACACACACACACGCGCGCGCGCGCATACACACACACACACACAGATTACATTTCACGGTACGTATATTCTAATACGCATGTATCTGAGGGAAGGAAAGGGGGAAAATCGTTTTGGAAAGTCAATCGGCGCCCATGGTGTTCAGGTACGCAGGTACCCGTAACATACACATAACTACTCACAATTACACACACACATAAACACGCGTATGCACGCACGCACGCATGCGCGCGCGCGCGGGAGATGTAATTGAAATTCGAAATCACGCGCGGCACCGCGTTAAATTCAATTTCGATTTGATTGGTTTTTTATTTTGAAATTCCATGGTGTATATGCATGTATATATATATATATATGTATATATATGTATATATATATGTATATATATATATATATATATATATATATATATATATATATATAACCTTCGAGGCGTTCTCGGTCTCCTTTGTTGCCTAATGTATATTCAAAACTCATATCTATGTATTTTTATTTTTTTTCTCTCTGTCCGTCTTCGACTTATCCAACGACGATGCAAAGTGCGATTAAGCCGTGTTCGCCGGAAGACCCTTTTCTAGAAAATGAGTTCTGTTGGCAGCTTAAAAATTTCCATTTCAATGTCTGTGGCATTGTAGCTGTTTAGTTCCTTTAATTTATTCATGTTGTGAAATTTTTTTGAATATGAATTTGGCTTCCAGATTAGCAGCATTTCTATTAATTCTAAATAAAATTAGAGTTCTATATATAGCTATATATACCAAACGATAAGTAACGTATTTAAAGGCTCAATTTTTCGTATTTTTTTAAGTTATCTGATCAATTTTAAAATTCCATTCAACGATTAAGGATTTAGAACAGTTGCCATTAGGCAGCATATACAGAGAAAAACTGCATGTTTTTCAAATGTTATTTCTTGTTTCATGACTTTGGTGGTCCTATTGAAATTTTGTACTATTGGAATGAGTATAATTTCAAGATCTCTCTTCCGCACGTTTATGTTTTCATGCTAATTCACACACCCTACTGATGGAAATCTTTAATTCCGTATAATTTTCTGAATTGTATTTAAATTTCATAAGCTATCCCAATGTATGAAAAGATAAATAAGTCTATGACATTATTGAATTAATTTGATAAATTTTTAAAAATTCTGAGAAAATCGTAAATCTCAAAATTACATGTGACAATCGAAGAAAGTCAAAATTTATTTTAACGTATAAAAACATATCAGACATTATTGAGGTATATAAATCGATGTGAAACTGTATCAAATATCGATATATCTATCAGTCTAGACATATAGAAAAAATTTCAATACCAGAAAATTGTATTAAACGAAAAATATTCTTAGTCACAAATGGGAAGGATGTTTATTGAGTTTTCAGGGTCGTAGATGAGAAACTAAACTCATCTCGAATTTTGTCAAACCTATTATTGATTTCAACCAGGATATATGCGCAAGATCTCAGTGTTCAGTGATTTCAATAGTGCACATAGATAATCACTGATAAAACATTACTCCTTAAATGTTTTGCAACTTATTCACAAGTTTGAAATGAATGTCATAAATTTCTTTAAGCATTATTGATGTAGATCTGCAGTAAATTCCGTTACAATATACGTGCGTCATGAGTACAATTATATATTACACTTATTCCAGACGATCCACATGTAATAGCATTGTTAATAAAGATTTTATCGAGAGTCGAAAACAGAAACCGACATGAACTTTTGCCACTTTGCAGGAGACTCCGACGATTAAATTTTAAGCATATACCGGATTCGACAGCGAAACGCTGCTATTCGGAATCAATATATTGGTAATACGAGAGATTGAACATTTATTTTTGGAGAATACAGGCGTCGGTTTCTTTGGTTTAATCCTATATATAATAAGCACCATTCACGATCTTGCATGTCGAATTCTGGAACGTCCAAAGTCCTGTTTTCCCTGCTTTTATAAAATACATCTATATAATTAAATAACCAGAGAATAAGGTGCAAGAACTCCAAGATACACTGAAACAACACGACATATCCATCCGTTTCGCAACATCAAGCGTGCTATATATTTATACATACATACAAACATATACGTCTGCGTATAGAAAGTAGTTATCATCGGAGAGATTAGTTACTATTATTATTACAAATGATCATTTCATCTTTCAAAAGCCAGCTGGTTAGTGCAGCTTCAACGCGCTCGGTTGTGTGTGTGTGTGTATGTATATAGATAAATACAGGTGTGCCTTTTCAACAGTTTTCTCTATCTGATTCTCGAAAGGCCTTTGTAGGAAAATCTAAAAAAAAAGATGTATCCCATTATCAGAGTACGTAATAAAAGAACAAAAAACCAAAGAAGGAGAATTATTTTGAAACATTAGTATTATACATCTATATATATATATATATATATATATATATATATATATATATATATATATATATATATATATATAGAGAGAGAGAGAGAGAGAGAGAGAGAGAATTAGAATTAGAATTTGATTTATCAAATCTTAAGGACTCGTGGTCTTTCATAGGCCAGAGAGACGGAGAGAGAGAGGGGGGGAGAGGGGAAAGAGAGATAGACAGAGCCACTTCTGCTCTCCTATGTGCGTATACTATTAAATTTGCACAGGCATGATAGTTTTTTTATGGCATGTATTTTCCTTACAATCGTATAATACACACACACACCCACACACACACACACACACACACACACACACACATATATATATATATATATATATATATATATATATATATATGTAACGTTTTGCCGACGACGTTGTTTTTTCCTCGTTGTTTTTTTTTACCTCTTTTCGTAAACGGACATTTCGTAAGCGCACAATGAGCTCACGTAACGCATTTTTGTATTATCCGCCGGCTGTGTGCGAGCGCGCGCGCGCACTCGCTAAGAAAAAGTAAAGTGCAAGTGGGGCGTGATATATATGCATTAGGTATATATGGAGGAGTTCATGGAAAGTAAGTCCAGCATATATATATATATATATATATATATATATATATATATATATATATAGTGTATGTGCGTGTGTGTGTGTGTGTGCGCGCGCGCGCCGTGTATGTGTGTACGTATATATAGTGATACAATGCAAAAATGTAGTTGCAGAATACTAATGTTTCGTTGGAATTGGGTTAATAAAGTTTCTAAAGTGGCACACGTATATGCTTGTTATTTTTGTAATATTTAATGGTGAGCTGGTTGAGGGGGGAGGGGGGAGCGATTGGCTCGCTTCGAATCGAAAAATTTTTTCATTATGCTGCATCGGCGATTTTCTTGGGATGTCGAAGTCTTATATATAGGCACGAATCTAATACACATATACCCGCACGCACAAACACACGCGCGCGCGCACACACACACACACACACACACACATATTTAGATCAACCTTTGAATTTAAATCATCTTTGCTTCTCCTTGCGGTATTCCATGCCCAATTTTCTATGCATTCATCATCTCCATGATTCGTCGCAATGTCACACGTTTCACTCGTTCTCGTCCTCTTGACTTTCTTTTTATAAACACGCATAATGCAGTCGCGAGAAAGTCCCCTCTGCAATTCTCGCAATAGGTCTTTTTGTCGCCCTGTTAATCAATCCCCGCGCTGCTCCGCAAAAGGAAACACTCTTCTTCGCACTTATAAATATTTGCTCGGCTGCACTTTTTCTCATTTTTTGTTATTGTTATTGTATATATTTTCTTTTATGGCCGAATTTCTTAAATTGAAACGCAATGCCATTCATGCACGTCGGCAGTTTTAGCTAAAGTAATTCCTCAAGTGCCAGAAAAACAGTTATAAGTATAGACATTTATCTTTCTGTGTGTGTATGCGTGTTTGTGTGTGTGTGTGTGTGTGTGTGTGTGTGTGTGTGTGTGTGTGTGTGGTGTGTGTGTGTTTGTGCGAGTGTGGGTACGCCTGTTACTTTCACTAAAGTTTTTTCAATCGATGAGTAAACAAGCTAAAACAAAATTGAGCTCTCAATTGTATGCATATGTATTCTCTTAAATGGCTTTCCTTTATATAACAAGTACTACAAAGAGACCTAGATATATTGGATACTGAATTTCTAAATCTTTACCGTTCATTTTGAAGTTGAAATTTACAAGTTGGAAACGTTATCAGCAATATTAATTTTCACAAGGAGTAGACTCATTATGAGAAAAACTATTTATGATTTCATAATTATACCAGTAATGTAAATCTGCAATAAAAATGTATGTACAATTCCTATAAATTTTAACAGGATGAATTAATTTTTCTCATTCAGTCGAATTCTATCATTGTTCTCTTACGTAGAACATCTATCCTCTTAATTATAAAATTTTTTATTAAATAAAATTTTGTATCTATATATATATATATATATATATATATATATATATACTTATATCTTTAGTGATCAAATTTTTAAGCGACAAATCATATAACACACGCCTATGACAGATCTAATAAACTACCCTCTCACATCCTAATCGCTGATCCGAATTCTTTACACCTGAGCCGCGTATCTTTTCTTAAACCAAATATTTTTCCAATTAACGCTGGTGAAAACTGGTGTAGATTAATTTCAGTTTTGTTGGATTGGCATATCAAAATTACCAGTCGAAATATTACTGTGTACAGAGTTCGTAGAACACTGCCAAACCCCGTCGTGATTTTTGGCAAAGAATCGGTCGTTGCCAAATTCTGCTCACACCTTCTGTGAAAATTCATCCACGCATAAATGTTACCAGAATTTCACTAGGGGATTGAGTATCCGAATTGAAAAGGTTTCGTAAATTTTGAGAAAGTCCGACAAAGTCTGGTCACAAGCCCACCAAATTTCAAGGAATGTTTGACAAAGCTACTAATTCTAAGGAATGTTTGACAAAGTACCCTACATGGTATTTTAGCCGAATTTAAATTTAGCCAAATTGAAACGTGCCTATCGAATATATTGGTTTGAACGATATAAGTTGTAATATACCATTATTATAAATCTGAGCGTTACATCAATATTAATATAAAGCATATTAATCCCATAGTCTAGGTATTATATGATTATACGTTGCGAAAATTTAAATATAATTGTACCAAACCAACATTATTCCACATTATGCAATGCTATATACATGCTTTCCACCTATATCATTTGATATTCAAATTGAGAGGAGTTTAACAATATACGTAGAACAGAAGAGAGCTAGACACAAAAAAAAAGTTGGGCTTTCGTTTGAGCCCGATCATTTCACTGATTGATACAGCGCGTTACGTTACGTACCGGTTATTATATTAGCTCACCGGCCACTTTAGTGTATACTTGATATATTCAAAACATCATTTCACACACACGCGCGCGCGCGCGCATAATACACAAATCGGCTTCCACAACTACTTTCCAACCTTTGCCTCTATTGTTCGCTCGCCCATTCCGTTCCGAGCGCCCGTTATGACCAAAACTCGATCAAACTTTACTTAGCCCCCCCCCCGCCCCGCCCGCCGCGGCACTCTCGCTCACTATCTCCTCGACGACGCGTCGCCACCGAATGATCCTATTGTATAACTCTATAGGGATTGTCGGAATGCTGAAAAAAAGAAAAAAAAAAACGAATTGCTACAAAAATGTCAGTTCGAATATCCACGAGGCCCGATATGCCTATACGTCGCTATATAATGTAATAGCCAATGGGCCACGAGCGCGCTCGCGCGCGCGTGCCCCGGTATTTTCGAGAACGTCCACTTTCACTCGATCCTTATCCGCGCGGAGCGCCGGGCTTCGGCGGTTTATAAGAACGCGGGCGCGCGCGCGCTGGCGCAGCACGTGTATAATATAGGAATAAAAAAAAAAGAGTTACAGACGCCGAGCTTTCCTAGTTTATATATATTGGTGGGAAACGTTTCTCGAATCCATGCGTACGCGCGATAACCTTTCTCTTCGACAATAAATTTCTGTCTATACATATATATATATATATATATATATATATATATATATATATATATGTATTATACATACATATATATGTATGTATATAAATATATATTACGTGCAATCCAATAAAAATTCAAAACTTCCAGTTCCTGTTTATACCTCCGCATGTGCATTTCATGTATACGCCAATCGTCGGTCAGGTGTTTGGTAAGCATGACCGGAGAGCGCGATCACCTGCATCCGTTTATTCCCCATGACGTCAATATTGACCTGTGTAAGATGATGATATGATGCTCATTTAACACGTCATCTATATACCCTGGATCTACATACACGTACCTTTGGAAATCACCGATACAGGATCGACGATCGACACGAGCCTTCCTCCTCCCCTGCCAGTACAATCGACCCCGGACCGTCGGTTTTGCCCACGTTTCGTCTGAAAACGCGATCCCTCTCACCAACCAGCTTCCCCATCTTTGTGTTATTTTATGACTCCGTTGCACGAGCCACCCATCAACCTACCTATGCACGTCAACATACACACACACACACACACACACACACACACACACACACACACACAGACGCACGCACATATTCATGGATGCGAGATCGACAATGGAAAGATATTGTGCAATTCGCCCAAGAACGCAACGATGACGTGCATATATATATATATATATATATATATATATATATATATATATATATATATAGGATAAATTGTAGGAGGAGAAGGTAGAGGAGGAGAAGGAGAAAAATCAGGCATGCACATGGCCGCGAGAGAAATGAGAGAGACGGAGGTAAAGAACTCTATATATATATATATATATATATATATATATATATATATATATATATATATATATATGTGTGTGTGTATAGTTGCGAGGGAGTCGGCTATAGAATGCCCCGCGCACGAGCCTGCAGAAACCGCGGAACGGACGGGCGAGGCGGCCCCGCGCGCTACGGTGCGCGCACCTTTCTTGGTGTCGCGTCGCGCCGGCGCGAGCTGCGGGTCGCGGTCGCGCGCACGGCTCCGGAATGGAACAAAGGCTGGCGCGGCGAGGTCTACGTTATATATATATATATATATATATATATATATATATATATATATATTATATCTATGGTTTTTTTTATTAATATGTACCTATGGTTATCCGACTTTTCAGTCACGATATGTATAACCATATAACCACTGCGAGCAGCTGTAAATTCGTCTATGCATGTACGTGTATATTTATATAGACATACAGTTCTGTGTGCGCGCGACGCGTGCTTGCATTATATTATTATATACCAGCGTGACTATAGAAACTGCCGCTCGTATACACGGTGTTCTCGAGGCAAAATTCCTCAACGCATAGAGCAGTGAGGATTGCTCAGGATAATTTGTATGGAAAAGTATAGGATACAAACTTTTCAGGACAGTTGCGGATTGTTTTTTGGTTTTGTGTGTGTGTGTGTGTGTGTGTGTGTGTGTGTGTCTCAGCCTTTAAAAGTTTACTGGATAGCCCCCTATCCCCTTCCATTTTGATTAAAATGAATTGAGATGGAGATTCCATCGTGACTATCCGTATTCGTCAGATTCGATTGGTATCATTGTTAGTCAATTATTGATGGTTTGAAATGGACCGATATCGCATATTTCATATATCGAATCTTACATGTGTTCCTACTTACTTGTGATTTTTTTTTAATATTATTACGATTGAAACTGACGAGCGAAACCATACGTTTTCACCCCCCTCAATCGCGTCCGCATTCTTCAACTCCAATCCGTTTCATTTCCCAATTTCTAGAATCAGCATTTTGTGCGGAGTTACGTTAAATTTTTTCCATTATTTCATTAGCTTCCTTTATTCATTCCATTATTCATGGCTGTTTTAATATGTCAAATTAATTTGTTTTCAAACAGTCGTTATGATGTTTAACAAAAATTACAATTGACCTGCAATCGATCAACAACGAGCCAACTGAAATATATTGATAAGAATCTTTTTGAAGATATTCATGAGGAATATGAATTAAGTATCTGATTTTATGAAATCTTTCCCGCCAAGCCACTTGCTCGGCTTAGCAGTCAAAAGGCAGGTTCACTTCGACATATACAAAAAGAAAGGTAATCACTAGATATTTATAAAACGAACAGTATTATTCTAATTCTGAAGGGAATAAAAGTAAAAGTGTACAAACGTATTAATGTAATAAAATTATTCACTTAAACGTAGATAATAATATGCTCATTTTTACTGTCAGATATAAATTTGTCATATATAGCGCATAAACAAAACTCGTATTAAATAGATACTAAGTATTTTTTTTTTTGTATATACATAATTTTTAGCTTTTGTTAACAATTCGCTATGTTGATCAATTACTGAAGGGACACCTTGTATGGATACACGTATGTATATACATGCACGGTATTGCAAAGAAATAGCACCTTTCATATTTTCTCTCTCTCTCTCTCTCTCTCTCTCTCTCTCTCTCTCTCTCTTGTTTATTATATCTGTTTTCTCAGCTTTTATCGTCCGACCACATACCAGCAAAATCCGCGCCTACAAACGTATGTATAATATGCACACCTATTAACTCACATGCGGTGATAACGCGCCAGGGATGATCGATGGGATCCAGCAGGGGCAGCAGCATTCTCGCGATTACTGTTGCCGCAGCGCACATTTCTGCGTTTTTCTTCGAGTATGCCACACATACGTGCATATGTGTGTGCGCACGCGCCAAGCAACACCGAACGCCCGCGCATTTATGCCACAATCTTAAACATATAATAAACGTACATATACTATATATAGTGTAAAAGATTTTCTTTAAAGATGAGCCCACGCGCGGTAACGTAATTGGTTCCATGTAATGTGGGTTGCCTTTGTAAATTATAATTATAGTAGATTTTTGCTGGTCGTATTATGCATGTCTATAAATGGATATATATATATATATATATATATATATATATATATATATTCTATAGAACTTCGCTCTAAAATATATTGGGAAATTTATTATATGCTCCCTTGATATTTCTGTAGTACCCAACAGGTTGAGCCAGACAGCCTGCTCCAATTTATTATATATATATATATATATATATATATATATATATATATATATATATATATATAGCTACGCACTTTACACCGTTGATATATACAGTGGCTGGGTAAAGCAAGATTCTCTTTGCTGTCCGCTTGATTTAATATATTACCAGTCGTTTAATAATATGGCGAACACACCGAGAAGTATATCGAATTATATATATATATATATATATATATATATATTGCTTATATCGCCAATTAATTGCGTAAAAGCTTTTTATTTTGTCCTCCTTTTTGAGTCGAATTACCTAGTTTTACGGTTCGCTTCTGTTTTTTACTGGGCCGAATTGCGCAGACGGATTTCGACCCGGCGCTTTCGGCTAATCTCCCAGTAGTCTTACGATTGCCCGGCGTATAAGAGCGAATTACAATTCGAATTAAACATAAAATCGACGCAAGAAATCCAAATGTCCAGTTGCAATCATTGGAATTAATTGTTTCAACTAAATATCATGTTTACACATTTCATTGTTATTTACAGTTTTGATTTCGCTCTTTCTTACGTTTAATTTTCTGTCATTCCAACTTGTTACTAGAATTTTCTAAAATATCAAATATGTCAATGCATGATAATTCATTTATATTGATTTTTACTCGTCGTCGTCCTATTTTCCAACGTTTCACAACAGTGATTATCTTATTTAAAATATTAATAATAATTAACAATATATAATAAAGAAAGCTGTTCGTTTCTATTATATACTTTTTATGCATATATAATTTGATCATGTACGAAGTCATAGAAACATTTATCAACGGTTGAAATACGCGAACTTTAAGTACATAAATACTCAATTATTTTATATATATATATATATATATATATATATATATATATATATATGCGTATATGTTGTAAACATTTCGTATGCATCATACTCGAATACCGAATAAATGCGAGACCTATACCTTCTTTCCCTCCAACCACGGGGTAATTATATATTTCTTGCGATCTAATACGCGCAACGCGCGCACCTTCCATTCAATACGAGTGTTAAAACGGCCACGTCTCGTTGCATAATGCAGTCGTTCATTATTCATTAATGCGCGATTCACGACGCTCGCGGCTCGTATGCGGGCTCGATTTTTGTTGGAATAATAAAAGCCAATGGTAATATGGGGGCGTGCGAGCATGAAATTATATATATATATATATATATATATATATATATATATATATAAACATATAGATAAATAGATAGAAATATCGATTGAAGTGTTATAAGTTAAAATCGGATAATAATTGGTAAATGACTTGTCATCCCGAAGTAACACTTGATGGTTGCTCAATCAGGAGAGAAAAGCGCTTTTTCCATATCTATACGAGCGCTTCAATTACCGACTGAAACTGTATTATAATTAAAGGCGAATTGGAAATTTATTTCCGTATGCCCAGTAATTCTGTGCCATTTCTCGGCACAGTGAAATCTGTGTAAAATTTTCTGACCGTTCGTCCATCACGCGCCATTGAAATGTAATTGTATATAGTACTATCCGTTGACACTGTATGCATGTCAATGATGACCTTGGTAATTAGCTCGTCGTCTGCATTAACGTATGATAGTTTTTGATAATTTTTGAAAAAATTCATATCGACACTCCAATAGTCATGCCATTGTTGGTAACCTTTAAAAATGCGTCGTTCATTATTAGAAATACAATCTTCTATTTTCCTTGAAAAATAAATTCATAAATTTCATATCATTTCCATTTGGATTCTTGCAACGGCCTATGCTGAACTTTTGATAATCGAACGGTGAATTTACAAAAAATTTTGCCGATTAACAAAGGCGCGATATATACCATGTATGTGGCAAGTAAGTTCTTTCAATAATTGCCGTACACAATTTCGCAACAAAATTCCATGCTGAGAGTCATTAACTGATGCAATTCTTTGTAAATTAATTTATCGAAAGCCTATCACATATTCATCTGATGCTCGTGTAGCTGAAGTTCACTTTTTACACGTTCCACTTTTCATCAAATATTCGTCTAAAATAATTATCAATAAATATATACTTTTCTCACTTGGTACATTTTACATTTTTTACAGAACGATAGTTTATCTAAGTTTGCCATTTAAAGGAATCAATTGTATCTATAAAATATTCATATTTATATACGCGAATTCCATTTCCAAATCAGTTATAAACTTCGTCCCTTTTGACCATTCCTTATTATTACACGATAGATTATCGCAAAAACGAGAAAACGACAATAATCACCGATCTCTATATATTATCGTTAAAACAAATATACGTATTGTAGAATTTAACGCTTCGGAAATAAAAAAAAAAAGAAGGAGATATTTTCCCGTTCCGATATATCGACCATTAACATCCAGGACACGTATTATGGAGCGAAGTTTCGCCGGCTCCGTAAATCGGGCGCCCGTAATAAAGCGCCCTCTTAACCACTCCCGCCCCCCACCCCAACCCGCTCGACTCTTCGCGCGGTATCGTCGTCCGCGGGTCGAAAGAGTTACGCGTGACTACGTGAGAAAAATCTCGAGAAAGAAAGAGAGAAAAAAAAATAGGGGAAAAAAATAAGAAGAAGAAGAAAACGGACGACTGGCCCCGAAGCGGCGGTGAATCAAAGCCCGCCCGCCTTGCAATCTCTATGGGTACGCTGCTGGTTTCTTCCTTTTTTTGTTCTTCTCCCTCGGTTCCTCATTCCCTCCTTCCTCGTTGCGCATGTATGTTATATTCCGCGTCAACAACGAGACATTATATATATATATATATATATATATATATATATATATATATATATATATACACACTGGAACGCGATATAATTCCTTCACGTACGAGCGTGTCTCATTAACGGGACATTACGAGAGGCAGGCATACGGTAATGTACACCGGGCGAAATTCACTTCTGATGTAGCGCTGGCCACTGAACTGCCTGTATATATATATATATTGGAACCGTTTCGTCGCGCGGTTAATGATCTCTCCGCGTTTTCTTCGATTCGACTGTTTTTCTGCGTATTATATATATATATATATATATATATATATATATATATATATATATATATGTACGCATGTTACGTTTACGTACTGTTACGATAGATCGGGTATTACATATATAGACAAACGTGACCGGAAGTCGATTGGAAATGTAACGTTTCAGCGAGAGAATGAAATACGGTGTAGATTTTTTAAAAACTGGTTACTGTTATCCGATAGAAAAAAAAGAGTCCTTTTGTAGTCTATATATTGATAAATTAGTCGATTCTGTCGATCTGCACTTATTACACGTATGAATTGTAAAGCAGACCATCAAAAATTCTAAATATTGTCAGTCAATTATAATAAAAGTATCAACATTTTTTGTCCTTCTTACAGTATCGATACAAGGAATGTGTGAAAATCTCGGAAAATCTCTATATATTTCATACGATAATTCTTAAATTATTGATTTGTCGCTATAATATGGAATTTTTCACAGTCTCGATTACATGCGTGTAAATTAATTTAGAGAATGATTTTTATGCTAAACTTCAAATATCACTCACTTATGTCTCAGTCTCATAAGTCTCTATAACGATTCAGAGTGTATATACATTTTTTATTCACATTCTTATTATAAATAAAAATGGCATCACAATAAAACAATCCAATTTCTCCATTTCTCAATCTCTCAAAATTCCGACTGTAAATTATCGTGTAAGTATTTAAAAGTTATATCCTATAAATTATTAAGATTCGTTCGTTATACCCCCAGAAATAGTTTCATCAGCTACGGCGATCCATCAAATTAGGAAATCGATTATTTTGTCTTAGCCAGCGAGAGGAACTATAGAATTTACTCATTTACAAATTAATTCATCTTGAGATTCAAAGAATAATCTAAAGAAAAATTGAGAATTTTAGTAATATATATATATAGAAACACCGTAGGACGAAGTAGAGCATGAATAATTTTATCCGTAATTCTAATCGTGCAGATTTTGTAATGAAACCGATCCTATACTGACTCCATAATACTGGAAACCTGTATATTCTGTCGAAATGACATCGATGCGTATCAAGCAGATCTCGTTTGTGCGCCATATTGGCACAAGCGGCAGATAATTTTGAAAAATTGCAAATTTACTTTTGCCCACTGTTGTCGCAATGATCGTAATGATTTAACATAATTAATTAGCATAGATAAATTAAGTAAATTGATGTTGAAATAATCTGACGTAAGATAAACTTAAGAGTACTAATAAACATACTTTCATTCTAATATGAAACGAAACAATAAGAATATTGTTACTTACTGTAACAATTTTAACCTGTTATCAATTTTTATTTCATACACTGCATATTAAAATCTACATAGCAAAAGTCATGCTCATAATTTTTTTTTTACATTTTTTTTCAAAACATCATAACAATTTTTGTATACGTATACGACAATGTTCAATGACGACTTGCAGGATACAGAAGAATTGAAGAGGTATTGTCCGGCGTTATTTAAAAAAAAAAAAACAATGAATATATTGTTGAGAGTGATACTCAAATAAATGCCTCTGCACAGTTTAAAGTGTACGCTAACATTCGTTATTTGTAAATTATTAAAAGTTGTGCTTATTAGTTGATTTATCGAACGATTGCGACACGACTCGTTTCTTCGACATTATAAAGTATAATTTTACGAATGTTGATACGACGCGAGATATATAATAATATTGCACAATTTTGTATAGTAATATATACATATATATATATATATATATATATATATATATATATATATACTCTGTTGAAATAATATTTACCTTTAGCGCGAGTGATAAATACCAGGCAGTGATTGTAGCCGATTTTTATACAAATCCCACTGTTTTGGTACAACTTATTTTTAAAATGTTCATATATGTCAAAATAATTACATTATTATTAGTATTATTATTATTCTTATTATTTTAATTATAAATTACAAATGTTGAAAGAGCAGTATTTTGAATAACGATGAAACTCGTAAACTCATATGAAAATATAACCGATAAATTTAAATCCAACTATAAGAATTATCGTACATTGCTTCGCGAGCATTGCCCTCGATATTTCCAATTTGCCGAATTTCACAATAACAATAATCGCACGTAATATTCGACAAGAAAATCGTCCAGCTGCCTTTTTCTTCCCGGTAAACGTCCATAAATATTAAGCAATTCGCGAATAAATATATAAAAGCCTATGAAAAATCTTGAGTCTCTTTAACATTGGCACGGCCGAGTACACTCTGCACTCCCCCCTTCTCTCACCCTCTCTCGCACTCTCTCTCTCTCTCTCTTTCTCTCTCTACTCGCTCTCCCCTCTTTGTCTTTAACATCAAAGCCGCGGCATCGCGCATACTCACAGGTACAGGTATACGGACACACACACACACACACACACAAACACACACACATATGAATTACTCGCGTTGCGGTAGCAATTTTCATCTCCCGCCGAGTGATCAAAGCATAAAGAGAAAAGCACCGGCCACTGTGGTATTACAAAACAGTGTAACGATATATGTGTAGTTATATATATATATATATATATATATATATATATATATATATATAATATACATTTACATATACAGGTATGTATAGTGATTGAAAAAAATTCCCGCTACAGCCCGTGGCCACCTACACGATCGACCAATGAATCAGCATCGCCATAATTGTGAAACATATATATATATATATATATATATATATATATATATATATATATATAGCCATTTGTTCCATTATATATTCGAGAGTCCAGAAGCACCGATAATCAAGCGATTAAGGCCAATTAAACGATAAGGCGACCTGCAATTGTGTATATATCTATCTATATGTAGGTACGAGTAGGCGAGCGCGCATCCGGCCTTGGCCGAACGGCTCGGGCAGTTTACTACTGAATTCTGAATACTTCCTCGGATTGCGTGCGCGCGCGCACGCGCCGGAAGGGTAATGAGGTTAAGGAATGTAATCGCTCTTTGCAAATTGCAAATGCGACGGATGAAAAGGAGATTTCGATAAATAAATGTAATTAAACTAAATGCCGCTGGCTAACTGCAATTTGACCGGATTTTTATACTAACGGAAAATGGGGTATAACACATGAAAAGGATTTTTAGTGCACCGAATTCGGACGTGGCCTCGGGACAGTCGGATTGCATCACGTTCTCAACATATATTCGGGCGTAAAAGTGCGAAAAGCACCTTGCTCTCCGTATACTTGAGGTTAGAGGAAATAAAATTATTGGGTAATATTCTTGTTTACCATTAAAATATTGGAAATACATCAAAGAATCGGCTGTTTTTTTTTTAAATCCTGCCGAATTTGTTGGAAACATTTTTTTCTTCTTTCGATCAAGATATGATAAATGGAAACTTGCCCTTCTTTTTGGGACTACGATTTTCGAATTCTACAATGGAGATCTGTAGAATTGGTCGGCTTAAAGGTTTTATTTCACTTTGTATTGACTTATTTGATAGTGTATAATAAAAGACAGTACCTATTATTTTTGCCTCTATTCGATGTGTACGAATAAGTAAAAAAGACATTTCAAATTTTTCGTTCGTCCACAAAGGGAAAAAAGATACTGAAACAAAGTCCAGTTATTGAAAAGAGGACAGCTTACAGTTTAGACCGTTTTTACAATATATTTGTAAAAAAAAGCCCAGTTTAATTATACATAACATTAAACATAAAGTTAATTTTCTTTTTAAATATTTAAGATACGATATCTCAGTTGATTTATACGATCAATATCTCAAACAATTGTGAGCACAGATTCGGATACAAGTAGATAATTTAATATTTTGCCATTATCTTGTTGCTTAGTGTGCCTACATCTACGAAGCAATTATAAAAAAAATCATTATTGTTTGTCGCGAAAAGTTTCACTCGTTCTTCATAAAATTGACAATTTCGTTAAATGCGTATATTTTATAGTATGCAGTATGCACTTTCAACTTCTGGGTGACTTCAATTTTTGTTGTTCTTTTTTGTTGTTGAAAAGCGCACTATTCCGCGCTCTAGTGGCTATCAATTTCCTGTTTTGGTCTCTCTCTCTCTCTCTCTCTCTCTCTCTCTCTCAGTACCTGCATGTAATCACTCATTATTCGTGACTTGGCTCGCAGTCGATCTCAATACGTGAGTAATTGAAACAAATCGAAAACGCCCAGCGAGCTTGCACATTGGTTCTCAAGCTTTCTCAATCAGCGCTGAGTACGTTATCGATTCATCGATCCGTTCTATTTTTTGTGTAAAATACCCACAGACCATCGTGATTTATCGAGGTGCTTGTCACCTCGTTTCATTTGTTGTTCCACAGATCGCTCCTCCGATTAGGTCGAATAATTGGCAAATCTCGTTTTCGCGTACGTCGAGTTATTATAAATAATCGAAAGGGACGTTTTTAAGTAGCCAAGGACGCGCAAAGTGACGAGTTAACTTTATCATAATTTTGATCCATTCAAATAGTCCAAAACTATATAAAATTAATGTCCTTTACAGGCTGATTAAATAAATGTCAGCAAAAATTGTAAATAAATCTCGGAAATTATCTTCTATTTATATACTTTTATCTAGATAAAAAGCTGTATCAATACATGTAATAAGAAACAAAATAAAAGGATTAAAAACGGAATAACTAACAATAATAGTCAATCAAACGATACTGATCAGATTGTAATTTATTAGCGGTAAAATATAAAACAATCGTATCTCTCTCTCTCTCTCTCTCTCTCTCTCCCTTAACCCGGCTTTCTAATTGCGCGCGGCGCTGTTTTAATTTCTTGCGTTGAATTTTCACGTATACCCCGATGAATATTAACGCCGCAGGCGAGGAAAGCAAAAAATGGCCGTAAAATGAAATCGCCGGTCTGACATTACAAATAGCCCAGTAAATCCGTATAAGAATTCAAACGCTTCCGATGCACTTCGTGTAATTCGTTCGCGCGACTAGTAGATACATGAATCCCGTTACGCAACTGACATATATATATATATATATATATATATATATATATATATATATGTATAAACATATAGATATATGCAATTTCGCAAAAGCAACCCCGCGCTCCACTTCTACCGATCGTTGGCGCGCTGCAAAAAAAAACTGCGTCTCCGACTTTGCATTTATTTCGTTTTTTTTTCTCTTAGCGCTACATCCGTTTTCTCGTGCATTATCTATGTGTGCGCGGTAATGGCCACTGGCCCTTAAACAAAAAAAAAGGATAGGGACTGACAGGATCTGTAGAGAAATTGCTGAAAGTCGGTCAGATTATTCCTTGTGATCTCGTGTGTTAGTTTCGGGTAAATTTAATGGTATACAGATCTATCGAATGTATACATAACACAAACGACTACAAACAAAGGTACTAACAAAAAGTTTGCTGAATTAAATTATTTCATATTGCAAAAGCTTTAACACGACTGTTAATAGAATAAAAAAACAACAAAAAATTGAAGTACCGAATTAGGAAAAATGATCCAATTCAATAACTGGAAAAACTTTATCTCATTTGTTTTGAATTAAGATGGTTTTATTGCATATAGTACAATATATGGCAGTCAGTTTTATATTGTTTCAAATAGGGCTGACATAGAATAATTTAACATTGATTAGCATCTTAATCAAGATTAATTATAAAACTAATTAAAGAATGCACTCGACAATGAAAAAAATATTTTGTAAATCGAAATAAACATTTAGTCCAGGAATTCGAATGAAATGATTCAGTTGAATAAATAAATCGAATTTATGAATCAGTATTATGATAACTAAGCGTTTGATAAAATAAAGCTGTATTTAAATTAAGCAGATTCCTTGTTGATTTTAACTAACTGATTTGAATAAATCTTAAGTAAAGTTTTATTTGAATTTCCTCTTATTTTCAGAATAAAGATTTGGTGAAATATATTGAAACAAATGATAAGCTTAATAAAAATTAAATCAAATAATTTGGCAGTTTATTCTTCTGGCAAAATTTCGAATCTCTATAGCCATTCAGAACATGCGGCAACAAATTTTTTATTACAATGAATTAACAAATGGTTTCTTACTATCTTCTAATAATTTTATGAAAATTAGTAAAATTTTAATAAGATCATACCGATATCCAAATAAATCAAACTGTAAGTCATCAAAACAGTTATGTTGTGACTATAATAATATTGAATGCTCCACTCAATAATTCCAAATTAATAATATCAAATAGAAGAATTATAAATGGATTTGCAATGGTCATACATGAAAATTTGATGGTATAAATGAGGAATAATTATGTGCGCTCGTCTGAAATATCATGCACGTCTGAATATTAGCATAATAAATATATTAAATTTACTAATGTGACAGCTATTGCTTAGAGTTTTACTACCTTTCTGAAATGAATACAATAATAATTATTATATTAGAGTTTCAATTATTCGTAATTGTTTCCTTATCCACTTTCTTCTTTTTTTCTAGATGTAATGATCTATCTATTTTAGTATAAAAATATGCCATTCTGTTATATTTACCGGTTTAAAAAAATAAATTAATGAACAAACAAAAATTCAATTATCATTTCCAGATTAAATCAATGAAAAAACCCTAAAATTTACGCATGCATGAACGATGAAATGTGTCTCTTTTAAAGTTCATTATGTCTTATACATTTTAGTAAAGTTTAAAATCGCTGCTTTAATTCTTTAAATGTCTACCTTAGAACAATAGAACCTCCGTGAGAATATCGTACACTAGCCAATCGTTCTTTTTTAAAAATCTGCAAATTGCCAGAATAATTTCGAAATTCCGAGCAATTTTCTTAAAACCTTTAAATTCACACACTGACGTATGTGGAACTCGGCAAAAACATTATAGTTCATGGAAGGTCTCACGATCGTTTATTTCAATAATACATATATGTATATATATAGCAGTCGCCCACGTCCGATAAAATCGATAGGGACTATAAAAGTCATCTTAGTAAAAAGCGAAAACCTCTGACTCGGCAGTCTCTATAAAAGAATAAAGAAGTTTCCGCTGACCATCGCCTCTTTAACCTCGCAGGTCAGTCGTCGCTTCGGCCACAGCAGCAGCAGCAGCAGCAGCAGCAGCCGCCGCACTCGCGGGCCCCCCGCCAGGAGCCCCAGCGCACCTCCGCCGAGTACTACGACGACGAGTACTACGACGAGGAGGCGGAGGAGCCGGGGCCACGTTCGTCCCCGTCGGCCACCGCGGGACCGCCGGCCCCGGCCCACAGGCAGCCCAAGGCCGAGGAGTCCGGGGCGGCGGGCGGCGCTGACGGCGGCCTCTACGAGGACGCCTACTATTACGACGATTACGAGGATCTGGGACAGCAGCCGCAGGCCGCGTGGCAGCCCGCCGGGCCGAAGCAGCAGCAGCAGGTGTCGGAGGTGCGTGTGTATATATATATATATATATATATATATATATATATATATTCTAACTATAGTAATTTATAGGGTGCCGATTTACATATAGTACTTGCAGGGGCACCCGTCCCGTTTGCATAATAATAATATAGAGCCCCGCCCCCGTGTGAAGGCAGCAGAGATTTTTTTGTATATTTCGACTCGTAGAATAACAAAATGCGGAGGTCTTTCGTTGCTAAAAAAAAAAAAATAAATAAATAATAAAAAGAAAACAAGAAGAGCGTTGCTGAAATAATCAGGATTAATTTAGTATATTACATCGCAGAAAAATTTTCTGACTAAAAAATCGAAATGAAACGATCTTGAGCAAAAAATATTCGAAGGGCTAACATCATCCGAAAATGCATGTTTAAAAAACTGATTTTCGTAAGTTACTTTCATTGTTTTGCAACTTTGAATTCTTCTATATTAACTGAACTAATTATCGTTTTAAGAAAATTCAATACCGTGCTTTTTGTTTAAGACTTCAACAATCATTTTGAATGATCGGAATGGAAAAAAATTTCAATCTAAAAATCATTCACGGTGCCGGTGCCGAAACTACTCAATTGCCATATCAAAACATCGCGTCGAGTAAAAAATTACTATAACGATAATTATGAAAATTCTTACCTATTGAGAATATTTCAAGGATGCTTAATTAAGACAGAAGCGGGAAGTATGATTGTGAATTTTGAAAAGATTTTCGTGAATTACAATTTTACAATTAGTGAAATGTAGACAAAATGAAGAAAATCTATACTTCCATGAAATAATAACTATTCGAATAAACATTTAAAGGATAATCTTTAGAAGCTTTTTTATTAAAAATAGTCTATATAATAAGCATATATTGATTGATTTGTAAAAAAATATTATGTAACTATAATTATTTAAGTAATTGCACAAAGACCTTCACACTCTGCAAGTGATAAACGCATAAGAAAATTCTGTTTTTTACCGAAGGACATATTATTACGAAAGAAATGTATACTTTTCCAAGTAATACAGAAAGATACCAAGAAATATAAAGCTAGATATTATACATTACAATTTATGGTTTAATTAAGGAAGTTTCAGCTATCAGCATTAAAATTTCTGACTGAATTTAAAAAAAAGGTTAAGAATATTTTTTTAGTAGAAACGGAGTGGACCGTTTTAATCTACGTTTTAGAGTATCTCGACTGATATGATCAGTATAAAAAGAACGTATCTGCATAAAAGCAATTTAGAACAATAGAGATCGTTTGGCTGTACTCGTAAAGCTGACCTTTGTGGGGTCAACTTTTAAGATAATTTAAAGGCCACGGTAATTATTTTCAAGATCGGAATACTTATTATGAAACTCGGATACCGAACGGGGAGGAATTGTTAGGTAAAATAAATAAAATTTTTAAAAGCAATGAAATTAGAAATAAAATCATCTTCTCTATTGGATACCGCCGTCAAAAGTTACGAGTTCGTATTTGGAAAAAGATACGAAAATTCACTACACAATCGAAGTTATTTATTTCAAACAATTCTGACTGAAATCGTTTTTTCCTTTATGCTTGACTTATGAAATCAAGATACTTTAGCGCGTCTATTAAAATGGCCCACCCTGTATAAATACAAGTTCATCAAACTGAATAAGAAAAATAAAAGAAAGAAGAAAATTATCGCTGCACGATAGAGTCGCGTATTTCATACCAATGGCTATATAAATCTATTCAGTGCCGTAATCTCTCCGTAAATCATGTATAAGTACGCGCGCACTCGGTCGTACACGTATATATTTTTCGATCACACTGAATTCGCGTTGCTTTTCTGAAATAAATAAAAAATATCCGTAGCACAATCCCGGCATAATTACCAATAAAAAAAAAATACTCTCGATTTAAATCGATCCCCACCGGAAGAAGAAAAAAAAGAGCTCGCGGACCGCCTACTCTTCGCCTTATGTATGGATTATAAACGAGAAGTTCATATATATATATATATGAACACATAACGGGTCCATCCCATTATACTCGGCGTGCATCTACTTATGCATGTATACACGCCACCGGACGCAGCGTGTGGCTCGTGAATATAATGCGCGCGATTCGGCTTTCTCGCTCTATAGTATTATAATAATAAAAGTGAGGAAGGAGAAGCAGCACCGTTTTTCTTACTATATATATATATATATATATATATATATATATATATATATATATACATATATATATATACACATAATGGAGGGAGGGGACCACATATATGCATACACGAAGAATAGAGAGAAACGGCTTTTGTGCGTATACGCGACGCAAACAGGTGGGTGATTTAGAATAGCTAATATATATATATATATATATATATATATATATATATATATATATATATATATATACATGCAAGAGCCTTGTAACGCTCTATTGTATTTTATATTAGGTAATATGTAGGGGTTTTATTAAAAGGAGTAATTTTAATACACCACTTTCTAACGCATATAATTTAAAAATTGTTCATTATTACATATATGCTTCGAGTTTTCCTCCCATTTAGCGTATACGTATAAAAACCGCATGACGCTGTAATTATCGATTCCGAAAAATAATAATAATAGTTATGTCTTACCGCCGTAATAAATGACATGGAGCTTAGTGCCGAATTTAGATTATCCTAGAAAAGAGACTATACTTAGCGTAGATGTTATAAATTTTTAAGAAGTAAAAGAAAACAGAAAAAGAAAAAGGTTGAACCGTCGAAGGATTATTGTCCTGTGTCGTCGTGAAAAATAATAAGCTCGTATAATGTCGATTTTTTTGTTCGTCATCCATGATATATATATATATATATATATATATATATATATATATATATATATATACCTATTGTACAGCGTAATCGTTAATGAAAATTCGTTCATTATCCCTCTACATTTAGAACAAATACATAAACGGAGTATTTCTCATTACATCATTATAAAGTCACTCTATGTAGTAATGGAATATATATCCAGCTGGAAAGTTTTTACTGAATTGTTATCGCGACCGTTCTATCGGAATATATATATATATATATGAAATTTTATTTATCAGGTACAGCGCACGTAATTCTATAATAAGTGTTTGTGGCAATGAGATTTGATTTTACGCAAAGAATTCGGAATGAAACATCTGGCGTGTGTATAATTAAACCTGTATAATTCAATAATTAACCTTACCATTATCGGTAAATGAATTTCATACACAAATACACACACACACACACACACACACACACACACACACACACACACACACACACACACATAGAAACGTAGATTTTAATAGTCCTACAGCAATACTCCAAGGAGCTAAAGACACGGCGGCTGATTGTCAATACTACTCGAGAGAGCAGCGAGATTTCCTGATAGTCACACGTTTCCCAGGGCCGTTTAAACGACTAGGGCCCCAATCCATAGCATCGCCTATCTTGAACTTCAGAAAGCGCCAGTGTATTACCAAATAGAAATTGTATTAATTATTTTGGAAGAACTATACATTGTTTTAAATAAAATAAAGTCGTCGATTATTTATTCTAATATGCTAAAGTATTAATCGAATAAAAAATAATATTTACGCCGTACAAAAAAAGAGATTTTATATCTTCTTGCTTATCTTTTTGAATCAAAACTCAATAATCAAGTATTTTGCTAAATAATTCAATTTCAATGTTAACATTTCACCTTTTCACTATAGTCATCATATGTGAAATAAAAAGATTCTGAAGTTCAGAGTGCATTTTTTTACCTGTAATTTTTTCATATATAATTATTACTATCAGCGCAGTAATACGGTAATTTTTTTATTTTCTGAAAAAAATTCCAAAATTAATATTACGTTTGATATAGATTATGCTAATAAGAATTCGATACAAGTTCAATGTAATTTTAATTAAAAAACTTAGATTTTTTATTGTCATTTTTTGAATATGATTATACCCTAATTTCTTAGTTTACGTAAAAAGTGTGGATAATTTAATAAAATATACTTCAATTTGTAACTTTTCTTCGAAATTAAAATTAATGAGCAAAACCTAAATGCATAAAATGAAACGTATCGCCATTTTTTCGAATGAAACCGTATCGTTTTGCTGTTTCAAATAAGATTCTGTTGTTTTAAAGGTTATAATAATCATTACAATCAGAATAAAAGAATATTGATTAATATAATAAATATATCGGAGCCCACATTATTTAGTCTCCAAGTTAAACATGATGGAAAGACGGCCCTGATACTATGCTCTTTATATATCTCCACACATACATACGTATACTATATAGTAGATCCTTCCATTACCTAACATCAGTCCGGGGGACCGAGGCCCAATTACGCTTGCCGCGAAACCACCACCCCGGCCCCCATCTCTCCCACGCCAATTAAAATCAGCCACCGTTGACCGATGTAAGCATCCCGCTCATCTTATTAACGCAGGCGCAGCGGCCCGTCACGACGTCGATCCCGGAGCGACAGCGGCCGGAAGCCACAGCGGCGCCAGCGCCGAACGCCGACGGCGGGAGTCGCGTAGGCGACGAGCAGCACAAGCCGCGCGAGCTGGAGGAACAGGAGACTGGAGGGGACGGGGGAGGAGGCGGAGGTGCCGGCGGACGAGTTGACCGAGGATGAAGAGCTGCACGAGGAGGCCGCGGCGCCGGAGGAGGAGGAGGAGGAGGAGGAGGAGGAGGGTGAGGGGTCGAAGCCGGCGGAGGAGCAGTCGATCCTGATCGGCGAGGCGATCGTCTCGGTGGTCACCACCAAGAGCGTCGTCAACGGCACCTACTCAGTGCCGGACAGCACGACCGCGCCCCCGCCCACGTCCACGATGACCGAATCACCCGCCCGGTCCGACGAAGGTGAGTGCGACGCCCTTTACATTTTTCTTTAATTTCTTCAGGGATCGGGGGGAAATTTCGAAAGTTTGAGGCGAGAAATATAGGGATATGTGCAGCGTCCTCTAACAGCGCTGGAGTATTTCGATGATATATATACACAAGCACATACTTTGTTAAAATATTTATAAATCTGTCTTAAAAATCATTGCTCAAGAGCGAGAAATTCGCTGCGTGTACGCTCTTACAGCAATGAAATATTTATTCTAAGAGAAAATATTTTATATACATCTTCTAGGTAATTATTTTTCAATAAAATATTTTCTTAAAGCGAAATACATGACAAACTTAAGTAATCTTAAACTATGAAATATTTTGAAATATTAATATGAATAATGTTTCAAAATCTCAATGATCAAAATCTTACGATGATCAAACATTTTCGAAAGCATTACAAAATACTTTGATAAGATATGTTACCGAAATCTATCCACCGAGAAAATTATACATAAATATTTCTAAATTATTTCGAAGCATACCCTCGTGGATTTTCATGCCAATCCACGCCGAGCGGGTCCGCCCGTGATGATCGAACATCGATTTTTTTCTCCCTCTGTTCTTTTTTAGCTCGACTCAAGAAAATAGCCGTTCCCTTTATTTTACTTACATATACGCTTGCGTCTCTCGGGGGGAATCGCGAGAGTATCGACACGCGCGCGCAATTGCCTCGAATTTCTATTGGGAATATACGTACGTTGGAGGCCGCCACACGACTGCCCCCACCCCCCGCGATTTCCCCCTTATGTATACATATCGATCGTTTTATATTTCTTTTCCTTTTTTTCCCCTGTATAATATACACGTATACATATAAAGTTTACAGTCCACTTTGAAATCTAATCCTATTCCTACATATATATATATATATATATGGATTCAAGCGTTGAATAAGAGGGCAGATCGATGAGGCGCGGTGAAAGCTTTCGCCCATTATCTCTCTATTAATTGGATCGATTTATGTAACGACGTTGCCGGGAAAAATGAGAGTTTCGCCGTAGGCGGTTTTGGCGAATAGGGGGGCGCGGCGGTGATTTTCAAGATTTCTGTAACGAGGATAATTAGCGCCGTTACTTAAGCATTTTTCGCTTAATAGAATGTATTGGAAATTCGATTACTCAACTGATGCTTTTTCATTTTTTTTTTTTTTTGCCTTCGCTGTTTTTTTCTTGCGAAGGAATTTTTATATTAGATAATTAGATATATGGAGGACCTCGTATGCGTAGTTCATTATTACTAAAAAAAAGATGACATTAATGCGAGTCGATCAAATTTTTCCAATAGAATTTCTGAGGAACGTGAAACAAAAGGGATAAAAAAATTTATCAAGAAGTTAATTTTGCTTAAAATTGTTTATTGATGTATTAACATAAACATATCGCAATCGCGCATTAAAATATCTGGTGCTTTCAGCTCGTCATTTTTTTAAAATACTACTCCCTTCTCTTTCATTATTATTATTTCTATTATTACTTTTATTATTATTGTTATTATTATTACTTTTATCATTATAACTTTTATCGGTATTATCATCATTGCTTCGACCATCACGTTCCTGTACTTCATTCTTATTTCGAGATTTTAGTGGCGCTTTATCTGTTGAAGAATCGCAGTTTCGTTTTTGATGCTGCGCTTATATGTGTTGAATTTTCATGAAAATTTGATGCGATGTATCGGTTAAAATATCAGAAAAAATATTTTGCCGATTCAATTGTAAAGATAAATTCAAGAATATTCAAAAGCAACAATAGAAAAGAAAAATATTAGTATGAAGTTCTTTTTTTCAATATTACGGATTTCTTCAAAATAGAGTTCCCAATTTGTAATCAACTTGGTCATCTTAATAATGATGTGCTATAACGAAGAAAATAAATGGTCTGTCAGCTTATTAAAATCTAATAAGTAATATTGAAAAAGGATATTAAAATGATCAACCGTAATTTCTTCAAATAATCGACAGTTGAAAACCAGTCATAAATTGTCTATATGGATCTTATTGTCTTCTTCTCGTATATGCTTATCTTTTTAATAACGTATTACTCAACATATCATCAGATTATATTCCCTTCAAATCCAACTGTTATTTTTCTTAGATTAAGCCTAATGTAGCAAAAAATCCTCTTAAAAGTCTTCTCCACGAACCTCGATAAAACGACTCTTTTATGGACTATAGGAAATTTTTGATTTCGTGATGTTAAAATATTCCAACTGCTCGAGTTGATGGAATAGTTCCAGCATTATGCACGAATAGTAGAATCTATGTAGAAGAGCTAAATAAAAAATAAGGAATGTGAACTTTGTTGTATCCCAACAACAGGAACGGCTGAAATTTTATAATGATTCAAACGTCTGTACTTATGTTACTCAACCTATTTGGACCCTTTAAATTTCTAGTATATATATTCAGACATAGATACGTTAAGATGAAAACATAATACATTAAAAGTATAATTCAGATTTCAAACCCTAAAAATGTTATATATATATATACAAATAAACATACGTTAAATGTACGTTGTATATTAAAGTAACGTCGCTTATACAAACTTACATTCGTCTATGAGCGATCGGCTGGCCATTTTCCGTAATCAATCAAAATCTTCCCGCAGCGGACTCGTCATCGACCACGTCCACAACGTCCGCCACGACGACGACAACGACGACGTCCACGACGACGATGAGCCCGCCAAGCACCACCACCACCACAACGACTACCACGACCACGACGACCCAGGCGCCTACGACCAGCACGACGCCGACCTCGACGACGACGCCCGCGCCGGCGCCGCCGTCGCCGCCGCCCCACCCGTCGACGACGATACAGCCGGCGGTGCAGACGAGCCGCAGCGTGTCCGGCGCGCGATTCCTGCCGTTCCCCTCGGTGGACAAGATCGGCGAGCAGCTCGAGTCGACCGAGAGCATCATCGACAAGCTCGACAGGGTGCAGTCCGAGCTGTCCAGCGGGTTCTTGTCGAATGGCCGGTGAGTTTGCGCTTGATATCGCAATGTTTATTGTTATGACGTAGACATTAAGGAGAGGATTCTGTATATATACATTTAGTTGATACTTTTATATAGCCCTCAATTGACGCGGTAAATCGCGACAATGACATTTCAATAACAAAAAATAGACTGACAGAAAACTTGAATATTAATCGGCAAAAAATTGTGTAAAATCTGAGATAAAAACCACTCCTAAAGAATTTATTAACCAGTCAGTAGGTTTTCACCCAAAAGGAATCCTGTCATGAAAATAAAATTTTTTTGAGTGCATCGTAAAAATCTTTCAGACTCGTACTAAAATAGTATTCTTTCGAATAATACATTTTGCAAAGAATGGACAAAAACAACTTACAAAACTGGAACAATCTTAGTCGGTTCTAACATTTGTAATGTTAGATGGCGACCCATATATTTTTTTCTCAATTTCACATCAAGCATCGTCAATTATTATTGAAGCACGTGCAATGTAAAAGTTAATACCTTTTTAAAAGTATGCCTATATAAATGACACCTTTTATCTTCAATACAGTTCTTTGTTCTTTTAATTTGTATTTTCAACTGCTGTATTGAAATAGAAGTTTAGAAGAATAAGGTTTCAGAATAATGAACTATTTAAATATGTATAAGATCTTGCCAATTATAAGGAAACAGATAAAGAATTATTTTTCACTTCCTTAAGATTCTCATTATGTATGATTTAGATAATAGATTAATGGAAAATTTAATTATTTAGGATGCATGATTTGAAATACTTGTCCAATTACCGTTTAATCAAAATTCGACGGAAAATTCAGGGAATAAAAGAAATTTTTAATTAGTTTTGAAAAAGAATATTTGAATGCATTCTTTAAAAAATACCGATATTTATTCCATAGGAGTGCTTGATTTTCGCTCTGGGATATAGTACCTATAAGTAACAGGTAAAGAACGAAAAGATGATATGTTAGAACATCAATATTATCAAATCCATCGCTAAAGGACTGTATGGTATCATACTAAACTAGTGATATTATGTTGACATGTGTGCGTGTGCGCGCGTGTGTCGTGTGCACGTATAACGTATTATGAAACACAAAAAATATAAGAATCTCTCACTAAGTCATGATCAAAACAATTTCCTCCTAGCCTCCTACATTATAATGATTCTCTCGAAGTATGGCATACGATTCGATTGCCTTAACCTCACGCGAAAAAAAAAACGAGTTCTCGAACTTAATATTCATTATATATATATGCTGGAAAAAATGTATATTTAACAAGCGGGTAAAATGTTATTTTCGATGTCAATCCTCGTCCGTCGACCGTCGGCATCGCCGCATGGCTCTTATACAGATGATTAGAAAGGGGGGGGGGGTAGGGATATTTAATATTTATGAGAAAGCGAAGCTGACCACCGACAATAATTTGCTCACCGCGGCGTTTAAGCCTGGAACATCCTGCATAAATCACGCTCCGCATGAGTTATACATCGTACTCGTATGTATATATATGTGTATATATATATATATATATATATATATATATATATTATATCATAAATTATTAAGCGAGTGGACTAAAAAATCCACGCGATCGTAGACGGGATGAGTATATATTTTACTTCTACTGATTTAACATTTTTAATAATCGTATAAGTTTTGCATGTAATCCTAACCAAAATCATTGGCAAGGACAATAAAAAAATACAATGTAGACGGAAGTAAAATATATATCTATAAATATATATATATATATATATATATATATATATATATATATATACACGAAACAACGTGAACATTTTCGAAAACTTATATCGTTCTATATATCGATCGAGAAACCGTACATAAAAATGCCGCAGATATATTTTCAGCTCTACGTAGTTACGATATTTCTCATCGCTTTATTTTGCACTTAATAAATATATGGATACCCGCACGCACATCCGGAAAATATATAGTTTATAACGCGCGCGTATCATGTTTATTCAGTGCGATTACCATTAGTAATAAGAATTTATCGTATTCTATATTAAAAACCCTGGAAGTGCTATGCTCTAAATGTTACGCGAAACCGTATCGAGGCTGGGGCTATTAAAAAAAAAAAAAAAAAACTATAGAATTTAGGAAAAATCTCATAATCCCCCGTGCTACATGTCCATATTAAAATATTATACAGTTTTATCTGTCTTGTGAAAGTTTTCGTGCATTTAGTCGTAGGCTATATCGATTTAACATTTTACCATATTATATATACACCGGAACAAATTTATTTTTACAGTATCATATAAGTTCTTCTCTTTCTTCTTTTATCCAACGCAAATTTGCCAATATAATTTTTCAAAACGTTCCCCATCTGGATCTGGGCTACAGTTTTATACAGGTGAAACTCTTTTAAAAAGCAAAGCGTTACGATATATACACGCTACTTTTGGAACGTTCTGCTTTTTACCGGGAAACGTAATGGAAAGTGAAATGCAAATTAGTTCTGCTTAGTAATAAAAAAAACAGCATAGCCAACAACAACAAAAAAAAAATGAGTAAGCATACTTTTAAAAAGATAAATTATTATTATGACTGTCAAAAGAGTGCGTGTTTATATATAGGTATAAACGAACTCTTTGAAGAGAAAATGCGTGAAAGTATGAAAACGTAACTTTCCACGTTCTAATGTAATATATGAAAACATATTATATACAACTTGACAGTACATGCATGTAAAATTAACAAAAGATTTAAACGCTTTGACGGAAGTACAGCTTCAGAAAAAAAGAAAACAAAATACCACACAGAACGGAAATGAATTATTTTCGTTTCGTTCAGGAACTTCTCATATCGATGTACATACATTTTAGCATGTTGTGAGTTTTCTCTTTATTCTTTTTAATTTAATTATATTTTAATTAATCATACGATTTTACGATAAGCCCGTTAGTGTAAATTTAATTTTGAATATTAATTTTAATTTACTTAATATTATTATAAACTAAAATTATATAAACTGATTGGAGAAAGAAATGTAAAAAAAGTTGCCAAATAAAATTTTACGAGAAAAACGCTTTCAAAACAATACTTAAAAAAATGGCTATATATAGTCTATCAAACTTTTGGTATATTTTTTGATAGTAATTTATTAAAAATCTCTTTATATACTTCTTGTTTTAGTGTTAAAGAGCCTGATTTAAAAGTACAGATACTAATTTTTCTAATGATGATCTTAAATTCCAAAGTCTTGAAACACTATAAAAAGTAACTTAATAAGCTCTGATGACAATTGAAGTAGTTTAATATTTTAATCTTATTATATGACAGTCATTAATAAAATCTTTAAAAGTTTTAAAAATAATTACATGTTATCTTAAAATATGTAAAAAATATAATGAAATTAATTTGTATACATATTTTTAAAAAAACAGGAAAATCTATTATTTTACCATGTCTTATACTTTGGACTCGATTATTTTAATTAAACAGTGTAAAAAGTTGTATAGTATAAATTATTCGTATTTCCATTCAATTTACTTTAAAAGACAATAATTATTGATTTCAATGTTTTATTAGCGTAATTTATGAAAAGAAAAAAATCACTTATATTTTTGAGAACATAAATGATTAGAAAGAAATTTATACGCGATGAATAGATTACTAAATGAAAAGAATCATAGAAAAACGTGATTAAATATAATTATGAAAACAATTGTTTGACTGTAATTAAAACTGAATTCTCAAACGAGATAATCAATAACAGAAATTCTTTTTTTTCTTCGGTTGAAGGCCAAATAGAAAAAGCTAAATTGGTTGCTGAACGTTCAATCAAAATTTACATTTCGATTTGGTAAGACTTCAAAGCATAACAATATATTTATGTATCAAGATATATAGAGACAGAATATATTTGACCAAAATTACTGAAAATATATAATGAGTGTTCTATTATCATTTACGCACTGGGATACCTCGAAAATTATGCCGCTTAAATCTAATCTCGAAGAGACAAATTTTTAAAAACATGAAAGAGGCAATTCTAATAAGTTATATAATTATGATAAGGTCTTAGTGTGAATCCGTGAGAGTAATGTCTATTTGTTTAATAAGGACTAATATTTTTCATTGAAGATTTCTACGATTCAGAATATATTCAATCACGTGTCAAAGTTACTTAATGCCCATTGTGATTCTTAAAATGATAAAAACAAAAACAAAAACAAAAATATAAAATTTAACAATCTAATTATATAATCACGATAATATAAACCTCGCGACGACTCCTTGAAATGCCCAAACAGATTCGTGCCGCGGCGGTATAACAAGAAGCCGTTATCCGTCACGTCGCTGACCCTGCCGACGACGACGACGATCGCCCCAGCCTCGTCCCCGATAGCCCCGCTGAGCATCACGAGCATCACAAAGCGACCGAGGATCCTGACGACCCACGACGACATCGCTGCCTTCCTGCCAAAGGACTTCCCCAAGAGCAGCCTGCATCGTTCGACGTCCACGTCGAGCACTTCGTCAACGTCAACTTCCACGTCAACGTCAACGTCAACGACCACGACGTCCACGGGATCGTCGACGAAACGTCCCAAGATCCAAACGACCTTGGAAGACGTGTCGGCCTTCCTGCCCAAGGATTTCCCCAAAAGCGGCCTCTACCGCACGAGCTCGACGAGCAGCGGCAGCATCAGCAGCAGCACCAAGAGGCCCAAGTACCAGACGACTTTGGAGGACGTGGAGAGCTTCCTGCCGAAGGACTATCCGAAGGGTGGCTACAGGAAGAGGCCGTCCTACAAGACATCGACGACAACGGTGAGCTCGTCAACGTCTACGACGACATCCACGGGGCCGGTGGAGGTCTCCACCGACAGGAGCACCGCGAGTACCGGACGCAAAGCTCTCACCACCATTGAGGACATAAGCGCTTTTCTTCCACCAGGTGATCATTTTTGTTATAATGACATAAATACTATATTCGTCTCGGATTCGTCCAAAAAGTTCATGACCTATGTACAAATATCCTCGACATATCCTAATTTTATATACGTATTATACTCACTAGACCCAATGAAGATTTTCCTATCTAATTTATATCTAATACTTATGACATTTTATAAATCACTTATTAGGATTCCATTCTGATTTCTTTATATTTTTCTTATGTGGAGAAACACGGGGGGGGGGTACCATATAGAATATCTTTTGAAGTTCGTCTTTCACTGTATAAAATAAAAAAATACAATCTTTTATCTATAATTTAATTAAATTCTTTTAACTTTTCCTTGTGCGGGAAGAAGCTCAATTTCTCAAGACGCTCAGAATTATTCCTTTGTATTAGTGCTGAGTAACTGAATATTAGTATCATAAGGCAAATTTGCGAAATGTCTAATTTACAAGGATGGGAATCGCATAAAAACCCATGAAGACGTGAACATGATAATATGCTAATTTCAAATGTTTAAGAAAATATTTCAAGAAAAAGTTCTAAATCATAATAAAAGACATATTTTATTGTCTTTAAATTTTTCATTCTCAAATTTATATTTTTCAATAAAGTTAGAATCAAAGATAAGCATTTCGATCTTATCCTAACATGTAGCCGATGAAAATATAATAACTATTTGCCAGATATAAATTTATATATATTTCTATATATAACTATTGTCCATATAAATAAATTTGTAGGTATTCAACTTTGAATTGCTTTACTTTAGAGTAGATTAGTGTGTTCAATTAACTTAATTTTACAATTCATTTTCCTCTTTCACATCTCTAAAGTTATGGGCATCTGTATGTAAAAATACGTTTTACCTTTTAACTTAATTGAGCATAAAATCTAGAAATTGAACTTCGGGTACTGCCAGATATCTTTGATTTTGGCAACACGTCGATATTGACAAAAAATGTAAAAATATATTTGACCTCTTAGGATTGGTGGGATAAAATTCTCCCTTCTTTCATCTCTATAAGGTTCTTTATATCATTTATACAAGTAAAATATGAAGTAACTATAATAGGGAATAAAGTAAAACAGGGGAAACGATTTGGTTTCTGCGTTGGCGAGTCAATGAGTCAGTCAGTGTATCGAACACACACACACACACACAAAGTGGGTATTCCATTGGAGCAGCTTCTTAAGTCGTTTGGAAATATTCATTTTATATTCAGAATTCCAATGATCCATCCGGCCAACGCGTCTTTCTCTAATACTTTTCTATATGACTACCACGCGAGGCCGCTTACGCAAGCGTGGGCATGTCTTATGTCGATTTTCAAGATAATAACGTCTTAGCGCGCGAGTATTTCAATCCTGCTCATTAATACTAAACAGCAGAGATCATCCTTCTTGCAAAATTTCGCGTATTAAATGCCTTGTAAAGATATGTATATGAAACTCGCTATAGAGACAAATTGCACAATTTGCTAGAAAATTGACGTTAGTTAATCTATATATATATTATATGTAGACATTTAAAACTTCATTACAGGCTACAAATTGAAAAAGGAAGATACCACAACGGAGAAATCCTCGCTGCTCAGCGAGATTTTGACAAAGACCAAGCTCGCCGATATTAAGGATGGTCCGGCCGTTGCGACATCGGCGACCGGGCCGGTGAAGTCCATCGAGGATCTGTTCGTGAAAAGCGCGGTGGATATTTCTGTTCTTCTGCCCCCAGGCTATAAGCCCGGTAATTATAACGAAATATTGCTGTTTTATGCCCCTTTTAGCTTTTTTGCAGGTGCGATAATAAAGAGCCAAGTATTTATTTTTTTTTTGTTGTATTTTTTCTGTTTATTTCAAAGTCGTAAAATTGATTTTTATCGATTTTGTGGAACGTAGGCTGAAATAATAAAGGAGCGTTGCATAACATGCCAGTAAATAATTTGAAAATTTTGCAGAAATTGGCAGTTCGAATGCAACGGGGAAATCTGATTTAAAATCTTCGATTGATGACAATGAACGTAAAGCAGGTGAGTGTTCGTTATGGAAATGTGTATAGTGTAAAAGATATGCTTAACTAAAAAACTTATCATCTCATTCTAAATTATTTTCTTCAAATCCTTTCCTTTCTTCAACGCGCATGGTCTGAAAAGTCGCGGCTCTAAAGCAGAAAACACGGTTATTCTGGGAAAGCAATCTTTCACGAAAGCTAAACAGGGACTTATCAATCCATGCGTTATGCACGTATATGTAAATAATTTCTTCATCGAATTATCTGTCCTCCTCACTCGCATTGCATTAATATCAATTTATTTCCGCGCGCCAACGACGACAGACTCCGACGCCCCGAGAAAATTACCCCTGGACGAGCTCCTGGCAAAGTCGAAGGTGGACATCTCGGCGTTGATACCGTCGAGCTTCGATCCCGAAGCGCCGGCCCAGCTATCGCCGGACAAGGGCGGCGGCAGCGGGTCCTCCTTCAAGGTCGTATTCCCGAGCCGGCCGGGCGGCGTCAGGAAGCCCTCCAGCCACAAGATAACGACTCCGGCGACGGCCAGAGCCGGCGCCTCGCTCGAGACCGTCACCCCGCGTATACAGAAGGGCTGGCCCTCCAGGTACAGTGATAATTTCTATATATATTACTCTCTAGTATATATAAGTAGACCTGCGATACTATTCAGATATACTTAAATTATCCGTATATGTACATACAGAAAAAAATTCGGAAAGTGCAAAAATCAGGTTAATAGTATTCATGCATTTTATTACTCGAACAGTCCGATAGATGTATATACGATTTATAATTGCATTTTCGCGGGTATTCAAAAATTATTAAGCTAATTAAAGAATAGATTTAGCATTTAATTCTCATTTAAAGAACAAATGTATACACTTGATCTACTGGCAGACACATTAAATAGTATAGTATTTATGTTAAGAATGAATAACTGCAATTGAATTTGTAAATTATTATGATTCGAATGTCGAAATAGGGTGCGTCGTTTCAGTTGAAACTCAGAAACTCAAAACAAAATTAATCTGAGGTTGGGAGTATGTAGAATTCAGTTTAGTATATTAGTACGGTTGGGTATTGATGAGTTTATTTATAAGTTCACATCTTTATGGGCCTCCATAAACTTAGTCTTTCTATGCCCGGTTGTTACCAGAAATACCAGATACCTTCGCCAGACGCCAGACACCTTTTGATCCGACGCCATTGATCAAAACCATCTGAAAATCCGATTTATCCAAATAGTCGAATATTTGAAATTTAATATACGAGGATATCGAAACAATCCAGTACAGACATTGTATCCGGATATTAGAAAAGCTTAGCTAAATTTCCAAGCACTTTATACGCGATTGTTTTGAGTCAACATTATTACAATTGATTCCTTGCGTGTGTGAAATCTCTTCGCGAATCTGAAAGATATTGTATAATACGTACTTCTCTTTCTGATAAAAGAGAGAAAGTTTTCACTGTGTTGTGCAGTATCGATAGTGTTTCAAAGCTCGATAATTTCGTGTTATATATATATCGAGGTAGGCAAGTGTCGGAGGAGATGGCGAGGCCCCGATGGAGTTAGATATAATTTTACGACTACTTATTTATATTGATATTAACAAAAGCGAATAAATTATATACATATATATATATATATATATATACATGAAAAAACAAATATATTATATGTATATAATAATAAGCTTAAACTAAATTTTGATTCCGGCCTTCTATAGATATTACACTTGATATTATTTATTTCATTTATTTAGATCATACTATATATGTTCAGTTTCTAATGCATTCAAATATTCAAACCTATTTTAAGACATATTCAATGACAGCTCACGTACATGATATAAATATACATATTGTTTATTTACCACGAAAATTTATTTCGCACATATATATATATATATATATATATATATATATATATATATATATGTATGTATATATTAAATTTCAATGCATTAGTAACTATAATTTTCAAACTATAATATGAAGAAGAAAAAATTTGCACACAATACGGAAATCCACTGCATAGATCAATAGTATATAGATCATGACTATTATTCTGATGCAACAAATTTAATTGCTTAATTTTAATCAGCACTGTTCAGTACATATATACAGTGAATAAATTGCGAACGTAAACAAGTTCATTGCGCAATGCAAGATTTGTGTTTTACAATCAGCTCAATCTTTACTACCATTAGAAATAGATCTATAAAAGTTTATGTAAATAATTTCTGCAATATATATTTTGTTTGATGTTATAAAATTGCCCAATAAAGTATATATATATATATATATATATATATATATATATATATATATTTATTTATTTATTAATGATCTTTCAGAAAAAATGCCTTTCTTTCAAATATTCTCCACATTTCCAACGATTCGTGCATTCGTTGGCAAATATAATTTTATACATTATTTCAAGCAATAAATAGAAGAGCAAGAAGGCATCCGAATTTCGTTGAGTTCCTCTTATATAGCTTTCATAATAGAATCTGATAGAGAGATCTATGATTCACATCTAACACAAGAGCATCGCATGAAATTCATTTCGCGCGCGCGCACACACACACATACACGCACAGTTTCTATGTTAAACTCAATTTTGCTTATGATGCTTCTCGAATTCTAAAATTTTATATTAATATTTAATAAAATATATATAAATCAATTAACTTCGACTCTTTTCATCGACTTGACTTTAATAAACTTAAACCAAAAAATTCATTTGCATTAATTAAATTATATTAAAATAAAGTTAATTCAATGCAATTGAAGTTCATTAATTTAATTATATTTTAATAAACATTAATGGTGAAATTTTAGAATTAAGAAGCATCACAATAATCAATTGATTCTTTAATGTATTTGAATCAACGTTAATAACCCATTTTCAGCCGACTTGCAGAATAATTTAACGAGATTCTCAATTATAAACTGACACATGTTTTCTTATATACAAACTCAGAAAATTCAGAATTTTGATATTAAATTTAAATCGTGAAACGCGTAAAAATTCGACTTTTCAACATACCAATCGTCTATACATATGTAAAATTAAAAAAAAAAAAAAAAAAAAAAAAAACCATCCACCAGAGCCACGACCGAGTTCACCGGCTGGCCGACCTCCTCCACGACCCAGATCTCGATCGAGAAGCTGCTGGAGGCCGCGCGCACCGCCACCGTGTCCGCGGCCAACGTATCCGCGGTGCCGACGACCAGCGAGGAGCCGAGCACAACGACGACGACGACCACGACGACGACGACGACCCTGAGGCCGACCACCCCGGGTATCTGCGAGGAGGACTGCGAGGTCGCCGGCACGATAAAGATAATCGAGAACGCGACCTGGGTGCCGGAGCTCCTCGATCGCAACACGAACGAGTGGCAGGATCTCGCGGAGGAGATCGAGAGGGAGGTGAGATTGATTCCTTTGTTTTTATGCGCTCTATGTACATATGTCTCTGTATCTTTATCGATTATATATAAATATAAATGCGCTCGAAGGGCCCCTAGACGCAGAGAGCGGGAGAAAGAGCAAAGAGCAGATTTTTGCGACAAATGTCAAGCTCTCCGTTAAATTTAATCTCAAGTATATAGTAAATTTCTTTTATATCGAGTCATTTACTGACTATATATATATTTTTTTTTTATTATACAACTATAATAAAATTATAATTCGAACTATCGAATTACGTTTAAGAAACTTTATTTTTCTAAACAGTTTAGATGCTGAAATGATCCTTTATTAGGAATGCTTTTTACTTCGATTCGAAGCATATATTGTTGCAATTGAGAAAATATTTATCTTCTTCTTAAAAGTTTATACTCTACTATTTCTTAATGGCATTCGAAAGTCTAATACTTTATATATGTATTGTGCAATTAGTTTCAATCGCGAGCAAGTTTATATATTGGAAAATCGACGGGACCGTTCATTATGAGACTATAGATGTTTATTTTACTATTGGAAAATAATGTAAAAGAATATTTTTCTTGCCCGCAGTATTCTCTCGTATGATAATGTGAATATTGAAACCTTTTGTAAAAATATATTTATATAAATATGGTTCGATGTATTCTATTATTTCGACGTCAAATAATTTATATACTATAGACAAGCATATTTTTTAACTTAATACGTCTTTAAAAAATTATTTGTATTCTTCGTTAAGAATTTTTTCGTTAGTAAATGAATTTCAAGCAGAAGAAAAGCGAAATTCCTCGTTTTAATTCGGATTTATTGAAATATTTATGGCTTGATATATAGTAATATATATGATCGAACGACGAGAACATTGCCGAAACTTTCTCGAAGAATATAATAAATATATATATGTTACCGTACGAAAAAATAAAATAAACTTTTCTTATTCGTATAATTATATCATAAATTATTAATTGAAACTCATATATATATATATATATATATATATATATATATATATATGTACTTTTTTATCATAAAGAATGTTTATAAAATAATCATTTTATATTGTATTTCATGTCGCATTTTATATTAGCAGTATGTAAAAGAGAATTTAATGAAAACTTAGTACAAATATATAACTGTAACTAATTATTCCTATTCAATTTTGATTGTTATATAAGTACAGGTTACTTATATATATATATATAAGCAACCCTTTTAGCATTGCGGTAAAGGGAGGCACGTACAACCTCATATTTCTGTTTGCACTACAATTTGAACAGCCACTTCATTAGCGCGCGAACTTATTAACCCACAAACGCTCAAAAGTGCGCACGTTTGCATCATTAAAAAAAAAAAACATGAGTTTTATTATTATTATTTTTTTTTTTTTTAATAACCCCGACAGGCCCTATATTATCCAGATCCCATGTGTGAATTATTCATCATGAATAATATACAACGTTGGCTAAAATGCTTCTTGTTATAGATGAACTTGGTCTTCGCTAAATCTCCAGTTTTGAGGAAGTGGTTCCGCAGCGTTCGCATAGATTCCTTTAGGTACGGAGTTATTATTAGTCATATTATATATATATATATATATATATACATCATATGCATTATACAATATTGTATCAAGTTATTATTTGAATATAATACCCGCGTTTTCTTTTCTTCCCCTCAAGCCAAGGTAGTGTACTCGTTGACTATTTCGTCGAGCTGGCGGATCTCAAAGAGAAGATAAATACTCAGCAATTGAAAGTGATTTTCCACGATTCGCTGAGAACTTTCAACTTCGACAATCCTATGGAGGCCAGGCCGAAGGGGCCGATGAAGCTCGGGAAATTTACGATCGATCCAAAATCGACTGATTTTGTCGGTAGGTTAAAATTTTCAGCACGCTATATAAATATATTAGATTATTGTGACAAAAATTAAAAATTTGATTTCAGTGATACCAAGAGTTGCCGCCCCAAAGATGCTCGAGGATGAGAATAGACTTATCCCACAGTGGTCGATCGCAGTTATAGTCATAGGAGTCGGGGGTCTTCTATTCATCATAGTGTTCGGTGTCTCTGTCGTAAGTAAAATTCGATCGACTTTTAATAATTGCCAATCCAGTATTTATATATTATCATTATCATAGACCTTATTAAACTACCAAGTACACACGGTCGACTTCAAATTATTTTATATATAATAATCAATTTTCCATCTTTAAAAGTATACATTTATATTTAGTAGAAAATAAATTATTGTACGCAGTTAGGGCTGGATTTACGTTGGTAGGGGCCAGTCAGCAACTATATGAATATTTATGGGTTCACCACGTAATGGAATTGAACGAAATAAGGGAATTTGATTTTATTAAAATATTATATCACCTATTCTTATTATATGTAATTAAAATAAATATGTATTTAAAATATGTAAATAAAGTATATGTAGCTTATGACAAAATTATACACCGGTAAAACGGTGCAATATTGGGGACTTTTCGTTATATAACGTTTAGCATTATAAGTCATAGAATGGTAATAACTTTCAGTATAAAGTATCGCGGTATATCCATGAGCGTCCAATATGTTAGTTATATACCTATAATAAAAAATTCCACAAAAGTATAGAAACATTAATGTTCTATAATTTTGACAACTTTAAACACATTATGGATCTTGCTTAACGTTGTTTTAAAATCCTTAAAATATTACGTGTTTATTTAAATATTCTCAGACGTTGTAGTAAAACTTGCTAAGCTTTTCCCAAGAGTCCAGCTGTTATCCTTTTATATAAATAATGTTTGAGAGCTTTGAGAAAAGTATAATAATAACATGTTTCACATTATAAATAATATAGGAGACTTTCGAAGTTTATTGTATGTGTAGACTATCGATAATATTCAATTAAAAATAAAATTGAATTAAACAGATTATTAAATGTGTGTAGATATGTGGGAAGCCCTCTAACTTCGTGCAACAGAAATACTTGCGTAAATCCGGCTTTGATTGTCTATAAAATGAACGCTTCAATTTATGAAAGTTATTGAATATAATTAAATAGATTTATATCTGTGGCCTTATTTATAAAAAAAAAAAATGCTGTTGCATTTATAATGCCAATAGCAAATACATACACGATTAAGAAATACCTCAACCTTTTGTTTTTAAATAAACATCAGTGTATATATTATGTGAAAATAAATTTTAACACGCTGCATTTGACTGTCACATCTATACGAAAGCATACCACACATTCATTATTGGATTTACACGATCCCTCGTTCATATTTCAAGAATGCCGCATGACTCTCGCGTTGCCTTTCCTTTGATCCTATCTGGTGAGAATAATAATAATAATAATAATAATAATAATAAATGCGCCTTTCAGTTGGTGAATCGACAGCAGGTCTCGAAGCTGAAGCCCTCCATTAGCGCCATGTACGAGGAGGAAGTGTCGAAGAACACAATGAGCCACTCTGCGCCCCCGAGCAGACCGGCCAGCGAGTATCAAAAGAGCGACAGCCATACCATGTGGAACGATCCAGGATGGCATGACAAACCCTTCGAGTCGACCTCCCACAAGGTAACATGCGTGCGACGTGTTACTGCTAGATTTAATTCATTAATGGCCAGCGAGATTCGTGATTATTTATTATTTATTCGTCATAATAAAATAACATTGCCTTTTTTTATAATTATTTAATTCTGAGGGCTAATATCAGTATATTAGCTGACAGCCAAACATTATTCTCTTCTGCTGAACGATTAGCTATATTTAATAAGGATAGATTAATCGATTTTAGAGCTATCCAGTGCGGTAGAAAATATTTCATGTTTGATTAATTATAAAATTTCGATTCCAGATTTTGGTCGACGGATTCCCGTACGAAAGGAAATATAATATGTACGACAGTTGGAAATCAGAATGGAATGGATATTATTATCCCCCGACGCAGGCTAGTGGTTCGAATTTCTCACGCCATCATCCCGATTACGACATAAACTTTTAATTTTAATCATAAAATTTCCTACTTGTATAAAGTGTACTTTTTCACTGACTTACTCGAGATTAATGTTATAAGAAATTTATTTTAAAGCTAAAAATTCTGCGACCACTCATTCTTTTTATTTACTGTGATGTTTTTAAACATTTTGTACATAACTTGAGAATCATAAATGTTTTTAGCTCGATTGAAGCAATAATGGTTTTCTTACATCATTAAATAATTTTTATTACAAAAAGAGTTGTATTTATTTGGCCCCTTGAAGCTTTTAAAAAGTTAATTAATATTTACAGGTATTATACAACTTAATATTATCTATAAAAGATCTGTGTAAGAGATGATCTGATTTTGTCGAAGCCCATTATTTTATCATCAGTTTGAATATGCCGTTTGATCAAAGATAGAACCTTTTGGTAAAGAAAAGACTGCCTAAAAGTAAATATAATTTTGAGACAATAATGTAAATAAACAACAATAACATAAATGAATATAAATTATTACCTATTAGCAGGTTTACAAATAGATAAATGATCTTGTGGGATTTCGAAAAATTCACCTACACCGGGATCTAAAAATTATTAAAAAATTAAATAGTGAAATATTAAAAAATTATTGGAAATAATTAGTCAATTTACCTGCAGAATTAGGATTTACAAATATAAATGGGACTTTTAAGGCCGTAACACGAGTTGGTTTTGTTTCACCAAAACTAATTATTTCAATCTCATATTCTTTTATCATTTTTAAAAAATCCTCATGTAGTTGTAATAATTGTGGCGATTCTATAAAATATATAACTCGTAAATTATTTCTAATATCTTTGTGTCCATACAAACTTATATTTAAATATTTACGTTCGCGAAGCTCTTGAACTTCTATGGAAGGCCAAACTAGCATTTGTGTAGTTTGCTTCAAAGCTGCAACATGTGAACCTCGATGTGGTGTACTGAAAAATACGATACCTTTCGTGTTACGAAGAAGTCTGTTTTTATCTCCATTTCTCCATTCTATGAAATGTGAATTTTAAGCTTCAATGCATAAAAAACAAGATAAAGCTTTTACATGGTTTCTAAAGTGAAATCAGTACCTTCCACAAGCATTTTTTTTAAAAGCAGTCCACCCATAGAATGGCATGCCCAAATAATCGGTCGTTTACCTACTCCAGCTATCACGAGTTTTCTTGTAAATTCTCTACTTCGTTCTTTTATTGTGCTTCTGTAGAATAAAAATTTGAATTTTAGTTTTTGGTACAACTAATAAATATTATCATGCAAAAATAAGCTCTATTTATTACCTAACGCCTTCAATTGGGCATAAAGGAGTCCACATAGATAGATTTGTGTTGTAATTAACTCCAATTATACGTAAATTTGGCACATCTTCAGGCAGCCAATCTTTTGGCCAACACTGCGTTCGTAATTTCAAATCCTTCTCACTTTGTTGCATACATTGGTCAGTGCTATTACAACAAAATTATTAATCTACTTTGTATTTATATGCTAACTGTAATTCACTGTTTACAGTATAGTATTTTCAAATTTATAATATATTTTTGAAGATTAAAAAAATAAATTCTGCTCACATATTTTTGTTAATTATTAAAATATATATATACTTTCCAAATCTTATCATAGTATGAAATCAATAGTAAATATAATAAAAAAAGTAAATAATAATTAGTAAATAATAATAAAAATAGTATAATATATATACTAGATGTTTAAAGATATCATATCTTTACTACTCACCCATGGCAAGAAAATGGACCAGAAGATTTATAATCGATATTTACAGGGCAATCATGTAATATAACTTCAAAATCATGACCAATTTTTTGCCATTCACGAAGTTCTAAGTCTTTTGCTAAATCTTTTAAAAATTCTGATGGATGATCATCAATTAGTGTTGATAAATGAACATCATTTCTTTTTTTATTAGAATCTAAAAATAAATTGATTTTTAAATAAGATAGAGATAGAAAATAAGATAATAAGATAGAGCATTTATATTTTTTATATTTATTAGAAATATTTATCAATCTAAGTATACCAGGTACAGGCACAGAAGTATCAATATCACGTTGCCGCCATGTTACAAATACACCACCAAGCAAACCATGTATAAATATAACATCTAGCTTATTTTTAAAAGGAACTCGATGTAATGGATAAAGAGGATAAATTCTTTGGGGATATTTTTCATATTCAGTATCATCAGAATCTAGATTTGCAAGAGCTCGACTAGCTGGAGCTGCAAGACGAATGTCTGAATGTCTTGACCATGCAGCCAAAATTCCAATCCAGCCTTCATAAAGTAAAATACATTTAAATAAATTATTTTTAAATATTTTATTAAATAAATTAATTGAAAAGTTATATTACCTGATTTGAAAATATCCTCCAAATATTCTGGATATAATGAAAGATTTGATAAAATCTGTGCTATAAGTGAACATATATTGACATTATCTTGAACAAGTTTGTACACATTCATTAAAGTCAGCAGACCTCCTGCATTAGCTACATCTATTATTAATAAATGAAATAACATTAATTATTGTTGACTATTATATCAGTTTTTTTTGTCTCACAATCACTGCGATAAATTTCTTAAAAATTTTTTTTATAAAATTAAATTTAAAGTATTCATAAAATTTTTTTTTTAAAATGAATTAAAAACTACAATAAAAACTCATTATCAAAAATTTTTTAAATAATTAAAATTAAGAGATCCATATCACTGTTTGATGTTCTGAGTATACTTCACTTCCTCTCAAGAAAAGTTCTTAAAGAACTCTATGACATGATTGTATATCATTTTTAAAAATTTACCAAAATGACTGTGATATTCATATATAGTTAAAACAACTTCAACTTAACTAGAAAACAATTTGATTGTTTTTTTTTTAAATGTATATAAGATTCTTTTAGTATATGAATTGATACCTTTACTATGTTCCTCTAAAGAAGAATGATGAAGAATGGCTTGAATACAATTTAGAAGAAAATCTTGATCCCAAGTAATTGATGGAGATAAAGAAAGTCCAACATGAGTTAGGTCATGTTCAAAAAATGAAGAATCCTGTAAAAATTATATTTATCATTTAATACTTTTTATTCTAAATAGAATTTATTATATATAAAGTTAATTACACGATAATAAGCTTGAAATTTTTTAACAAGAAATTGTGATAAACATGGATGACATCCACCGCAGAGTCCATTAAGTTTCATTAAAAGATCATAAAGTTTCTCAACTACATCCTGTTAAATCAATAAGAATAGTTCATTTTAAATAAAATATTTAATAAATATTGTTATAATAACTTACATAAAGTGTATGTTCAACATAAAAATATGGAGGCTTTAAAAAAAAACGTAAATCTGTTTTAGGACATCTTGATAAAGCAACTGCTGTTTTTGCATCCAGCATTTGAGCAATGTGCTGATAATGCCAATCTATAAATATATTAATATTTAATTCATATACATGCTAGATCCTTTGCAACTTATATTCTCATTGTTGGAATTCAACACAAAAAGTTATTATTTTCAAGGTCAAAATACCTTTTAAATGTTTCAAGGAACTAAGAGAGTTAATTGCTTTTTTCCTTTCCAATTTATCTCCAGAACGAGCTAATTCAAATAGACGAAAAGCTAAATTGCGATTTAAGGATTTCCACCAATTGGTAATGGCAAGAGATAAATTATTTGGTTTCTCTTCAACAAATAATTGTAAATCTTCTGAATGTTGAAACATAAAAATGTCTAAAATAGATGAAATATATGAAATACTAAACTTGAGCTGAATAAGATGTATATGACTGCAATTTACCTTTAAAACGAGGATCATCTATATAAATGTATTGAGCCTGCATATGTTCTAATTCAAGTACTTTAGTTGGTATAATAGAATTAAATAATTTTGAAGTACGTTTTATTTGATACAAAAGCCAACAACCACTGTAAATACAAAATTATTGATTAATATAAACATTAACATTTTGAAGCATTTATAAATATTAATAGAGATTTAACCTATAAAACATATTAATAAAATTTGCTTAATAATCAAAAATTTACCTGAAAATAACAACGCATACTCCTGAAGATTTTAAATAATAAGCAGCTTTTTTATAATTCCAATGGATCATTTTAATAAAGTTTTGTATTGTTTTGGACTACATTTAGTGTGATATAATTATTTAACTTCTTCATTATGTATGCATTATCTGTGCATTTACGTCATATATTTCAAAAGCCAAAAATACATAATTAGCAATAGAATTGTATTGTGAAATTTTGAATAATATTGACATATTTACGAAAGTCAAAATCTTTTTGTTCCACTTTAGAGTACATATACTCAGAACTGACTACGTGATAATGGCTTATGGTAATTGAATGGTTACTTATGCTGGTTGTGTACTAAAGCCAACTAAAACTTACAAAATCCTGTACCAAATCTATATCATCATTTCACCATCAGAAATGATGAAACATCTGTGATAAAATCAGTTAAATATATATTGGAATGTATTAGAAATCTATCTTTCTGTTTTAACTAACAATAATAATATATATTTACTATATTCGGTCTTTAAAGTAATACTAAAATTTAAATAATATTTTAATTAAATGGCTTAAAGGAAACCTAAACCAATTTAAATTAATAATATAAAGAGAAAATTATTCAATTTTACAAGAAAATCAGAATACACATAAAATCTAAGATTTTTAAACTCCCGCGTTCTCTTTTCTCGTCGCCATATTTGTATAAAATCGTCTGCTTTGGTATTTCCTGAATTGCGCAATCAGAACAGCGCAGTTTGTACTGCGCTTGCGCAGTTCACATAACAGTCACGGCCGGAAACTGTCAGGCCGACATTATTCTTCATCATCGCGGTCGCGCTATGGTCGCGACGTCGCGCTCTTTCTATTCAATATCTATTGTCGGAAAAATAATTATAACGAGCAACGGCGGTTAAGATTCGCTCTTTCTCCTGTGACGTTTATCTTTATAACTCAAAGTCAAAAGTCAACTGTGACGCGCACAGTAAAACGCGTATAAATGATGACTTTATAGCGAAGTTATCTTGCCCAACCGTGGCGGACGTGGTAGTCTCGTATAGTTCAGTAAGTTGTACATTTCGAGTTGGACATTTGACCCGTGAGATTCGTGTGTGTGGCTGCCCGAGAAGTGTAACGGTTTCCTTAAAAGGCTGTGATAGTATTATAGTGTAATTATTGAAATAATTAAAGTAGATTTACCCTCTACCCATATTTAGAAGTTTATTAGAAAGGGGACACAGAAATCTACGTACAAGGTTGTTTCGTTTACAGTAGATAGTTCAAGATGGGACGAAAGAAGAAGAAGCAATCGAGACCTTGGTGCTGGTATCCTTTGTCAAAAAATCATTTTAACGAAGTTTAAGTTTTAAGTCGTACGCTTGCTTGCGTTAGAACATTTTATTTAACGCTATATCTTATTCACGTTGCATTTAATACGTATGCGTGCATAGGAATTTGCGCGCGCGCGCTCGCGCCTATTTGAGGCATGCTATGATGCGATGCAGACATTTTTACATATGTCCATCGTTGCTTGGCTTAGGGAGGCGCTATGATATATTATAAATTATACTTTATATATTTATTTTCATTTAATTAGATTATTGTTTGGCAACAAAAGAGTTGTTTTGATATGCATCAATACAACGCACCTTTTTCGGATTTCTAAAGAAAGGCGTAAACGCGTTCGTCTATGTTCACGAGTAACTGCGAGCATGAAGAGATAACTGAAAAATCGATTTTCACTTTCTGTTCTATTCTCAAGCACCACCCTATATAAGAGCAGAAAATGGATGCAATATATTTATTTTTATTTTTAGATTTTTGTGTACAAGAAAGTAAATCAAAATATGACTTAAATTGAGTTATTTTATATTGACATATTATATTTTATTATTTAATTATTTAAAATTTATTTATTTTTACATTCATTATACAGTTAGATAAACAAATAATTTATATTTATGAATGCCTTAAAAAATAAGTGGTAGAGTTTTATAATACTTTAAAATGATATGCAGAATTGAGAATATCGTAATACTCTATTACATAAAAATGTTTTTATAAATCAAATCGGTTGAGAATTTTAGTCTGTTATATTATTTTGATTATTTTATAATTTATTTTGTTGATTAAATATATAAACACTCAAAGATTTCCTTAACTATGTAAAATATAGGTATTGTAATAGAGAATTTGATGATGAAAAAATTTTAATTCAACATCAGAAGGCCAAACATTTTAAATGTCATATCTGTCATAAAAAATTATATACTGGTCCAGGTCTGAGTATACATTGTATGCAAGTAAGTTGGCAAAATTAACAATGAATTAAAATTAAATAATGTAATTTTAGTGAAATATAAAATATTTTTTATTTAGGTACACAAAGAAACTATAGACAAAGTTCCAAATTCACTTCCAAACCGTAGCAATATAGAAATAGAAATTTATGGTATGGAAGGAATTCCACCTGAAGATTTAAAAGAACATGAGAGACAAAGAAATGGAGGTCGGCCTGGTTCACCAAGCTCAGGCGAGGATGAACCAGCACCAAAGAAAACTAAACCAGAAGGTCTATTAGGTTCAGCTCCAGGAGCGATTGGAGGCTCCAATATTATGTCACATAGAATGCCAGGAATGGGCTTAAGTCCATTCCCTCCATCTATGCATCTTATGGGTCCTGCACCATATATGGGACATGGGTATATATTTATTACTGTATTATCAAAATAGAATAAGTTTATAATTGATTAAAAACTTGCTATACACTTGTTGAAACATAATTAAATTAATGTTAATTTAGTAAGAAGAATAAAAACTTGTATTTTGACATTCATTAAATATAGAAAATATAAATCTTAAATATGTGGAGCTATCTAACTATTTTTATTCTTCTGTCAATGTTAACAGAAAATTTTTTTATCAATACTAGGTAAATCAAACTTTTTGGGTTATGGATACTATCCAATCCAGATACCTACAAGCTGGTAAAACTTTGAAAATAAATATTTTATTCTCAAGTTTTTTATTTATGTAGGATTGTAAACATGTCTTGATGTAATTAGAATATATTTAATTTCAAAAATTTTAATGTAAAATCAAACTTTTTATGCAATGTGCACTTATTGCTTGAAATAGTAATGGTAATTCGGTAGATAATTCAATAAATATAAATAATTTTTATAGTATGGTACCAGGAATGCATGGAATGAATCATGGTATTCAACCACCGGTTAGTGCACCATCATTACCATCTAGACCATTATTCCCTAGTGCAACAGCTGTATCATCAGCTGTTTCGACGGGCACATCTGCGCCATTGGGCGCTGATTTTAAGCCTATTACATCTGTAGCAGGTAGTTCAATAGGACCTGTAAAACCTACATTCCCTGCCTATGGTAGTACAGATAACGGAACTGCATCAGTCAATAGCTCAAATGATTCAAAGGTTAATTTAATTGCAACAACTGGTGCATCTAGTAAAATTATTCACCCTCCAGAAGATCTTAGTCTGGTAAATAAGTTTATATAATATTATATTATATTTGAATTATTTAAAAAAAGTTAATATATTTTAAACATATAATTAATGAAAGAAATTTCATATGTTTTAAGTTTCTTCGACACATTCTGAGTATTTTACTGCAATAATGGTAGATTCAATTGTATTAGAATAAATTTTATAGTCTTCATACTGCGATTTTATCATAGAAAATTATTATGAGAACTATGTTTCTTTCAATTACATTATATTTTCTAATGGATAGATGGATAAACTTTTATACCTTAATAATGCTCATAATCAACTAAAAGTTGACATTTGTGACCTATATTTACAGTAAATATACTGAACTGAATGTTTAATTGTATAATTACAATAACATTTCATTGCATTAATTTAAATGATGAATTAAACAATTTTTTTTATTACCTCATCTATTATAAGTTCCATTTAAAAATTTAAAGTAATTTTGAATAATAATTTTAAAAATCTCACTTAAATAATTTAACTAACTCTACTTACTTCAATGATATATAATTCATTTTAAAATATATCACTTCATGATTCCTGAATCGTGCTTTAAATTCTTAAGTAATGTTTGGAACAATGGATTACGAAATATATTCTAGCATATGTTAATATGAAGACAATATATTTCTGGATGTCAATTATAATATTTAGGAATGTCGAATCTGAAATATTCCTTTATTCAATTATGAAAATCGAATAAATAAATAAAAGACTTTTTCTTCTATAATTTCAGGAGGAAATACGAGCGAGGTTACCAAAATATCAAAAGCGACAAGCAGATGAGACTCGCTCGAGCCAGCAGGAGGCGGCCGCCCAGCACGCGGCCGCTCTGCATCAACAGCAGCAACAGGCGCAACATCAACAGCAGCAACAGCAGCAGCAAGCGCAGCAACAGCAACAGCAACAGCAACAAGCCGCCGCGGCTTCGGCGGTCGCGGCTTTCCAAGATCAACAGCAGCGCCAACAGGCAGCTCTGAGCGCGCTGCAGCAGCAGCAGCAGCAACGATTCCCAAGGCCACCTCAGGTGATGGGAATGCCTCAGGTCTCGGCTGCAATGCCCGTAAGCTCAGTTGCCCTCATGGGCCCGCTCATGCGGCCCACTATGACCTTGGCTGCACCAGCGCTCATTCATGGAGGTAACATGATGCGACCGCCCCCCATGGGCCTGCCACCAGGTAAGTCTCCGGGATTTTCTTCTGTTCTCTTGACTGTTCTATCCGACAACCTACGACACCCTGACTTGTCCAATACGTCCTTTTTTAAATATATAGATATATTTGTATATATATATATATATATATATATATATATATATATATATATATATATATATATAAATTGACATTATTATCTAATTCGTACACGTGATATTTATGATTCCTTTTATAAAAATAAAATGTTTGGTTGACTCTTATTTAATGATAATTATTTTTATACATACAGAATCTTGTATATTAAACAATTTAGATATAGTTAGGTTCACTTATCTTTTATGTTAGATCATATACAAACAAGCAAATAATATACCATTAATTCCAACACCCCGCCCTTCTCTCACCTTACACCCACTAAACAAAAGTGTGTAACGATGGATCTACTTATTTTTCTTTTAATTTTCAGTTTTCGATAGTTACTTGTAAAAATCGAGACGAAGGGAATACCTTTTCATGGTAAAGTTTTAATGTGACGAAATTAATTTACTATTTTAAACTATTTTTGTGAGAAATTAGAAGAGTACGTAATTTAAAGTAGAATTTTGAATGATCTTAATATGCATGCATTAAAATAATGGTAAATCTGAAAAATAAATGGGAGTTGATTCTCTTCGTTTCGCTTCTGTTTCAGCCTACTATAATAATTAATTTTTTTTTTTTTTAATATTTTAGTACTTTACAGTATTGTATAAATGAAAATATTTTCTGGAAAAAGCATATGTGTTTGTAATATTTAAATGAAATTTATTCAGAAATTGAAAATTATAGTCTAATAAGCTGCATTAAATATTTCTAATTAGAAAACTAACTACTAATTTGATATTTACTTGAAGAAATTATATAAAAATGTAGTGTAATGCGTGAGTTTGAAATGATTGATAAATTAATTAAATTAAATTTTTATCTATTTATATTTTAACTTAATATTTTCAAAGTTTTTATGAATGGTATGTTTTCTTCCACTTTATTATTTTCAAAAAAGAAAAAAATTTTATTAAACTGCAAAATAAAGCATTTTGAGGCTTTCAATTTCTGAGGTACTCTTTGTGCATGCCTTTTATGAATATAGACATACGAGTTCGGACGCGTGTAAGGGAAGGGAAGGGAAGGGAAGAGGAACGCGAGAACGTGCAAAAAAAATAGCTGCCTTTTAATTACCTCAAAAATTTAATTATGCAAAGAATGTGAGAAAATTCGTATTGCTTTATATTCTAACTAACAAAAAGAAGAAAAGAAAAAAAATTGTATAAGATAGGAACTTTTTTGCTGAGTCAATTGAATAAAACTAAAAAAATCATGATTGTATTTAAATTTACATCGACCATTTTTACATAACGTCCTGTAAAAGTTTTTACGTTGTTTTTAACGGTGCGTTTGCAGGGCGCCCCGTTACTCCTCGATGAGTGTTGAACCCAACCCGAGTCTGGTTACTAAAACCCGTGTTTTAGACAAGTTCAACAAGGTTGGTCCTTAGCAACTAGCATGCGGTGAATTGGCCTATGTATATTATTATTAATTATTATTATTATTATTAATATTATTATTATTGTTATTATTATTATTAATATAACATCATCACCATCTTCATCAACATGATTATCATCATTGTCATTATCAGTTCATTTTTTATTATCAAATGCATTCTATAATTCTGTTTTTCGTTTTATTGTTTTCTGTTGTTTTTGTTTTTCTAAATTGTCATCCTATTATTACACCTGTCATTATGATTATCAGCTACGATTATTTTTTACACGTTTACAACTGTGTATACCTTAGTCGAGTCGAGTGGCCTCAATATTTTTGGACAATTCATAATAATTTCTACGAAGTGTAATCTATTCCCATTTATCATGACCTGCACCTATATTTACTATCAACTACATCTGTCTTATCTATATTCATTTACGCCATCCCTTAGTATATAGTCATAGACTCTATGAGGACTAACGAATTTATCCACAATCGAGTGCGTACAACAAAAAACTCCTATTTAATAGTAAACACATTCTGATGTTTAAATCCAGCAGTTATTATATTCATTCTCAATATAAATTGTATATAAATATCTTTCACGTTTGTTATTGATTCATGCAGATTTTGTGCTAATTTATTATATTACCGAATGATAAAGGATAGGTTGCCAAGTTTTTACTAATTTAACAAGCTTAGTTGTTTAAAAGCCAGTAATTATTCTTTTATTCTCTTTTACTTCTATTTCTTTAACCTAGAAGTGTCAGAGTTTCTTATTTATTTTTTAGTCTTCAGGTCGCTCGACTAAACACTAAATCGTATGGCTGTTCTGCATTTTCCATACCTTGTATTTAACTTTTAACAGCCTCTCATCTAATATTTATGTTTCGTTTTTTTATTTTTTAATTTATATTTATTTATACATATATATTTGGCTTAATGATCGGTCGCTCATCCTTGTCACAATTTCGCGTAAAGTATACCTTGTACTTTTGTTCCTGAACGCTATATATAAAATTCTGTTTGTCTTTATATTTCTCTTTCTGTCTCTCATTCACGCTCTCTTTTTCTCCCCCTGCCCTGTCTCTATCTTTCTTTTTTCTTACATTGATTGGTAGCTTGAAATTCCTGGTGTTGTGATACAGTAGTGATGAGCGCTTTTTTGGGCACGGTACAGCTCCATTTATTATATGATTAAGGAGAATTTACCTTTATTTTTACAACTTTTTTATATGTTGTTTTTGTTTTTTTTTTTTAATTTCGTTCGGAAAATTGATGCATATTTTTCATGAAATTGACCGTCTTCCTCTGGAATATTTCAAGTTTCTCTTGAAAATGATATTTTGAATAAAATTTCACGTAATAACCTTCCCTCATCCAATAATTTCTGTGCTATCAGACTGTTAGACCGGAAAACTTCGCAAGTAAATTGAGAAAAATTTTATACACTTTTAACAGCCTCTGTACATAAATATTGAACGACTGATTGCTAATTATTCTTTTATATCTTTCGTATCCTTTCATCATTAGGGAATTCGCAATGTGGCTCAATCATATGAGACTTAACATGACGGCAATGGAATGAGAAAGGGTGATTATTATTTCTGAATCATTTCGTTTATTTCACGAATCACTCTGAAAATAGGTCGGTTACAAATGAAATTTGTAAGTAACTTTTTTTAATTTAATTTAATACGTTAAGTTATTTTGAAGTACAAAAATATAGAAATAAAGGTTTATGAACTGTCAATTATTTTAGGATGTAAGATGTATTTTTTATCTGTATTTCCCTTTCTCTCTCTCTCTCTCTCTCTCTCTCTCTCTCTCTCTCTCTCTCTCTCTCTCTCTCTCTCTCTCTTTCTCTTTCTTTCTCTTTCTCTTTCTCTCTGTATTTTGGGAGATCAGCAATTGAGAGAAGCAGTTAATGTAGAACGCTTTATTTTTTATATTAAACTAATACGATTAATAATTTAATAATAATGATAAGTAGTCAATAACATTTGCACACTGCGAAAGCTGGTTTCACTAATTTTTTTTGTTTTGCTTGTGTCAACGATCGGAGGATAAGAACAGAATGTAGCGCACGGTACGTTTCGTGAAAAGATCTGCAACAAGAACGAACTCAATGATACATAATATATCTGTAATTATATATACGTAATTATTATTATTCTCACGCACGCTACATATAAAAGTTTTATACAATACATACATATAAATATAAGTATATATATATGGCCTATATATATCTATATATCTATATATATATATAGTTTTATGTCACATGAAAGATTTTTAGATAAGTCGAGCCGAACGACAGTAAGTAAACGAATTCACGTATACCAAGTATATTTACCTAGAATTACTTTTACTTTTAGTTATTACTCAATTAATTTACTATACTATTTTTTTCTACTCGTAATTAATACTAACCGTGATGGGAGAACGATTTTTTTTTTATTGCGGAAAACGCTGGTATTTACCTATGCACATCTATGTGTGTTTATATGTACTATGCGTTTCTGTTACGAGCCGACTTTGTGCACATGGCAATGTCGAGGATGGTTTTATAAATGTCAAGTGAAGCAGTGCCGCGAGTTCAATTTGAGCCTCTTTTACAAAATGCATCTGTGTGGTAGAATGAGTGCGTGCGCACGTGTGTGTCTGTGTGTGAACGGGGCAGGCAGCAACACAAAAAGACACATGAAGACTTGCCTTCTACTTTCATATAACTTTTCTACTTTACGTTATATTTGACAAAAAAAATTCCAACCGTCTTTCAATCTACGTATTCTCATTCTAATGGACTGTCATGTCATCTTTCTTATGAAAATAAAGCAAACGTCTAATGGATTTTTAATCTATACAGACAATTCATTCAAAACGAACATGGCTGAACTGTTACGTTAACGGGAGTCCTCTCGATGGAACTTCATGTGTATATAAATAATGCATAAAAATGATCTGGTGCAACGTTAGAAAAAAAAAAAACTGAAATTTACTTGTCTAGCTGTCACGCTTCAAACCCTGAATCAAGTACATTTATATCGTTTGTCGAACGGTTACGCAATGCGCTACGCAAAATAGCAAGCCAGCGCATCTTGCATTACGAAGCTATATCGCTTGGCTAATTCAAAGCGAGCTTGTTGATCCGCATCCGACGGTATTGAATTCATAAGTGGGTCAAAAGACAGCTTGATAATAAGAAGCGCGTCACATTTTCACTGTTCCGGCGTATCTAAGAAATTTTATCTCCTTAGTATAGATTACGAATGGTTAATGGAAAATAATGAGAAAAATCGCTGATAAGAATATTTCGTAAGTAATTTAATTTAGTTATTTCACTTCATTAATTAATAATTCAACTATCGCAATGGTGGTCAGCATTTTATATACTCTAAAATATAAACTCAAATCGCGTTAACCAATATATCATTTTGAAACGTTAGCCATTCGTAAGCCTCGTCTGATCTCGTTTCGACATCTCGCTTTCTCTCTTATCTTTGGCCCGTCCGTATATAGTCGCTCACACTGAACTTTGGCACAGCTTTACCTTCTAGATGACCTCCTCGACACGCCTCGGTGCTCGGTTTTTGTCGTGATAGAGATTTATTATTGTTATTATTATTAATATTATTACTATTATTATTATTATTACTATTATTACTACTACTACTACTACTATTATTAATTTTTTTTTCAAGTATACATTTCCTATTTCATATAGGAATGGGAAAGTGTAGAAACCATGGGATGAGAACACTCGGGTGACAGCCGATTTCAGAGATTCACAGCTGATGTTGGTGATCGATTTATGTATTTGCTGCATTTCGTTTTCTTTTGACACACTTGCTTTTGGCATCAGTATCCTCCACCCGTTGGAAATTTATATACCTATAATATATTTATATAGCGGTGTGTGTTTTCTTTCGCTGTATATCTATGACCTCTGTCGTCTAAAGAAAATTCGTAATTTTTTTTTTAATCTTCCATTTTGTGTGTGGTAGTTAAATATTGCGTGTACATCGCCTATATTTCTTATGTTGTGAATTTTTTTCAGTGTATACAAGTAAAACATATTGCGAGTCTTTTTAAGTGCACAGATATGCATGTATTCTTCTGGTTACACGAGAGCTAATGCATTGCAATTTCATTCTTTTTTTTTCGTCTATGAAAATTTTCAAATAGACTACTTTTGAGAAATGTAGCAGTATTGAAAAAATAAGATATTAGCTTGTCTTTGAATTGTAATGTACACAATTTTCTTTCCTACATAGAGACATTGATGAATTTTGTTGCTCTATATTATAATAAATTTTTAATATTGATCGTAAAACTTTATTTTTGCAATGCTGCATCGTACAATTTGATAACAATATCGCCTCAGTGTAATTTTTAATTTTCTCTTTTATTTGTACAATTTGAATAAATAACCAAGTTCCATAATCCCTTATTAATCCAATGTATTAAAAACTATACTAACAACTGCTGACTGTTTGACTTAGAATTTTGAGTCGATAATTAGAAAACCTATTTTAACAAGTTCCTTTTTTGTTTTATATATTTAAATTATTATACACAATTAGACATTTAGACAGCGACACAAAATTAAACATGTACACAAATATGATTATTCAAAGGGTTATCTAGGTATTATTTGTGCATTAAATTATCAGCTTAGAATACTTCCTAGTGTCAATATCCTGTACATACATATATTATTGTTTAGTTAGTTGAATCTAAAGTAGTGCTTCAATTAAAAAAAACAGTACAGTATTCATGTCGCAGCTTCCATTCAATGAAAAATTGTTTAATGCGTATTATACCAGTAATTAAGTTTCAAGACTGATATTACTTTATGTCCCACAATATCTTTTATAATGATTGCTTTAAGGGTAATTATTCACTTTTTTATTACTACTATTTAATCAGAACATTTATGTAGATAACTTAATTCGATTAATACCTAAAATTTAATTTCTATTTAAGATTTCCGAGATAAGTTTTTTTCTTGCTCATTTACTCTTAAAATAATACGTAGACACCTGCCTTTGATCATTAATATTAAAATCTTGAATAATTTAATGAATCTAATGGACGATTCCCCATTCTCCATCTAATCGAATTTCTCCATCGTATCAAGCGATTTTAATTTCAATTTTTTTAGCGAACAATACTCAATATACTGAAAATTGCTTTGAAGCGATTATACCCGAGTAAGCATTCACAGCAAACATATACACATACATGCATACATATAGATATATCAAGTTGTACAAAACTAAGTAGTCGGCTGTCACTCGATTTCCTTCCGAAAAAGCGTCGATGCATCTACAAAATGACTCTGCTGTTCGGGCTGAAGAGTTGCAAATTCAAGGAGACTCGAGTCGTTTTGTCGATGCACTCGCGCGACGTAAGTACCAATATCAATTTAAAGAACACAGACGTGCGAAATATGTTACTTTAATTTTAAGTTATGTTTATGGAAGAAGGGTTAAGAGGGTGTGAAATGTTATATCGACGTTGCCCCGCGTCCTGCCCCTCCTATACACAGTTTTCTTTTACATTTAGAAAAGTTTTTGTTGTGATATGTTCATTTTTTTGAACTTGTTCGTCACATTGTATTATCTATTTATTGGATATTTAAAATTAGAATGAAAATGTTTTATTGGAAATTATTTGGAAACTTGATTTATTATTTTATGTTTTCATAAATATACCGCACTAATTTTAGTTTTGCTACTGAATTGAATAACGAACTAATGAGATTATTCGTACTTCAGAATATTCGCTTTAAAATTGAATTTTATTTATTACTATTATAGGTAACTACAATTGAGAGAACAAGTAATTGCCAATAATTTATTTTGCTGATGATAACAAAGACAATTATTATCAAAATTCGTCTTTCACACCCCCTTAAATCAAAAGCAAATAGCAAGAATAATGTATTTAATAGATACAATAGTGCCATACACGAACTGATCTAATTTGTTCGTTTTTGAGATTGTAAAAAAAAAGAAACAAATAAATCTTTAAGCATCGTTCACATTAAAAAAAAAAACGATTTTTTGAGCATATGTACGCCACTGACACGCAACTCTGTTTTTCCAGGTATGCTAGGAGCTGGCCTACCACCCGGTGCAATGCATCCGGCCTTCGCAGCCCCCATGGGATTCCCCGGTGCGCCAATGCTGGCGCCGATGATGCACCCGCGCTTCAGATGATCACCCCCGATGGCGGACGGGCCCTCGACCGCGCCGTTACACTTCGTGCTTTGGGCTCGACCTTGAGAGAGGCGACGAGCCTTAGGAGTTTAAAATTGAGAGAAGAAATAAAGGAATTAATAAGTAAGAAAGAGATACAGAGAATGTGGGCAAGATGCAGAAATAGTTCGAATATTCAATCATACTCAAAGAATGTTTCCGATGCAAGCAAAACTATAAGAGCAAGCCCAGGATAAAGATGATGGTGGTGTTTGCTTTTAACCGAGATTGGGGCTGTGATCCACGCCTGCCTTCGTCTTTTTTCTCGAGCCTTCGAAGAGGAGAGTGCGTGACATTAATAACAAAAGAAAAACATCCACTTATACACGTACACATGTTGATCACAAGTATATATATACACAAAAACACAGCCGTACACAGTGAAATTATCGGTCAAAGAGAAGAGGCACTTGGGGAAAAGTTAGCACTTCGTTGTGATGGTGAAGAAAATTCCGAGAGCGGAGACTATTCGATAGAGTAAGCTTTTGATAGATGTTAACGCTGCGCGTGGCCTTTTATTATTCTTCTTTTTTATTTAATTAAATATAAATTTAAAAAAATAACAATAAGAAACCCGTACCCTATTTTATGTATAAGATAGAAATAACTGACGAAGTTTGCAAAAACTGAATTTTTTGGTAGATACTGGTTAAGTTGTAAGTACGGATATTAAACGTGAGAAGACTGTATTTGAAACAAAGAGCAGTTCTAGAAGCAAAAAGAAGCAAAAAAAAATATCGACAAGATTTGTAAAACCTAAGGATACTATACAGTATTTTTAATTGATATTGTGTGTAATATTCAAGAAGACATGTAGATTAATTTTGCAAGGCTTGCAAGTTTGCTTTTTCACAATTACCGCGTGGATCGTATTTCACTTAGCGCAGCGTTACGTATGTCTTAAAACATTTTGCCGATTCAAACATCAATAAAACGCGAGCAAGCTCTACATCGACCAAACTTCCTTCGCTAGTCACAACGAAGCGTTTTTTTCTCTATACGAAAATGAATGGGAGAGCGAGGGGGAGGGGGCTTATAGTAAGAGAAAGAAACATTTGGAACGCGAATGCAGAGAGAGATTTAACGAATGCATCAAATGTCAGTTTATCGCTGAATATAGGAGATCAGCCTGCCAAGGAGAGCCCGCACACGATAGACAAAAAAAAAGTCGCGTTCAAAGTTCCGAAAGTAAAAAAAAATCAGTGAGAGAAATGTTTTACATGTTCATTATCTGTGCTTTCCGAACACTTTCGAGAAACGTGGAGACGATCCATAATTGTTAAACCACAGTCAACCAACACACGCATCGCACGCAGCAACTTGAAGAATCAGAAGTTAGCAAAAATTCTTTGTTTCTTTATATTAATTATAATATATTAAGGCTCATTATTAATATTATTATCGATTGAAGCTATAAAAGTATATCATATGATAAGCTGTATCATATGCTCGGGGAGAATCGATCGGTGCAATTGGAAACTTCTCATGTCGTAACTTTTTAACTTCGATGGAAATATGTATTAATACTTCTAATTAATTTTATGGAATTGCACAAGCATTAAAATCTCAACATTCTCTTGTATTTAATTAAATTAATATAATATTTATATATTGCAATAACCTGTCACTCAGAGGAGGTACAGATTCTTATGTAAATGAGATATGCTAATGAAATTTTTTGTTTTTGTTTCGTATGGAACCTGTTCGAAGCGAAGTCTTGTGCGATAGAGAAATTAATTTCTAAATGTACCAAATCGTTTCTCCCAGCTATGTGTTACTATACCAGCCATCTGTAAAGAGGAGAGACGCGAATGTAAGATACATGGTGCAACATCCCAAACGCGTTACAACCAATGGAGCAAGTCGTTTTTAAAAAGAGAAAATCGATTTTTCCCCTTTGGTAGTAGCTATGCGCGATGGGTCTGCCATTAATCGCAGGTTAGTCCGACGATTATAGATTATATTAAAAAAAAAAAAACTTGATTTTTTTCGCTCCTTGCACCGAGTTGTTCATCGAGTATTTGTACGAAAATGTAATTTTTACAGAAACTAATAATTGTAATTTGCTTTGAATTTTTTTTTTCATTTTATGTCGATTATTATTCTATATTTTTTGTATATACTTTGTGCATATATAATTAGAAAACGCACATCGAGCAATAGTGTAAAAATTATATGATTCAAATAGTTACATTGTTTGATAATGCTGCACAGCTTAGTGAAATTTGATGTGGTTAATTCTTATGTTTTTTAATTCAATTTTCAAAAATGTGTTTATTCTTGACACGATTTTATTGATTGTTATATTAATGCATTGCTAGAGATTATGGTGATGTTTTATATAGATTGTAAAAATAGTTTGGGTTTGAATGTACATATATATATATTTTCACTTTATTATAATAAATTATTTATATAAAACAGCGTAATTAGAAAGCGGATATATTCTATTACGTCTGGCACTCGCTCAAACTCAAGTTTATATTATAAGCAGAATTTTATATTATCATTTATTATATAGTAGTGTGAGTAACAAAACGTAACGTCGATTAAAGGCGAGTTTTATTTAATAATTAAAATATAGATTAAATTAAAATTATAGTCGGAAATTTTGAGGGGAAAAATATAATTCAAATAATTATTCTTAAATAACACGTATAAAAGATTAAATGCGCAGACCTCGATGGATCTCCTCGGTGCTTAAAAAACAATTTGTCCCTTTTTCTTGCAAGGAACAGTGGTCGATCAGCGCATGAGTGAGTGGTAAGTACAGAGAGAATGTTTTCTCTCTCTTTCACTTCCTCTCTGTCTTTCTCATCTCTCCCTGTCCTCTGTAATGCAGAATAATCTAAAATAACAATATCAAAGAGCAATCGAGATTCTATACGTTAAATGCAAATAAGCAAACTAGTTCTTAACGTACGGCGGCTCTTGACACTCTCTGCTCACGCTATATACTTGAGCCAACTTTCCTCTATCTCAATCTCTGTCTCGCTCGCTCGCGCTTTCTCTCTTTCTCTACCCCCCCCCTCCCATCTCTCCCTTTCTCACACGCACAGACACAGCGTACTCCTATATCGCTCTTTTCTTATTTTTCTGTGGCAATGAGCCATAAGCTTCGAACGCGCGAGCTGTGTATATAGAAACCAGAAAAGCAATTTGAGGCAGTCGCGTTGTTTAGCTTTAAATAACAATAACAAAAATAGTACGTGAAAGGATCATTAAAAGCCGCTGTTGGAATCGGTTTGGCAATAAATTTCTATTCAGGCTTACGCAAAGCATTAATGTGACCGCGCGTACAGACTTAAAAAAAATTTACAGTATTTGAATGGCTTATTGAAGGGTGTGTCGAATTCAATTTTTATGAATTCAGCGAATAGTACTTCGTTCTGAATCGCATTATACGTGTAAATATTAAATTACTGCAATGTTTAATTAATCATATCCTTTGATTGCGCATATTTAACGTTGCACGAAAGTTTCAAGTAAGCAAGTTCATCAAAATGTATTCATTAGAAACCGTTTTTAGAGAAAATCTTCTAACCGAACTTCTTAAATCATTATTATTGATCAATTTGCTCGGAACTTTTGAGCGATGAAAAATAACCGTAAGTCAATTGTATTTGTACGCAATTAAAATTATCAATAGTTACAGATTTGCATACAATTTTCTTTTAAAACCGCGCAGTTTTCATTCAATCGGCATAAAACAGCAGTTGGTAGCCCATTAAAATCAATTTTAAATTCGTCAATTTATTTTGGCAATATTTATTATTTTTTAAAATCAAAAGTATTCCTTAGATAAATTATTCGCTTACTTCAGATATAAAATCCTTTAATTTTATGTAAATAATAACGATGCTGCTAAATTATCTGTACAGCGATTGAGGGCTTCTTTTCCCTTCGCTTTCTTCTCGCCCCTCTCCGAAACTTTCTAACAAGCTTTAATCCTCTCGCTCTCTTTTTCTCTTCGCCCCTTGAGAAAATAAGGTCCGCTTAAGCGTCACTTTTCATTGACCGCTAATTTCTTAATCTTGAAAATATAAAGAAAGAAAGAAATTGAACGTGCAAAAAAAAAACTATACACAGACTAATACGATAATTAAAAAAAAAAAAAGACAAGAAAAGAGAGAACGAATGAAAACAAAATAAGTCCACGCTCTCAATCGACACTTCGAAAGCAAAACAGCGAACTGTGCCGTATAACGACACCTGTACGTATTTCAAACTACGCATTGTTTTATAATAATAATATTAATAATAATATTAATGGTAACGATAAAATAATTATATCACCCGCGCGACGCTCGTGCCTCGTAGCCCCTGGGTCTCTTACTTTGTTATATATACATATGATATATGTATATTAAAACCTTTGTTTTAAATCTCAATTATATTAGTCCTTTTGTTAATTTTTAATTTTAAACGACATCGCCGGACTTTGTTACGTCCACGATCTCTTTGTTTAACTTATTTTTCTCTTCCTCTTTTAAAAACGACCGGCCGAGCTGCACGCGCGTAGGCGCGGCTTTATTAATTGATTTTGAATCTGTAGAAGTTATTATGTTATTTATATATTGAGTGTCTGGTACGATATTAGCTCGATTGTTTTTTCTCCCGAATGGAAATAGGCGTTCTGATGATTAAATGAAATGAAGAGCAAAAAAGCAAAACGGCAGCAACAATAAGAGAGTAACAGAAAGAACAAAAACTCGAGCTTGCGGAAGCTGGGCCATTGGCCGGCAGTCGCCGCCGCCGATAAGCCGCACGGGCGGGGAGGGCGTATAGTAAAAAAATTGTACCTGTGATGATAGTTGATTTATATGTATAATACAATTTTATTCGCGGGGAGGGGGAGGATTTATCGCCTGCGCGCCTGCGCGCCCGCCCGCAGCGACTGTCGGCCAAGGGCCACGTTATTGTTTCAACCAATCACAGCTCTTAATCGCTGTTGGACCTCACCGGTCCCTTGCCACATCAGGCAGGCGATTGTTTGGTCCTACCGTCTAGGACCTCGAGGCTGATAGCACACGGGAAATTGTATAGTTTCTTTTGCGTTGGCAATGTTTAGAAAATGGTAATTTGTTGTATTTTCGGTGAGGGAGTTCGGTTCTTTCCTCTTTTTTTTTCATTGTGAAATGTTGAATAATGAACGAAATTTAGCCTCGTGGTCCAGGGAGACGTGTGGCTGGACCGAGAAACAATATTATATCAAACAAAGTATATTGATTTGTAAAAGCTACACATTATAATAACTATACAGTAAATTGGAAGTGACGAACGCTTTGTAACACCGCAAATTCGAGGTATGATGAATATTTTGTCTTTATTTGCAACGAAGTACCATGCCAACTTAAAGCATAAATTTGATATAAATCTTTGAATATATATAAATATTACTAGCTCATCCATAACATAATAATCTATGCTGCTGGATGTACATTTGATACTTTAAAGTTAGATAGTAACAAAAAACAATAATAGAAACTTTTGATTGAATTAGGATATAAATTCTACTACAGCATTGTTCTTTGCAGCCGAGGGAGACGTCGAGTGCAAAACCCATTGAGGGGAGTATACAGTGAGAAAGTGAGAGAGAGAGAGAGAGAGAGAGAGAGAGAGAGAGAGAGAGAGAGAGAGAGTGCGTGTGTGTGAGAGAGAAAGAGTTTAGAAAAAGGTTTTAAGCGAATAATTTAGTGTATTACACATGGACGTGTATTTATTAACGTGATAAATAAAGACATGAATTTGTTACGAGAACATTTTTACGGTACTTATTTACGGAATCATCGCAATGGATATTTGAAAGAGCAATTATTTCGTAAATATCGCCGAAATTTTTTACCTTTATCCTTGTTCCGATTTCCCACGAATTAAAATATAATAAAATATTTGTAAAATGCTATTGTCAACTCTTAAAACTTTGTTTTTTCTTTTATTTCGTTCGTGACATTTTCGTCGACTTAACATATCTTTAAATTAATAAATATTTCTATTGGTCTTACAGTCCTATTAAATAAATTAAAATTAAGACATAATAATATCAATATATATTTATATCAATACTAATATACATCAATATATAATTAATTTAAAATTATAATGGTAGTCAGACTGTCCTTGTTTAAAATCACTCCCGTAGACTAATCTGGAATAAAAATATATTAGCTGAAAAAATTCTTTATTAGTGAAGTGCAATCTGACTGCCATTATAATTTTCAGTTAACTATATATTGATATGCATTAGTATTGATATAAATATATATTGATATTATTATGTATTAATTTTAATTTATTTAATTAGACTGTAAGACCAATAGAAATATTTATTAATTTATTAATCTTTCTCAAGCAAGAAATATGAATACATCTTGTCTACATTTAATTCAGGCAAATGAGCAAATTTGGATCATAAGTACGTAACTTCAATAGTATTAAATGCAGCTATATGAAATTTAAATCAGATTATTTATATTTTGTTGAATCGAAATAAAAATAAAAAAATAAATTATGACAGTATAGAGCACTGTTTAGTTTCAATTGTTTCTTATTAATAAATGATGTGGATAATTTCACAAAATGAAATCTATAGTTCTTCATTAAACAGCTCATTAAATCATTAACTAAGATATTTTTAAAATTAAAATTTTTTTATTATTTTCAGCTAATTCCGTTATAAACTTGAGTTTTCTTGTTTCTATTAATAAATGAGATACTGCTCTCAGTTTTTGCAAATAATTTACTGGATGGTTTTATTTTTTTTTTATTTTCACTTTTAGTATTTGTTTGAAAATAGTAACTAAATCGGAAATGGAAAATAGAATTAAAGTTTAACATAGAAATTATTAGTATTAAATAGTAACAAAAATATCTTATAAGTTATAAACTATCCAATTTTCATGGATTTTCTACGAAGAAAAGGTCGCTGTCAAATAATCAGGTAAGTACCATTATATTCTAAAACAATATCAGATTGTACCGCAACGAATATTATATATATATATCTTTTTTTTAAAAATATTTTTAACGCGTCTTGTATCGCATATATATCGCAGTTTATAAGAACACAATTAAATTTATATTAAAAAAAAAGACAGCGTTATACATATCTATTTGATAACGTTGCTTATGCGAGCATTTATACAACTTTTCTCTGGGACAATTGAAACTAAAAATTTTTACACAAATTTTTTTCACGCAAGTCCAAATAGTGAAAAGTGGGGCTCGCTTATTCTATTCTATAATCGCACTTATTTTAGAAATATACAATAACTTTTATTGCTAAGCAATTGTGTGTAGAATATTTCAGTTGTTTCGTATGAAATGTCAATTTTCAAATGGTTTTTTTTTAACACTAAAGAGATTGCCCGTTTTGCGATCTTTGGCTCGAAAAGTACTTTCCATCACGATTAATTAGACTTTCTGTAAAGGATCAGAATTTGAGAACGAGTGGTTGGTTTAACATGGAACGAATTATTCTCTGTTTTCACAGTTTGTCTGTCTTTGTTGCATAAATTACGTTTTAATCGAATCGAAATAATTACAAGGAACATAGAAAATAATAAATCTGCTGACTTATTATAATTTTAAAAATTTTAAAAATACATAATCGTATATATTTATATACACGTCATCGAATTGTTCTCTTTTTGTAAATTTAATCTGTTAGAAATCGCAAATAATACTTGCCACGATTCTTGTCAATGACTAATTCAAATGCAATAATAAAATTATTGTATCTCAATCTACATACTGGTATATGGTTATCGAATTGAGATCTTGGCACTTGCATAGAAACTGATTTTACATCTACGAAAGCATAGCACTGACTTTTTTTATGTTTTTTTTTTCTATTAAGTTTCGTATATGGTCAAACATTAATAATAGTTAAATCCTACTGACGGTGAAAATTTTTGGAATTTTCGTATTGCCACCAACCCTCATATACTTAAGAGATAGAACTTGTTGCAACAGTGCAATAAGTTTTTAAAAGGAGAAAAATCGTAATTTTTTTTTTGTTCCGAGTTAATATTAAGCATTCGGGACAAGGAACTTATAGTCAGTCGATTATAGCTGTGAGCTCGATGTAGCCAGCGTTGATTCCCAACGATTTTTTAATTAATTCATTTACAAGTTTTCGACAAAACATTTAAAAGCTCTAAACAGCTATAAACGCTTACAGGAATTCCTGCAAATTTCATTTAAATAATAGTGGCATATCGCGTTTTATTAGGAAGAGGAAAGAAAAACGCGAAAATCTCCGCGTGCACGGATCTGAATTGGGACATCATAGTTTGTCTAACGCTTTAACAAAATGTAAAATTATTGATGATCCAGTATGCGACTGTGCCAATGACATTTATTTATACAATAATAGCTGAATAATAGCTCATGGGAATGCTGGCATATTGACGAGTCATAGATGGAAATTTCTAAAGGTCCTGAAAAAACAAAATTACGATATATGCTTCTCTGTAGCTGTATATTATTTTCACAGATTAATCGGCTGTTCTTTGTAACGTCATTATTAAATAGTAAATTTTTCAAAATTGCGATCCACCCTTATTAATCCCCAATTTACAGCCTTCAGTATGTCAATTTTGTATTCGTATACAAACAATAATGTAAGCCGAAAATAAATCTGTTTCTGGTTTGCTATTGTAACATTTTTCTGTATCGTCCAAATACAAAATAAATAACAAAATAAATAAAATAAACATAATAAAATAAATCCCTTGTTTCCAATTGCTTAAATCGATAAAAAAGAGATCTTAATGTTCGGATTCAAATGTTGGACGATGACACGAGAAGATACAGTAAATTTCAGTGATGAGGATAGCCAGGTTTTCCTTAACTCACTTAAAATATGAATTATTGTTTTATTATTTTTATTTTAATATTGATTATATTTACTAGTCCGACTGTCATCATATAATTCCAATTAGATTATTGCAGAAAGACTGTAAGCCTGAGCAAAATATTTGTTAACATAATTTTCTTGATACACATATTAGCAGCTCATATATAATATATATAATGACAAGGAAAATGTCGAATGAATAAAAACCGAATAAAAACTCAAGGATAATATTTCGATAATTGAAAATAAATGAAATACGTGAATTTTTTAGGTAAAAACGAGAAAATTCTTCTTTTTTTGTTTGTTTATGTACTCTATCCTTCATTTCCCATATCGTCTAAATGTGAATAGTGAACGCGGCTAAATGAATATCTTTCCTAAAATCCATTCTTTCGAAAGAAGAAGAGAGTACCAAGAAGCCATTGCCCAACCGGAGCCCTTGGGGCTTTTTCACCGATATTACAGCACGACCCCGTAATGCTCGTATCACCTGTAACGAATAATATATACACGAGCAGTTGTTATAGCTTACGGCATCGCCTTTTTTCCGCGATTATATATATAGCTGCCGCCGCCGCGTGTTTTTCCCCCACCAGAAATCAGTACGGAGTTCGCCGAGAGAGCGCATCCCCGCGTCACGTGAAATCCAGCGAAATTTCACCAAAAAAAAAAAAAAAAAAAGGTAAAAGAAACGAAGAGGCGCGCCAACGATCGCGCGCCGCTCCCTCCCCCCCTCTCTCTCTCACTCTCGTTGGGAGCGCATACGCGAGCGAGTTCACCGAGGCGGCAGCCTAGCGTCGCATCCGCGATTCTCCGACTCCCCCTCGTTTCGCGCTCGTGGCTGCCCGCGCTCTATACCGATTATAAATGACGCCGCGCGAGTTTCTACTATCGAGAGAGAGAGAGAGAGAGAGAGAGAGAGAGGAGGACGTCGTGAAGTGGCAAGAGGGTGAAGGGGGCGCATAGTTCACCCGGCGGTGAACTCGGGCGAAATGCCGCGCATCATTGTAATGACTTCGATGCTTTGGGAGGGGGAAAGCACCTTATGCTTCTATGCATGGGTGTGTGTGTGTGTGTGTGTGTGCGCCAAGGTGTGTGCTGTCGAAAGTGAACGGGTGGGAGTACGAAGAAGGCTTCGTAATGGGCCCATCCTTCCCGCGTACCTCGATATATTGTAAGCGCGACACACGAGGGCATGCCAACACTCCTCTCTCTATCTCTCTCTCCCTCGATCTCTCTCTCTCTCTCTCTCTCTCTCTCATATATATATATATATATATATATATATATATATATATATATATATATATATTTACCTGTGCTCAGATTGTATAGGTACACAATACCTGATTCTTGGGCAGCGGCGCGAGGCCGCATGCTGTATATACGCCTGCGCGCTATCTCGAATTGCCGCCACACGGCAAAAGTGAAAGCCGACTACTTTTAATTCAAAAGCACAGGTATGAAATAACAGCCGATAACCGTATACGAGCATATTATCTGTGTGTGTGTGTGTGTGTGTGCGCGCGCGCGCGCATATGGGAGCGTGTATGAGTGATCGCATCGCTGGCCGATTTGCGATTGCGGGTGCAGATGCACTTATGTACCTATTATATATGTACGTACGTTTTTCTGCGCCTGACACGCGCTCGGGAACGAGCGCACGCGCGGTTTGCTCACCCGGCCAACCGGGATGATGGTGTGTTCTCGATTGGTTTTTCTCTCCGTCTCGTTTCCTTTATTTATTATTATTATTTTTTTTCTATTTTAAAGCGTTTTTGCCGCGTTCGTTCATTATAGCACCGCGTTGATTTTCACCGCTGAGCTTTTTATCCGAGGCATTATATATATATATATACATTTGCTACATCGGTGCCGTTGACATTTGTAATGAGATGCAGATGCAGCCAGATGCATAGCCACGGATTACGAAAGTTTTTATTGTTTTCAAAATGACAGGGTTTTTTTCTCAGTTTGCAGTTAAAGCAATACAGTTTTGAATGGGCATTTTTATGTTAAATATAATTAAATACAGACTGGATTTCAAAATGATTATTGGATTTTATTAATAAACAGAAGGTAAGCATGATTTATAGCAAATTGAACTGTACTTGTGATCTGGAATATATAAATAACTATATTTTTCTAACTAAAATTTATTCGAACCATTTTTATCGGTAGCTCACATAACCAATATCAACATACATCAAAAAATCAGTGTATTTTTATGTCAATAAAACGATGATTTAATAGTTCTTCTCATAAATCCATTGCCTCAATTATGCAAAATTCTACATAATTTTTTTATTAAGTGTTAATTATAAATATAGAAAAACTTTTAAATTATGTACTCAATTTCTTTGTAGGAGAAAAATGTCTATATAACGTAAGAATATATTGATCAAAACGTAAATATATGTATATAGCTAAGCAATCTCCAAATGAGATAAACAATCACAAAAAATTTACATAAAAATGAAAAAAAAATGTTTAATGGTTTTTTAATAATACGAAATATAAGTACATTATATGAATATATAATGTTAAAAAACAATTTTAGAAAATATTTTTACGAAAATATTTTGAATGCGTTTTAAAATATTCGCTTCTAAATACTTTTTGCGAAATGTTTTAAAAATATCTTATGAATATATTTAGAAAATATGTACTTCAAAATTCGATTCGAATTACATAAACTATTTCTTAGATATATTCATAACATATTTTTACAATATTACGCAAAAAGTATTTAGGAGCGAATATTTTAAAACGCATTGAAAATATTTTCGTAAAAATATTTTCTAAAATTGTTCTTTAATGAAAGTTGTAAGTGCTGTATTCTATAAGAAATACATTTGAGAGACAGTTGAAAATATAAGAAATATTTGAGGTTCAAAAAAATGTTTTACAGAGATATTTTTCTAAAAATGTAAAATCTAAAATGTTTAAAATTTTTCTGCAATCATTGTTGAAATATTTCAGTAGTATGTTCGTGGTATTATGCTCAATGCAAACTTTTTTTCTTTAGGTCACTCTGCATATAAATATGATTGTACAAATGTTTTTTTTTTATCACAAAAATATTTATTGACAGGATATCCACATATCCCAGAAAACTGAAAATTACTCTAGAAGTCCCTTTCTAGATAGCAATGCAAGATTTGATTAGAATAGGGAGACTTGGACCCAAGTCAGATTCGGCGATCTGACTTGGATATTCGGATTGCCGAATGCAGGGAATAGATAGCGGTGTTTTTAATTTTTTACACAAAATGGTGGATAAATTTAAGTAAAATTTAAAGAATAAATAACGAACAACGCAATAAACAAAGTAAAATGAAAATTTTAATTAAAAATACCCACTATTACCAAAAAATTAATAATTTAAAAAAAAAATCAAAAATATTCATCAAATTTTTTACTAAAAAAAGGCCACTATTAACAGATCATTGATGTATTTTTAGTTCAGCAAAATACTTCATGTGTAGTTATCAGCAAATCCGCGATTTTTCGATAGGACCCGCGCTTTTATTTTTAGTCATAAATTCAATAATTATATTGATGATACATTTGAATTTAATTTCCAATTTGATAAGTTTATTTTTTTACTTTTCTACCAATTTTTTCCAGGATTTATTTATTTTCGTTTTTTTAAATCTCTACTCGATCTAATATGAATGTGCGGTTCTCAAAAAAAGAAACAAAATTCATGCAGGTTAAAAATTTTTTTTTCGCGAAAAAATTAACAGCGAGCCGTCGAAATCAATTTGTGCCCGTGGGGAGTAAAAAGTATATTCTTGTTTTAAATAATATGTAAGCATAAAATTATTGAAAATTTTGGTCATAATCGTGCCATTTAATTGCGTCTTTTCTAGCTCGCCTCAAAGCCTGAAGAAAATTCACCAAACTGCGGTGAAACGAGTAAAACGTTTTGACATTTTCACAACCACAAATTATAAATCAATTTTTCAAGACTTTCGTATTTCCACACAGTTTGAGAAAATTTGCTGGAAACTCTAATGTTATGTGGAATAGACGTGAATAAAGGGAATGAATAATTTTACAAGAATATTCTCTTTACGTATAATACAATATTTTCTTCTTTTTTTAAGAGCATTTTTTACTTTATTAGGTATAAAATAGCAGCCTTCGGCCCATTAATGTCCTTCATTGGATGTCCATAAGTGTGGACATGAATTTGTTCAAACAAACCTATACAATATAGAATACACGATTCTTGGCAAATTGTCGTAAATTTAAAAGTTAAAAAAATAAATATTTCCATTTTATGACAACAATTTCAACAGCAAGAAAGAAAAAACATCGATACCGCTCGACGTTTCTAAATTGATCACTTTTTTTCATACACAATTACAGAAAATTACTCAATGCATAATGCTACCTTTTTAGTTATGTTCCATTATGCAATATAGCTCCGCGCTATCACGTGTCATTTTTCTTATAAATATTTTTTTACATCATATTGGAAAGCGTCTATTTTAGGTTTTACTTGTATTTTTCAATATTATAAGAAAATATATATACACACACACACACACACACACACACACACACACACACACACACACACACACACACACACACACACACACACATATATATATACGATTTTTTTCTGCGTTTCAATATTTACGCTGTTCGTTATTCTGCGCAGTGTTATTGGTTCAACGACATAAAATATAGACAAAGCATCTGCAATTATATATTATCTGTAGAATATGGAAAAATTATAAATCACTGAAGAAGTATTGCGGAAATTGTCTGACAATCGCTGGAATGTATATGGGATATTAAATCGTTTGAATTATCATAACGTTTTCAATGTGTGTGTGTGTGTGTGTGTGTGTGTGTGTGTGTGTGTGTGTGTGTGTGTGTGTGTGTGTGTGCACATAAAAAAATAATAGAATAGCACGGACAACGCCCAGCAACTCGTCCTTTGTCCTGCCTCTAAACTACACATGGTCGAATATTTACGTCTCTGTGCTTGAATGGTCGCAAGTAAGGCCTTTTAAAATTTTGCTACACAGTCAAGGATCGTTTTTTCCCGTTCCCGCTCAAAAGCCTTGTTTGCCAATTACGTAATTCAAAATACATAATTTAACCGATACAGACTCCCTCCTATTTCCTATATATGTATATACATATATACTGTCTTTTATTTCACGCACCGCGGAAATTATTCAATTTTATTACTAAACTTAACGACGTCAAAGCTGCACGTCTGTGTGTGTATGTGCCTGTGTATATGCATGCGTGTAATAAATATAACAAGTTAACTGAGGGGTATAATTAAAAGTAAAAAAAAATAGTTAGAACCTATAGTGCTATATAATAAAAGCATATCTTTAATTAATTCCTATTATAACTTATTGGCGTGCCGGCCATAAATTAGGGAAACAGTTAAACGTCGATAATATGTACCGCAATATAACCTGTGACGAGTTAATCGTACGCCCATCGTGGCGTACCCGAGGTCTATAAGGAGTTCGCCTATCTGTTACCATTATACATATATATATATATATATATATATATATATATATATATATATATATATATATACATATATCCAGGTCAGAGGTAGCTTGCAAGCTAAACCCTTTACACATACTGACGCATCAGCCGTGAGAGCCGGGAACGGAAACAATTATTCCCCGCGCGTTAATTACATGCTCGTATACATATATAGAAGAAAAAACGGCAATCAGCTCGTCTCGATCGCGAGGCGTTTAACCCAAAATGGATTTAATTATACGTACTGATCGTGTGCTGATATACACGTTAGGAATTATACACACGCGCGCGCGCGCGCACACGCACACACACACACACACACAGACATGACGTCCTCGCCCGGTGCATTCCTCTTCCTTTGACACGCTTTGTGTACTCGAGCCCATCGCGTGCGGGGCGAATAGAGTCGGCTTTATCGGCGCTGCTGCGTGTGTACGAGCGCGACGCAGAGATGGGGAATTCGGCTTTTCACGGAAGCTAATCGCGCGAGATGAAAATGCCCGAGACCGTGCACAATGTGGGTCAATCCCGAAGACGTATCGACGGCCGACCGTTCGCGACTGTTTCTACTGGGCCACGCGTATGCGTGCTATACGTTGCCTTTGGCATATGGAAAGTTTGGGATCATAGAATTGCAGACGGGGTTCGTTCTTCGGTGCATTGATATCGTAGAATTCATTGATGCGAATTTTTTGGCTTACAATTTTTATACAGATTTACGATTGTACGTAAAGCCGCAAAGACAATTTTCCTTAATTTTGGTAAATCCTACTTGTCTTAACATATTATATGAATTTTTGCTCGTAATTTGCGCCGATGGCTTACATAAAAAAAACCTATGAGAATGGGGTAAATGCAAGGACAATTGTGCATTATGAATTCTATACCTATATCTATTACATGGGATAAAAATGAAAATAATAAAGAAATTCAGAAAATAAACACTTACATTGAAACAATGCACTGCCACGTCGGAAATTGATTTCTGATAAGACAATCGAATACTCGAATGCATTGATATGATATAATGGCCCCTTGGCATATAAAAGTTAACAAAGTTAACTTATTTCTATATTGAAATATCGAAGATGCAAGGTGATGAGCAATTATCCAAATTGCGAACGTGACTGATGAACCGTTCATTTTTTGTTTCCGAAAATTAGGTTAAATAAGGCGATATGAAATAACGGACTATTTATTGCATATCCACTTATTTGACAGGATTTTCGAAAAAAAGAAATAAACGGCTCGAGTAGCGGCGATAAATTTGATGAATAATTTATCTCGATTGTACTTTATTACATATAAGACTTCGTAAAAATTTTGTAGACTTTAAATTTCGAAAAGTAGATATACAGTTTTATTAATTTTAAATAAATAATTTTTGTTTTTTAAATCAAAACGTCAAATGTTAATTGAAACTCATATTAATTCTCCTTCGCCTTTTTTTTCTAATGTTCACGTTCAATAACCTTTAGATATGTTTCAAATTTTCACACATCTGCGTATATAAAATTTTTTCATAGTTTTGGGAATATTTTTGCCTTGAAAATGAGATCTGAGTGGCTCATAGTGTCTTAGTAATTTATGCAATGTTCTTTTATTTTAGCACCTAATCAATTTATTGTACATTAGTTTTTTTAAATATACAACAGTGACTGAAGCCTTTCAGAAATTATTTGACTGAGAATTATATAAATTTTTTTTTTCGCTTTTCGTTCTATGGTCTACTTTATTCTTACTGTACCTGTTCCTCAGTCAGTGTACAGACTATAATTTTCGCATATATCATTCATAGCTGACTGATTTTCCTGTTGTCAGAATTCTTAAAATATCACCATCGTCCGGCCTATTTTCGAGCTTCCTGTATATTTTTCGAATATTAGTTTCAAGTTCCTTGGGTAAATAATTATAAAAAAAAAGAAACATATACTTTTGAAAAATAAATTTGTACGTATAAAAAAGAGAAAATTACTGTTTAGCACTTCGAGCAAGTTCGATAAAAAATTTCCAACCTATTTTATCAATTTCTTTGAGGATTATTTATTTATGTTACTTTTTTTTGAATTTAAAAGCGCAATTTGCCAACGAATGGAAAGCCGTAAGTGTAGAACTATTACGATGTCAAGCACAAAAGGGGGATATTTAGAAAATAATTTGTTTACACACAATAACGATAAATTTATGACGCTTCGGAGGATTATAGCGTACACTTATATGAACAAATACGTATGGCAAATTGGCCATAAACGGACGGCGAGGAGATTTACGGCGTTCGGAAAAAATAGTTAATGCGAGTGTGCACACGATCGCTTTCTTCTGCGCGTAAAAAGGAAAATTTTTAATCTGGATTAGAAAATTTATTAAAAAAAGAAGAAAGAAAAAAGAAAAATAAACTTGGAGCGGAGTGAAATTTTGCAAACACTTCGCCCCCCCCCTCGAATTCTTCTTACGATTTATTTATTGTATTTAAATGACGAATAACGAAATAATCTTTACGATTTTCAGTTGATCTTTGTGTTCGAATATATCATTAAAATAGTAATTAATTTTTACACTCAGTTTGTAGATTAAGTTGTAAAATATCGAAGGCTTAATTTCGATATAATTAAGTAATGGAAAAATCAATGAACACACTGTGACTTTCTATCGAGAATATACGATAAATATATTCGTTAAAATTTCACTTCTATAATCGCAAAACTACGACGGACCGTAACCGTAATTATATTTCTATAAACCCAATCCATTCCACAAGTACCGCTAATTATATATCGACGCACGAAAGAAAGTATTAATATACTCTCTGTTTAAAGAAACAAAAAAAAAAAAAAAAAAAATTTCTCTCACAACGAATCATAACAGCGCCGCGGCGTATCTTTTTACCTCATTCTGCATATCATACGAGCACTTTCGTCTCTCGTAACGAAGAAAACAAAAGAAAAACAAAAGAAAAAAAAGAAATAGTAAAAAGAAGGAAGCTCGAGTCGATCGATATTATTTATGCTTTTGTTGTATCATTTTCTGCGTCTGTCGCGCGTAACGAAGATGGCTGCAAAAATCCCCAAGGAATAACGACAATATAAATTTATAAAATCCATTTAATATATTGATGAAGAATATTTTTATGTATTTTACTTGTTACTTATTATATTAAGAAATTTTTTACCGAAATTATAATACGTGATATTATGATTAATATTGTTATCATTGTTTAATGTCAATTTTAATAATTATAATTAATAAAATATAAATATAAAAAAACAATATATTTTGATATATTTAGTTTAAATGGATTTTATAATTAAAAACTGTTATCCGCGAAGAAATGAAATAAATTATAAGTATACTTTCTACCTAATAACTTTTTTTATTGATTTTATTGATTCTTATTGACTTTTTCTAAAATTTTTAATTTTATCCACTAACCAATGACAAACTTGAATGATATACGTTAAATTTTGCATTAAAATTAATTAAACATTTTCTATTTTTGAAATATAATCGTAATCTTTTATGTATCTCGGTTTTGTTCTATATTCAAGTAAAAGAATCCGAGCCTATCGCAATGATATAATTTCTAACTAAATAAGACTAATTATGGATTATTTTAAAAACTTTCAAATTATTTAACAAATAATCGAGTGACGAATCGAGTTTCCATCTGCTATATATATATATATATATATATATATATATATATATATATATATATATATATATAGAGAGAGAGAGAGAGAGAGAGAGAGAGAGAGAGAGAGAGAGAGAGACAGAGAGAGAGAGAGAGAGAGAGTTGCATCGAAGAAGCGCGACCACGCATTTATATAGAGATATGCCTATACAAAGCGAAAACGGATGCGGCTTTCGAATAAACGCGCGAGTCGCAGTCCTTCTAAACACGACGAACGACAGGAGGAAAAATGCCTCTAACCAATATGCGTGTGTGTATTTATATATATATATATATATATATATATATATATATATATATATATATATATATATATAAATCAGCACCGCGTACAATGATAGAGAGCAATGATGAGAGAGAGAGAGAGAGGGAGGGAGAGAGAGAGGACGGATAAACCGCCGATCGTCCTTCAAACTCTACGAGAGAAAGACGCTTCTTTTCCTCCGTAAGGTATAGTCGAGCCGGTTATCCACAGTGTCCCAGTTCTTGATAATGCCAACATGGATAAGATTCTATATTTGTTTTAATGAGTATTTTATGATAAAATTTGCTCTTGAACAATTTATTCCATTATTCGAATTTCGAAGTTTTTGAGGGAGAATATGACAAATTGTGGTGTTTAAGGAAATATCCTGGATATACGAATTAAAGTGTGACTATCGACAGTTCCAATCGTATTTTATTCCATTAAAAGCCCGATTAAAATTGAAACTGACTCGAAAGAAGTTCAATAAACGTCTGAGGAGACGCAAGGGTATAGTTCGTTATATAGCTCAATTATTAGTTTATAGTTAATAAAATTAAAAATTGTACTTATGTCCATTGTTCTGAATTAAATTAACAAATATTTTTATCGGTCTTACAGGCTTCATAATATAATGTATTAACTAAAATAATGACAGTCAGACTGTCCTTGTTTATAGTCACCGCCGAAGAATCTGAAATAGAACTTATTACTTCAAAAGATTGTATTAAAAATTAAAAATTGAAAATAAAAATAAAAATAGAATGAATAATAAAATAAAGTAAAAATCGCATAATAAATAAAGTAAAAATAATAGAAACAACATTCTATGTTAATAAAGGACAACCTGACTGCCCCCACCATCTTACATTTAGATTCAACTTTGCAGTTTAGTTTCTGAAGATGAACTGTAGCGTTTCGAAACGTCGGACACCAAAGGTGAATATAAATTTAAGGTGGTGCAGGCAGTCAGGTTGGCCTTTACTTACATAGAATATTGATCCTATTATTTTTATTTTATTTATTATTCAATGTATTAATTTAAAATACACTATCTAAATTTCACAGTGATTCATATGCAACTGTATAATTTAAATAATACAATACTATAAAGCATATCTAATGAATATTACACTTAATACGTTTAATAAGATTGTAATGAGAGTACTAAATATTTGAACACAGTTGAAATTGTGATTAGAACGATACCGCTGTTCGAGACAAGCAGTTAAAAAATGGTAGTTAAGAATAATTACGAATTTTAAATTAAACTCGTGCAAAAACGCTTCGGGCCGCTTTTCCTCACAGCCCCTTTATCGAGGCAAAATTATAGAAAACGGGAAAATATAAATTTAAAACTAATTATTAATTCGAACTACTGTACGGGCACACTGTGTCTTAATATTTGCAATGCATAGGTAACAATAAAAATCCTTCACATTTGACAGAACACTGTGACAATATAATAATGTAACGTACACATAGCGTATGCAATTTGACGTCTTGTATCGAATAACGTTTTGGTTGGATATTCTTCAATATTAAACATCATCCTTCGCTCGGTATCAGAATTTTTATTTTACTCATAAATTTTGTTACTTATTGCGTTTAATGTACATGATTTTTTATACTTGCAGCTTATGTGTAAAGTAATATTATTCATATTTCATATAAAAAATGAGTTTTATGTACAAAGCATAGCGTCCGTAAAATTCTCTCGTCGTAAAATTTATTGGTCTCTATTTATTGGTATATATATATATATATATATATATATATATATATATATATATATATCGTATACCTTATCATTATCCCTGATAATATTCGAAATCAAAATCATTATTGTTTAGTTGAACGAAAAAGTAAATTATACTTAGCCCAGGATAATCCAACTGCTACTTACACCAACTCATCTACTAAATTACTGTTACAGCTTCAACATGGTTCAACGTTTCGAGCTCGCTCCTCTTGCGCGACTGTTGGGGACAGTCAAATTGCTCTTTACTATCTGTAATTTTTATGTCTTTGAGGTAAACTAATCATTTTTATTTCAGATTAGTCTACGGGGCCGATCGTTAACAAGAAATTTCCGATTTTAATTATAACTATAATATTCTATAATATTATATATATATATATATATATATATATATATTTATTCAGTTGATTTAAAACTGTCGGTGTCAGTACAATAAACATTTTAGAATTCTTAAAATCTTGTTTGTATTGTACGTAGCATAGTGTATCGAGAAATAGTTCAAGTCACGGTTAAAGTGCATTGATCGGAAACTGCTTTCGCTTTGTACTTGAAAATGAATATCGAGAATTACATCCTTTGATTTCTTTGTTTTTTTTTCTGCAAATATCAAAATACGTTATAAATTAAGTAAATTCGGCGCGTGTGTGTGTGTGGGTGGCTGGGTGTGTGTGTGTGTGTATAATAGGTGTGACGTAGCCGTGTTTTCTCCTTCGTTGGCTCTTCGCTCGGCTCTTCTTATATTACGAACCTATGTGTGCGTGTGCGCGCGCGCGTGTGTGTGTGTGTGTATATATATATAAAATTCGCGTGCGCGCGCGCGCACTCGGCACGACGCTGCGGTTTCGAAATTTCGCGCGTCGCGCTTTATATTTCCATATACACGTAACATTATCCAGGGGTTTTATTATGCCGTCGGTCTTTCAAACTCTCGGTTTAGTGCGCCTCCTTCGCATGGTGCCAATAAATATATCATATATATATATATATATATATATATATATATATATATATATATATATATGTATATATTTGACGAAAGCTCATAATGCACATATTATGCGGAGAGCGTTGGAGCACCAAGTCGTCGGCGCGGCGCATCCTATAGCGTTGATTTAGAAATGGCCGGGGCGAGCCGCAGTAGGCGCTTGCCTCTACGGGAGTTTTTTCCTTTTTCTTTTTCTAAGTCGGCTTTTGCAGAGAGGCTTGAGAGATTCTCGGCGCTTATGTATGATTGATAAATTCGAGGCGTTTTAAAATAATTTACTTCTTCCTCAGGAACGGTGGGGGATTACGCTGGTGCCGCGGGCAATTCTCCGGGGGAAATGTCCAAGTTCGTGTTTCATGTGTACATATACAGGACATATTATACAGGTATATATTGGTAACAAAAAAGTATCCGATGTAGAAGAATGAAATACGACCTATATTGTATAATTCGTAGTATAACATTGATAATTCAAAAAATATTTTAAGCAAAAAAAATTGGTAAAATAACATAAAAGCTAAATATAACAAAAAAAACTTTTTTTAATCAACCATATGATAAATATTATCTGGACTTGAATAGCTTTCAAGCATATAAAATTAAATGTTAAAATAATTAATTTCTCATTCAGCAATTGCAACTTATGTAGTTTCGTCAACTTCAATAATTCAATACCTTCTACAATACCATATACATTTCTTCAATCAATATATACAGATTTTAATATTATAAAATCATTTAAGCGATTATAATATATTTAATACATAAAATATTTAATATACATAATGTATTTAATATATACTTTAAGACGGATAAGAATATTTATTAATTTAATTCTATTTAGTGTAGTTTATTTTTATGAATTTATCGGAGAATGGTATTAATAGATCTTTGTACATCTTTTATCTTTCTAGCACGAATTTAAATTTAGCTTATATTGATTTCGTAATTATTAGATGATCGATGATTTATCCGATAACACATCTAAAGCTCAACAACAGATCACCGCACTGACGAATCCATCAACGGTGTGATCTCGATCACAGTAATCTTTCATCTATTTTCTTTTCGTAAATATTTAAAACTATATCTATATAATTTAAAAATACGTTTACTTTCTTCTGAAATTACATTATTGAAATTTATGGATATTTCCACGAATGAAAATTTTTATCGATATCCACATATGTAAAACCATTTATTAAAGTATGGACTGTAGTTTTTTCACGAGGTCAAAATTTTTTTCATACCGACACCTACTGAATATTTACCACTCGATTCAACCTATATTCTACGTTAAATTTTATGTATCATTGAAATAATGGATTTTATAGTAATTTTCGTGGAAGATTTCACCCTTTCAACCGATTGTTGTCATTTCAACTCTACAATACTATTACATCAATTTCAGGAATCGCATTATTTTATGGAATTCACGTTACCCAAGTGTGTGAATAAAGAATCAGAGCCAAGCATTCTTGCATTTTTAAATCAACGTCGAATTCAACTTTACACAATGCAAATTTCGTTCCCCCGTATCGGAAAGTTTAGAATTTTTCCGTGGAATGTGTATTTTTTCAAACAGTAAGATATATATATATATATATATATATATATATATATATATATATAATAATATAGTTGAAAATTATGCACATAAATTAGTAAATGTGATAATTCATTTAAGCTACATTCAATATCAAAGTAGCAAAAATTGAATTACTTTGTATAACAGCTCTGTTATGTAAATAGAGTGACATGTCGGTGGAACCGGGGGCGGAGGGGGAGGCGGCGTTACATAAAACAGCCTGACGCAGGCGCATATAACGGGCTTGTAACGCGACTCGAACAATTTCATCCTGAATGTGTGTTGTGTATGTGTGTGTGTCTGTCTGTATGTTCAAATTACTCAATGATTTACTCGATGAAAAATTGCTCGAAACTTATATATGCGGTTTTATATACATTTTATATACATACGCGTACACATTATATACATTACACGGTTTTATATACGGAGACGTGATATAAAAAATTGCATTTTACTCGATTAAGCACATTAATATGATAAAATATGATTTATTAATTCCATGATTATACCCGCGATTTTTTTTCTTACAATACTTTTATGCGAAAGTATATCTGAATTTAATATAACCGCACAGTAGACAATATTAAGGGTATGATCGCATATTCTTTTATCCTTTGCGACGATGTCATTAATTTTCGAGGTAGAAGGGGTTTTCGAACAGTCTCCGAACGATTTATCTAATAGTTAAAGACGATTTGCGCGTACCGATTTTTACATAAGCTTCCTTACTATCTTTACGACTGCTTTGATTCATAACGAATTGGCCAATGAATAATGCGTTCAGTAATCGTCATTTCTCTCGCACAAAGATAATGAGAAATAATGTAATTAATGTACTCTCTCACTGTTCACTTCCGATTAAACTTCCATGCTCTTTTAATTCAGTTTGATACTCAGGAGTATTTTATACGAGACTCTAATTTGCATTTTATATCGTTGATTTTATGCTCGTGCTAAAAAGTAATAGATACATATATACGTTTATTATAAGATCTAAAATAATTTAAGTCCGTTTTAGTTAATAAAACTTGCACAACTGTGTTTATGTAAAGCATTATTATGTATGTATATATATATATACATATGTAGAAATTTAATTTGCTTTCACTAATTTAATTAAATCAATGATGAAATAACCAGAGTATAATATTAGAGATCAATTATGAACAAAGCTGTTCATCAATGGAAATGTATATCGACGCATCTCTAACTATATAATACTTAATTTACCATTATTATAAATATATCGTTCTATTTGATATATCGGTATCTAAAATAAAACCTTATCTATCCTTTGGACACATAATCATACAAAAATATTGATTTTTATTATTCTAAATCCATATGCAAAGATATGTGAAGCTTGAAATCTTGATGAATTGATTTTCATTATATCAAAATATATGCATAAATTGTAGGTATAATTGATTTATAGAAGCAAAAAGTTCTATAAAATAGAATATAAGGTATAGGAGCATCCAGAATTTATTATTATATAAAAATTTGACTATATAGATACCATTTGATATAATTTATTTTATCATTTTACACATCAATAGACCTAATAATCTTTACAAGGAAACTCTCATATATCTCAGTTTCAAATATATATAGATATATACATATAAGCAAATTTCACATTGCCTGCCACGAAATTTTGATAAAATTCATAGATCCTACTGAGTCAGTTTCCGGAGAAAGGCGAATATGATAACGGACTGACGGATTACACACATACGCACACACACACACGCACGCACACACGCATACACACATACATATGTATACGTGACAATTGAAACTTGCGCATACAGATATCACCGACATTTGCAAACGATTGAATTATATTTTATAGAGAAAAAAGAGAAATTATCTGTTACAGTGGAAAGTTATCGAATAATAGAATTCATGCTTCTGTACAGACATAGAATTAAAACTAGAAATTTTTATCCTAAGTCAGAGACTGAATTTTGTCCGAATATATATATATATATATATATATATATATATATATATATATATATCATTATATATAATGATAAAAGGTATAGTCAGATCATCAATTATATTGTAAGTGTTCAGATTTTATCGCGCCAATTTTTAAATTAGATGGTTGCGGTATTGATATTTGCATGTACTACTGGTAAAAATTAAATTAATATAAGTTGTATCGACGAACACGTCATCATCGTATTTTCCAACTGTAATAATGACAAAATTAACATACAAATCGAAAAGAAAAAGTATAATGTTCGTAGTATAACTTTCAACTGCTTATCATGTGTAATAATTGATGCGTAGAACAGCCTTCGTTTCATAAAAATCGATTTGATATCTCGATTGTAAAAAGACTGTGCGTTGTATCGTCGCAATATTTTACTCAAATGGGATATTCTCGAATTTGAGAAATTTTTCTGAAAATGCGCTTGAAACGATCTTGTAACATTTGTTTACCATTATAGAATATTCGATCCGTCTCTGCATCGCGATCATCCGAGTGCTGGCTATGTAAGAGCAAAGACGACGAGCCATGTAATTTTTTCATCAATGAACGATATGGACGCGTACGAGCTCCGTTTAATTTTTAGGATCATCCAATAATCTAATTTTAACAATAGATAATGCTGCTCTACCGATAAAATAGAGAAATTTGAATCAATGGCTGGCATCGGAAAAACAGTTAGAATTCACAACGATATGACTTTAATACTCAAATTATTAGGTGTATTTTTGAAATTCAGCACGATATGGATGAATTTAAAAGTTACAGATGGTAGAAAAGCCATTTCGTATAATGGAATAAGCTTTTTACAAATTTGACGCTCTATCCTCGTTTCCGATAGACAACTACACATGTACGATTGCGCAACAATTACTTCTTTCCTTCTCGATTGACGGCAGTTTTTTCCCATGTCCAGAATCGCTGTATTCCTAAAAAACCATTATACTTTTAACGTTGACATTCTCGTACTCTTCTAGGTATTTATTATCTTACCTGGTGCAATTAGACAATTGCTGTCGTACGGAATTCTATTTACGGGGTGCACTGTGTGCATATAAATGAATGGTCGGCGATCAATCGACGAGTAAAATGGAGGTCGACTGGAAAATCAATTCTGCAAATCGAAAATTCTAACTTAATTGCAGTTGCACAGTTGAATTAACTTGACATTATAGTCGATTAAATAGCGTATTTTAGTTATAAATACATCTAGACATTGGAGAGATTTTTTTTTAATTGATTTGAGAAAGTTTGACATTTTCATGTCACTTTGTTGTTTGTACACCAAAAATAAACCAAATAGATACTTCGCCAACCTCATACTTTACCTCCAACGAGGTTAAAGTAATCTATAAACAAGTTAATCGTTATTCTTGCTAATATCGATTGATCTGAACTTTACCTGCCTGACTAATGGCAATTGTAACCTCGAAGTAAGGCGTGCAAGTTAGTAATTTATTTTTTCAATTTCAAGCCTCTCAAACCGAACGGTATATCTGATTTATCAATATAAATGATTGTGAATATAATAAATTAATAATGGTAATAAGTAAGCATCAATATTTAGGACGACATAACGTATATGCTTCGATGCTAGAATCGTATTAGAAGACGGACAATATCTGTGTCGATGTTTGTGTACGCGCGAACATCTGTTATCCTAATTTTTAGCGTTATAGACATTAATATCAAATGCTTTCTTAATATTATCATTTTAGTAACGTAAAAAAATACAGTTGGGCTTGTTTAACAAAGATAAAATGCATTCGATTCTGCGATTCGTCCCAGGAATCAAGCCATTTCCAAAGAATAATTTAACACAAACCAATTCGGCCTTTGATCTCAACGACAATATACATATAAGAACGATTAATGGGCATTTATAACGTAAAGAATTATGATGAAAATATAGATAGAGCTATTGACAACAGTGAGGTAATTCGTAAATTTTAAAGAAGAATAGTTAGAAGATTCGAGACTTAAATATATTATGATATATGGATATTCAAATATATTATGTATAATTAATATAGTTTTTATTTAAACGAGTATCAGCAATTGTTTAGCAAATCCTCGGTTAATAAGGCTTATCTATTTATCACGAGAGCCCTTACGATCGTCTAAGTTATACACGGATAAAATGCGAATGACGTTGATATCCATTCATTCATTTATAGGAATACTCCAGACACGCCATACGTCAATAATCGGTTAATATCCGTTTATTTGATCAAGCGAATAACCCAGATATATATATATATATATATATATATATATATATATATATATATCGATTTGATAATTGCATTTTCGAATAACCAAATTAAAAACAGAACAAAATTGATAAATGTATATTCAGAGTTGCACTTTCATTTTTAAATCATATTGTCCGAATGTGGATCACCAAGCAAAGTAGCCGATCTTCGCTGAAATTTGTAATTGTTCAAAATTGTGCCCTGATCCGCTATCCGACATGGATTTCTAACCTACTACAAATCGAATAATGAATCTTTTTCGAAAAACGTGAAACTCCATTGGATCTATGAATTCTGTAAAATTGAAATTGACAACTTGGAACGTTGTATGCATGTGATATATACAGTATCCGAATTTAAATCAATAATTATCAAATCACTAGCTTTTTCTCTATTAATGAAATGAAGAAGAAAAGACAGTTCACATTTCGGAACATTATTTACGAAAGTTCAAGGAAAATAATAAGAAAGAAATATCGTAATCGGTATATAAAGTTTAACAATTACAATGCATGAGCTATGCCGATTTCAAAATGCCTTTCTTCTGAGCACCGCCGTGCTCTTCGACGAATATGCTAAATTATTGAATAATCAATGTTTTTGCTCAGGTATCTCATAAATCGGAATAGCTGAGTATTCGGATTTTTCTTCCGGTATTTAAAATATATTCTATTTATACGAATATCCGGATTATCCTAATAAACGGATCATTCCAAATATCTCGACGACAAAAATCACGAAATTCGGATAGAAATTCCTGGACAGATACTACGTTAAATCGCATTCTCAATATATACTCAGGAAAATATAATAATTGCTCGTATCGTTTTAAAAATAGTTGGATAATTAAGCTCTCTGTATTAGTCCTATGATTAGTCCGGCACATATATGTAACTCCACATCCGAATATCAATGACGTTCATAGAAATAAGAAAACAAAAAAAAAAAAAAACATCCTCCCATAAACCCACACCTAAGTCTCTCAAAATATCCGTGAAATCGGCGCCGTCATCTCATCCGACTCGAATTAGTCCCTCTTATTTCATATGAATCACTAATTTGATTTAAAAAAAAAACATCAGAATAGAATAGGATGCTCGTAGAGAACCCCATCCTCGTTTCATGACAGCACACACACAAGCGCGCATATGTATACACACATATATATATACACATATGTATGTATAAACGTATGTAAGTGTGTATGTAGGTATGTATGTATTTATATACGAATGTGTGAGCGTGTGCCTGTGTCCACACATGCACAGAACAGTGCGCGTTCGCGGCGACGAGCCGGCGCGGCGCCCCTCTACTCCCGTAATATTCGCGGTGTCGTTACATGTTGTACTCGCTCAGCTCCGCGGCAGGCGAGCTCGGCGCCGCGCGCTACCTTCAGTATCTCGCGTTTACTTCGAGCGTGCGCACCATAACACTTATTATAGATATATCTATATACATACTTACTTTGCACTTGACGAATCGCGGTCCCGCTCTCGGATCGCGCGCGCGCGCGCTATCATTAGGACGTTATCGTGTAACTGCTGCGCGAAGGCGAGCCTGTGTCCCTTGGCCGATTCTCCTTTATAGATTGTGAATAAATAAAAACACAGCCAAAAAAACAAAAGGGAGAGGAAGAGGAGCGCATACGGTAAATGAGTGGAAGATTCTTACTACTAATCAATTTTTAATCATTTATGCATACGTCCGTAGCGGTGCCTCTTGCAGTTCGTTTTTTCGCCCGCGTGAGAGTGACACATCCTTACTTGCTTTCGGTTTTTTTTTTCCTTTTCGCGAGGTAAAAACCGGGAGAGAGATAGAAAGAGGGAGGGAGGGAGAGAGACAGAGATAGAATGAGGAACGGAGATCCGTCAGCCGTCAGACGAAGACCGGCAATGGGATCGCGGTGTAGTTTTTTTATTTTCACCCGGTGGTTCTGTGTTGGCGCGATGTGTGTTACTAGTTTTCCGGTATATCCGAGATTGTTTTTTTTTTTTTTTTTACTTTATACAGGCGTATATGGTGTGAACTAATGTTTCTGGAGCAGACCGACTGGCGCGCATTACCGGATCGAGAATATAAGTGACAAAACGGAGTGAGATTTTTATACGGAACGCTTTATTAGAGGATAGCTAATATCGTCTGATTTCTTGTTCAAATTGAATTAAAAATTTTGATATGAATATATATATATATATATATATATATATAATTTATTGTTTAAACTTATTTCTTACCATATATATGCATGTATAGTCAACCATGTTCCATTTGGGGAAGTGTTTAGATATAATTAAAATTTTTTTCCAAGAATAATTTCAAGAAAGTGCAATCCTTTGTATTATATATAGGTCACCTGTCTTTCTTATTGATGATTCCGTCAAGAGTTAAGACGCTCAAAGCTGAAACGCATAGAGTACTTCACATAATTTTCATTCTGAAATGCTTATACTAAACTTTGAAATGAAAAGTAGGCATTTATTCTACTTCCTTTGAGATCTGTTGAAGATTGATGATATTTCTCATAGATCTTTTTTACTTTTTCACCTAACGTCCTGTTAACCAATTTTCTAATTTAAAACAGTTTTATGAAAAGTTTTCAATAACTATAAAATATTCAAATATATTTATTTATTGAATTACAGCACATGCATCATATTTTATTAAATAAATTGTGAAACCTTTTAATATAACAAATTTAAAGAAGTAAAAATTAAGAAATCATAAATAATTATGATAACAAACAATATCATTGATTTTTATATATTAATTAATAGAATTAAGATTTTAAATTAATAATTCAATGCTATATACTATCCATCAATATCAATATACCCACTTCTGAGAAAATATAATTAATAAGTTTAATTATCAGTAAATTAATACGACGATCAAGTTAACTTTTGGCTATATCATCAATCTATTGAGCTCGTCAAAAAGTGTTTTATTCAAATCCTTATAACGGATATTCATCTTTCAAAACGGAATAACTCGTCAATACGGATAATGTGACGGGCAGAATAATAATGTACGTGCATAATATTATTTTTCCTGGACAATTTCTAATGCGATCCAGATAATAAATTCTATCAAAATAAGGTCGAGTCGTTTAAGATATTATATAGGTTAAAAAGAAAAAAAAGAAAAAATAAATCAACATTTGCTTTTCTCCCAGAAAAGGATGATGATTGAGGAGACGGGACTGATGATAAGTCTATATGTGTGTGTGTATAAAGACGGCAGTCCCCAATCCTCATACCACCAGGCCTCGGCGTTGAAACGTCGCGGCTGCAAAAATCGTAATTCTCATTTTCTCGCGCTAACGCGGCGTCTCTCGGCAAAAGAGGGAAATAACGAGCGCGAGGAGTAAGGAAAAAAAAGAAGGGAAAGAAATACGACTTTTATATATATATATATATATATAGACGTGTCCAAGGCGCTTTCTCCAGTCGCGCATATTATACATCGCGCCCGCCGCGATTATTATAATATTCCCGATATCTGACATTTTGAGTTCGCGCCGCGTACCGGCAAAAAGTCAAGCTATCGATGAGAGATAGGTGTGCGCGGCTGGGTTGACGGGTGCGATTTACATTTGTTTCTCAAACGTACCAGCTGTCTTGAATTCGTAAATGGGCGCCGCGGTGGTAATGGGGACGCGTCACACTGAAGACTATATCAACATGTACGTACGGGGGATATTGGGGAAAAATATTAATTTAGCGAAAAATCGCCGTATTCCAAAAGCCAATGAAATTTCGGTTTGTTTATATAGTTATTCGGAGAGAGCTTAAGTACGTGCGACGATTGAAGAATTCGATATATTTAGAAACACATTAAAAATAGATATATTAGATATTTATCCCGAAGTGACGTAGTCAATAAAATCTTGCAACGAATATCATTGACTTTGCGATTCAGTGTCGATAGCCATCGCGCCGGTTCGCGAGCGTTTTGCAGCCGTACTGCTGTTCTATCGCCTAGAGCGTGTAGGGATTTACTGTTCTCACGGCGATCTAGACAAATCGTCAAACCTTTTTCTCCCTTTTGTCATGCGAACGCTGTTACGTTTCATCAGCTCCATTTCAATGTTCGTGATTACAAATCCATGCATGCCACGTTCAAGCGCAATTTTCCACTAGTATATATTATTATTTTGATTATATTTATGGTGTTATATATATATATAAGGAAGAAGAAAAAATCGCGAAAAAAATCCTCCACCCCGGCTTTTTATGACGCCAGTCGTATTGAATACGCGTATACATGCCACCGAATCAATTTACCTGCTTGTCGCGCGCGCTCTCGACACACCCGGCGCGATTATGCGATTATAATGTGTATATATATATATATATATATATATATATATATATATATATATATATATATATATATATATATACATATATATACAACCTACCGGGCGCACGTCCGCGTGTGGCCGAGCGCGCCCTCGTAAAAACGCGCGATATATCGAGAGAAAGAGTCGAGCGCTGTAGCTGGGCGCGCGCCCAGCGACGCAAAAAAAAAAAATAGCAAATAAAAAAAGAAAAAGAAAAAAAAGATCGCGAGCCCGTGATCGGACGTTTGCGCGTGTGCACGTATATGCCTCCGTACCTATATATATGTATAATACGCGCGCGCTTTCTCCGCGGCTATATACGTAGTGCATGTATAACGAGGTCCGGCGTCGCAGAGGTCGAGCACCGCGGACCCGCCGCTGTTTATATATATATCTATCTATATACACGTGCATGACTGTATGTACGTAGAGATAAAACGGCCGATAAGATCTTCCGAATTCCCCGGTGCGCGGTGTGCCCGCGGCCCGCGTGACTGCGTTTCGCGCCCGTTTGCACACGGACAGCGCGCACCAATCGTTGCGTCAGTATCTACCTTGTGCGCGCGCGCACGCCTGTGTGTCTGTGTCTGTATGTGTCAGTGCCCGTGATCATTATAAAGTTTTGGCTTTGACATCCGCGTGCTGCGCTCGACGCGCGTTTTGCCATGGCGCGCGCGTCTATCGGCCATGCGAATAGAAAATCCAGTTATACCATCGCTCGTCACAGAGATATTTCTATCTAAAAATCTATTATAACATATCAATATTTTTTTCTCTCGCTCATTCGTCTTCCCCGCACGGGCTCTGCGCGCGGAGGGACGCAGCTTCGCGGAACCTAATATGAAAATCCGTTCGGCAAAATGTTTAGGTGCGCAGACCGATAGTGTACGGCAAGGCGAAGGGGAAAAATCGGTTGCGGTCAAGTGAACCAGATGGGGGAAAAAAAGAAAATAAATCAAGAAAAGGAAAAAAAAACCGCAGGCGGAACTATATCTTCGATGCGGTGGACGCGCGAGAGCGCGCAAAAGGCAATGAGGGTGTCCGAACGCAGCTATTGCCGCCTGTATATTTTATTCCACTGCTTTTTCCACATCTGTATATACATACAGATATATATATATATATATATATATATATATATATATATATATATGCATGTACCATTACAGAGTTTTCCGTAATCGCAAAGGTTGAGCGAAGACGTTACCGCGTCGCGGTTACGCGGAGCTTTTACGGCGCTGGATTTTCAAACTAGACTGCGGTGTCTTTCTTTTTCCTACATATAAATAACTAAATATATATATATATATATATATATATATATATATATATACCCTACAGCTGGGGGCGACGGACTTTATTACACCAGCGTGCAAGGACAAGCGAGCGAGAAAAGTATATCAGGGAATTCTATACAGTGAATAGGGCGAGGAACGCGGGTAAGACACCCGGTACGGTTGAAATTTTGTGGTTATATATATAGCTCTGTGCCTTTTTTATTCTTTTGTTTTTTTTTTTTTTTGTTCATTTGACGAGCAAACGCAGCCGGGACCTATGTGAGAGTAAATTCATCTAAAGTCCGCGAGTCTCGACCGGCTCGCGTTCGGCGTGTTTCAGTTCATTTTATCAAGCTGGTTGCTTTCCAATCTTGACACTGCACTGCAGTTACACACACACACACAATTTCAACTGGTTTCATATTCGTCCGTAAATGAAATTTTTTTTTAAATATACTTTTCAATACCTGTAAGATTTTCATAATTTTCATTTTAATGCTGTCACGGCGAAAATATATAAAAATTTGTGGACCGATAACAAAGCAAAACTTGTAATACATGTACGGGAGCTTTTCATTTGAATAAAGCGTTCGATAATAATTTGCTCTCTCCTGCAGAGTTGTGAAAGTTTCTCTTTCGACTGGTTCGCTCTGCGTACCCGTGATTTTCTAATTTCACGTTTATATGCGCACGCTTATCATTTATCGAGTGCAAAGTACTATGAGAAACGAGCTTACGTGAACAATACCGGTATAAACTAATACAATGTGTCTAGGAAAATCGATATGAAAAATATTTGTTCGTTTAGACTCAGAAAATACTGAAATAAAGTTTTAAAAAGATTTTCATATGAAGTTGAATTTTACGTATAATTTTCGTTCTTATATATATATATATATATATATATATATATATATATATATATATATATATAGTTGTTATTAATCCAAAATATTACAAACGAAATGTATCATAGGAATGAATCGGTATTAAAGTATGAGGGTATAAATTTATAAACGATTAATCATCTTAACAAATAACAAAAGATAAAAAATTAATTTGAAGAACGTCTATTGATTCGTTTTACGCACAGAATTGAGCAAAATTTATCGATTGAGTAGTATCGACTGCTCCCTATATATAAATCCGCAAAATCTAACCATAAAAAATTTTAACGCTTGCAAATTAGCACGACGAAAACGAAACGTGTCAGTTATTATAAATGCGAAAAGCTTGCGAGGCAAATTGATCTCTAGCAGGGAATTGGGTAAATGCAATATGCACACACACACACACACACACACACACACATATATATATATATTCGATTCGAAGTATACGAGCAGCAGACGGTCGACGTATACGTAAGACCGAAATTAGTATCGCTACCTTTTCCACCGAAGATAGGAATATGGGGATGATTAATAATTGCTCATTAGGCGAAATAAATTCACTAAACTAAATTAGCGGAAAAATTTATACGAGCGGCTTTAGAGAAATTCTCCATATAGACGTAGTGTCAGCGTCTTAATCGTCACCGGTGGAACACGCGGCCGATCTTTTATGCTTCTCTTTGTAAAACTCGAACCACCTCGGCCATTAGGCTCTTTGAACCGATTACTTTGATATATATATATATATATATATATATATATATATTCTCTAAAAATTTTTACACCGTATTTTCGCAGTAATAGCGCACGCGTGTCAAAAAAGTCGCATGATATATGTGCCCCAATATAAATCCCAGTTGCCCGGTAATATATTTCCTTTTACGCACGGCGACAAAAGCGCGCCCCTTTCTCTGTCTCTCTCACTCCTTCGCTCTATCTGACTCCATATATTTCTCTTTTCATTTTCAGACGGCTGCCTCCGGCTGCATATATATATATATATATATATATATATATATATATATATATATATACCTATAAGTGCGCGAGGTACAAGGGAAAAGCGATAAAACTTTTATTGGATGTAGCCGACCTCGTCGAAGTTACATTCACAGCTATACGCTTACATCTACACCTATACGCGCAGGCTTGTGCACACACAGCTAAAAGATAATATATATACACACACACCTATGTACACGCGCGTACAGAGAGGGTCAATGATGCGCCGCCAGCAGCTCGGCCCTCTTCTCCTGCTCCTCCTTGGCGCGTTCGGGGCGCTCGGGGCCGTCGCCGATCGCCTCAGGGTCGTCTACCAATGGAAGCAGATGGAGTACGACTGGCCGAGCGACGACATGAGGCGCATGTTCCCGGAGTACAAGCAGGAGGACAATCTGCCCCTCGGCCTCGAGGTCGCCGGCGAGCGGCTCTTCATCACCGTGCCCAGGTGGAGGCGCGGCGTCGCGGCAAGCCTCAATTACGTCAAAGTCAATGGTTTGTTCAGCTTTTCTCATTAATTTGCTGTTAAAAATGGGATCATTTTTCTTGTTTTAGTCAGACAAATATTTTATCGAGCGAAGAAAGTATTAGTTGTAAAAATTACGGAGGAAGAGCTCGCGTATCTCTGAATTTATTGTGAATATTCATTTCCTCTATTTGTAGTTTGAATAGTAATACGCGAAACTCGATATCTGTGGAGAACAGAACTAACAAGGAAACGGGCAGTCACGGGGGTGCAAGAAGTACGCGAAAGCATTACTGCTTTGATTTGGAAAATTTTCGAGTTCTATAAATCTCGTTCAATAACGAGAAACTGAAAATTACCGAAATGCGTCAAAGTGAGGCATAAGACGTGTCATAGCGGAGTTAAGCCTGTTAAAAAAATATCGTGGACTTCCCTCCACATCAACGATATGATATTCCCGAACCGGAAACTGGTAAAATTTATTTCACGACACCGAAATGGCGAACAATCATAAAGAATGGACCAAGATGATAAAAATTAAATGCGATAAGAATATCGATTATTTGTCGCTGATATGATAGTTCCGCGTCTGAATAAAATACTTATATACTATGATTCAGATGATAAGTAATTCTATTTCAAAAATTACTTTTTCCTTTTTATATATTATGCCGTTAATTAAATTGTAAAGTTAACATTATATCACTGTGATTTAATATGCTATGGGATTATGAAATGTAGTACAACTATTAAATAAATACTTTAAGTAAAATTAAAGTAATTTTGAAATAAAAATTTGTTTTGATGCGGTGGCGCCCTCGTAGACGCGGTGGAAGTTTTCGTTGCCAATAGATTTATTTAGACTATGAAGAAGAGTGTTACATTTTGCGGGTCACAGATTTTTATAAGAGCAGTTTACCTCGATCCTCATAGTATGAATACCACAGATGTGACTCAAAATGCCGTAAAAACTATTAAAACGTCATTTTGCTGAATTGAAAGTAGTTTTAAGCGCATATACTTTTCATTATAATCCCTGCATGAATGTCTTTGAATCATATGAATTCTTCACGTACTCCACCAATACAATATAATCAATGAAATAATCTGTATATATTTACAATGTCAACGCATAAAAGATATAAAATATAATATAAGGTGAAATAGGGAAATTAACGTTCAGCCTATTTATAATGTGAACGCCAGTCGAGTTCAGACAAGAAAAGAGTTAATTAACGTTAATTTTCAAATTTACCCTTAAGTGATATTTTAAATTTACATTTTATACGTTAATATTGCACTTATTTACGAATTATTTCATCGATTATGTGTATTTGCACAGGTGTATTGCAAGAAGCAATCATCTAAAAATATTAACAACCCGCGGGTCGATACAAGCACATGCCCTTAAAACTGTATACAGTTGAAAACCAGTACGCTTTAATATATTACAGTAAATTTTGGGCATTGCTACTGGCTACCTGCGCATATCATCTATTCACATCATAAGACTGAAGGAAAATTTGTCTTATTACAATCTGTGACTCGCAGTTACATGAATATCCTCCATGTGTGTAAACTTTCTTTGCTAAAGGAAATATTTATTTGATAACAACAATAATTATCTACGCATAATAAGTAAAATAAAATATTCGTCGTTATTTATAAGATGTTGATAAACACACTGACGTTAAAAGGATAATGATTGAAAAATTATGTTCTAACACGAGATAATATGGAACCTGTGTTGGCTAAACAGAAAAATCCAGAAAAATATTAACAACGTTATACTTCAAAATTGCGAGTTCATAAGAAAAACGATACGTGTAAAAAAAATGTTGTCATTTTAATAATTGTTACCAAGCTATGATAATAGCGGGCTAAAATAAAAAGATAACTGCTGAAAAATCAAATATTTACAGTTCTTGAATGACTTGAAAATTTGAAAAATAAAAATAATAAAATAAAACTCATTACAATTGCCAAAAAATTATTCTAATTATTCTTAAAAAATTCAGAATTTTGTCTTATAAGTGGCTGAAAAGTATATATTTACAGGACTTTTAGAATATTTTTTTACTAAATTTTTTATTTTAAGAATCTACCTTGAGAGAATATTTGCTTGACAAAGGAAAAAAATTTCCTTGAATGACATCTCAACTAATTTCATGATTTGCGTAGCTGTCATTGTTATACGTAAACGCAGACGTAGGAATCGATTGAATTTCAAATGAAATACGAAGACGTACACCATGACTCAAATATTGCCATTTATCGAGTGCTCATTATAATCTCGAATTCTACCCAGAAACCTGTTTTCATGAAGATAATACCGATCGAGTTAAAAGGATACTCGCTATGTTTCGGACAATATTACGTGAAATTTCTCGTTTATTAAATGCTTCAAACATAAAAGTTTCAAAACTTAAAAAAAAAATTTTATTTACAATATTTGATTAAGAAATCTTTCAAATGTCCTGCTCCCAGGCCCTGTTCACGAATTTAAGTGACACTTTGCAAGGATGTGGAAACTTAACATAGTACACTAATAAGTAAAATTTGCAATGCTTTTTTGTGCTTACATATATATGATCTTATATATTTGAAACACAGTGTTATTTTGCTAAATCGGTAAAAATTGACTTCTACAGTCCTTTAGTCGATATAATAATAACTTTAGTTTATTAAAAATAAAAAGGATTAATCGTAAATTTATAAGGAATTTTTATGAATTTATAATGAATTCATTTCTAATAAAACAGTTATTTTCGGTACAATTTCAAAAATCTTTTTATTCAATTATCAATGGTAATATATTTTTCGGTGTATAAGAATACAACTGGATTCTTCGAAGGACAGGCTACTACCTTTTTTTTAGTTTCACCGATCGATGTTACATAATTAGTGGAGAAACTAAAAATAATCCCGTTTTTTAACGATTTTCTTCTTCCCTTCTTCTTCTTCTTCTTCTTCTTCTTCTTCTTCTTCTTCTTCTTCCTCTTCTTCTTCTTTTACTCCCTTTTTTCTGTAAGGGAAGGCCGCTCTCCGCGCTTTCGTATAATAGCTGAAAGTTATTTATCGACGTTTTCGAGCGATAAGGGGTAAAAAGTGTTAACGCCGATGATCGGACCGCGTGATTTATGCAAGCGATAACGACGACAAAGAAGCTCTAATAAAACTGACGGGACGAGGGCTGCCGGGCAGACACAGAGAGAGAGGGAGCGAATAAAGAGGCAAGCGTTAGCATTAATGTTGGATAAAGAAATTGCTTTAATTGGTCATTTTCTCGGGGAGGGAAGGCTTATTGCATATGGGATCAGCGTGCGCCTAGAGATATAGCGTTCAAACGCCCGCGCCGCCGCCGTGCAGCGCGCTCCGCGGTTTCATATTATCAGCCGTTCGTAAAGTCATTATAATGTACGTGTAAAAGCGCGTTTTCCCGCGAGTTCGACGATCCCGTTAGTTCTGTTTACGATATTAACGCGCGCGCACGGTTCAAGGCTTCCTCGATTTCTTATATTTCATATATACATATATACAGCTATTTATAATGAGATGTATATGAATAGCATTAGGTAATGGAAATGCACGATTATTATGTTTTCTTTTTCGTGGATTTTGTATATAAGACATATAACTAAGGGTATATGAGAAAAAAGTTAACGAAAGAAAAAATTTGTATAAAAAAACAAAAAACTAAAAAGAAAAAATTATGAGATTTTATTATATTTGGAAAATAGCTAAGAATATGATCATAATGAGATATTCGATAATAATGTTTGAAGTGAATCGACAGAATTAAAATGCGAAATGAGTTATTAGTCAATAAATGAAAATTTTTGGAAAACAAAATTAATAGTTCGATAGTTTTGAAAACTTTAACAGAACCTTCGAAACAAGTATAATAGTTTTTAATCCTTTGGCTTTATTCATATCCAACGTATACAGATATATATATATATATATATAATGTCGATGAATCGATAAAACGAAGTTTAATTGGCCTTTAAGATTGACAATCAACTATTATTAGGTAAAGAGTTTCATTTTAATTTTCGTTCTCTAAAAGCGTGACTTTCCGTTTGTTAAACATTAAACGTCTCCTTTTACCCGCTTCCTATTAATGATCCATAATAAACCATCGTGTGAAAACGAAGAGGCGTCTGTTTCAATTAAGCATAAGGCACTATAAATATAAGAAACAGTCGTTAAAGCCCCGATAAACAATTCCCGTATATATATATATATATATATATACATAAATGAGAATTTTTCCACCGCGATGACTTTAATGAAATTTATTATAATTATACAGCGGTTACTAAACCAAATATGTACAGCCATAAACTTTTAATGTAATTATCTGCGCAGCCTATCGACAAATTTAGGTATTCATAAGTAAAAACTTTCTCAAAATCATTTCATTTCTTAGCTCTCGGTAAATTTGAATCGATAGTAATTACTTGAAGTCAGTGCACAGTCAATTATTGGTGGATTGTAGCGTGTATATACTCAATCAGCAAGTATATGCACTGTCGTATGTATTGGTAAGCTTTATAAGTGTTTAAATTTACACTGGGTTTCAACGCAATAAAATTTATTTTCATTTACAAGTACGTTTTTTTTTAATTATAATATACAGTATATTTCATTTTTATTAAATATTAATTGAACGTGTTTTTATATTTTCATGTAAACTCAATTATTATTTTTTGAAATCTTCTAGCTCATTTTTAGAAACTAGGATAATTGGGATTTGAAAATATAATTTTTCAAAACGAACAAATTTTAAATTTGAACATTTAGAAATTTTAGTAAAAACTTTTTGTAGATCTAATTAACATGTATTATATTTTAGTTATCTTTCTTTTTTTCATAAATATATATTTATGAAATACACGCACATACTGTGTTCCACATTTTTTGGTAAAAGTACTATCGAATTTTATTCCAACGAGAATTCATCATCTTCAAATTAATTTTTTTTAAACCCGCACGATAAAATGCATTATTATTCTTAGTGTATATAAAAATAATTGAAAGTACATGCAATTAATTACAATTCTAACTTTATTTTAGTTATAAACTTAAGTCATTCCGCCTTTCCATTAAATGTCAACTTCAGTCGTTAAATATCATCCATTACAGTTTGTTAATAAACTTTGAATATATATTTATATCGACAAGTAAATCGATGGAAAAAAAAATAAAAAATATTTCCGATCTCTTTTTTATCCATAGACTCGCGGCAGTCGCCGCCCCTGACCCCCTACCCGTCCTGGGAGTCTCACCAGTCCGCGGGCGGCCGTTACTCCGAGATAATATCCCCGTTCCGGGTGCGGGCAGATCGCTGCAATCGGCTCTGGGTCCTCGACACCGGCCTCGCCGACATCCTCGGCGCGCCCGAGCAGCTCGAGCCGCCTACCCTCCTCGTCTACGACCTCGACAACGATCAGCTGCTGCGGCAATTCCCGATACCCGATGACCAGCGCACCGCGGACTCGCTCTTCGCCAATATCGCCGTCGAGGACTACGACTGCGAGGACTCGTACGGGTATCTGGCCGACCTCGGCGGTCCCGGGCTGGTCGTCTACTCGTGGAAGCTGGCCAAGTCCTGGCTGGTCAAGCATCACTACTTCCATCCGGATCCGCAGGTGCGACCGAGTCCCCTGATTTATTTAGTTACTTTTATTTTCTCTCAATTTTTGGCACCCATACGCTCTGCGGCTATTTTACATTGGCGATCGGCGACTGCTCGATATCGCTACTGTGCCGGCAGGTGGCGCAAGGTCGATTCAGCGATTATCCCGCAAGTGGCGAAAATTTTGCGATTATCGCAGTGTATAATACGAGGCCGATAAAACGTTCTTCCTGAATTCGAACGAGTTCAAACGACTGAGATTATTTGCGTGAAATGAATTGCCGATGAAATTTTAACTGTTTAAATACTGTTTATCAAGCACAGCGACATGTACAGATTACACTCGATATTTATAGTGGTCTTAACTAATTCAAATTTTGAAACTCCTTATTAACGTAACTATATATGTACATGTGAATGGTTCGCGATGCCTCGAATGCATGCTCTCTAAATTCAATCGAGTCGAATTTCTACTGGATATGGTTTAATTGAAATAAAAAAAAAGCTCCGGTGAAATAAGTCCAGATTATAATCAGCTGATACATTTGCAATTATCATAAATTTTACTCAATTTATTGCTTTACGAATGCATTTTATTGGGCTAAGGAAAAGAAGCCTAAATCTAACTGGTATTTGAGCAACCGATCTTATGATCTGCAAGCTAATGGGGTACATTTTTATGCAAATATATAGCACATTCTCATCCAGATGTCTTCTAATATCTTCGAATGTATATGCATATAAGTTTTTCCTATATCTCTAGAATTTCTTATACATTCTGAATTTTACGAATATTTAAAATTATTATTTATTTTAAATATCAATAATTATCATGAAATTCCATGCTGGTCTTGAATCGAGCTATTATTTTATTTTATAGAATTATTTTTTTTTAAAACGGCGTTCACTTTTCTCACACGGTCTTTTTTAATTCAAATAATAACTTCTATAGTTATTAAATTTGAAAGTATAGATTACGATCCATAAAAAATCACTTGTTATTATCAAAAAGTGGTTATGAAGTTTTGATAAGAATGGGAATTTGGAAATTGGTACGATTTACTTTTACGATTTAGTTTCGTGAATTTTAAGGGTAATTTTTATAGTTAATATATTTTCAATTATTTTTTATCAAAAAATTTTGCACTGATTTAAATAATAAAATTTTTAGTGCAATATATTCATATATACATATATATATATATATATATATATATATATATATATATATATATATATATAATAGATATATACAAAATGAATTCGAAATAACTAGATACACGTCAAATAAGTGAAAAGCAATCACTTTAACCAGTAAAATTTTATTATCGAATCATAATGTCGAGTTTATGATTAGCTGATTGTCAGTTGTTGACTCTTCCCTATTTCAATCAGTCATTTTTTCGCTGACCACTAGTGCATATTCAGCGACATACTCTCGGAGAATTTGCACTTTCGAAAGTCGATTCGTTTTGCTTCTAAACCCCATTTATATTCAATCGCCGTCTCCACGTTCACAGTAGAATATATATTTCAGAAGCTAGAGGACTTTTATGAAGTTGTTTCTTCTTGTACTTTTTTTCCTCTCCGTCAGTCCCTCTCTCTCTTTCTCTCTCTCTCTCTCTCCTCTCTCTCTCTCTCTCTCTCTCTCTCTCCCTCTCTTTTTTTCAGAAATGTAAATAACGGCACTATTATGTAATTGTAAGAATAAACGATTCTTTTATATACCATTCACTGTTCTAATAAACAGATAGTAAAAAATTGTAACGATGGTCATTTAAATAATCATCGCACGAAAGCCAAAGATCTGCCAAGCTTAGCACCGGTAATAAAAAGCGCCAATTGCACAGAAGCTAATTTTCCAGAGCGCGAAAGGCCCGTAATACAATTACCGCGCGCGCCGACACTTCTTTATGCAATTCTGCCGTGCGCCAGAGCACGCCCGTGCAGGAATTAAGACATTTATCAAATTCAGACGGAGATCCCATCCCGCCTGTGTACGCCCGATTAATTGTGGACGGAACGCTAAGCGAGCGGCACGGTATGAGGAAAAAAAAAATCGGTCAGCAAATCTTTGATTACGAGGACACCGCGAGTCCAGCATATAGCTTACACGAGGTTCGGAAGATCGAAATGTGGATAAAGAAAACGTCGGATAAAAAAAACATTAACACCTTGTCGATATGGAATATTCAAAATATTGTGTCTTCGACAAGCGATCGCCTCACCTAATCTCACGGACATCTTGCGGATAGATTCATTTGCCCGCGGCTTTTAAAGATCATCTTGCAATTATATATCAGCTCGTGAGTTACGCACACGCACACACACACGAAGGTATATATAATAATTTTTTCTTTTTTACAATCCCATAGGAATCGATATAAATCTCGCTCACCTATTAATACGCGCGAGTTTTCCTCGAGAGCGCGGGTTTTCGCATACAGCGTCCGACATATCGGAGATATACAAGATGCGGCGTAATTGATAAAAAGGAAAGAAGAAAAAAAAGGAGAAGTATTGCCGTATAAAATAGAAACCAATTATCGCAGACCTTCGCTTCGATTAGCAATACGCGCGTTTGAGTGTGCGTATTATATGTGTGTGTATATATATATACAAATGTATAACAGACGGCGACTTTAACATTGCTGCACAGGCTTAGGAATTCTCTCCCTCCTCCCCCTCCTCGCCGCTCCCACACCCCATTCCTCTCTTCTAACCTCGTTCACGCACCTTTTACCTTCGAAAAAGCTTCGATTGCGCGAGTAGCCAGTGTCTCTTTTTCCAACTCTTCTTCTGCTATTCGAGGGCGATATTACGCAGTGTTTCGTTCTCCCCTCCCCCCTACACCCCTGCTCGATCGTTCTCTGTCTCTCTCTCTCTCTCTCTCTCTCTCTCTCTGGAAACAGTGAACTGCCGACAACGCTACGACTTTGACAGTAGTCTAATATAGCCGTATAATACACATATATATATTATATTTTATATAATATTTTATTATATATATATACATATTATATATATATATATATATTAAAGATATATATATATATATATATATATATATATATATATATATATATATAATGGCTGGCGTCCGTTTATTTTTCTTTTAACTCTCTTCTTTGCCCCCCCCCGCCCCGCGCCGCGTTCGAATCGCTCGCGCGGACCTTGGCTTTCAATGGCATTCCGTTCACCGCTTTTGCTATGCCACCTCCCCCCCCCCGGGTGGTCCGCGTCTTTCGCTTCCCGATACCAGATCGCGGGCGCCGCGGATAATATGGTTTCTGAATTCCTGAATCGAGCCTGGCGCTCTGTCAGATAGCCAGCAGCGTCGTCGCGTGTACGTCGATTATTAAGCCGGGATTTCATGCCGTGGCCCAGGCTTTTTTTTTGTTGCCGTCGCTGTTGTCGTCGTTGTTGTTTTCAATGCAACCTCGATTGATCAGGTACGCGGGATGATTGACGGTTGAGGTATTTTTACAAACATTGTTTAGATGATGATGATTCTTCGCGATACATGGTGCAGTGGAGGGAGAGGGAAGAGGAAGACCTCGGAATTTACTGGATACCTGATTATGTATATATATATAGTACATAGTGCGGTGTTAAAAATGCTCAATGACGCCAGCCTGCCTCGTTACTTTTCCGCGAAAGTGCGGGCAGAGGTGACGATCGTTACGGGACAATTGACGCTCTTGCGCAATCGTGCGCGGCTTGGGAATTTTCTGACTTGGCTATTTTCGCTGTATATGCCAAAGGCGTAATCTTGACCGGGTAAAAGTCCGATTGTAAATGATGTCATTCCGAGCGACGCTGGCCAAGACGATTTTTCGCTTTATTTCAAACATGTCGATCTGAGGGCTTCGTGGCAAATATGAGGAATTTGCCTGTGTAAAAGTGGGTTTTTTCTTTCTTTTTTTCTCTCTTGCTTAGCAGTATGATGGATTATCACGTATTTGACTAGAGTGAAACGCGACAAATTAAGCGCATGATATATGAATTATATCAGTATATAAACCATGAAACATGAACGAATATCCAGTAACGCTTTTTCACGCGTATCGCTGTTGATCTTCTAAAACTGGACATAATGAGAATAGTTGAATAACTCTCTATAAATTCTGCACAGGTTCCAGACACATAGGACACAAGCTTAATTTAAACGAGCAAGCAGCAATTATACATTATTTGGACTTTAAAGTTAAAGTTATTCGTATGAGGACGTTGGATGGGAGATAGTTCGACCAATGCTTTCGTTCATTATTTCGACGTAAATCCTGCTACTTGTGCAATTTCAAGGCTGTATAAATACACCAAATAGCCAGTGTAAAAACGTTATTGATTTTGACTATATATATATATATATATATATATAATGCACGAAGTGCACAATCGATCGAAATAAAAATCAGCCGATACCATTACACTTGCCTTCGTGCAACAACCAGTTGTCACAGCAATCGCGTCCCGAGAATGTAACATAATTAAATCCCGTAACCTTGATTAGTTCATTAGAATCTTCATTGATGCATATCCTGGTCAATAAATTAATTATCCACAGTATTATAGGGATCCGTTAACGAGGATAATTATATTCCCATCATTCTGGGAGAAGGTCGACAAGCGAAACATTATACTGCAAATGATATGATTATTGTCATTCCGAATGAAATTTCTAGATGAAAAAGAATATTCGCGTTCTGGTGTGCGCATGGCGTTGTCACAAAGAGATTCGGCATATACATATTTTCACATGATCTGATATTGTTCATTGTAATTATTGCCTCTTTAACAAACTGAACAATTTTCATTTGCCACGACCTACCTATATACTTTTATAGAATTTTTCGTCACGAATCACTTTTCGTTTCTTGAAATACCCCCCTCTCCCCCGCCACCGCCACCCCGTTTCACCTTGAACCACCATCGACGCGCTATACGCAAGTCAAGAATCTCAGTCCCATTGTCAATGTATGCGTGTGTTTTTCATGCCCAACTTCGTGCCCGCAGGCCGGTGAGTTCAACGTGGCCGGCGTCGTCTTCCATTGGACCGACGGTATCTTCGGTATGGCCCTCGCGCCCACCGGCGACGGCTACAGCACGCTGTACTTCCATCCGCTGACGAGCACGATGGAGTTCGCCGTCAGCACCAGGATACTGCGCGACCCCGAGAGAGTGGCCACTACAGGTATGATTTATATATATATAGCTGTAAATAATTGCTCTCCGGCTCGGACTCTCTGTCTCTCTCTATCTGTCTCTCTCGATTGACCCAGTTTCGTTTGAAAAGCGACGGACACGCGATAGTGCGAGAATGTGCGTGAGAGAGAGAGAGAGAGAGAGAGAGAGAGAGAGAGAGAAACCGATCTTTATGATTGTATATCATTTTGACGGTAGTAATAATATATTCCATGTCGCATCGCGGCGAAACGAACGTACAATTGTTTTTTTTTTCTTTAATACTTATGAATCTGTCTTTTACGTTTATTTAAAGCATTATACTATTAGATTCTGTCTCAAATGATATAATTTTATTTCTTTATTCATCGTTTCTTATTAGTCATTAAATAAATTATTAATAAAAATAAAGGTAAATAAAAACACTCAGGCTATAATTTCACAAAAGAGTTTATTCTAAAACGAAAACAACCGTTTCGGGTGTACAATCAACTGAAGTATTATATGGGTTGCAGCGGTATAGTCATATACGTACAGATGAGCGCAAAGAATTTACAATAAAGTGCAAATTATGTACCGAACAGGTATAAACTCACTAACGATTTGAAACGCAAAGATTAAAATTTATTCTCTCGTTAATTTTGCTCCCTTTTTATTCGATAGAATAAGATACTATTTAACACAGTTATAGAAATTTATAAAATTTTCGCCGTTGTTACTGGAGTAAACTCTTGTGAAACTAGCCAAGCATTTTTATTTACCTTTGCTTGATTACCATTTTTTCATGTTTCAAATAGCGATTTGCGAGTATTCGACCAAATACATTAAATGAAGTATTAAATAATTATACGATTAGATTTTATAACTATTAGTGATTCAAAAATAATTGACACTTAATGGTATTTGATGATATACGTATGGCAGAAGATAAATTAATTAAGTGATATTATAAATAAATTAATATAAAAATTAGTGACTATAGATATATGAAAGTATTAAAATAAAGTATCATATGGCGTTCTATAAATATATGAATGTTTAAAAAAGGTAATAATTAAACTCAAAACGTAATTGATTAATAATAAGTAATAATAATTATATATATATATATATATAATTTGTTTATTGCTTTATTTATTTATTTATACTTTTGTGAAAATATACACAAATCAATTGTAGTTCATTGATCACTGTCATCTAATCGTAAAGAAAGCCATTCAAAGACGGTATATTAGCAGAAAAAGTGAAAATAATTTGGGTAAATTGATCCCTTGGCCATCTGTTGGGTTCTTCAATGAGGTGATAGTTAGCTTAGTCCTGAATTTCCAAAGATATAAACTTTCAAATGCTTATGAATTACAACGACTCTTTGTATTTACAGATAGCATCATACAAAATTAAAAATGAAAGTTTTTATACAGCTCGTTGAAAGTTAATTTGAATTACACATCTATATAGTTTTGTATATGATAGAAAAATATTAAAACAACGTCTCTTTGCTCTGCTCAATATATGTGTGAAGTTTGAGATAGCGATAAAGAACATATTATTTAATTACGAATTTCCGCATTAAACGATAATTTTCAATTCCACGTGGACAAAAGACAAAATCCCATAATAAAGTTTATTTCCCATAACTGTTCGATTAAAAAAAAAAACAACTTTTTTTCATAGAAATTATTTAAACATATAGAATTAATTTAGAATCTTATTATTAAATTTCTTAACGTTAAAGCAAATTGAAATTTTTTTTCTAATATATATATACATTATAAAATGTAATATCCATAATATTACATGATTATTATGACACGTTTAAACATGAGCGTACAAAATCAGATGATATAATCATTTAGTAATCTTATTATAATCTTTCTAAGAGCGTCATTAGACTTTTTAACAATATTATATTCAAATTGCGTTTATATTTATTATATAAAATTTACAATTTATGTCACGTATTTTATTTGCTACATACTTGACTAGCGTATTAAAAAGGAATAAGAGTGTGTCGCTAAGTTTATTAATATAAGACGACAGAAATATCGCCCCGCGAGCCACAAATTCGCACAAAAGCGAATCCCCCGATCGCCCGTCGGCCCAATACGCGCGCGTCGTTGTAACCACCAGGCGTTTAATCGGTCAACCTGCCCTAATCTCTTACAGAAGCCTTCCACCAGTTCCAAGTGCTCGGCTCGCGCGGTCCGAACGGCCAGAGCAGCGTGAGCTTCGTCGATCCGGCAAGCGGCATTCTGATTTACGCCCTGACCAATCTGAACGCGATCGCGTGCTGGCGCACGGGCCAGCCCTACGCGCTGCGCCAGCAGGGCAGAGTCTACATGGACAACGTCACCATGGTGTTTCCCAACGATCTGAAGGTGATTCTTTTTCTTTCTCTTTGATTCTTTAGTTTTGATTCAATACTATATAGAATAGAATAATAATGATACGATATAGAATAACATATATCTTATTGATATTATTTTGTGATTCTGCAAATTGAACATTAATAAATATTCTTATTGATCTTGCAGTCCAATTAAATCAAAAATAATATATAATTATATTAATCTATGTGTATATTAATATTAATGCATATAACATATAATTAATTTAATATTATATTAATATTAACACATGTAATATATAATTAATTCTAAAAATTATTGTGAATTGTCAGATATTTATAATTTTATCATACTAAGTAAGAATATAATGAAAATATAATATATCATAAAATATTATTAAATTATCACGGAAAATATATTTACGTATTATATTAATGATGTATTATTTCATTGTTATTTTTTTAATTTCTTAAAATTTTCACTACAATTTCGATTAATAAACTTATTGTAAACGTATTAAATACGAAAGATATGCATAGTTCCATAAGTGCAGCCGAGCAATTTCAAGTAAATAATTATATAGCATTTCACCGTACTTCAAAACTATAATAGTCCCAATGAATATTGAGTGCTCTTTTTGTTTTACGCTCCCTTACAGCTATATGACATGAAAAATTTCTTTATACACCTTTCTAAACATAAATTTATGCACCATAAGACCCGCGTCTTAACGCGCAGTGCAGCATCACATAGCGCCGCAGTATTCTATTTTTTTTTTTTTTTTTTTTTTGATGACTCATGAAAGATGAAAATCCGAGCGAACGCGATGATGTGTACATAAATATATATATATATATATATATATATATATATATATATATATATATATATTTACTCGCATCAAATGAGCATTTCAACTTTCTTCGTTGCTGAGTTTCTCTTTGGAATGACCTTCTGGATATATATATATATATATATATATATATATATATATATATATATATACAGTACAGTTTAAATATCGATATTTGGCTCGCCAACGTCAAAGACAATGACTATATCGCAAAAAATGTTCCTTTGCGTGAAAAAAGATTGCAAGAATAAGTTATTAAATTATTATCGAATAATTATTAAATAATTGCAATCATTAGAAAGTTAATTATAAAAAAAAAATGGAATCTACTTTATGCTTTAAATTGAAAAATTTAATTTTTCCTAAAAAGTTAACGAACACGCGGCTAATAAAGTATTCTTTCAATTAACAAAAAAAAAAAAAATTAATTTATCACTAACCAAGCGTTCATCAACATACCCCGCGTATTGTCGATAGACCAAATAGAATTTTTAAGCATTGGTCCGAAGCAGTGCGCAAAGTAAATTCATTAGCGCACCGAAATTGGTTTGATTCCCGTTACTGCCATCCACTCGCGGTTCGCTCTTCCAAAAAATAGAGGTGGAAAAGTAAAGTATTCAAATTTTTAATGGCTCGTATGCCACAAAAACGTCATATTATTTGGTAGGATGTAGGTGATAAGGATTTTAATTAACTCAGTTGATTGCAATCTCGCGCACAATTCAGTTCAATACTTTCATATTATAAATTCTTGTTTCTCATTTCCTTATCGTACGTCCGTAGTTTACTGAGATCACCTTAATGACAAACCCAGCAGATAAAGTACGGCGAAACGTACAAAAATGGTTATTATCTGTTCATTCAAATTTATTTCCATTTTTTAAATTTCTCTATTTACAAAATATGTTTTTTACTTAATTACTTCGTATTAAGTAAAAGTATTATAATTTGATTTAATAGCCTTGGGACAAGTCGATGTAAATCATCGCTTTCGTAAAACTAAACTCAAGTAAATAATAATATTCTTTTTAATATGTTTATATTATACATGGTATAATAAATTGTACAATATTTTTATATTTAAATAATTTTTCTGTCAGAAGCACTTCAAGTACTACGTAATTCAATCTCACTCTCTTTTCGAATAAGAATACTCTATAAAACTTTTTCTTCAGTCTTTAGAATTTTAATAAATTAAAAATACGTAAGAATACGCTGCCCTCCATTATTCTATTCACTGTAATAAAAATAAAATAAAAGCGAACGAAGTTTAAATCATGATCATCCATAGGGATTTCATTTAATGTTCTATGTAGCATCACAAAAAAGCAGTTACAATAAATTGTAAAAAAGTTCAAACGGGGCAGAACGGTGACGGTAAACTGGCGATACGAGAAGACCATACGTTACAACAGACACGCGTATGCATCATGCCTATACAAGGATTTCTACTTTTTTTTATCATAAATTTTATATTATTTATAGATATTACCCGTGCATAATATTATACGCCATTTTTTTTACGCTTAAGCGTACACACAAGCTTGCAAATTAATGAAAAATATTACAAGTACAGTCGGTGTCAAATGATAAAATAAGCAAACTCTAAGCGTAGAGCAAAAAATCGAGGCCAATATAATATTATTCCATATTGAGGGAAAAATTAATATAATTGCGATTTGGATAAATTTTAAAAATGGTAAAAACTTCATATAGATAGACTGGACGTTGGATGCGCGAAATTGTTCCCTACGCTCGTTATATATCCTGGCGGTTCTGGTTCGTTCTGGTCTCGCTTACTGATGGTCCAGATCGACCCAGGTCCATCTCTCCCGCCGACAGTCTCGTTTTCCTCGTAAAGGCTCGGCAACGTCCGCAACTACATCAATGAATACTCATACGTACTATTTCCTTCGTAAGCGTATAAAGTCCAGCGTCCACCTGCCGTCTCTGTATCCCGAGAGGTGCCCCCCCCCCGCCCCCTGCGGCCCGTTGTCTTCGAGAGAAGGACGAGAGGCGTATATATATATACGGTCACGTAGCTTCAAGGCCTCGTAAATTTGAAAGCCGCCACGGATTAAATCACAGAGGAGGCCAGGACCGCTTTGGCATGGAGCGATAAATTAAGGAAAGACGTTTATTAAGAATGAAAGTTGCACTTTAAGCGTCGCGACTGTTCCGAACTAAGCTTTGAAATAATTTTGCCGGTCTTCCCAGTCTTTACAATATACAATGATATGTATTATAATAGCAGTGAGACCGTTCTTCTTTATGATCCGCGCCGCATAGCATCTGAAATATAAATACTGCTGCTAAAAAAAATAATGGAATTAAGATGTAATATATATGCTATTGTTAGTAAAAGATAATCTGACCGGCTCCCACCACCAAATCTACCGAATTTGTACAGAACAGAAATTCTGATAATGAATGAAATTATAATATACCCCCAGATTCCCATCCAAAATTAAATATAAAGTAGAAGTTCGTATTGATAGAGAATGCTATTGATGTTGTATAATTTACAGATTGTTCCGATTACTCAAAATCTGAGTACAATCAAGATTGTCCCTTTTGTATTAGATTCTATAATCTGTTAATTTTGTATTAATTTACAACAAATCCAAGAAATGCTCTTTTAATCCGGATGCAACATGTTTCATATTATACACTTTTTCAAACATCTATCGGTTGCCCGATATAACATTTGTCACGATCCTTGAACTTTATTTTTCGATATTTTGAAAATATGTATGTAATATGTTATTGAACTCAAACAATATATATTATACGATATATTATAATTTCAATGCTCAAGGACTAGAAACAGCGGGACCTCAAATCGATAATCATCAATGAATCGCATTGTCGGATGAAAAAAGAAGATTATTACATAAACTATGAATACACTAAATACAAAATAAATAAGACGCAATTTTATCTGAAATAATTAAAATTATTCTATGCATTACAAATATATCGGGTGTTTCGAAAAGATCCGAACTCTCCGATAAGATTCGCTCAGTAATATCCTATTAAATAAAGTTTAATAGAAAAATAATAGGATTTCCACATACAAATTAGGTGCTGGCCATGTCTTTGAACTCGACTACAGCTTTCAAGGACAATTGAAGGTCAATTGAAATTTTTTTAAATGAAACCACTATTTTTATTACACACTTTCATAGAGGGCTAATAAGGAGATTTAAAAAAAATTTTTCTTCTAAATAAAATCTTACCAAAGTTGTTGTTTGTCATTGTCCCTATGTTCTAGACAAAATAAAGTTCAAATTCAATATTTTTAACAGAAACAACTGTTTTCAGTGTAAGCTTCGATAAAGAATATCAATTTTTCCATCTGAATTTTCGTTGAAAAATAGGTCAAAACTGAATTCAAGATTAAAGACTATGCCAACCAGTGAATTCCTTTTAGGAAATCCTATAATTTTTCTATTAAACGTTTTTTTTATAGGATTTAATCTTCAACTTATAGGATGTTTAGGATCTTATTGGGACATCTAGTATAACTAATTATTATTCTTCGCCCCTGTTTCTGAACAATTCATTAAAATTTCTACAAGCCGAAATTTGAACAAAACAATATATTATATTTCTCTTAATTTTTATGATTAGTTTCTTATAATTATCTTGTTGTATAAATACCAAATGATTTTCGATTTTCCCGAACACATCGACAAACAATCGTGCTCTATGAGCGAGAGAAACCATCACTTTTCGCGGCTTTATATTTCATTCAATAATATTGACTCATACTGCTTTTTTTCTTTTTAACTTGAAAAACGAGCATATCGAAACTAAATTTTTGGTTACACTCTTTAAATCTTCAAACTCAGAAACGAAATAAGAGGATGGATTGCAATTTCAGGTGCTCGTCATAACCCACTATATATATATATGAAACATCTGCTCGAAGTGTGACTTTGCCCCACGGTCACATTTTAATACCGTTCTTGTTGCGTAAATCTACTATGAGTTAGAACATTTTTAATTGTAACCAGAATTTGAATATTTTTTAATTCTCCATTTATAATTATCAACTTGGCTATTATTAATGTAAAATAAATGTAATTAATTACTTTTAAATTATATGGATGAAAAAGTTATAAAATTAAAGATTCAATTAATAATAATTGAAATGTTTGATCACACAAAATAAAGTCATTTACCAGTACTTTGAACTCTCGTTTGAACTAGTAAATACTGATAATTTTAATAAATAAAAATGTTTTCATTGCATTAATGTAATCAAAAGAATAATATAATTTAATAAATTCTCAACCCCTTGAAGATTAAGAATACTGTTGAATTCAATTTTAGAGAAGTTATGAAATAAAATTTCTTTTCTATTACTTAATTAATAGGATAATGTTCGATTAAATTAAATGAAATTGCCATTCACCAACAATTGTCAAGTTAAATGATTAATGAAATTATAACAACACATATTATAAATGCGACTTTCTTTTTTTTTAAAAAAACTTCCAGATCGACCGCAACGGCACGATCTGGGTGCTGTCGGACCGACTGCCGACATTCATGTACCAGCAGCTCGATCCCAACGACTACAATTTCCGCATCCTGGCCGGGCCGGTGCGCGAGGCCGTCGAGCAGACCGTCTGCGCCAAGGGCGCGCAGCAGCAGCAGCCCCGCGAGCCGAGCGCGCCCAAGAGCCCGGGCAAGAGCGAGCTCGACAACCGGATCAATCGGCTGCCGTCGCGCAGCTCGGCGGTCGCCGCCGGCTCGCATCCCACCTTTCTCGGCCTGCTCGCGCTCGGCCAGCTGGCTCTGCTGCGGCCGCTCGCTGCGCTGCCGGCGTAGGCCGCTCGGTCGGTACACCTCGACGGCGCAGCTGCTCCTCGCCGCGGCCAGCCTGCTGCCGGTGCTAAACTTCGTCGCGCGCCACGCGGAGCGATTATTGTTCTTGCGCCGATGAGACAGAGAGAGAGAGAGAGAGAGAGAGAGAGAGAGACGCTGGGGATCGGTAGTGTATCGGCGGCACCCACCTGAAGCGACGCTCGCGCCTTATCTATACAGTGGGGAAGCTACGCAAGTTCTCGTTCCCATTGATCGAAGTTTTCATACATATATATATATATTGGGGACGGAAACTTACGGATTTGCATATATTGATGGCGCTCTAGTCGACCGTGCACGCTGCCTAGATATATATATATATATATATATATATATATATATATATATATATATGTGTGTGTATGTATATAGCTTCGCTCCGTGCGGTCTCGCTATTATCGCAAGCGGCGCAAACAGCGCAATGCGCCCGTGGCACGTGTAAGGGGCCTATTGGAAAAATTCAGGCAGAAAATTGAAATGAAGAATTGTCCGAGAATGCGTCATATGATTTTTTTTAAGCGACAAATTAACGTGTGCGTAAAAAATGTTTTGAAAAAAATATTGCCCAAAAATGGCCTTTCTTCATCGTTTTTTTTGGGCATTGTAATTTATGCTTTATGGATTATAAAACGCGATGATAGTTTCACTTTTAACGAATTCAAGAGAGGGCTTTTATATATATTTTTAAATTCGCTGTACACGATAATAGCGCACATGCAAATCACGTAGCATGCGCAGAAGGCTCTTCAATCGAATTTTTTCAATACGCTGATGTACTTGCGTGACAACAGATTCAAATTTGTTCGGCAAGCCTGTATGGTACCTGCATGGTATATGATAAAATTGACTTTTCATGCCTCGTTGTTAAATGTAAGAAACGTGTAAAAATATGAGTGATAATTTTCGTACATTGCCACAGAACAAGAGTACAAGGAATTTCATTATACTAAATATCTTTATAATGACACATTATGGTTTTATTAAAATTAATGCAATATGTGCAACAATATTGCAAAATATAATGGAGACTATCAGAATTTTAATTAATATATATATACTTTTTATTTAAAGCATATCGTTACTATCTTTTATTTTTGTGATAGAGTGAAGAATTTTTAATGCTTGTTAAAACTGCCAATAGATTATATTTTCAGATTATATTATATACTTTTAATGTTAAATCTTATTATCTATATGTTACATATTTAGCGATTAAAAAATAGGCATAAACGTATTAATTGTAGCCATTCAAAGTTATTGTCTAAAATATAACTAAAGAAATAAAGAAAGAAACTAATTTTTCCTGTAAAAATATATATTTTATAAATTGTAAATTTTGTAATAATTCGGTCATTTTGCCAGAAGCACTATGCGTATACGATTATGTATAATTTTGTAAAAATATCTTTTTTGTTAAAATTATTCTTGCAGTGATATATGATAAATTTGTCACAAATTAATATAATCATTATAAATTAGTTTTTAATATATTTTTGCAATATATTATTTTCTTTTATTATAGAAAAACCAGATATATTTGAGAATCATGAGCTGTTTGACTATATACTAGCTTATAATTAAATACTGATATAATAAATATAATTAAATACTGATACAGACGAAAAAGTATCAATTCTATATTTTAAAAATGCAATGTTTCTGTACCGTATATTTTATCTTCAAATGTATGTTTGAGATGTTATTTTTCATATCATTTTTATCACCCGAAATAATTGCGTCGAATGCATTATGAAAAAATAAAAGAATATAATAATTACAAGCACATTGTTATTTATTTTCAATTTCAATAATACAATATGAAATTTTTTTTAAAAGATTGACTATAAGACTGTACTAATAATATTATCATAAAATAATTTGATTAAATTGCAGAAAATTTATTTATAAATAATTCAAATGAATTCTAAAAAATTTTTTGCACATTTACTTTGATTATTAAAAGAATTTAGAATCGAGTTAGTCGTAGTTTGAGTTATTTAGTTAATATTATTCTTTTGATAATTATATTAAATAATAAAAACATTTTTTAAATGTCACATAATTTTTAGTACAATTACTCATAGTCAATTTTTTCGCAATTTTATTAGTATAATTTTTCGACCTTATTTTAAAAAAAATTGTTTTATATCACTTTTTTAGTTGCATTCAGCATGGAAGAATAGCAGTTTGAGAAAATTCATTGTTGAATGAATTTTTGATTAATTACTGGATAAATAAACATACGCACAAAAAGTTATTTTATTTTTAATGAAAAATTTAATTTTGGAATCATCCTCAAAGAAATTCAAGTAGTGCCGAGGAGCCAATTTATTTTCCATGAGCCATTTTAAAAATATTTTGAATGAGCACCAGATAAATATTTAAACAACATTATTAATATCGCGCATTATTTATGTATCATATATACACAAAAATGATAAATAATAATAATAATATTAGTATTATTCTAATTTAAAAAGATTCGTTTCTCTCGTACACCTGATAGATGTGAAAGTAAATTTTTCTGGCTCAATTTTCGAAAGAAAGGTCGATGCATAGCATCGCTTTGGTGAAACGCGCGTCGAGCGCTGGATGTGTTATCTTTTCTTAAAAAAGGAAGTTTATAAATGACAACATGAAATTGATGATTTATCAGTGGGTAAATCATTACCGCATGCGCGTGTCCACGTAAACAGTTTAGACAATATGCATACGACACGGGTGCACACACAGACACACACGCGCGCGCGCGCATAATAACCGGACATTTTAATTAAAAAATTTAATTGTTGCTAACATACCTTCGCTAATCCTTGCATTGAAATATAACCAGAGCACCATGACACAGCCGTCTCATCGATGTCTTTATTATTATAAAAAAAAAAAAAACATCACTGGCGACAGATGAAGAAGTACAAGCATCGAATGAAGAATTAGATGAATTAAACCGTATCGGTTAGAGCTATACTTCTATTAAAAAGATTATTTTTTGTAACCATCACTCTTATTCCACTCACATGACAAGCTAGCAAATAAATGTTTTTGGCCTTGTGCATAATCAAAATATATTATTGTTCTATTAATTTCTGCATACTTAATGTTCAACGAAATTTATCAACGAGATTAATTTTTTCATTGCGATTCAATAAGGAAAGTCAATAATGTTAATATTAACTTAAAGATAATGAATTAAGAAAAATTCATATAATTAGTAATGTCTAGCAAAATGATTTACGCGATTTTTCAATATTATAATTAATGAATAATATAATAAGCAGCTACAACGGCTACATTTCGATTAATATCTAAAGTACAAAAAAGTAAAGGTAATCGGCGACTGTTTAATAGGATCTTTTTGAAGATAACAGATTCTGGAAAAAAAATGCTGCGAATATCATCTTTAATAAAAATTGATGGATGATGCAGAAACTCTGAGTTTTGATCGTTAGTTGGAAAAGTAGGTTAATAAAACCAACGATCGCCAATGTCAAACTGGTCACTTATATCAGCGGTGAAAGAAAAATAATTAAAATAGGATTTGGCGCAGGGTAGATCGTAATAATCGAATATGCTCGATGTAAATAATGGAGTATGTTTAAAGTGAATCGTTTCGCGGCGCGTTCTCCCGATAGTAACCCGACGTTTAGCAGGGAATCGGAAACAAAGGAGATCGGCCCGCAGCTTTATAAAAAGCTTCTGTTCACTGGATTTTTCACTGGTTTCGTTCGGATTTTGCTCGTTCGAATAACACTTTCAATCGTAAATTCGGCGATTCATCAGCGAACGAAAAACTTATTTCTCATTTCTACACTGTGCTCTTTTACAGTAATTTTATCTGAATTTTTGCTGAAATGACGAATACATCTATAATTGCAATCAAAATGTTGTCTTTCAGTCGCGAATTTTTTATCATCCCCCTTCGAAGGGTAGAACAATTCATTCATGTTTGAAATGAAGGATAAACAGAAGAGCAACTGATATACACTTCTTTTTCAACTTCTTCAGCAAAGTTCCGAAAGTTTAAGTTTATAATTCGAACGCTTGTTTTCACCGTGTCAGAAGTGTTCAAATTCGAAGTACTGAAATTACTCGCTCGAGCCTTCGTAATTTAAACTCTTTGCAAGTGGTAAAATGAAAAATCATTGCTTCATATAATCAAATATTATAAATTACTTAAATAAAAAAATCATTGTTTCATGTATAATCAAGTATTAAAAATTCCCTGTACGCAAACACGTTTCTATTTCCATTGTACTGGATGAAATAAAAATTCACCAATGATTCATTAAAGTATGTTGTAAGTGAAATACACACAAGCATTTATAATTAGAGTAACGTCATTTTATCATTTTCCTGTATATTGATTATTTACCGCATTATTTATGAATAATAATGTTCGTACATAATATATTATTAATTTACTTCATTTTTAATAAATATCATTAGCTGTCTTAATTACTATAAGTTACATATATATGTATTTATGAAGAAAAATTATTTAATAGAATAGTTTAATAATTCCAACATAAGTATATATGTTACTTGATAAAAATTTTTATGATTTGCAGAAATCTAGCTCTTGGAAACAACCAATAGGTGACTAACAGTAAAAGTTAATAGAATACTAGATTGCAATAAAGAATGCACCAGTCGAATTGAAGCTCTAAGGTCAACAGACCTATTTGCCATCTTAAAAGTAAAACTTTTATTACCCAATATTTGCATGGAATATTTGCCACTCTATTCTGATTTAGAAGAATGGCCGAATTAATTTTAGAACTACTGTGTTTTAGAAACAGGTACACGACCCGACGAAGACGCGTACAGATAAATTAATATACTTAAAATTAATCAAAAACTCCACTGTCTGAATTTCGATCCGTTTCAGTCGCCCCCCTCCCCCACCACCACTTCGTTCCTATATTAATCTGCTGCGAGATAAACGAGTTATCATCACCGCGGACTCGCCGGCAAATTAATAATGTGCGAGAAAACATTTTGTTGCACAATTTAAATATTATTTTTTTTTTTTTTTTTTTTGTTTTTACGGATAAGTGCGAAATAAAACGAATGCCGCGTCGTCGCTCAACGCGGGCAACGGCAGCGAGGTATATGGCTCGATAAAACGCGGGATCGCTTAAAGGCGCCCCGGCTTTTGTTCGCTCGGCGCCTTCGTTGCAGAGGCTCGCTCCGGCTGCGAAAATCGGATTTTGCTCGCTAGTCGATCCGGGAGGGCCCCCGATGGGCTTTCCAGTCGCTTTGAAGCAGTAATTGGACGGTGTCTCGAGGATTGGCATACATATATATATATATATTGGAGAACAGGCGTCTAAAGTAGACTGAATAGCGGGAGGCAGCTTTTCTCGTCGTCGCCTACTCGCAGTGGGCCAGATCGGGACCGAATCATTCGCATAAAGCTCACGTACGTACTCGATTTTTTCACGTATGCTATGCATAGATTATGCATATATGTATCTATGTATAGTGCCTATTTGCAATAAATCCCATATTATATCAGATTGAGGCCTACGGTGGCTCGATCGCTAGAGCGAAGGACTAGTAACTTGATTATACGAGTTCAAATCCAGTAATAATGTACATGTGCTTTGTTTACAAACACATCGTAGACCGGCTATGATTGAAATGAATTTTTTTTTTGTTTTAACATCACTTACAGTGGAAAAAATCGAAAGTATGGAAAAATACAAGAGCACGGTGCCGGGAATGATTTACCCGTCGAATCGCGATAATTTACTGAAGATGGGGCTGGACTTTCTGGTCGGCAGGCGAAACGACGACGGCGCCGAGGGCCTGTGGAGGATCCGCGACGATCTCTACGATCTGCAGGATTTCATTGACAAACATCCCGGCGGCAAGGAATGGCTCCAAGTCACCAGAGGAACTGACATTACCGAAGCTTTCGAGGTTATCACGTTATTATCACTTTTTCCTAGATCTATAGTTATAATTAGTTTACTTTGAAAAAGTACAGAGTACTAGAGACAAAATGGTAATTAGAGAAAAACTAAATGTTTTCAAGCGAAAAAATATATTCGATTACAAATTCATTTTTCTGCGGATTTCTGGCCTTTAAATTATAAAATAAAAAAAAGGATCTCAGATATGCTATACACGTTACTTGTGAAACTTATCTTTTCTACAATAAGTGGACATTAATGAATGATATCGATCTATTTCAATTCACACGATTTGTAGATATAATAGGAAGTACGTACGAAAATGAAATTCGTTCACTGTACAGGAGTCTAGTGACACCGATGAATCAAATAAACTCTAATTTTAGGATGATTTTGCTCAATGAATTTGTTGTGGTAAGTACTGAGGTATTTAAGAAAGTAGAACAAAAGCCGAAAATAAGCACGCATGAAAATTAGCCAATAAATAACTAAAACTATATTAAAATATTTACAAAATTTGTTCGAAAATTGCAAATTCAATTCCCTCTTTTCATATCGCAACAGATGATACGGTCAGTGAATTTGGGATTTTTTTTATTTACTTCCTATTCTAGTTTCAAAGCATGTGGATTTAAAAAAAGGTCTAAAACCTCGAAAATGATAGCTAATTATGCCTATTTGTCTATTCATTTGGCAGGCAAGATAAGCTTTATATATTACATTTGGAAGAAATTTAAAATAATTTTTTTATTTTATAATTTAAAGATTATTATATATATATATATATATATATATATACATTATATTTCTAACTCATTTAAACGTCGTTCTTGCATCAATGATCGTAAATACGACAATAATCGCATTAATTGTCGAGAATGAACAAGTGATAAAAATAAAAACTTTGGGCGCAACAAGTAGAATCTGATCGAATTTTTTCTCAGTCACGGGCATTTTTGAAGATCTTCTCAAGAATAGTTTTTCACGCATCAAATAAAACTTCAGAATTTTCTAGTTTACTTCATTCCATAAATGTGAATAAAAAAATTTCAGTGACCTATAGTATCCATTTGAAACGGTACAAATCGTGAAAATTTTATCAGTTGTATTAAATTATAACTAATAATGTTAAGGGGGCTAATGGTTTAAATAAATAAAATCTGTCTATGCATATGCATATTCTTAATTTATAATTGTAGTAAACGACGACAAAGTTTGTTAGATATACATAAATTTTTGTAAGTTTATAAACTTCTTCGACAATATGTCTTCGTCTTGGCACCGTAGGATGGACATAATTTTAGATATCTCGTGCGACCTTATGTCCATGCGAAATTTGAATTTCTCAATAAAAAGTGCATTGATCTTATTGGATTTTATTCGACCTAAGATCGTGTTTACAAGTCCAAAAATTGAAGTCATTAGTATCCTGCATCATTTCCAACTCATCATTTCAAATCTAATCATATTCAACAAAAGACAAACAATATTTTTATCTTGACCGACCGCGCAATTAGACGTACTGGCGCAAGCTTTCACAAAAAAAAATATAGAAATATTTTCAAACAAATACTGCTATACAATAAAATATAATTACCCTATTAATTTAATCAATAAAGATAGGAAAATCAGAATATTACATATTCGCATGATCTTAACAATCATGAAAATTATAACAATAATAAAAAATAAAAATTAAATACTACTTATTTACCATTTATTAATTTATAATTTATATTTTAAATATTTTAGCCGACTGAAAACTTTTAATATACGCGCCGTTTTAGTGATATGATTTAATAGATTCCCCATCTTAGTAAAAAAAATAGATTTAATACTTAAATTAGGAAATGATCTATCAGTAATTATATCGGGTACACGCGATATCGATTGAAATAATACTGTAATTTAAGAGAGATACGGTCCTTTTATATTTTAATTTTATTTTATATTAATATAAAAAAAATTTTAATTTTAAAAAAGTTAGCTATGTGTTTTTTTTTTCTATTTGAATGAAGCCCGATTTGAATTTTGGATTTTCTACTTGCAGGTACACCACATCACTGATAGAGCCGAGAATATGCTGGATCAGTTCTACGTGCGCAAGGCTAAGACTCCCAGATCTTTAAGCTACACCTTCCGTCCCGATGGTTTTTACAAAAAATTCCAAGAAAGAGCTCGGGAAGCTCTCAAGAAAGTCGATTTTCACAATCCCGCTTTACAGACAAAATTAATTGCCGACTTCATTCTAATCGTGAGCGTACTCGTATGGATCACCACTGCGGTGCTTAAATCATGGCTCCTGATCCCCGTTAGCGGTATAAACATTAATAGATCTTTATTTGAGTATTGATATACGTATTTTTTTTTATTTAAACATTTTTTGCGTATTCACAAGGTGAGAAAGGCAACCGAAAATTTTACCTCTTCGGTATCGATCTCGAATTTTAATCTCTAATTTGTTTTTTTTTATCACATAATTCCAATTACGCTTAAATTTGTTCCCCGTGGAATACAACATAAATGCTCATGACAAATAATAATCGTTGAGAAAAAAAGAATGAAAGTGCCAAGCAATTGCAATAAAAATAAATTCTGTAATAAACAATCACTGAGTTTTAATTAAAAGTTGAACAGTATTTGATGCACTTCTTCATGCAAAAATACAACATTTGGCCTCCTGCTATCTCACGTATTAAATACTAGCTTAACTGAAAATTTAAAAAACATTATAAAATGTATGTACAAGATTATAGAAAATTCTTATCATTGTACATACATTTGATATTATGCATTTGGGAAGTAGCTAAGATTGTTTTGCTCGCTCTTTGGATACTCTCAATAAATTTGCAATGCCATATTTATTACATTGGTTAAATCTAAGAAGTAATAATCGTCAAATCTACTATGATCACATAATCTACTATGCTCCCCATAACCATATTTTTTTTCTAATTACAAAATTCGTATTTAATTTTATATAATAATTATATTTATAGTATGAAGAATGTCAAATGTGAAAGAGCTTAAAAAAACTGCCATACTTCAAAATTATGCAAGATTTTTATTTAATTTGAAAAGAATGACTAAAAATTTAAACAAAACGTCATTTTATTGTTAATAAAGTTTATTACAACAGTGAGATCATTGTCATAAATTAATTTGCAAAATTTTTTACTGTCGTTTGCATCAGAGTACATAATACGATTAATAAGTATAATATTAATATTTATGTGTTAAAGAACGTAAAATCAATGATTATATATACTTCTTTTTTAAAAAAACATTTTATTTCATGATTTTTGTTCAAATGTTTTTATTTCTCATTGATCAACAATCATATTTTTGTTTGAATTTTAAATATTTTTCACTTGATTGAAAAATTTATTTTATACTTTGTGAGCAATATTGAAATACTTGGAGAATTACGTAGAATTTCATTATATTTTTACTTAATTCTTGTATGCATATATTTCGAATAAGAAATTATTTTTGTTAATAATTCATGATATTTTTTATGATTATAAAAAAATAGAACTCTGGTAAATACTTTTATACGCTTCATGGTTACTTTTACTGTATATAAATATTTTAAACCTATATTTCTGGTTATTATTAATAATTTCTGGAAACAAAAATAGTTTCATAATAAAAAAGAACAATAGATCTTCATGCTATAATCTGTTGAGTGGGCAATTTTTAAAATATTCCAGGTCTATTTCTCGCATGGATGACGGGAATCTCCCACAATTTCTTCCACATGAAGGACAATTTCCGCCTTTATTACTTTGACCTGTGCATGATGTCGTCGAAGGACTGGCGGATATCGCACGTGCTCAGCCATCATCTGTATCCAAACACAATTTGGGACGTGGAAATTTCTAACGTCGAGCCCTTTCTGCCGTATCTACCGCATAAGAATAAATCTTTACTTCATCGACTGTCTTCTGCACTTGTCAGTCCACTCTTCTATTGCACCTGTTTTCTTTCCCACGGAATTAAACGGTAGAGCATTTCACAGCGTCTCTTTTAGAATTAAAATATTAAATTTTAAGTTCGTGTAAAAATATCAATGTTTTACATTGCATGCGTATATTTTAAAGTATTAAAATTAAGAATAGTGCTGTTGTAATACTATTCTGATGTGTATATGTTTGTACATGCAATAGGACCACTAACGTTCATTCATTCATTATTTTCAGTTATTATGCCTTATACAGGCATAATCAACACCTGGAGGCACGTGATTTAATACCGTTTCTCGTGCCCATCCTACTTAGTATTTGCACCAAATCGCCACTTGAGGGCGTAAAACTTTGGATATTGATTCTATTGACCGGCAGCTTTATTTTCAACTGTATAGGATTCAATGCTGCTCATCATCATCCTGATATTTTTCACGATGGAGACGTCTGCAGGTAATATGAATGCGGTATATTATCCATCTATAATATTATATAGTATGCTATGTATGTAGAAGTATTCAGTTGAAGACTGGCAAGTGGTAACTATATCACATATAATAATAAACTGGATGTATTAATTAATACAAAAATAACGATATTGTTATATTAATATAAAATTTATATTAATAATAGGAATTTCTTCATGAATATTAATTATATCCCCTTAAGATTAATCTCACTCAGATTTCTAATCTTTAAAAAATCTTTGAAATTCACTATTCGATATGACATTCACCTGCTTCAGAGATTCTGCATGTATCTCAATGATGTATTGATGATTCGTGATAAAAATAGAAAAGAAAGATCCTTTCATGACTTTCTTCAGCTTTGAGAATAGAAAGTAATCATAAGGGACGACGTCGAATAAATACAATGGTTCTGGTATCCATATGGTTTGATCAAAAACTTATGACAAGCATTGAGCTTTGGGCAGACGTATTATCATGGTGCATTCGCCATGACTATTTGTTCAAGAAAATTTGTCATTCTGTTTTTGAATTACGTCACGCCAACCGTGAAAACTCTTAACGACAATTTTGTTATTGACGGTTTACCTTTGGGTAAGAACTAACATTAAATAAAAAAATAGCGTTAAAGTTGAAAAATAAATCTTCAAGCAAAGTCTTCACATTATATCCATAAATTCAATATTCAAAGTCATGCATTTCATAATTTTCGATATTCTTAACAACCTTTGTAATAGTATGTAGATAGTCGATAATAACCAGTTTTTCTACTTTCCATCTTGAACATCTTCTCGTGTATTTGTATAACGATTATACCATTCCGAAAACTTTTGCTCAGCCAGTTCATAAACTTTTAAAATGCCAAAAAATTATATTATTCGGATTTTATAACAAAACTTGATGATAATACTCTGATTAAGTTTTTCTAAAACTAAAAAAGCACCTAAAATTAAGCATGCATGACACTTTATTGGTCACTTTGCGATATCGTTACAAATCCCGTACTGTATTGATTTATGTGACAATTTAATCAAAAGTTTTGTTATTATTTGATCATTTATCTTCAAAAAAAAAATTCTAAATTTTGGACATCCCATTGTATAGGACGAATCCTATGTAAAAAATGAATTTACAGTATTGACTTGTTTTATTATTCCTTTTGATTATTTTTATATGGTCAACATAATGAAAAAGTTAACGATAAAAGTTGTCTTGCATTTATTAAATCATCTGACTTATTCAGTAATCATTAAATCATCTACTTCTTCAACGAATAATCAGTATAGGATTTTGATGATTCGTAGAATATTATTTTGAATAAAACAAAACCTAATTTTAATGTCATAGAATATAATATAGAATGGTGTACTTTAGCTAATATTTAAACACGGTACATATTGTTAATACGTATTTCTGAGATTTCCATCTTTTGAACATTGCAGAGAAGACATAGATTGGGGCTTAATGACACTGGACGCAGTGCGTGACCGCAACGTCATAGACCAATCCCTCTTCCTTGTTCTAACCCATTTCGGTTCGCACGGGCTTCATCATCTGTTGCCGACCGTCGATCATGCATATCTGAAGCTCTGTGTGCCCGCTTTTAACGAGACGTGCGCCGAGTTTGGCATCCCCTACGACAAGATCAGCCAGTGGGATTTGGTCAAGGGACAATTTCAGCAGCTGATGCGAACCGAGCCACGATTAAACTTTCTCGGGGCATCCGAAAAAATTTCGGGAAGCAGATGATTCGTGAGAATTTGGACAATGATCTACATACGTTACATAGATTTTGGACACTGATATTATACACGCTGTATAGAATTCATTACATGTATATGTAATATATATCACTGCTGTTGCTGTGGTTAGACCGTCATTGATTTTGTACTTATTAGAATATGTATTCATTTCATTCATAAAACGTGAATATTTTTTTAAGGCATGCTGAATAAATGAAACGTTTTGTTGTGATATATTTATACGTATGTTCTGTATTACTTTCCCGTTGAAATTTTCACCCAATACACGGCAACCAATCTCGAAAAGGAAGGAGAAGAATAAATAAGACAAAATGATGCTGTCTTGGCCAACAAGCATCATATGTCGCTGCTGGATTACTGCGCGACTATTTTGGATCGTACAGTGGCTAACGTAATTTAAAACCGTGGAATAAGTTAAAAATAGTGGAATTAGACAATAGCACAACAATTCATTAGAACTAGAGAAGCAACATGGTCTTAACAAAATAGCTTGAGGAATGGAATAGTCTCCTTTTAATATGGATCAATATTTTTTATTTTTTCAAATTCCAGCCTATCTGTATAAATTATTACCAATAATTTGATGCATTGATTTATCAAAACGGGAATAATGTGTATCCTTCATTATAATTACATTATAAAAGTTTAAAAAGATTCTTTTTGAGAGTCGTCTTTTTTGTCCAAAAAAGATAAATTTAAAACTAGAATTACTCTTTGTATCAGCCTTACGATATCATAAATCGTTAATTTCTTAAGGCGTTATTAAATAAATTCAAAATGTATAAAACGTAACAAAATTTCACTGCATTATAAATAAAAATCAAAATAATAGTAGAACTGTTGTTGTGTTCGTGTCCAATTACAGACTAAGAAATAAATGAGTTTATCGATTTGTGTTTAAGTTTGTCCTTATATCTCTTTGCAAATTCTCTTTCAATACAAGGTAAATATGTGTAATATCTATAGTCTAGTATATTTTTGGACATAAAAATTCATTATCATTTACTTATCCGTGGTAAAAAGTCGGCAGGTAATCTAATTTTTCGATGCATACACTTTCAAGATCATCTAATACCATATTAGGAATGCATACAAACAACATAATATAACAGCATCTAAATAATAGATTTAAAGATAGACTATATTATTTATACATGTATAATCGAAGTATCCCATTAGCTAGTCTTTTTTCTTAGTTTAATTATAGCGGTCAAGCAGGTCGAGTGTTAATTTTAATTGATGCAAACGTGCACTGAATATATTTATAGTACATTGAAAAACTTCAGTTAGTGGGATTTATGAATATGAAAGGAATAGTTACTCTGACATCTCTGATATCTCGAATTATTGTATCCCTGGTCCTTTGAATACGGGATGAGGGCCAAAAGAATATTAATATCCCTAAGTAACAATTATTATCCGAAGTAAAAAATGCATATAAGAGTATATATATATATATATATATATATATATATATATATATATATATTGAATTTGTTTAATGTTACACTTTACATTTCTACACTATAAACAAATCGTTTCCCATTAATTATTTTAGGCGAACAAAATCAGTATATTGAAAAGCATGCGGTGGTGATAATCCTTGAGTCCATGTTATAAAGAATTTGGATGAATTTGGAGAGAAAAAAATTGTTGATGTATGTAAAAAACTATGTTTTACGTTTATCTTTAATTCATCTTCTGGTGACATAAGTACAAATATGCAACCTACTCCTAGATCTACACGAAAGAGTACAATTTTCCAATACTAATATAAAAATAAAATATGCTATTCATTTAGAAGGACTTGATAAATTCATTACTTTTGTTCATTTATTCTATAAGGCATTATTATATTTTCTAACTCCGCTTTTAGATAAAAGTTTATATCAACAAATCAAAATTTACTTAACAGTTATTTTTCCGTTTCTGATATATATTGTAATTTATTATATATGTTTGTTTTTATATTAAATTTATAACGCCCTCTGCCGTTACAGGTCACTGTCAGTCTTATCTTCTTTCTCTTTCTCTCTTTCAGCATTTCATCTATGCTCTCACTCTCTTTCCGCTGCAGTGATTGTGGTAAAATTGAAAACTACTTTTTTTTAAATATTTTTAATTCCATATTCCATTTGAGAATACCACAGAGATTGTTGATTTTGCATTTTATGATCGACCGGCTGCCAATATACCTATTAGTATTCTAATCTGTGTAAATGAAATATACATAAATTTGATCTTTTCTTTTTAATAAAATCATTACCTCATTTAGAATCTGCTATCGAAAATAGATGTAACTTGACCCTAAAAATGATCTTAGAAAAAGCAGTTATCACTTTTTAAAGTCGCCGATGTCATTACGCCGCTCCCTTCGCTCCTCTAATGTTCCCGTAGACGCGCATGCAGTTTTCAAACAAGACGCCCGGTATATAAAGGTCTATTTTCTAACGGTAACGACTCCCGCTCGCGGAGTTCGCGCACGGGAGTCCGGGTAGTTGTGGAGGCGCGGGGCGAAAGAAATCGGAATCAAAACTTATTTTATAGCAAATATCGACGGTTGTTCCTTTATCGAGTATGCGCTGTATTAGTGTGAATGGCCGGTAATGATTCCGTGATCGCGTATATATACGTCCAAATTTTGTGAGCGCCTCTATGTACGTAGTGCCGTGTACTCATATGGTATATATATATATACCTCTCTTCGCGATACGAATGACCCAAGTAAGTGCATCCAAGTCCTGTTTTATTATCCTCCGCGTAACGAAGACACCCGGTATGGCCGATTAGCGTCGGACGGATCTGCCGCTTGCGGTCGGCTGCCACCGATTATCTTGGTGCTCCCATGTAGTGGGTTGGATGATCCCCGCGCACTGTGTATGTAGGTGTGTATGTGTTTTGCGGGTCGTCGCCGCCGCTCGCCGACTTAATGCGCTCGGAGCGCTTACGCCGCGCGCGCGGCAACTGGACGCGGTAGATATTCGCGCGGATCGCGCGCGCTTTGTCGATGCTCTGCGACGGAACGTCTTGTCGGTAAATCGGCTGTCTGTTCGTTCGTCTTCGCTGTCGGCGGTCGTTGAAAATACATACGTATAATTTAAAATCTTCTTATTTTCGTCATCATAAGGCCTTATTTAATTGGTTGTCGCTCATAAAATGTGTTAATTGTGCGGACTTGGAGCCTGTTATGCGAGAATTCGCGGTCGTCAAATTAAAGAAAATTTCATGTGACGAATTTTGGAAACCAAAGGATAAGTTTAATTATTCATACAAGGTCAGGCTCCGAAGATGATTCAAGGCGGCTCAAAACGTCGGACGCAAATACAACATAGATACAAAGGTAAATGTAGGTGGTAGGGACAGTCAGGTTGTCCTTTACTAACCTGGCATATACATTATTATTTTTTTTAATTGTTAATTTTTATTTTATTCTTGTTTTTCAGTTTATTTTATTCCACTTAATTTTTATTTGTATACAAATTATAATTTATTTCTATTTTTAGTACAGTGATTTCTATTTCAGATTCTACGCAGGTAATTGCAAACAAGGACAGAGTGACTGATATTATATTATATAAAAAAACTGGAAAATAATTGTTAATTTAATTTTATATTAATAAAGGCGTTACGATAAATGATTATGAATTAAATCAGAAGTTTTATAAATACGTACAAAAATTGTGACAAGATATACATAAATAAATGGCATAAAACGTGACGAAGAACATGATAAGAATAGACGAATATAGGGAAATAGATATAGGAAAATAAATTTTGTGAGAATAGTAATTTAAGATCATAAAATAACGATGAATTATAGGATGGATTAACGAGCAGATGTTAAAAATATATAAAAATCAGAGTTCCTGACTAGACTGAACCAAATAATTAAGGAGAACAGGAAAAGGAAATAAATCTATCAATTACGAAGAAGAAACACATATAAGATGAAGAGAAAAGAAGAAATAAAGCTTATAATTATAACATTACAAATAAACATTGGGTATGAGAAATAAGAAAGGGGAACACTAGAACAGGTAATAAAATAAAAATAAGAATTTTTTAGCATGGAGTATGGAGAGAAGAAAATTTCAGTGCTAATAACGTATAGAACTGTGAGTCTTAAATTATTATTGTTAATAAAGTGTACGTTATAACACGTATAGGAATTATTCTAATGGAAAATATTATTCTAAATGGTTCAAAGAGGCTATAGTGACGAAAAAAGAGCTGATCTTTATGAATAAATTATACTGAAAGTATCTTACATAAATCTACAGCTTGACAGAAAAGATATTTTTCATGTATTTGATGGCCTTAAATAAGGAAGAAGGATTCTATTTAATCGAAAGTCATTTGTCCCATCATGATCGTATATTGTATTTTGGACTTTGGTAAGAATTCATCTATTATCGTCTGAGTATTTTCATTCTTAATCTAAAAATTCTTCATTTTGCGCGCGCCCGTCGGTATTTTTATTTCCCAATTAGTTGAAAACTATTCGATCGATTCGAATCAAATTATTTTTTCAATAAAACTGAACTACATATCAATGATTTTTTATTTTATTATGAGCACTATTGAAATGCGATAAATAATTAAATTAATAAATATTTTTATCGGTCTTACAGTCTTTATAATATAATATATTAGCTAAAGCAATAGCAGTCAGACTGTCCTTGTTTATGATCACCCCCGTAGAATCTGAAATAAAACTTACTACTACAATAAATTATATTAAAATTAAAAATCAAATAAAAAAATTTAATAATAAAATAAAGATAAGAATAAAATAATAAATAAAATAAAATAAAAATAATAAAAGCAATATTCTATGTTAGTAACGACAACCTGACTGCCCCACCACCTTAAATTTAGAATCACCTTGGTCTCCGACGTTTCGAACCTATACGGTTCATCCGCAGGAACTAAACTCGTTAAATAATTATTTTATAATTTTAATTTATTTAAAAAAAGAGACATAAACCTTGTAGATTCCAAACTATGCAAAACCATAATGTTTCCACAATGAATTTAAAAAATAAAATTATATTTGAAAAAATTACATTAAATTGAACGAAATTGAATAAAGCGTATAAAATAAGAAAGTAATCAAATTAAAATTAAAAAATAATGGTCAAAAAAATTAGTTAATTCGACTTCATAAAACACTTCTTGAAAGCAAGGTCGAACGGTTTTGAATATTAATTGTATTAAATTAATGATAAAATAAATGTTGTCTTAGATGAAGACATTAAATTTGATATCATTCCATGCTAGGTTTGAAATTTTGTTTTTGCGCAAAATACTATACCATTAATATATTGGCCGATTTTATTTAAAAAATAATGCAGCCCACAATTAAAATAAATTAATAGTAATTTTAGTAAAACACATAAACTTTCTATCAGAATTTTTATAATTATATTAGAGTGAACATGATTGGTTGATGAATTAATATATTTGTCAACATTTGGGTGTTGAACATGGATATCGGTACAGATGCAAACTCTCAATGTATCTTAAAATAAAAAATTACAATTTTTTAAAATCATTGAGATATAAAATTCTCTTCCGTTTTTCACAAATAACGCATTTAAAATATAAAACTCTTTTCTTTAAAATAAGAACGTATTTCCATTGCTATTCTGATCAAGTCTCACAAGTAAATCAGTACTGTTTAATCTCGAAGTAACTGAAGAATCTACTATACTTTTTTATGTCGTATGCTTGAGATTATGTCACCTGTAATGTTACTGATGAGTCCAACAACTAACTAAGGGTGAAACCTACATTATTTTTTTCCTCTGTTTTATTGAATAATTATATCTTCAATCTTTATCATAGTTTCTGATGGAACAATTATAATAGACGGTAAATACCACTAGCATTTTGTAATATAATTATTTTTAAATTATCATTCTATCGTTCCGTTATTAATTATGTTAAAATCTTTAGAATTATTCGATTTGTTCGTACAATTTTATGTTATTTTTTTATAATTTTTTTTAAAATTCTTTCCTTTAATATTCTTATGTATATAACATTCGAATTTTTCATTTATTTTAAATCCAGCGCTTAAGAAAATAAACACAGAATCGTAAATGAAACATAAGACAATATACGTATAGTATGATTTACATAAATATAAGATATCAATAAAATATTCTGCTCCGGTTGTGCAAGTTTAATAATTAACTAAATAAAAAATTCTTATATAGGTCGTTAATTTAATTAGGTCAGCGCATTACTCATTATTAGAATCAAGTTTTTATTAGAATAGCGAGTGATCGGCCAAATGAAAACTACATTATTCTACATTGACATTGGGAATGAGCAAAAAAGCACACCGATAACGTTCTAGGTTCAGGCGAGTCAGTGCCGCTCTCGTCGCTGCTCGCTCACGTCGCTCGCGCGCTTATTATTACATACGGGGTATAAAAGACAGCCAGGCAACTTCGTACGCAATAATCAGACAAGTAATATTTAATCGAAATTGTTTCGTTGCGCCCGGAAATCTTCGGTTTTTGACTTCTGTTTACGCATTTTGTTTCAGGCGGTCTCTCTATCTACACGTCTCTCCCGCTCTCTCTCTCTCTCTTTCTCACGAATGATTTAACGGCCAAGTAATGATGGAGCAATGGAGATTCTCAAAGTGGTAGTCGAGTACTGGAGTTCGTCGCTAACGCTCGACGCCGCCGCCGGCTAGCCGCAACGCCTCCTCGGTGAAGCGTGAGTTCGAATTTTTATATACCCACAGCTACATTTATAGTTAAATTTACATATTTCCTCCTTTTACCATATTCGTTTCGAAATATAATTTCGGTACTTGTAATTTTAGTTACCTGCTTGGATATTTCGTTTTGAAAAATTGCCATTAGTGTCTTTTCTACGAGAATATAATGTATAAAATCAGAAAGTATTTGTTTGATATATATACACATACATACGAATAGGATAAAAAGCGCACGTGTTGATTACGTTATCGACGCTTATCTGACGACTGGAGTGGGTTGTCAGAAGACGTATCTTCCAAAGTTCATGCTCACGAATGTAAACAATGTTACTTAGAAATTCGCGTTACAGGGTTATTATTCGAATAAAAATTGAAAGTGTATACAATACAGTGAGTTTTCATAGTGACTCTCAACTATATACTACTCGGGTTTAAGTTAATCGACTCTGTGTATATTTATCGACAAGCCCGTAAGTCAAGTGCACATTTCGTTTATTTGCAGATTTCAGTGTTTTTTTCTCTCTCTCTCTCTCTCTCTCTCTCTCTCTCTCGCAATAGCGATACACGAGCCGCGCGGAAATGCCAAAGTACAAGAGCACGGTGCCGGGAATGATTTATCCGTCGAATCGTGACAAGCTCCTGAAGTCGGGCAGCAATTTTCTGGCGGGCAGGCGAAAGGACGACGGCGCCGAGGGCCTGTGGAGGATCCGCGACGATCTCTACGATCTTGAGAGCTTTCTGGAAAATCATCCCGGAGGCTCCGAGTGGCTCGAACTCACCAGGGGAACTGACATTACCGAGGCTTTCGAGGTTTTGATACAAACACGCAGATACATACACATCAGATACATACACATATACAATATATATATATATATATATATATATATATATATTTGTGTACGTGTATGTATGTATACAAATTTAGTTTATCTATAAAGTTATTGCGAGAGATTTTTATGTACAATAATACTATGTAAAAAGTTCGTAATGGAAATAGAACAAAATTTAATTAGTAAAGTTTGTTCGTTCAGAAACGACGAAGATGGAATGTAATGCCAAATTTAATCTAATCACAGTATTCCGATTCATAAATTCGTAATATTTCATGAATACATGCATTAGTTTTTTTTCCCTAACGAATTCATTCAGAATATTTTAAAAGAAGCGGAACGGCTATTTAAAACAGAAATTACAGAAACAGAAATTGCTCCAGAAGTAGTTGATCGGTAGATATCAGAATTGAATTCACGTACTATTTGAAACTCTAAATTCTCTTCAATCGAACCTCATTTTGATTCACATGAAATCAGCTATCAAATAAACATAAAACAATAAATTATAGAAAATCGAATAAACATAACAAAAACACGTCAAATGTTTCTTCTTCGGCCAACGAGAAATTATTATTATTATTATTATTGAACGGCTAAAATACGAAGATATATATTTTTTAAAAAGTAATTTTAATAATAATGTTTTTAATAAAAAAGAAAATACAAGATAAATTTTTTTGACAAGATATAACTTTCAAATATGCACGAAAATGTGAAAAATGACCGACAGAGCTCCTTTTAATATTCGCGTCAGATTGAAATTCACGTCCAGTGTTCATACAGATATTCGAATAAATCCAATCCAAACGATTTTTCCATTGTGTATCATCTTTTATTAGAATTCTTCAAATTAAATTTGTATCAAAATAAAATTTGTGTTTAGCATGATTTTGCGTAGCTTAAAAATTTTTTTTGTAATTTAATTATACTGCCTGAATTTGATTAAATTTACATCATAATATGAGTAGATTAGTTAAAGATTGCCACTTATAAAAAAAAGAAGATTATTCGCTCTTAATCGATGAGGCCTAATGTAAGCACCTTATAGAACAAGGAAGAGTGTAGGACATATTTAAAAGCCTTATCAATTATCGAAAGAAATTTAAGTAGAAGGAACACGATTGTTTGTCGCTGATCCCGCGAATGATCCGGCAGTCTGTATAATTTGAAATTTGTAAAGTCGAGAGATAACGATAACATGATTGCTACGAATCATTCGTACCTAATTGTATGATTTAGAGCGGTTTCTCAGGCAATAAGACTAAAGACATTGTCACGTACGTATGTATGAATCCTATAGTTATAATATCTCGATTTTTTCATTCCGTCAACACTACAAAAAGCTAAAATAAGGAAACGGTTATCATTATAAATTCTATAATGATATGCGATAGGGACTGGAGAAAAATATTGTAGTCTCTCTCACTCTGTCTCACACACATGCACATACACACCCACACGTACACACATATACACGCGCGCGCGCGTAATTCGCGTAGACGCATCCGTAATTCGCGAAACCACTAATATACCCATCGTAAAATTGCGCGAGGGAAAGGTTCTTTTTAAAGTATGCCGCTTGACTGCTCAAGCAATGTCTATTGTTGTGCATATCTATGCTCACTACAGTATTGATGTAATTTTTCGTCATTCTAAAGTATTCGTTTTTTTTTTTTAATACACTCTGGGATGTCAAAAAATAGATTGTCAAAGAATTTTTTTCTTTTAGAAACAGTTTCTTTCATAACAATTACAGAAAGGTTACGTTCTTAATCTTTAGCTAAAATGCTATAAATAGTGTGATCTACGATGATATAATCTTCACGGTTTCAAGAATGCGGAACACGGTCGCCCCGCGTTTTTGCCGATTGAAAAAAAATCAAAATAAAAAAAAACCACTAATAACAAAGCAATGAATATTGATGTATAATTTATTATTTAAAAAAACTGTAGACTATTGTCGCTGATTTATGCATATTGCAATGAAAGCAAGAAAAGTTAAATTATTCTTAAATACAAATAAACTTAAATTATAATGTAGTGTTAAATTATAAATTTCGTAGAGTCAAATTCGGGGTGGGGGCTCATATAGAGTAAAAAAATATACACACACACACACACATATATTACCGATATTTTTTTACTCTAGAGTTTTTAAAATTTTAGATATAATAATAATAAAATTGATATCAAGTGTTAAATTACTTGAATAGTTACTCCAATACGCTGGTATCAATCAATATAAACAGTAACAAATGAATATGCATGGCACTTAATGGATATTTTTAAAATATACATTATCTTTGCGATGTTGAAATAAAATAAATCCTGTTTTGTATAAAATTACAGAATTTCAGTACTGATACTGAAAAAACAAATCTCAATTTAATATATTATAAATATTATAATAATCACAGTGTTTACGCTACCACTACTAAGACTATTGTACTATTATTATTATTTTTTTCGTTTATTTATTTAAAATTGCATCCACAACTAGGTAATTAGCGACTATTACAATATATACAAATAGTATGATATATAAAATAAATGCGTTTATATGATCTTATAATTAATTAATTTAAAGGTTTATAATAGTTGAATAAGATTTGTCTTATTTAGAAATTTCAGTTTTTTATTGATCCATTTTTCATTATTCGGCGCATTTTGAAGAGTTACACTGAGATTCCAAAATCATCTATCTTTGGTGAATTGTGTTCAGTCTTCAAAAATTATAATCGATGGTGCGTCAATTTCTATAGTTGTTGCACGTATGTGGTTCTTTCTTAGTTAAAAGTTAGGAGTACGTACGATTAGTATGTCCAATTTTTAGCCGAGCAACTTTCGATTGCACTTTACGTGGGAGAGTTTTTACTGAGCTTATCTCGCAAATGTTTTGTCTAATGTTTATTGTTAGCTTTCCGTATGTGGTTCCATGATTCGATTACAGATTTAGATAGTATATATGCTGCATTTCTTGTTTCAACGGGAACATTGCCGTCAGTTGTCGAGTTATTCAAGGCTCGCTGGCCTTTTAGGTTAATGTTTTCTTCTAAGTTTCGTTGGTGGAGTCAGGAGAAATTTTTTTCATTTTCATATCTCTAGAGATTTGTTTTTTACATAGTTCATTTAGGATATTTTGAATAATGCCAGCTTTTGTGTAAGGATTTTTTATCTCACTGAGCATGTATTCATTATTTCTGTAAATTTTACATTTATGCTTATTTGGAGTATCAAACATTTATTTTGCTTTTAGAATTGCATATGCTTGGATATATGTTGTAGAGTAAGTGCTTACGGGAAGGGTAAAAAATTCTGATTTTTCGGAAGTGAAAATAGCAACACCAGTTCTTGCTTTATTGGTGACAGTAGCTGTGTGAAATTGAACCATGTTGTCTCTTATAGATAAAATTATTTCAGTCGTATCTACATCTATGTCGGGTACGGCGGCAGGAAAGAGTTGTAAAGTAGTAGATATCAGGAATTAGTATGTCGAAATTTGTTAGCAATTTTTCAAGTATGAGTTCAAAATACTGTTGTGTATGTTGAATTATGTTCAGATAGTTAGTATTATATGAAATTAAGATGGCAGATTGAGTTCGAGGTGTTAGCTGCCGTTTTGCAAGCAAATTTAAGCATCAGTGTCGATGTTCTATGTGGACAAGAGGCATTATGACAAATTCTGCTAGGATACTTCATGGTGGGCTTCTATACAATGCTCAAAGAGATATATTTATTGCTGAACTTAGGACAGACTCTAGGATACTGGGATTTTTGGACGAACCGTATTAAATACTTCCTTAGTCGAATATAGATCTTATTAAAATTTTGTACATATTTAATAGATTTTGTGCGTTAGTCCTCCACCCTAAATTTTTAGTGGCTAGTGTTTTGATAAGATTATTCTTCTAGATGTGGCTGCTTTAAGATGCTTCAGGTGATCAGTCCATTTCAATTTTTTGTCAAATATAAGACCTAAAAATTTTAAATGTGTGATTTCCTTGAGTTTTTCATGTTTTAGATGGGGTGAGAAATTAGCTACCTTTTTATGTATTTTAGTAAAAATTATCTACTGGGTTTTTGGGGGTGAAGAAATTGAAACCAGTGGAAAGGGATCATATTTCTAATTCATCCAGAGATTTTTAAAGTATTTCCTGGATAATCTCGTAATTTTTTCCACTTGTGTATAGCAAGATATCATCTGCGAGTAAGCAGAACTTAATAGTCTCTTGAAGGTTTGTAACTATATCATTTATAGCTGTTAAAAATAAGATTATGCTGAGCACTGATCCTTGTGGTACACCGTTTCGTAGTACTATTGGTGTCGATAATTTGTTATTCACAAACGGAATGCACCTTTCTTAAAGAAACATTGTAATGCGACTTTGAATGAAAACATCTGAGATTTTGTTGATTTATATTTGTCTTCGATTTTTTGCATTTTTTTTCCAAATGATATCAGGCGGGCTGTTCATGTTAAGAGATTTTACAAAGTTGATCCAATACCGCATTTTTGAGTTTTGAAATTTTTTTTCCGTATAGCGTTATTTTTTTATTATTTTTGATTTTATTTTTAATATTTTTTTTATATCGGTTGAAAGGGTGTACACCATGGTACATATTTTTTAATTTTATTAAAGCTAAATGTTGGGATAAATATTTCTTCCGCTTCGGTTGTTAACTTATTAACATTATCTGTAGTTTCGCTGACTGAAACATTGATATTGCTCTAATTAGGGATACTGAGGTTGCAAATATTGTCTTGACTATAGTTTCTATACTTTTCTCAATTTGGCATTTCGTAATTTCGCGATATTCTAGTGGTTTGTACGTAGTCGAAGGAGCGATTCATTTGTTGTATTTATTAATATGGGTGGAATAATGATCGCTGACAAACAGCTGGTCCGAAACTTCCCATTCTAAACTATCTACGATAGATGATGGCACAATACAGATGTCAATGGAGCTTTCTGGACCATTAGAGGAATTAAAACGAGTAGACATGTTTTTGTTGAGTAGAACAATTTCATAGGCTTGAAGGAAATTTTCGACTACTTTGCGTCTATATTTTTATTATTACTAATAACAAACTTTTCATTTTTATTCCCTTAACTTTCGAATCAAAACAAGTTTCAAAAAAAGCATCGATACATTTTTTTAAAAGAAAAAAAAAACAAAATACTTAAGTGTTGAAATCCTTTAATTTTGTAAATATTGTTACATCTTGACTCTCGCAATACCGAAACTGAACAATATACTGAATAAACAAAAAAAAAAAAACCGAAGATGTTATGCAATAAAATAACGACGAATCGCTCCATTTTCTATTTGCAGGTACACCACATCACTGATAGAGCCGAGAATATGCTGGATCAGTTCTACGTGCGCAAGGCTAAGACTCCCAGATCTTTAAGCTACACCTTCCGTCCCGATGGTTTTTACAAAAAATTCCAAGAAAGAGCTCGGCAAGCTCTGAAGAAAGTCGATTTTCACAATCCCGCTTTACAGACAAAATTGATCGCTGACTCTGTACTGATGGCAACTGTACTTTTATCGATCGCCACTGCAGTGCTTAAATCATGGCTCCTGATACCCGTTACCGGTATAAAATTTAATTATTATTAATTGAAGACTCGCTATACACTTGGTGAAACATGTTTTACTAATGTAAGGTAAATTATAAATGAAAACACTTGGATACTTTCACAATTTTAAGAATATTTATTCTGACAACGTTGTTTCGGCTTAAAATTGTGAAACGATCAAAGTGTTTTCATTTAGAATTTAATTGATATTTTCTCTTGTGCGCATATAGATAAATAAATCAATTAATAAATAAGTAAATGTGTTAAACATTAGGAAATATTTTCTGTATGGTATAAAGCATCTTTTAATGCAGAAATGTTAGATATCTATTATATAAATGTAACTTAGAATGTTAGCGTTGCAAATATTATTGTATTTATCAGATCTAGATATTGCAGATAGGTATTTAAATTTACTAGCTTTTATTAACGATATTGCATTGGAATCGTTAATGATTAGTATGATAAAGGGCATGCTATCAAAATGAAAATTTATAATAAGAATTCGTATAATTGTAGAATGAAATTCAATTTCCGTTGAATAAATAACGATGCTCTTAACGAGTATATAAATAACGAGTCATCCGTAATACTATTTATTGATTTAAGAGCAAAATTTTCAACCCCTAAAAGTTAAAATAATATTTCAGGCTTATTCCTTGCCTGGTCGACGATAATCTCCCACAATTTTCTCCACATGAGGGAAAATTTCCGAATGTATTACTTCGACCTGTCCGCGATGTCGTCCAGGGAATGGAGGATATCGCACTCGCTCAGCCATCATCTGTACACGAACACTGTCTGGGATCTGGAGGTTTCCTTTCTCGAGCCTTTCATGGAATACTTGCCCCACGAGGATAAATCGCTTCCCCATCGGCTGTTTTCTTTACTGATCAGTTCGCTGGTCTATACCGTCGTCTTTATTTTCTTTGGTTTTAAACGGTAGAATGTTACTAAATTTTTTTTATACATTTAAAAACATATAAATGAAATATATATATATATATATATATATATATATATATATATATATATATATTGATATTTAGAATATTTTTCTATTTTACAAATAAATTTCAGCGATTGATAAGATATTATGTTTCAAGACTGATTTAAAATAACGTTATTGTGTAAATAAAATATACTTATGTATTTGAACAAGTCATGTATTCATCATTTGAAATTTTGAGTTTTTCGATTATTCAAATCGGTCGTCAATTTTGTCGCTAAACACTAATGCGTTTATATAAAATTAATTGTAAAAAATTGTAAAAAATATACTAAAGAGAAGATTAAAAATCACAAAATTGAATTTATAGTCTAAAAAACGTACTAAGTTTATCGCGAGACATGAATTCGATCAGAATTGTATGAATTTCAAAATCTCAAGAATAATTATATATGAAAAAATTGATCTCTATCAAAAATAGTTAATATCATATTAAATAAACGCAGACCGATGGAATAGAGAGAATAGTTAGTTCAAATCCTTTTTTAAGTTTTAATCTTTTACATTATCTCGACCGCATTACTATAATACTATATTGATCACAATTAACTAATACGTGCGTATGTATGTATAATTTATTAATATATAATTTTTGACTTATATTAATAAATATTTTTATCGGTCTTACAGTCTTTATAATATAATATATTAGCTAAAATAATAGCAGTCAGACTGTCCTTGTTTATATTTATCCCCGTAGAATCTGAAATAAAACTTATTACTACAATAAATTATATTAAAAACGAAAAATAAAATTAAAGTAATAATAAAATAAAAGTAAAATAATAAATATATTAAAATAAAAATAATAAAAACAATATTCTTTGTTTGTAAAGGACAACCTGACTACCCCTACCACCTGAAATTTAGAATCACCTTTGATCTCCGATGTTTCGAACCGCTATAGTTCATCCTCATGAACTAATTTTAATTATAATTTTTAACGTATCTAATAATACGTTCATTATTTAATAATCGTAAATCCTTTTGAGAAAAATTTGATAAACTTAATATATTGTATATATTTTTTGTGAATGTTTTGTTTCAAAAATTCATATTCAAATAAAAAGTGGTTACATTCGAGACACGTGTGGAATGGAATTGAATTAATTAGATCGGGACAACTTCATTACCCGAGACTCTTCAGTATTAAGAATGCCGTAAGAACGAGTCAGTTGTTCATCATTCTCTTTCTTCTTTTTTTTCAGCTATTATTTACTATGCGACCAAGGAAGGTTACCGCAGTTCCGTGATGTACTACCATTGTTCTTACCTGTCCTGCTGACCATTTCCGCCTGTTCAATTATCGAGGCAGCCAAATTTTGGCTTCTGATAATGTTTTTCGGCAGCTTCATTTTTCACTTTGTCGGGCTGTCCGCTGGTCATCATCATCCGGACATTTTTCACGATGGCGACATTTGCAGGTAATTCTCGGACATCACTCATTGATAGTTTATAAAAGAAAAAAAAAACTGACATACATTAATACGACGCAAAATGTCTGAATTAACTGAGCATTCGCTGGAAAAATATTGATATCGTTCTTATGTGTAGAACGAAAAATTAAAAGTTTCTTTTATGTGGTCCAGGGCAGGATAATTTGGCTAATATTTCTTGTTTACCGTTTACATAAAACAATGATTTGTTCCATACTTATAATTTATCATCAGAGATGTACTTAAATTAATGCCATTCACGCGTTTTCCAACTTTGCCCAACAAGATCGCGATCAAAAATCGGCATAATATTGAACCGATTTATCTCGTCCTGGTCCGGATAATAACACAAGAAGACGAAAAAGGCTAACTTTCATTCTGTGCGACACGATGCCAGTGCGCCAAGCATCCGATCGACTGATTACAGAAAAAACCAATAATTGTCCGAATTTCCAGACCCGACGTGGACTGGGGCTTAATGACACTGGACGCCGTGCGCGGGCGCAGGGTCATCGACGACTCCCTGTTCCTCGCTCTAACCAATTTCGGCTCGCACGCGCTTCATCATCTCCTGCCCACGATCGATCACGCCTATCTCGAGCACTGCGAGCCCGCGCTGAGGGAGACCTGCCGGGAATTCGGCATACCGTACGACAAACTGAGCCAGTGGGACCTGATCGGGGGACAGTATAGGCAGCTGATGCGCACCGAGCCACGGATGAACTTTCTCGGCTCCGCGGGGAAGGTCGCCGGGAGGATGTGAAGTGCGCGCGCGATCGACGCCTGGCTTGTGTAAATAGCGTATAAAATAGGTCATTTTGCTATGTGTACTTGTAGATTGTGGATTGATGTTTAATTCGTCGCATTATTCGCGGATGGACTTTGTACGGTAGCACCGAGGCTCCGTAACGCAGACATTTAGTTATATAAATCTCTAATTTTGCAAATATTTTTTAATATAAGAACTATTATTAATTTAACAAATAATGTTTTGATTTCATTCAATTGTATCTATTTTTTTCTTATCATTAATTTATTTATCTTTCGTACATATATTTGAATATTCCATTTCTTTCCTATTATTCTAACAGCGATGGAGCTATTTTGGATCCTGTGATACACAGAGTCTTCTCTAATATACCAAAATAGAATATCTACCATTCTTGCCAATTCCTATTTAGTGCATAGAAATTTATAATTAAAATAGTCAGCAAATAACTCTGATAAATAATGTAGATTTTAATATGACTTCGTACAGGACTTTATACTATTAAAACCGTTGTATTTCTTAATTACAAATTGTATATCCCATGCATAATTAATAACTTTTTAAATAAAAATTTATTAAAAATTTAAAAATATATGAAACATACGCAGAAAATAATACATGAAAGTAATATAAAATAAATATAATACCTACTGTAAATATTTTCATATTTATTACTGACTGTAGATTATATCTATTATATAATAAAGAAAAGAATAGTTTTCATACTAATTGTAAGTTAAAAAAACTAGTTTTAGGACTAAGCTAAGTCACGTAAACATGTCACTATATTATGACTAAATATATACTACAGTAACAGAGATCAGTCAGTACAAATATAGGCAAAAGATGTTGCTATCTTATAGTTTTCTAGGTATATATATATATATATATATATATATATATATATATATATATATATGTATATATTTTACAGGATAATTAATTTTCAATTGTGTTGAATCCAGAGGTTTTTATTATGGTATTTATTCTTATACAAAAGTAATTTGTATTTATTCTTTAAATTTTCTGTATCATATTGTCTATATGATACAGAAGTAAAAATATATTGGTATATTTTAATTAAAATTTTTGACTTTATATGGAAAGCCAGTGTTGATTTTTCTCTTTTTTGTTTGACGTCACTATAACATAATGGTTTAGATTGTAAAGTTTAGATGGTAAAATTAGGGTGACAGAAAAAGTACCCGAAATGTCACCGAAAATTAAATAAATATAGACAAAAAATAAAATTTATGAAGTATTTCATTCTAACGACAAACAGTACAACCAGTGTCTTCAATATATTATCAAAATTTTTCGTATGAACTTCTGTTTATTTCGCTATAAGTTTAAATGAATATGAAAAAATCTTTATTATTTTTTATGACATAAGGATGGTGCTTTGTCTAATCAGCAATAAATATTAAAATAGTTACTATAAGTGTTGCATTTATTTTAAATTATATTCATCAACTGTTTCCTACATGAGTTTCGTGTACTTTTAATTTTTATTGAAATTTTGATTTAAAACATTACAAATAATACATGAAATTCAATTAATTATGTTTCAACTTGATTTTTGTAGTCTCTAATTAAGAAATTTACCTTAGTAAGACACATTCCTGAATGAAGCAAGATTTACATTTCAGGGAATTAAATTATTTATTACCGAGTATATATTCGCTCAACATTTTATTTATTATTTTTTGTATATCAAGGAAAGCTGAAAAAGACTTTAATATGAAGTATTTACAAGGACAGTCTATATGTTTGTGTCTTTGATTTGACTGTAACTCTTAATGATATTTTTAATAAATATATGTAAATCTTAATAATATTTTTTTTAATACAATATTTAAGTACAAAATACGAGAATAATCTGCATATATTTATATTTACAATTGTTGTGGTATATGTAATTCTTCTGTCGGAAGGTCTATTATCCTGGAATTCTTTCTGGAACCAGTACAAGCAGTGACTCGTAATGCATTAATTCTTTTGGTACACGTACCACATCTTGGTTCCATAATGGATTATAATTGATAATCAGGAATTGGTAGCGTATTTCAAAGCGACCAAAATTCCGATTGGTCATTTTACCGATTTTTCAATAGCTTCAATTTTAATTTTTAAAAATATAATTATAGTAATAGTTCTTATTGATATAATTCTAAATGGATACTGAAGTCCATTATATCCAAAAATTTTACTTTATATTTATTTTTACAAAAGTCAAATTTATCTTTATTCTTCATTAAAACAAGTATGCGTAATTTTTTATTCTAATCACCAATATTTATAATTATAAATATAATTATATTTCGGATATAATATATATATATATATATTTATTTATTTATTTATCGCAAATAATCATAATGTTAATTACTTTGATTTTATACTATCAGTTAATTCGAAATTTAGACGAATATTACAGTTACGTAATGATCAATATAATGAAATTTAAAATTATCATTCGAAGGACTATCAACTATTGGAATTTATGACAGCAAAGAAAATTATCTCTAAAAAGTGTAATTCGCTGTATTGAATAGGAGGTATGAGCAAGGTAACTATTTTAGAATGATGAAAGAGGAGGTTTGTATGATGAAGGTATGTGGTTAAAATCATTCTCATTTGCTTAAGTTCTTAACTTTATTTATTGCTTATTTACTTTAATAAATACATATTTCGCTTTTCTTTATAAATTAAATTATTTTATAGGATAGGATAGCATTTAACGACACAGTTCTTCGAGATAGATAAAACAATGTGTTAGATTTCTGTAAACGTGTGTTTATATATTTTTCTCTCTCCGATTAACGACTCCCTTTAATTCTTATTCAATAACTGTCAGAAAAAAGATCCTTTTGTGTACATTTAATTAATTAAAGAAAAGGCTCCCCAAAAAAAATTCTTCTTAGTTGGATGGCCTTTCTCGTCCGCGCGCACGTTTCTTCACTTTTTGTTTTCCATTTAACGTATAATAATGTAAGCATATTTCTTGGCCTTTTCTTGTTTTTTTGTTTTTATGCGCTCTCTATCCTCGTTCTCTCTATCTCTCTTCCTCGCGCAACCATCGACCACTAGCGTGCGTCGACAATAAGCTCTTCCATTTAATAAAATATATATATATATACATATATATATATACATACATACATATATATATATATATATATATATATATATATATATATATATATATAGATAACTCTTTTATATATACCTATACAAATATAATAATAAAAACATTTTTTTGTCACTGAATAACGTCCCGCGCGTCAATAATAGGCATTTATTACAAAAAAAAAAAACAAGAAGACCCCATTCCCCACGTATATAATCTTCACCTGTCCCTAGTACTCTCTGTCGTCATTGAGATATAAATAATATAACATACGATACAATTGTCGTCCTTACATTTGCTTATTTTCATTTTTATATTCAACTGTTTTACTTTGTAAAGAGGGCTTCCCTAAAAAAAGAGAGAAATGAGGGAAGCCCTCCTCGGTACTGAAATGTCAGTGTCTCGCGATCATGATTTATCTTGATGATGGTTGCGTGTAATAATATTTTTTTTTCTTATTTGCTTCGTATATTTTTTTTAGTTTGTTTGTTATATATAAATATACATATCTATATATACTAGGTTGCTCTCGATGATGGCGATGTCTAGGCAAGTGTATGATGATGATGCTCTTGCATTGACGCTTTCTTTCCTTTTTTTATTATTGTTACTGACGCTTACGCTTGTACGAGTTCGTGTGTGATGACGCGCCGGCTCGTTACAGGTCACCGTCGGGCATAAGGTCGAAGCGTGGCGGGAATGCGGAACCATCGAACTGGGGTCTGGTCGCTGGTCGGTGTGGCTGTAAGGGTCACGTAAGGCAATTATTGTTTGTAACCGGATTGAAACATTGGGAAGCTATGGATCTGAACGCTACTGAACTTTCGATGAAATCTTGATATTATCGACAGTTAATTCAATTGTAAAGGAATTTATAAAAGTGAAGATTAAGGAATGTTCAGTAGCTAAATCCAGCAGCCGTTTTACACTATGAGAGCGTATGAAACATGACGTTATTGTGGACAATAAAGTGATTTACGAAAATTATAAGTTTGAAAAGTTCTAGAAAATTTAATATTAATAAGTTAAGATTTATTATGATATATGAAGAGGCTGCAAATTATCTAGAACTTTCCGTGTGCCATAAATTGACTTATTATTTTTTATTTATAATTTTCATTTAATATGCAAATTTTCTATTAATTTACAGTGTACATACTGAATTTTTATGCTATAAAAATTACGCTTTTCGTTGATATTATATAAAAATGTGGTGTCATTTTAAATATTTTCTTTGCAAATAGAAAAAACTAATTCTTACAGCATAATTTCGTAAACATCAGTTAAAACATTAAGTACATAATTGAAAGAGTGTGTTATCATTTACGATACATTTAAACATGAAATTTTTGTGCCGTTGCAATGAGTATGGAGAGAAACATTTAAAAAACACTTTGATAAGATTAACAGGTTTGCTGAAAATTAAAATTAAGATTTGTTTAAATTCGATAAAATGGTTGAAAAATGTATATACGGCTACATACATTTTCATAACACAGATACACATGTATTGTTGAAAAATGTCTAATAAAATGATAAAACCAAACGAATTACAAAAAGAATACTAGTATATAAGTATTAACGATTAAATGAGAATTTCAGGGTCTGTCGTGGCTGATTAATGTAATTTTCGTATTGCTTATCAGAATTTGAAATTGACTAATCAATGTAATGAATCATAGGTAAATTAAAGAACAAGATTATTATGTTGAAAGGTGGGAAATAAAAAGCTAAAAGAGGTGATACAATTTTGATGGAAGGAGTAGAGATCTCAACACAAGAAATCTCTGTTTAAAAGTGATACTATGTTTGCTATGAACCTCTGTCCATCGAGGCAAAGAGGGAAATAGAAAAAGCATGTGGAAAAAATGTTGTCGATTTCAAAATCACTGTTAGAATTTTTATATAGATATAATAAGTAAAGGTAGCTATATAAATATCTGATATTAGATTGAAATTTGGATTTATTTGGATCAAACAAGTTCCGAATTAAATTAAAATATTATATATATATATATATATATATATATATATATATATATATATATATTAAACAACGTTTTATCTTTGCAAATCTTATGAACAAGTGTAGTGGAACACATAATATTAATTATGATTAAACATAATTAATTATAATTAAACACATAAAATTAATTCATAATATTAATAATTCGAACAGTGTGTGTTTAAAACAATAGGAATGAGAGATAATGATCTGGACGTGTGCAAATTACACGTTTTTATCACTCATAACACTAAAACGGTTCGTCGAAATGGACTTTTGGTTTTGGTTTTTGGAGATTCTCTTTCGTAGCAACGTGCTTCGTAAGGGAGAGACTTACATGAACCGTCGCGACGGTTTATTCGGATGCGGCGGCCTTGCGGGCTTGCGCCTTAGGTCCAGGCTATATGGGCACATAAGATCGGATGAGAAGTCTATTGGGACTCCTATTCTATTTTACGTTTTTCTTTACACTTTAATCTTTTATTATTAATAAATGGGCCGCAATTGTGTCTAATTTATGGATAAAGTTCATGTTCTAATTATTATGCAACTTAAAAGGCTATTTATTGTATTTGAATTTAATAAATCAAATGAATACTTCGAATGAAAAAATAATGCACTTAATTTTTTGTTTACCCATTGATATTTGGATTGAATATTTATTATAAAGTAGACGAGAAAGAAATGTTAAGATTTCGGCTAACTTACCGCTGGGCTGAGACCACGTGCGGCGCTACCTCCACGTCCCTTGGTGCGGAACTTGGCAATTGCTTGCTCGGCGAGATCCGCCCTCTCTTCAGCTTCCTCGAGCTCTTGCTGGGCTTTGCGGAACTTGGCAAGATTGAGCGCGGCAATCTCTTCCGCCTCCTCGATTTGCCTCTTGTACGTCTTGATCTTCTGTTGGAGTTTGTCAACGAGGTCCTGCATACGCTCGTGGTTCTTGCGGTCCTCGTCGGCCTGTGATGAAAAGAAAAACCATAGATTAGAATTTGTGTATCCGAATTAATGATTCTCTTCTTTTATCTTTGTAAGATTAAAAAAAATACAAACCTGGAACGCGAGCTCCTTAATGCGACGCTCGGATTTACGCAGGTTCTTCTGTGCGTCAGCGTGTCTCCTCTGTTCGCCGTCAAGTTCGTTTTCGAGTTCGCGTACGCGTTGCTCCAATTTCTGAATAGCTTTCTTTCCACCCTTGAGGGCGTTTGCTTCGGCCTCGTCGAGGCGTACCTGCAACTCCTTGATTTGGGTTTCAAGAGCCTTACGCAATTTCTCCTGAGTCTGGGCATGGTCTTGCTCAGCTCTGAGTTCATCTGCAAGTCTGGCAGCGTCAACCATTGCCTTCTTGGCCTTCTCCTCAGAGTTCTTGGCTTCGTTGAGGAGCTCATCCAGATCAGACTATTTAAACAATAAACACTTGAAAATTATCTATGCATACAAAAAAATTCTTCTAATACATCGATCAATATGCTTACGTGAAGAGTCTGGAGTTCGGCTTCGAGTTTCCTCTTGGCCGCGGAGATGCTAGCATTCTGTGCACTAAGCTCATTGAGTTGCTCGTGAGCATCGGCCAGCTCTTGTTCGGACTGTCTGCGTGCACGGTCGGATTGTTCCAGGAGTTGGCGGCTCTCCTCGAGTTCGTTCTGAAGGGCATTGGCGCGCCTTTCACTGATACCAAGGAGTTCGCGGGCCTCATCACGCGCTCTCTGTTCCTCTTCCAGAGCTGTCTGTACATCCTTGAGTTGTTGTTGGTATCGTTTGATGTTCTTCTGGGCTTCAGCGTTGGCCTTGTTGGCATGGTCCAAAGCGATTTCGAGCTCGTTAATGTCAGCTTCGAGCTTCTTCTTCATACGTAACGCTTCAGCTTTGCCCTATTATAGAATGAAAAAAATAATTGATAAGTAAATTATTCATGTATATTTTATTAAATTATCGTCAGGAAATTAACGAATACCTTGGCTTCGGCTTCAAGGGAAGCTTGCATGGAGTCGAGTGCACGCTGGTGGTTCTTCCTGGTGTTTTCGAATTCCTCTTCCTTCTCCTGGATACGTCTGTCAATTTCTTGTCTGACTTGGCTGAGTTCCAGCTGGCTTCGGAGGACCTTGTTCTCTTCCTGTTCAAGAGCAGCTTCAGCTTCTTCGAGAGCAGCTTGGAGTTCATCCTTCTCAGCTTCCAAGCGCTTTCTGGCCTTTTCGATCTCATGGATGTTGCGACCACCCTCACCGATCTGGTCAAGGAGATCCTTAACTTCATCAGCAAGGTTCTTGTTCTCACGGCGAACAGCCTCTAGTTGCTCTTGGCTTTCTTCGTATGCGCCTTTAAGTGCATTGAAAGAATATTAAATTAATAATTCGTTATTATGACATGCTGACGAGTTCGATAGAAGAAGTATAGTGTCAAATAGTTACCCTTGAGCCTGAAGAGTTCCGTGCTGTAGTTGCGGCATTCCTTTTGACTCGCGTCAAGTTCAGCAGCTAAATCGTCCACCTTCAGTTTCCATTCTCCAATAATCTTGTCGAAAGCTTTTTGTTTCTTCTCGGCTGCGTTGGCGATGGCAGTTGCACGATCGACTTCAAGTTGGAGGTCTTCAACTTCAGTAGCAAGACGCTGCTTCGTCTTTTCAAGGGCGATGACCTTCTGGTTAAGAGATTCGATGGTCTCTTCGGCCTCGGCAAGACGGCATTGGAGTTTACGCTTGGCTTCCTCTAACTCTTCAGCACGGGCAACACCTTCGGATTCGTACTTAGTACGCCACAGTTGAGCCTCAGCGTTGGCCTTGCTGAGCTGTCTTTGCAGATCAGCCTTGCCTTCAGCTTCTTCTTCAACTTGTTCCCGAATGTTGTCCAAGTCGTGCTCCAAGTTACGGAACTTGCCGAGAAGTGTGGCACGTTCGCGTCCCTCTTCATCGGCAAGTCTCTTGGTGTCCTCGAGCTGTGTCGTGAGTGAGATCTTTATCTTCGACAGCTGGTTGACCTGAGACTCAGCTTCCTCAAGTTGGCGGAGGAGGTCACTGTTCTCAATGGACAATTTCTTCTTGGCAGCGTCGAAGTCGTTGACAGTGCGCGTCAACTCCTCGATCTTACCCTGCGCCTCGTTCAGCTGGTGCTGAAGCTGCTTAGCGATCTTCTCTTGCGCGGCCTATATTGCATTAAGTTCATATATTAATACATTTTAACAATAAAATTCAATTTATCTGTTAGGTTTGTTCTTGAAAAAAGTATTTTTTTAAATAATAAAATTGAGAGACGTAAAGTAACACTACTTAGGTTTACAATAGCTTCATTGCCAGAGAAAAGGGCTGTTAATTCAGTCGTATGAATTCAAGACCACGTCTCAACCAATTTATATTTACAAGTATATTATAAAATTTCGTCGCTTATTAACACTACGATTTAGGTTATAAACAAAGTGACGTTGAATAATTTAAAAAATTTAAGTTTACTTTTACTTTTTTTAAGAACAGTATCGAGTTATTACAAAATGCATATAACAAGCAAGCAAGGAGCAAGTAAAAGTGTTAGAAGAATTTATATTTTAGCATACTTTGAACAAGAAACAAAATATTTAAATGCAGGAATCGTTGATGATATTAATTTGCTTTTAAAAGCAGCTTCTATTCTTCGTTTTGATTCAGCATCACTACAGCTCTGCGTTATCTGCATTAATAGCGTTAGTTTTTATATGATAGCAGCTGTAAAAATAAATTAGGAGCCCATTTTACCTTGTCGTTACTAAGATGGTCAACGGTAGCACGGAGGTCGTTCAATTCGCTGAAGTACTGAACCTTCTCCTTCTCTATTCTATTATTGGAACATAAAAAACATCTAGTGTTAATATTAGTCGACTGCGACTGCTTAATAAGAATATGTGATCCATCGTTATATTCATGTTAAGTTCTAAAAATCTGCTTCCTTGAAAATAAATATATTTGATGGAAAGGTTGTTGGAGGACAATTATCTAAAGAATTCGATAAGAAAATATTTAGGACAAAATACAAAACAAACAAAGTTTTTAAAACACTGTACACTATGGGAATAAATAGTAAATAAATTAATTAACTATCTTTATAAGGTATGGTCAAAATTATGAATTCACAAGTAGAAACACTAGGATTGCACGACAAAACTTGGGTTATACGTGAACGGATAACACGCGTCTACCTTCTCTCTCGCTACTCCGTCGATGGCTGCACGAGAGTTATTGAGCTCAACATGGATGTCATTGCGACCTTTTTCGGCTCTATTAAATACACGTCATTGGTTGTTACATATCTTATCATTTCAATTGCTTATTAATAAAAACTTTCGAATTGCCATCATACATTTTATAAAAATATTTATCCGATTAACTAATAGGAATGCTTTATTAGATTGGTACTATTTAATTTGTAAATTTAATTTAGAAATTATCATATAATAATATAACCAATCTGAGGGTGCGAGTGTATATTTTTATATTTATTGTAATCTCTACTTGCCTAGCCTTGATCTTGTTGAGCTGGTCGATTTGTTCGCCCATCTCAGCAACGGCATCGTTGTGCTTTTTACGAAGGATGGCAAGGGCGGACTCGTGTTGGATGTTGGCCTCTTCAAGGTCCCTTCGGAGCTTGCTGAGCTCAGCCTCACGTTTCTTGTTCAACTCGATTTGAGCGGAAGTGGCACCACCAGCTTCCTCGAGACGTTCACCGAGTTCCTCAAGCTCACGGGCCAAGTCGCTACGCTGTTTCTCAGCCTTGGCACGAGCTTGTCTTTCAGCTTCAACCTATTAAAAAAATTAATAAATTTATATCATTATAATAAATCATAAAAGGTTAGAACAATGGCTTTATGTTTCTATAATTACCTCTTCTTCGAGCTCTTCAATGCGGGCCTGAAGTTCTTTGACCTGCTTTTGTTGTTTGCCAACAAGAGCTTGCTCGTCCTCAAGCTTGGCGGTAAGGGACGCGAGTTCTTTGTCCTTACGCTGGATGGTCTGTTCAAGCTCCTTCTTGTTCCTCTCAAGATCAGCGACAGCCTCTTGTGTAAGTTTAAGGTCACCCTCAACCTTCCTCTTTGTCTTCTCGACATCAGCACTGTAAGAAAGAAATAATTTCAGATTAACATGAGATTTTATTGTTTTATACCAAATCGATGTAACAATGATAATATATTAGAGGAAAGTAAGCGATTGTTAGATTTTTTATTTGTTCTTAAAATAAACCAATGTATAGCTTACCGAGATTTCTTTTCGCGCTCAAGGGTGTCCTCCAATTCGTCAAGAGTCTGTTCGAGTTTTAGTTTGACTTTGTTGAGGTGGTTGACCTTGTCCTCTGCGGCCTGGAGCTCTTCAGCAGTCTTCTGATTGACCTCACCCTGGTTCTTCTTTTCCTTGTTAAGCTTGTTGATGAGCTCATCTTGATGGGCGATCTCGTCGTTGAGGTTGCGGATCTGGTGATCCTTGGTAGCCTTGTCTTGCTCGGTCTTCTGGATTGTGAGTTCGAGGTCTTCGAGATCTTTCTTCAAACCAGAGATCTCCTGTTCGAGCTTCTTTTTCGTTTGGAACAAGTTGTTCCTCGCTTCCTCTTCTTGTTGGAATCTGTCGGTTATGTCCTACAAATACGAGTTACTTATTAGTATACGTACACTAATACTGATTGGCCTTTAACATTTTTTTATTTATTAAAAATATTGAAGTATTTCAATTATAGCTCATTTATTATTCTGATATTTGCGATGAATTGATTTTCAAAAATAAAATTATTTTTTAAATAATTGTACTAGGTAAATTATAATAGTAATTATTGTTCTTAGTAATCTTCTTATTCAAATTCTAAAAATATATCTTTATACATCGACAAGAACTCCTGTATATCTGTGCTTCCAAATTTTAAACTAATATTTAAAACTACTAATATTTTCTTCTTCTTCTTTTAGAACAGATTATCTGACTATAGTTTGCTATTAATTGCAACCGCTGATACCGTAATTATTTATTCGAGAACCAGGGCAGCCAAAGTAAACTAGCGTAAACGTGTGTTTAAGCTCCAGTTGCCCCGCTTTCGTGTTCAGAATTGGCTCGGGCAAGTCTTGTGAATTTGCATCATTAGCGATATAATTAATTGGTGTTGAGCAATATATCGTAAGGGTTCATTTTCGCCCACTCAAGTTCTAATTTACAGACCGTAAATCGATGATTTTATTGCTGAATGCTTGTACGTGTTTTATCCCGTTAATTCGAATTTAATTTCTATCTATTAAGGATTTCATAAATTTTAGAATATATATTGTAGAATGATTTTTAGGTCATATGATAAAAGTTGAATTATTTCTAACTAATTTTTAATTGAATTTGTTCATTATACCATCATTTCAATTCAATATTGATATGGGAGACGTTGAAGTTTTATATTGAAAATATATCATTCTAAACATTGAAAAATAACTAGTCAGGAATATTATTCAAATGAGACTTCTAGAATAATAATTACTGCTCACGTATGAATAATTCAATAAAAAGTCAACTGTGCCCTTGCAATTTTTGTCATGATTCCCCTAATATAGTAATTTAATATATAAATGAAATTTACGATTGCTCAAAAATTATTAATAGACTTCATGATTTAATTTTATAACCATAGGATATCATTTCAAGTTTGAATATTTAATCCTTCCATTTTCCGAGGCGATGCTGTGGATAAGCAAGTTAACCGTATCGCCCATTCAGCGTTCATCCGACTGGTGATTTCACACGTGCTATGTACCTCGCTACCGATACGTTATTGAGTCTCCCTCGTCTATTTCTCGCCAATGCTTTTCATCAAACATCGCAACAAAGTTTGAATACACCAGATCTGCTTCCCCTGTTAGTCAGCGCATAATCATCCCGATCTTAATCTATTAATAATCGCTACACCTGTTCTTATTATTGCGTTCCGGCTTTGCGCGGCCAAGCGATAGGTTGCAGGAGCTAGGGAGCGGATTGCCGGCACGCCTACTTTTAATAACCTGGAATATCTGGCGTGTATCGCCGGCAGATAAATTTAGAAAGATCCACCTAATATCTGAGTCTCTGGCGCGCACGAGCCTCGCTCCATAAATCGTGGACTATGCATACTTGTATAAAACTTATTACGTGCATATGATGCAATATACTGATAAAATCTACGCGCCGATTCCATTCCGAACTTTTATGAATAAATTTTGAAGTTTTGACTTTTATATGTAGGTTGTGACGATCTTTTGATATTAGTGCTGAAATTCCTTAGATAGTATCAAGCCATCTCTTACTAAACCAAACACAAGCCATTGAACGATTCTCATATTGAATGATTACGGGCAATTAAAGTATATATCTTCAGTTTAAATTAATTTAAGCAGTTAAAGTATATATCTTTATTTAGTATACAATTATGAGAACCAAATCTTTCTGGAAAAGGTTCTGGAAAAGTTCAATAAAAAAATAATATACTTAATCATACATTCCATCGACGGATATCCTTCGATTTAAAATAGACAACCTCTCTAATCCGTTGCATTTAACCCCTCCATCGCCTCGCCGCCATTAACGGTTGAAATCTCATTTAGTTGGAGCATCGGCGAGGCGCGGGCAATAAATAAGAGAGGACGAAGAAAAACTCGTGGGCCGCGCATCTTGCACGCGTCGTTGCACGCTCTCCCGCCACCGATTAATAATACCCCCACCCTTCGCGAGAACGCGTGGGCCACCCTCTCTATATCGCTCGGCCGGCCTCCCGAAATTAGATGAGATTCTTCTCCAGCGCGAGCGCTGCCATTGGAATTTTTTTTTCCGCCCCGCGAGCGAGAGAGAGCTAATTTTACAGTTCTCTAAATATGCGGCCGGGTGCTGACTAATGCCCGACGCGGTGCGTTCGTTCGGTTTGTCACGCTTGTCACCCGACTCTTCCCCTCCCACCCCTCGCCCCGTGTATGTTTTTCGCGTTTCCCCGACGTTATTCATTCCGGCCCGTTTCCGTTCTGATTCGGGCACCACGCCCCCTCTCCGCCGCCGTTCGCCCACCCTTTTCTCGCGCGACGCGGAGCGGCAATTTTTTCAACGATGCGTGGCGCGATTAATTTTAGAGAGTGGCTTGGGCGGCGCAACGCCATCGAAATGAAAATAGATACGCGGTTGTACGTATATTTCTTGAAGAGAAGGAAGAAGATGTAAAAAAACCGAAAAAAAAGCGAAGAAGAAGCTAATTGAGGGGCCGGAGCGAGATATCCTCGAGCTTTGGCGTTTAACGCCGGTTCCAGCGAACTTAGCCCCCGCGGCTGAGCGCTGCTCGACTTTTACTACTGGATGACGCGCGTTCTCAGCGCCGAACGTTTAATTTGGCGTCGTATTGAGCGTGAAACCGGTGCGTTGCGAAATCCGTATTAATCATTTACGCTATTTTTGTGCCGATTCAATACTGTACATTATATATATATATATATATATATATATATATATATATATACATATTATAAATTCAAAATTATGTATTAAATACTTTTGGAGCAGAACGAGTGCTTTTGGATTTTTTGTCACGTATTAAATCAATCTTTAATTTTTGTGACTTTTCTATACTTACTCGGGTTTATAAACATTTTTCGCTACTGATTTATAGCCATAAAATATAACCATTTTTGGTACTTATCGATATAATCAGCTTTATTAAAATTTGTTATCAAAATAAATAGAAAAATCATTGTGCAACTGTACATATTCTTTTAGCATTCACTACTTGTTTGTATACGTATGGCTCAATGGAAGCCTTGGAACGAAATATACTTTGTAATTTTACCAACAGTCCTTCATGATCATACCGTGCCAATCTGACAAATGAATTTATCCCCTATAGTTATTTTTCACCCGACTTTGAAATAATTCTATCCTCGACCATGGCAAAGTGCGACGATCGTTGCGCAAACTCAGTATGGTCCTGAAGAATTATTGCGAGATCTCGCTTTGTCAGCAAAAGTTGCGCCATTATAATTGTATTATATGCAAACTGATTGCACGAATCGGCTGCATTGAGAGGTTTCGACTTTTGCCATAGCAAAATTCCGCGTATATCGGCCTCGCTATCGAGAGCCCTTCACCCCGTTAAATTTATTATTGTCGCCATATACATATGAAATTATCTTGATCACCGCGTAAACGTCGTTAATTAATTTGTTCGATATTGACAATACGAGGACGATAATGTTCTTTACATTTTGGAATTAATTTTCGACAAATATGTTTGAAAATTAATTGAAATGATTTTTCATTCTAATTATAACGATGTCTGAATTAGTTAAAATATGAAAAATGACTTTTTTGTCCACTTTAATTATTTCACCGAATTTGATAATAAAATTCACTTCATGTATTTGTGAATTTTTTTTCTATCTTCCACTTTTACCCTGCCATTACAAATATTGTTATTTAAGGAAATCAATTCACCATCTTAATCTATTGGACTATACGCAGTGATATTAAAAATAAAACGACGAATTTTAATAAATTAATATAGACTCACCGACAGCTGGGACTCGAGGTCGGCTTTCTGAGCCCCCAATTTGAGGGCCTTCTCCTGGTACTCGGACAGCTGTCCCTTCTCGCCGTCCAAATTCTTCAGAAGGTCGGTCTTCTCCGCGAGAAGCTTCGTGTTAAGCTCCTCGAGCTCGATGCGCATCTTCTCCTCGCGCTCGAAGGCCTCCTGGTATTTCCGGGCCTTCTCCTCCATCGCCTGCAAATCGCCGCTCGTCTCAGACATCGCGCTCTATCGTTTTATCTCTCTTCTTTTCTTAACAGTCTTTCTCTCTCTCTCTCTCTCTGTCTCTGTTTCTCTATCAAACTTTATTATCCCGTTATCGATCCCTTTCTTAATAATCTTTCTCCCTTAGACTCCCTGCGTTGCGGGCATGCAGGAGCCGAGGATCAGGGACGCGGGGGCAAAAGAAACAGAGCGCGCCAGGCGGGGGGGACAAATAATCACTCGCGGTGGCGCGAAGGGATCGTAGCCGATGATGAGCGCGCGCCTGTCGTCCCGTGTCGCGAGTCACCCGCCCAGAGCACGATCCACTTTTATAAGTCTCACGCCTGCTAACGGTGAGCTGCGGTCACCCTCCCGAGTCCTCGAGCGCTTATTGGCTCGTTGCACGCGCGAACGCTCGAGCCGCCCGATTCGGAAGCAAAAATTGCGCGTACGCGTACACGGCCGCGGCAATTCGAAGTTTTTTTTTTCGTTCGAGGTGTGTGTATATATATATATACGTAAATAAATAAATATATATATATGTATATATACAAGTGTCGCGTCGTTATATATTCCAATCGGCGAGCGATCGATCGCGTGAGCTCGCGCGCGCTCGTCTATCGATCTCCGTGTGTGGATCGCTCGCTCTATACTGGACGGCCGCTCGCCGAGGAACTGAACCGGCGCATTTCCGCCGTTCCGGACTTTTCCGCCCGAATTTTTGGATATTTCACGGCGCACGAGTGGGGTAAAGGGGAATACGAAGCAGCAGCTGCGGCGGCGGTGGCGGCTCTTCTTTAAAAATATTTATAACCGATCTCGGAACGCGATCTCTTGCGCCCCCCCTGCCCCCATCTCTCTATCTCTCCTCCACTGCATAGCGGCAGAGATGAGCAGGGGGGGAGCTAAAAATACTGTACGAATCGCGAGAGGCTTTTTCACCCGCTGGACGAAACGGGAGGGGGACGAGCTGATTTTTATCCAGAAAAGTGTGGGGAGTGGAGGGGGAGAGCCCCGATGAATCTCCAGTAATGGGGAAAGGGCTCAGCGCGTATTCTTTACCGCGACGGATTTTATATACGCACTCGGAAGATCGAAAATCCAGACTCCGTGGGAGAGAAGGAGCCTGCGGACTCATTCCATCCCTCCTCGAATACGTTGCATCGAAAAATTAAGCGTTACGTTTATAAAGTCGCGGCTGCTCGCGAGTTCATTGCGGCGACAACTAAAATAAGATATGCGGCCTATCCGGTGCCCGTATTAGGACAACGAGGAATCGCAAACAGTCTCAGATATTATATATCGAATACTTTATGTAAGATTGGAATTTGGGATGCCAGAGCGAGATAATCAATTCAGTTGAATTATCGTCCTAAATAAATAATTTCTATTTTCGTGATTTGAAAATTCATTGCCCAAGATAATATTTTTACATTCTGCTAAGAGGCCCGAAAATTGGGTAAAGTATATTACGGTCAGTGGCAGAATGAAATTATAACTTTTTCTAATGTATATGTATCTATAAATTCTACATCATTTATTAATAATTTAAAGCAATGCAATTCAGATAAACTGGTTTATGTATTATAAATTTATGAAATATACCGAGCTATTAAAAGCATTCTAACCTTATAATTTATATCAACACCTATTTCAAGAAAATGTTTGCGATTTTGTTAAGACAAATTAAAGAGATTTAGAGAGAGAGAGAATTTTCATTTTCATTATATTTAAATACTATTAATAATATTGAAAAAAGAGGATCGATAATATAGACTAAAAATTTAAGAGACATTATTAAATTGTACACGTAAAAAGTATTCAAAATATTTGGCTGGTAGTCTGTTTTTTATATTTACAAGTCGAAAGTCTTGATTAATAAAAATGGAATTATAGTTGATGACTCAGCTATTCTTCAAAATATATTTTGGTAGTCATCAAAGATTCAAACTTGTACGAAAGACACTGATCTTTTAATAATTAAACAAAATATAAATTAATCAAGTAAGAATTTTTTAATAAATTTCTATATAATAACAATAAAAGTGAATTTGATTTTACTGAAATAATTTTTTTTATTGACTTAAAAAGCTTTTACTTATAAAAATAATATTATTAGATACTATTTTTAGCATAGTGGAATTTCTAACGTATTATTTTTACGAAAAAATTTTCTAATAACGTCTCTTTCTTTTTTATTTGCAATAACATAACATTGTATAATGAATTTACTTTTCATGTTTATAATTTGAAAATACTGTTAGCAAAGTCACGAATAAATATACATAAGATAAAGTTAGAAAAAGCAAGTAAGACCCATTTGGGTGTTCCCGCACTTACCAAGAGCTCGTCTTCGATGCGAGTGGCATTGAGGAGGGGCCTGACCTTCTGCCACAGTTTCCACCACGGCCAGGTGCGGAGCTTGAGGTACCTGCGCAGGTTCCTCTGTACGACTTGCAGTGCCAGGCGCTGTTCCTGCAGTGCCTTGAAGTCCTTGCGGGCGAGGTAACCACGGGCGTAGGCCTGCATCCAGGAGACGATCTTGCTGAGACGCTCGTCACGGAACTCTTCCATCTGACCCAGGACTCCGGCACGGAAGAATACCTGTTGGGCGCGCGAGAGACAGGCCGCGACGTTAACACAGTGATCTTATTCTTTTAAGCCCCCCTTGGATTACCCCGTAGGCAATTTCATTTTGCTATACTGAGTTTGCAGCGACAGTTTGTCGATATGGAAAATATCCCATGGGGTTTTCAATTTTGAAATGATCTGAAATATCGTTCTGTTTTACACCAGAAATTGGTGATCGTTCTTTTAAAATAGAAAAATTAATATCATATCTGTCGCTGCTGTTGAACAATCAGTATGTAAAAAAGTAGCGGTTTGTTAATTGGAAACGTATTAATTAAACACATTGGAGACGTAATTTTTTTTCTCTAGAAATAAGTTATCATTACATTTTTAGAAGATGACATGGTGAACAAAATTATAGATGAGTATCGACGTCGAGGGAGATCGTAGTTGTTTCGTAACCAGTAACACATCATCCAGGCATTAATGATTTACCAATTTTCTCGTGTTCGTTGACACATACATATGATATTTTCGTAACGTTGACTAATCCAAAACTCAAATCTCCCTCGCGTATAGGAAACATTTCAAACATTAAATGTGATTTGCGTATTAATTTGCGGATTAATTTTTTTTCCTTGACTTCATCTCTTATAAGTCTTGGTTTTACCAGTAAGCAGTTTTAGCACACAATAGTCCATTATTAATCTTCAACACATTGTTAGTTATTTTTCTTCAAATCATTTCATTAAATGCATAAACATTTTTATGATCCATTATCTGTACATTAAGCGTTCTAGCTTGCCACTCGTCTTGAAAATGTAAAACACTGTTTTAATACATATATTAGGAAAAACGAACATTGGGTTGCATAGTTCAACAAATTTAATTGTCTTCCAAGGTTAAAAATGAAACACGTTAAACCAGTTAAAAATTGTTAAAAATTGTAATTGGAATTATTAAAGACAAAAAGAGGTAGGCAACATTGAAGGCCCTGTATTGTAAAAATGTGCACAACAATTTAGTCTCAGTCATTCAACTACCTTGCTGGCACCAAGGCGATATTGGTCGGACGGTATGGTCTCTTCGAGGATAATTTCGGCGGCTCTCTTAGGATCCGTACTGTCTGTCACTTTTTTGGCGCACAGAATTTTGTATCTGCGTTGCGTCAGGTTTTGAAGTACAAAGGAAGCGACAGACATGTGGATGCACATGGGATAGACACACATGGACATGAACGGAGTACGTGAAAAAAAAGACAAAGACAACGACAACGTTTATTAGATGTCTTTGGCATTCTCGATTGTCTAGTTTGCGAGAGTGCAACAGTCGTAAGATGCACCTTTTAGATGATTTAATATTCATTTTATTCCTGTACAATTCAATTTTTTGAAAATGCAAATTGTAAACACAGTGAAGATACTTAATTTCCAAGTGCAACTAAAAAAATTCTCGATCAGTGATATTTATTGAATTAGTAAAATGGATAATTCGTCATCTATTCGGTGCATAAGGAGTAGGATTTGAACGATTTTGAAACAGAATGTATATTTGATGGTTGTTCAAAATCGTTCATTATTAATCACAAGTCACAGTTGGATTTCAATTTTATTTTATAAACTTATACACTAAGTTTTCAGGATAAGGGAACTCGTAAACATATAACTACTGGAACTCTTACGTTCGTCACGTTTTATGAAAAATTGAATGTCTCAAGATTTACTTTTATTAAAAAATTAACAGCTCTTAATGACATAATCGGAATTCAATTTTTGATAATTAGAATTTGAAATTTCGGGTGATAAATTTCTATTCGAACAAATATACAAAATAATTTTAATTTAAATATTTTAATTTTATGAAATAATTTTAATTGCAAGTCTGAACTAATTCTGATTCAAATAGTTCTCCATCTCAGGTCCATAGAAATGGAAGTTCAAAATCTGCGAAACTAAATATTCATTCGAATTGCAGCAGTATTTAGATTTTGTGGATCCATCGGACATAAACTGTATGTCAAAAATTGAATTACTTTTATATCAAAACAATATTAAAGTTTGAAGTGAGTCGAGATTATATCATTATACCCTATATTTAAGGGTAATTTGAATCATTTAATGGTTTTGATGAGTTATTCAAAATTTCTGTCGTGACGTCCAGAGATGCGGGCTTAAAACATTTAATGTTAATATCTAGAATGTAGCATAATAAAGTCACTAATAATCTTGTATACATAGCGGATTATCATGACAAGCAGGTTCGAACGCTGACCCCGTCTTGTCAGGGTTGTACAAAACAGTATAGTAGTTCTTTATGGTTCGCACATTTAGGTCTTGCATAAGATTAATATCGTAAACACGGAACGACACTTAACTACACGTTATCTAATATCACAACAATCTTTCTTGTAGACTTTTTTATGTGCCATTATGAAGCTAATTTTGTAACCAGTAATGTAAATGAAATTTCTTTTCATTTAATTAAATATCCTCGAAGTATCGAAGTGAAAGTAGGCAATATAAAAAGGTCTATAAGATGGGATCCTGTATTAAAATTAGAATAATAGGAGGCGTAACAAGAGCGGTTCGGCTGCAATTTGATAATTAGACATGATAAACCGTGCCTTGGTGTGTCCAAGACGGTACTGATCGGGGTCTAAGCCAGATGCGTCCAGAATGGCGGCGGCGCACTTCTTCGGGTCGCTTGCATTTTGCTCGCAGGCTGCTGGCGCGAGGATTTTGTACCTAAGGGTGTCGGCGGTGGTTGGGAATTTTTTGACATGCACATAAAAGAAGAGAGGGGCCAATGATCAGCCCAAATTAGTACGTGGAAATTCTATAAATTTGTGGATGGTTTATTAATACTAAATTACTACACTAAACTTTATTAATTCTATTATTTTCCAACTACTTTGGGAATAGGTCGTGGTTTAAAAATTTCGTCACATTGGCATTTAACAGACGGCTGTCCCTCCGTTATCGCTACGTCCACTCGTGCACTGCTACTGTTTCAACTTCATTAATGGGAACAATAGGGCAAGAAAACAATCATTTCAATTGGGAATTTGACAAAACACGAAAAGGTAAAACAGTTTGGTGTTGGCACGCAATGATATTGGTGGATATTAAACATATTTTTCTAAGGTATACCACTGTTTGTTTCAAGTAACAAATTGATTTGATTAATTGAATTTGAATTTCTAATTTTTGTTTTTTAATATTTTAAATGTTTTTTTATCTTGATTTTTTTATATCTTTAGAAAAACATGTTCGTAACAAGTAAACGGATGAAAACATTTTATAAATAACACGGGGCTGCAAAGACATTATCTACGGGTAAGACGGTGCTCATATAAGAGGAATTTAATGCCTGTTGGAAAATGTCTATATCAGAATGAGAGGATATTCGTGATAACTATATCATATAGTTATATTGCGATGATGTATCAGAATTTCTACTTAATGAAACATTTATAAAAGAGGGTGGGGGGGGGGTCAAACGGACGATGTCTAAACACGTTTATTTTATATTTTTCTATTGGGGGACACTTTAACTAGCCTTTGTATGACCAATCCTGTAGCTGTCCGGGTCTAAACCAATCGACTCGAAACATGCGGCAGCTGATTTCTTTGGATCGCTTTCAGCCGCCATTGCAGCTGGCGCTAAGATCATGTAACTGCACGCCAAGAAATTTAAAGTTACGATAGCCGCTTGTATGTTAATTTTGACTTGCGTATGTTTTTTTTTTCTTAGTAATGATTTTATATCATTGCTCAAAATTGAATTATTATTATAAGACTTTAATTTCGTTAAAAATAGAAAAATAAATCAAATAATATATTGATATTCAAAATTATCGATAAAAGTCCATGCGTATAGTTGTGCTTTAAATATGATACTATAATTGTTGATGTACTTTAAAAAGATGTAATTTAACAATTAATCAATTTTAAAAATATGAAATATATAAAGCATTTCAGCAACTTTTAATCCACTCATCGCTTACTTTGGAAGGTAAATAATTATTAAAATTATTTGCTTGTACATCATGGACTATTTGCAAAAGACTTCTATGTTGAAAGTTGCGAATAAGTTTGATTAAAATCCTAAAAAAAAACAAACAAAAGAGAAAATAATTCGGGGCGCTTACCGTAGCTTGAAGTCAGGGTACACCATTCTGTTGGGGAAACCTTTACGACAAATACGGATGCCTTCAAGCACACCGTTACAGGTAAGCTGGTGCATGACAAGGTGAGAATCAATGACACCGGGCTGTTTCAATTCGTTGGGAATAATACAACGGACGAAGTGAGGCTGGGTGGCTCTCAGGGTGGTCATCAGGTTGTTCAACTGTTCCTTGTACGAGGAGGACACAGTGGAGAAACCACCTCCCTTCTTACCACGGCCACCGCCTCCCTTGCCACCGGCGTCACCGGACTGTCCAGGATGGTCGGCGAAGATCTCCACCAACAGTTTGTTGCTGGACTTCTTGTACTGGTCGACGACGGTGTCGTTCAACGGGTCCTTGTTCTTTTCCAGCCATCCGGTGATGTTGTAGGGTACCTGAAATATTATATGTAACAGTGGCCAGTTAGCTTATCTTGTCCTCGGTAGCACATGAAATCTCGTATTAAAATCGATGTTAATACAAATTTAACGTATAATACTTCGCGTTGAAAATTTCCGTTTTTGCTTTATTGCGAACTTACGTTTCCGGCGTAGTGACCAATGGCGAAGTGAGCCGCTTGCTGGCCTGGCTTAGGCGGTTTCGGTTTAAGGAAGTTGGGACTCTTGCCGAGATGGTTGTTGTTCAGCTTCTCTTCGAAGGTCTTGTCCGTGGCTTTCGGGAACATAGACTCTTCTTCAAGAATGGAAAGGATACCCATAGGCTGTTTTTCAGAGGGAGAAGAAAAAGAAAGAATATCCCTGTGAGTAAAGAAAAGTCACACAGTGTCGAAATTGTCAGCATTTCCAAGAGTAGCGTATTTTCAGTATCGATTATTTTATGCAGTTATTGTTCTACAAATTTTCTACAAACAGTACACTATAATATTTGATAAACATACTATCGTGAAACTTTACAATGAAATTTGAGTTCTACAAGAACAATCAAATGTGTTGGGTTAATTTTTGTTCAGTGCGATAATAATTATAGTTGATGAAATTATTTTCAAATTTTACTGCAGAGCGTAAAAAAAAATGCCCTACTCCGAAGCAGCATCAATAATTTACGGCGATTTACTATTGCTTTTATTAAAATAAGTGTTATGACTTTCTTTAATTTTAAATATTTAAAAAATGAATATTGCAAGGCATTGTTGCGATTACGCAATTAACGTATTGCCGCTACTCTTAGTGCTTACTTTAAGGTTTCTACATCTTTATCGAATAATATTTTCTAGAAATTCTGATTTTCTTGAATTACATTGAAATATAAAAATATTTATTCGATGTTGAAGATTTATTGAGAAATATTTGCTTATTTATTTTAATGTATAACTGTATTTTTATGAAAGAAATTTTGAGTATAAAATTGTTTTCATAAAAATTATTATACATTGTATTAGGAAGTATTGTACATTTAAATCATGAATTACAAACTAGCGCAAGTCATCATTTGTGAAATATATAATCGATAACTTAAACTTTTTCAATAAAAAGACAATTTTTACCGACAATCTTTCAATGAGTTTACCAAAAAGTTCATGATTTAGACATCATATATTTCCAAATCGCTATTATCTTATGACAATAAACACAATTCAAGGAGACATGGATCAACATAAAAGCGTACACACATAAACATATAATATACATACTTGTAAAAGCACATAGATAACTATTATGAGCAAGCCTCAAATATGTTCGACAACGTTATGCACTCTCGGGCTGCTTGATGCGGCGACTGGCAATGCGGCGATATATTATTAGTCTACATAAAACAGCTCCAAAGCAATGACTTACCTTTTCAATAAGCTCTATTGTCGCTTGCAAATCCATACCAAAATCAATAAAAGTCCACCTAATTCCTTCGCGTTCGTATTCTTCTTGTTCAAGCACAAACATAAAGTGATTGAAATATTGCTGAAGCTTTTCGTTCGTAAAGTTGATGCAGAGCTGCTCGAAGCTGTTGAACTGGACGTCCGTTTAAATAGACGTCCCCGTTCAGAAAATGCACAAAACAGAGAACACATAGAGAAAGAAAGGATTCAAAGTAAAATAGGGAAGATCGTGTAGGAATCAGATGGAGATATTTTAAGTAGATCACTGGAAAAGGCTTTCGTGCCCGAAAGCGTCTTACCGCATCTTGCGATATCAAAAATTTAATATTTCAAAGTTTCAGGTCTGTATAGTGTAACACTTGATAAGACTGTTTCGATAATATACTTACAAATTTCAGATCAAATGAAGACAGAAATCTTACAATAAAGGTTAATAAGAATTTTTACGGATAAAATTTATATTATGCGATCATTGAAAAAGTTTATCAAGTGTTCTGAAAGTCAAGATGAGCAAGGGTTTGTCAGTCTTTTATGACAACCACGTAAAATTGCTCGCAAACGTGTTAAAGTAGTTGAAAAGTGAACGATAGTGAATTAAATAGTGGTGGAAAAAATTATGTAAAGAATGTTAATATGACATGCTTGAAGAATGAGTGTGCAAAGTTAATGAGAAGTCTTGCAGTGTTTGAACAGTATCATGCTCCGTTCAATCTATCTAATCATCGACTGTCGGATTCATTGTCTCCATTTTTATGACTGTGCATTTATTCCTATTTTTAAGGTCTTTTAAGATCTCCCATCGATCGACTCAGCCTTCGTTATCGAGCTGTACCTTCTCGATGAGGTCAATAGTTTGTTGGAGATCCATGCCAAAGTCAATGAAAGTCCATTCAATACCCTCGCGCTGGTACTCTTCTTGCTCAAGGATGAACATGTGGTGATTGAAGAACTGCTGCAACTTCTCGTTGGTGAAGTTGATGCACAGTTGTTCAAAGCTGTTGAACTGTGTGTATATTCGAGTTCGTGCAGTACGTCGATGATAAAACAAAAACATAGAAAAAAGGCAAGACAGCGGTCAATGTACTGTTTCTGCCAGATGCATGTAACGGTGATAAAATTGAGGATAAAAGTTTAATAAAAGGAAAGGATTTTATGATCAAGTTGTCCTTAAACCTGTTTTTTAATAGTACTCAGGGAATTGAACGTCACATTAAAATCTGATTCCTGAGATAGTCAGAGCTTTTTAATATAAAGCCTGTGTGCATTAAAATTTAGTTATTGTTTGACTTTTAAGGGCTGAGAACTGCGATTGAATGCTAAATGATAATTATATGTATTAAATTATATATATCTACATTATATTTTTTAGTATATTTATATAATGAGTATCTTATTTTTTAAATATGTATTTCAATCTAGTTCTCTATTTAATAGTAAATACCCTTGAGAGTTGAGGTAAGAACACGTTTTTAGTGCCTTTCTTTTGTCAGTATAATTTTTTAAAATCATGGGTTTATAGTTTTAATAGGATGAGTAATTGTATTGTACTCTTTAGGACAAAGAAGCCATAATAGAAGACACTATGGTACAAGATTTCATGTAAGAAAGAGAGTGATAAGAAATGGAATAACGGTGGATAATACTAAGTTTTAAAGAACTTGGTATTTCGGAAGGTAATAATTGAAAACAAAGGTTCAATAAAAAATATTCTCAATAACAGATCAGAAATATTCTAAAACTTTCTTAAATATTTCATTGTGTATCCTTAAATATTATTGAGTAAATTTTTCACAAATAATAAGGATATGCAAAAGAGTGAGTCACAACAGAGTCCATATAAAATAGGCATCGCAATGGGTACTCGTAATTTGTACCTTATTTCTCATTGTAATCATTTTGCAAATGCACGATGCAAAAAAAATTGTTGCTAAGCTTTCGTTATGTACTGTCAACAATGCAATCACTCTATCATTAAGTACAATATTTTCTTCTTCTTAATTGTGCTGTAATCTATTTCCATTCGATGCAGTGCCAATTTAGAGTATATCTCTAACTACTTGTTCATTTTTAATCTCCAGTTTTGATACCTTTTCTATAAGCTCAATACAAGCAGCCAAGTCCATGCCAAAGTCAATAAAGGCCCATTCAATGCCTTCTCTTTGGTATTCTTCTTGTTCGAGTACGAACATATGGTGATTAAAGAATTGTTGCAACTTCTCGTTGGTGAAGTTGATGCAGAGCTGTTCAAAGCCGTTGTACTGAGGTTTGACGTATCGCACAGCAGGCAGAGGCAGAGACAAAGACAAAATGATAGATGATAAAAAAAATAGAAGCAAACACTTATGATATTCTGGAATTATTATATAAAAGCAGTTCTTTTATACACCATTTTAGAAGTATAGGTATCCAGTGGGTAGTTATGGGTAACTACCTGTCATGAAATAATTGATTTCGATAATCTTCAGGGATTCGAAATCAAAACACCACGAGTTGGTATACAAATATATAAAATAATGATGTTTTTCATAACGCATATGAGCGTTAGATTAACATTGCACAAAAAACGTCAAATAGTAAAAAGCAAAACATCGCATATTGATTGACACAAATTCAGACATGAAGACAAATACACATATAAAATGAAAGGTGGGTAGTCATATTTCTTCCAATTCCTAATATTTCGTATCATTTTTTCAAAGCGTAAAGCTGAATGAATCAAACAAACAGCACTGCCAATATATAGGCCGTGTCGCATCGTACTCCATTTTGTCTGATTTAACTCAAATGGAACGAGTGTCTTGCTAACCGTCCAATCAGGTTTTGCATTACGTTTAGTCGATTTCCATTGGTATGCGATCATTTCACTGTCAAGAGTTTAGCTCCTCAAGTACCTTCTCAATAAGTTCGATACACGCTAGTAGATCCATTCCAAAATCAATGAAGGCCCATTGAATGCCTTCTTTTTGGTATTCTTCTTGCTCAAGAACAAACATATGATGGTTGAAGAATTGCTGTAATTTCTCGTTGGTGAAGTTGATGCAGAGCTGTTCAAAACCGTTGTACTGTTCGTGTTGATGGAGAACGAAACAGATACCAGAGGCACAAAAAAGGACACGTGATAAAAATTGGAGCTCATACTTATCATTTTCTTGCATTTATATCTGGGCTATTAACATGTGGGTGTTCCTGAGTTCTGTATTGTCAATCCTTTTTGTTTTCATTTTCTAATATCGTTGCCTCGTGTATAGGTGAACCAATGATTGTATAAATTTGTACATCGAGATGGAAAAATCGATAAATGAGACTAACAATTTACAATGGAAAAGGAATTTTTCAATAACACAGGTGAACATAGGAAACAAGTTGCACATATGTTTATGATTAAGGAAAACATTAGATAGTAAAAAACAAGACATGTCACATATTACTTGACACAAAACGGACATGTGGACAGGTACAGATAAAAAACGAAAACATTGGACAATCACGTTTCTTCCAATTTACCAATTTTTGTCTCATTTTCGCAAAGCATTAAATTGAGTTAATGAAATGAATAGCAGAGTCCATATATCAAGACTCAAGACTATATGCTAGTGTTTTTTCTCATTTCATTTAACTCCAATTGGAACGATTGTCTTGTTAAACGTCCAATCAGGCTTTCTGTTGCATTTGTGTAATTTCCATTGCCATTTAACCAGATCACTGGCGAGAATTTGGCTCGTCAAGTACCTTCTCGATAAGTTCGATACATGCAAGAAGATCCATGCCAAAGTCAATGAAGGCCCATTCAATGCCTTCTTTTTGGTATTCTTCTTGTTCAAGAACGAACATATGGTGGTTGAAGAACTGTTGAAGTTTCTCGTTTGTGAAGTTGATGCAGAGCTGTTCAAAACCGTTGAACTGTTCGTGTTGTTGGAGCACGTAACAGAAGGCAGAGGCAGAAAAAAGGTTGCGTGATAAAATCAGGAGCAGAAATTTAGTATTTTTTTCAACTAATTTCTGGGATAATAATATGTCAGTTCCTGAGTTCTGTTTTGTTAATCCCTTTTGGCGTCATTTTAGAAGTATCGTCGCCTTACGTACCGTGGATCAATAATTGTATAACTTTACAATTCGGGAAGTAAAAATCCGTAAATTGTATATGGAATGAGGGATTTATCAAATATGCAAGTAAATATCGGATAACAGTTACACATATATACAGGAATAAAGGAATACGTACGATAATAAACAAGCAAAACATATCACATATCGGTTTGGCAAAAAACGGACACGAGGACAGGTACATATAAAAATGAAAACAGTGGACAATCACGTATCTTCGAATTTCCAATTTTTGATTCATTGTTGCAAAGCGTTAGATTCAGCGAATGAAACGAACAGCAGAGCCGATATATGAAGGCCGTGTCGTATAATTTCTTCTCGTATCATTCATCATTGATTGATACGAGTGTCTTGTTAACCGCAAAATCAGACCTGGCATTGTTTTTACATGATTTCCATCACTCATAGCCAGATCACTGGCAAGAGTTTAGGTAGTCAAGTACCTTCTCGATAAGTTCGATACAAGCGAGGAGGTCCATGCCAAAGTCAATGAAGGCCCATTCAATACCCTCCTTTGTGTATTCTTCTTGTTCAAGCACAAACATATGATGGTTGAAGAACTGTTGAAGTTTCTCGTTCGTGAAGTTGATACAGAGCTGCTCGAAGCTGTTAAACTGTTCGAGAGCAAAGGGCACACAATGATCAGATCTTTTACTGATTTTATGGTGAGCAACCTGTCAGTATTTGCTTAAATTTATGCCTACTTATTGGCTTAGCTTTTCTTTACCAATACGACTAATTTACTGTTTGAGGTTTCTGTAATGGCTTTCCCTCAAATTCTACAAAGAAGTATACTTGGTTGAATATGATGGTTTTTTTTAATGACTTAATATTTGGTGCTTTTGTATTTAGCACTATGATATTACATGCATTATTTGTCGTTTCAAAATGAGAGTTTGCAATGTAGATTCTTTAGTACCAAGAATCAATAACATACTGTACTTAATTGTATCTTTCTTAGTACTAATAAAAAGATGAAATATTAACAAACACTTGGAAATTTCTAGTTTATATATAATAAAATATTTAAATTAATTACTCTATCTACATATAGCTATGCAAAATGAATATTAAAAATAAATTATTTTTGAGATATTACTTGAGATTATTATAGTTATTCAAACTTGAAATTTCCATTTCTGTCCACTTTGTCTCATTCATTGAGAGGTGACATTGTATTTGGAATCATTAAGTAAAACATATTAAATAGTCCACTGTTTTTTTTTATCTTGATGAAAGTATTTTCTGGTAGCTAGGATTGGAAAATCGTCATTGGGATAAGGGAAAAGTCAAACATAATTTACCTTTCGAACTCGTGTTCGCTGCTGATAACATACTGGAATAGATAATTCTCCTAAATCTCCAAGTCATCTCAAACAAGGTGTAATTTTATAATGACAAGGATTTCTATTAATGTTGAACGAAGGAATCATTAAACTCAAAGTATGTTTACCTGAACATTCTCATAAATATTCACAGTAATATGGCTTCATGCTATTGTATTTATATTCGAAATCTAATCTGCAACTAATGGTTTTTTATATAGGATTCAACTAATAGGGTCACTAATGGTGGCACTTGGGGGTCAAAAATGAAGATCGTAATAAATCAATTTCCAGGGTAAATCTATATCAATACACTAATTCTATAAAAAATGTATTTTGGATAGGGTTTCATGCTAATTTTAATGCCTTAAGAAGTGTTAAAAAATCAGTTTAAGTGAGAAAAGGTATCTGACTTTTTCATTGGGACTCTACAATATAGGGTAAAAATGAAGTCAGACTTTCGGGGGAATTTTTCTACCTTTTCGATCAGCTCAATACAAGCGAGCAAATCCATTCCAAAATCAATGAATGCCCAATTGATTCCCTCTTTTTTGTATTCTTCTTGTTCGAGTACGAACATGTGATGATTGAAGAATTGTTGCAACTTTTCATTGGTAAAGTTGATACAAAGTTGTTCGAAGCCGTTGTACTAAGAGTTTTAAGAAAGAGATTGTAGATCTAATATTTAAATTAGTGATATAATTATCTGAGGATGATCATAAAATGTTTTTCATGAATACTGGTGATGATTGGATTTGAACCATGTCTGTCTATACGTGTAGTTTGGAATGAGTTGGTCGATGACTCAGAAAGTTCCTAAAGTAGTACTTGGGGGTGTGTCTGTTGTATTGGGATTATACGTATAAGTAGATAAAAAATGCCAAAGTAATTACGATTTAATAAACAAATACTGTAATTTGATTTGAATTCAACCCTTGGCATTTTTAATTATTATTTATATTTAGATTTCTCGATTCGATTTTTTCAAAAAATGAGTGCTTATACTCTTATTTTAATTAAACAACGAATAAACTATCCTTTTTTATAATCATAGAATAGTTACGAAAATAATTAAATTGTTGGATATGCAAAAATCGAATCGAGATGGCGCATTTAAATAAAGTCCGGAATTGCGGGGAATACTCACGTCGAAAATTTCAAAACCGGCAATATCCAGTACACCAATAAAGTGTTGACGTTTTTGCTTGGTGTCTAAGGTTTCGTTACACTTCTTGACCAGCCACTTGAAGATCCTGTCGAACATGGCCTTGGACATGGCACCGACGGAGTAGGCTACCTGGTCCTTGTTACGACCCTGGGTGACGAACTCGTTACCGACCTTGATTCTTGGTTTAAGCAAGTTCTTGTACATGTCTTGGCAGTCGACACCCAACAATTTGGCGACACGCTCACCTTCCTACATTCCAATATGAATATTAGAATTATTTTCTTTCTTCTTTCGGTATTATTTTACTTGCGGCACAAGAAAAGTAAAATAATACTTTTTCGTGGCATTCGTCATCATGTACGGCTTCATCGGCGCGTAACAGCTGATTTCACTTACCTCGGTACCATCGGCTTCAGCCTGTTCTTCTCGACCTCTCTGTTTGAACTTCATGCCACCCATGTGCATAACGGCAGCCGTGATCTTGTAGATGTCATCTTTCTCTTCTTGAGTGAAACCCAAGACGTCGAAAGCTTTCTACATTTTGTAAAAGAGAAACCGATTAATAAAGACGTTGATGATTTTATGGTACATCATTACCAAGCACAATAAATACAATTCTCTCAATTAAATGTCTATTGATTTGACATTTATTGTACCTGGCTGAGATTGCAAACATGAATTTTTGTCAATAGGCAAATAATCAATCTACGATTATCATTATGAAGCACTTTAACACGCACACAAAGCAGGACGTAACGAAAAATACGAAAAGCAGTTCAAATTCAAGCACTGTAAGACGAAAGGCGTATTAAACTGCCTTGTAAACTATACGCATTTACACAGTAATTTATAGTTTTTCGAAACATAAAAAGTGACAAGCAACATATAATAATGGCATATAAAGCAAAGCTTTTAAGCAAAATTTACATTTCTATTACGCATGGTTTATTGAATGAAAAATACGACTTAATCTTCTGCATTATTCGTGTAAAAAAAACAACGAACAAGTCTTGGTTCTTTCTTTCACCATAATAATTTGCATACGACTTACGTGCGTTCGTTTGGTAAAGAATTAAGCAAGTAAAATTAAAATTAAACAAAATTAAGAATCGCACATTGATGTCTGAGGTTACTAACAATTGCGAATTCTTTGAGTTCTTAAAAAAATTTATGACCCATTTCAGGTCATACATCAGCATTTAATAATAAGCTGGCTGTCCTGTGTTTATCAAATTCAGGTAATTTGTCACTTGTATCTTCAGTGCTGTTTGGCTACGCTTTTCTGATCTTTTCTGTCATAACTAGGATTTGCTACAAAATCTTCTCAAATTTTCCAGATTTGTTATTTTATTTTTTAAAGTAGACTGTGATATAAAATATGGCACAGAAAAACGAATTTGATCAATTCTAATAACTAATAATGTATTTTTAAAAAATACGTTATTATGCTTATTATGCTTCACAAATATGATACATTTATTTATTGAATAATCTATGAATAATAATTTAATTGATCTTTTTTTAATTAGAAAGTTTTTACATTTACTTTTTACATTGTGTTTTTAATCTAAACGATATATAAATAATTGTCGATTTCAATAGATAATATTAAGCAAAATTATACTATTTATTTGCCTCTATTATTCTGGAAAATTAGAGATGTAAAAAATTTTCATTTGGTCTGAAACGTAGGATTTTATCAACAAGTAATAAACGTTCAGGATTGCAATTTTTAGGTGCTATGGTCAGAAAATTGAAGTAAAAGAATCATTCAAATAAAGATCTAAGTAATATAATGAAAAGGAAGCCAAATATTTGCAAATAAAGAAAAAAGAAAGGAAAATATAAAAATTAGAAACAACTAATATTTATAAAATCAATCATTAGAATTCTTCTATAAGTTATAAGAATAGAGATTTATGTGTTCCGGAGAGTAATTTGAAATTAAAGAATAATTGAAATAAAAAATTTATGTTTCATAATTGAAAGGAAGCCAAATATTTGCAAATAAAGAAAAAAAAGAAAGGAAAATGTAAAAATTAGAGACAACTAATATTTATAAAATCAATCATTAGAATTCATTTATGAATAATGAAAAAGAAAGAGGGAAAAACAGGGGTTCAACGTTATTTTTCAAAGTGCAGTTGATAACCGTTCGTGAATTTTAAACGGGCGGTGATAGGGGGTTGTCAGTCAATATCAAAACATTTTCTGGATTTTTTGTACACAAGGGAAATAAATCAGGTACACCGTCAAGGAAACGGAACTTACGTCCGTAAGTATCATTTCCTCAGAGTCGTCGATACCGGGAATTGTGATCTTTCCCTGGGAGACGTTGTAATAGTCGTAAATGTTGTTTGATAAGAAACACATGTCTGCGGAAAAAGTTCGATTAAAATTAAAACTCTGCTCTCCATTTCGCTTCTCGTATTCTTAATTATCTTCTTATATCCTTGAGTTCTTCTTAGACTAAATAACTGCCTGCACAACTTTCACGATGCTTATAGAGTTTTGCCTACTATTTGAAATGTCATAAGTTATACGGATGTTCAGTTTTATTCTCTTTCAACTGTGAAATTGATTTAGCATACGTTTTAGTGCGGTGAATTTGTGTAGAAAAAAAAATCAAACACAACGAAACTGTTAGATCCGTATGGGCGTGTGTCATTGTGTAGGTGTTGAGCTGATCGGGGAGCGGAAACTGCCTATTCGTTCGGCAATTTGCTCTTAATTCTCGGCATTTTGTTTCCCTGATAAAACCACGCCCTATTGCCCCCGTTCCCCGCCCATGACACACCCGATGACGCCGCTCCCGCCCCCCGTCAGCGACATTTGCGTGCTCGCGTGTGCGATTTCCTGGAATGCCAGAAGCTGCTGCTGCGCGTGCGCGTGACGGGAGTCGGGCGACAATCATCATCGGCTCCTTCGCCCCTCCACTCCTCGTAACTGCGCTCGTGTTAGTTTTTTTTGTTTTTGTTTTCATTTTAATTTTTATTTAAATGATGATTTTTCTCTGCTTTTAATTATATTATAAGTTTTTATATTTTATCGCAAACTTTTTTTTTAATTTATTGTTTACTTGTTTACATTTCGTGATTTTTCATTATTAATTTGCAGATGTGGACACTGTCAAAAAAATATGTAAGAAAGGACTTGTTCGAACAGAAATATTAAACAATGAAATTAAATATTTCATATACTGGAGAAACTGGAGATAGATCAGTAGTATATATGAATTCAGTCAGGCATGGTCCATCTATAGTAATATTATCAAAATCTTGCCCGACTTCTTCTTTCATTCTACCATAGTTCTATAGTAAAGATTTATTTATATATATATATATATATATATATATATATATATATATTTCGTTTAGATATTTAAATAATATCGTCTGATAAATGATCAATTCAAAATATTAATAATTTAATAATATTAATAATTTAAAATATTAATAATTCAAAACATTAATAAATTAAGTGTCTGCAAAATTACTATTAATGTCCACATCTAGCAATATTCTTTAATGCTTACATTTATTTTGCATAAATATATTATTTTAATTCGTTAAGTTAAAAAGTAATTGCGTTTAAAAAATTAATTATTTCACATCCTTTGAAGTAATAAATGAACTTATAAGTCTAAATAATTTCAATAGTAACCATTTGAATTTCAGTATTTTTTATATTTGTACCATCTGAGTAGATTTTAGTAGTATTCTAAAAAATATAAAATAAGTCTAAATCCCTTCGTAATTTATGTGAAGTTGTATTAGAAAAATTATACTATTGGAATTAAAAAAAATTTTTCATCATTAATCAGCTGTGAAATTTTCAAAGGATGTACAAAAATATTAAAGTTGGCTTTTATTTCCGTTAAATTTCAAGAAAAAGAAACTTGACAAAGTCTATAGAAAACTGGAAGAGACCAAAAGAAAAACCAAGAAGACGAAAAATGGACTTTTTCAAAGAATTTTAAATCATAAACGTTATGTGTATAATATATGAGTGCACACAGGCGCTTTAAGAGGAGAAGTATGGGCTTGGTGAATCGGAGGCGTGGGCGGGGTGGGGGGTATACAGGAGCACGGCGCTTGCGCCACCCCTTATTGGACTTACGTCCGTGTATTCCATCTCTTCCGCGTCGTTGACCCCGGGAATTCTCGTTTTACCCTGGCTAATGTAGTAGTAGTCGCCGATCCGGTTGCTCAGCAGCGTCATTTCTGATGCGTGTTTCTCGTATATTCATATATTTATATATACATACATACATATATATATATATATATATATATATATATATATATATATATATATATATATATATATATAGATGCATTTGCGTGTCGGAGTCCATCTCGCGCGCTCCCTCGTTAATTATAAACCTCTGGCCGGGCGAAACGAGGGCGCGACAGCAATGCGAGCGCTCTCGCGCACAAGCGCACCGGGCGAGAATCCGAGCGGGTCACTCGTCGTCGTCACTACATACGAAATCGGCCGCGTGCGCCAGATCCGATCGCGGTTGTTTTGTTTCGCGCTGGTTTCGAGAGAGGGCGCGCGAGGAGAGCTACTTCTTTTTCGATCGAGCTTATTGTCTCGTCGCCCGTTCTGACATTTAGCGCGTGTGCAATTCTTAACCGTTAACGGGACGATTAGACAATTTTATTAGAGTCGTAAGGTTTACAAAATGTACTGGGACAAATGTTGAATTGAGCTCAGAAATCGCGGCAATGGAGAAATTGTAATTGTATAAGTAATAGTTTATGATGAGTAGTCGACATAACGTGGGATATGTATAGAGTTTACAGTTGAATCTCAATGTTACGTTGAATTATCTAAGAAAAATCTAATTTAAAAATTATTCTTCTAAGCTAAATGGTGAAAATTGCATTTTTTTTAAAATATAAGAATAAAAATTGTTTATTATTTGCAAATAAAACATATTTATGATATACCTTTATGCCATAATATTAAACCGTGCCTTAATCCAATCTATTCAGATAATTAATTGTTTTTCAATTTGAATCTTTCAAATATATATATGTATGTACCTTTGTTGATGCAGAGATAATATTTCGCATGCGATCGAATCTCTACGAACAGTTGCAGCGCTAAATGCTTATGCTAATATATGATAAAGATATTGCAATAAAGTGATAATGATTGTAATAATGGTATGCAACAGAGAACAGTAGGCCATGATGTGTATACAAGATGATGTAGGAAACTATACAGAGATAGATAGGCTGATAAAGCCAGCGAGTGCCGATAAAAACATTAGACAATGAGACAAGAGACAACGGAAAATTCAGACAGAGACAGATGCACACATACATATCTATATATAAAAAAAAAAATATTTATAATAGTGTTTGCAGATATGATAGTTGTGAGTGTGAAGAGTGATTTTCCAAAAGGCACTTTGGATACGGCACCGATCAAAGACGTTGTATTAATTTAAAAATAGAAAAAATTACGCGAGCACGAATAACGTAAAGATTAACGTTGGAACTATTTGAATATGCGAACATTGAATCAGAGTATCAAGTTAGACTATTCAGATTACATTCATAATAAAGAAATTATTAAAATTATTTTTTTATATTCCCTTACTTGAATATTTGAATTTTCTTTGATTTCAGTATCAAAGAATACAGTCGAATGACACGAACATAAATCCCAGCAATTGTAAATACGCGCATACGTTCAACATTAACGAGCGGGATAATGATATCTAAATTATACGTAACGAGAGAAGAAAGAAAAAAAAAGAAAAAATGCCGTTTTCCCCAATTCGAACCCGTCGCCCAGCTCCAGGCAGTATGACGGCTGTTCGGCGTCCAGGCCCGAACCGGAAGAAAGGCCCCACAGTGCCCAACGTCTTTAATGCGAGGCGCCGATTCGCGAGTGGGTGCGGGTGCTGTTAGTGTGAATTTGGCAAAACAAGCCGCGTTCCTCGTTCCCTGGCCGAACGCCGCTTAACTTACGTCGGTAATAAGCATTTCCTCGCCGTCGTCGAGACCTGGTATCGTGGTCTTGCCTTGCGCGACGAAGTAGTAGTCATTGATGTTTTTGGACAGCAGGCACTTTTCTGCGGGTTGCGTGTGCAGGTGTGTGTGTGTTTTTTGTTTGTTTGATTTTTTGTTTTGGTTTTCGAAATCAATGAAAAAGAGAAAAAACGACATGCTTGGATTAGCCCACTGGACCCTGGGCCGCCACGTATTCTTATGGCTTAGGCAGGGTTCGCGGGACGCGTTGTTCATGCGGACACAATTCGGACGGGCGCATATATGCAAATAAAAACCAATTGACGCAATTTAAGATTGAAAAATATATTAAAAAATAGGTCCAAGGCTTCCCGTACGGATTGAATCTGCTGAACAACGAATATTTCCCCGCTTCTTATCGGGTTTATAATTTTGGATTATATTAATTTGCTTAGACTAAGGCTAGGGTAAAACTTGTATATATGTATATATAACAACAGTTTCGAGATTTTCCATCACAATTATTCCCCGTTCATAGGGGCTCTCGATTATTATTGTATCATTATCATGTGTTCGAGTTTTCATTCGTGTGCGAGTCTGTCGATAGAATCCTAGTTTCTCTAGGCATTCGTGTAATTTGTGTGCTGTGCCTTAATTATTGACATAAATAAAAAGATCAAGCAGAGTGATCTTTGACGGATTTCACTCCGTTTGGTTGCTTTGCCTGATACGTGATTAACACACCAAATCTTTGAAAATAAATGCAATCTCGAAGTTTGCATTTTCATCATTGTCAAAAGTTTATTTATTTACTAATTTTTTTCTGAATAGCTTCGTATACAGAAGTCAAAAAATAATTCGTTACAATTCACTAATTTGAAGTCCAGATATATGGAACGAACAGAGCTATTCAAAGGTAAAATAAATTTTTAACAAAGATAAACCTCATGCTTCATTCGTAATACACCGTCCTCGTGTACTAGAGGCTTTACTCGGCTCCACATCACTATGTTCAATCATTGTAATCAGCATCTGACTCTATCGCGTAATGTGTGTACACAGCTTCAACAAACAATTAAAAAAAAAAAAGAAAGAAAAATTAAGGAAACATATAAAGTAGAAAGGCATTAGACATCACTAGACAGAAAGAGCGCGAGCACATTGGCTTACTGGATCAGCTAAAATTATTTGTAACATTTAGATTGTGGACGATGAAACTCCAAAAGTAAAAAAAAAAAGAAAAAAAGATACATAAATATTTATACCATAACGATATAAAAAAAATTATAAACAAAACGTTAAGTGTCAGCGTGAACTCAAACTTTCACAGATGCCAAGCTGAGAGAAGTTCAATTTACTGGAAAAAAACTGAACTGCATAGACAATATACATTTTATTCCTTCTTATTTCCTGAAGAAACAAAACTACGTATGCTGCTTCAAAAAGCTATGATCAACTTCGATAAAAAGCGACTACCCGGTGCGCTAACTTCTCACAGCTTGAAATCTATAACTGAGTAAATAGAAAAATAGAGAGCATTAAAATAAACTAAAAAGAAATCAGACAGTGGTCAGCGAGATCCAAAAAATAAAAATAAATAAATAAATAATCGCGTGATTCCCGCATTATCTTCTTACATCGGTCAGTTCGCATTCCTCGCCGTCGTCGACGCCGGGAATGGTCGTCTTTCCTTGAGCGACGAAGTAGTAGTCGGTGATGTTGTTCGAGAGTAGGCACATCTCTGCGCACGGAACACATCACATCGATAAAATCGCATCGGAGCGAGCGAGGCGTGAAAAGGTCAATGCATGATAATAATAACAATAAATAAGAAGTTGCTCTCGAGATAGAGAGTGGAGGAATTAGAAAAAAAAATAAGAAAAGAAATGTCTCTTCGTTCGCTGGACTACGGCCGCCATGAGGCACGTTATGCCGATGGCACCTTGTTCCGGGTTCATTGCACCCCAGGCTCGTGTTTCGAAATGGCGAATTTCAGGCATTTGAGCGAGTGTCGACAATTAAAATTTTTCTATCTCGCTAGATTAGATCTATGTTGGAATTAATTATCTGAACTTCGAAACTACACGCTCTACTTAATTGAACAGCGATTGTTTATAGCTTTCGATGAATTCGTCGTGGCGATTTATATAAAATTTATAAACGGGAAAAAAAACCATCATCCATCATTAACATCGCGTTGAGTATAGTTGTACTAAGTTAGCTTTATCACGTTGAAAAAAATCCAATAATTAAATACAGCGTGTAGTTCCGTTAGACTTATCAAGTCTTAATTGTAATAAAAGTAAGTGCTATCGCATTGGGGGGATTATCATCGAAGTATTGCTTACCCTTTAGACCCTTGACAGAGCCAGACATCATCTGGTAGAAGATGTGGTAAGATCGCTCAAGCGCCTGTTGAGAGATGACACGAGCCTTCTCCAGCAGATCTGTTGATTAATGATAAGTTTTTATTATCATTATTATTTAAATGCTTCAAAAATTATTAAAGTGATTTTAAAACTTTAAATGACATTTGCAGCAATGCGTTTTTAAATGTAAATTATACAAGTCTAATATATAAACACTATTTTCATTTATAAAAAAGAACTAATATTGTTAATATTTCGTTTAAAATAATAAAAATACTAGACGAATGAAGATGGGATAATATTAAGGATAATATTAAGAAGTACTTACAGGTCTCAATGTCAGCTCCGGCCAATTTTCCAGAGGGACCGAAGTGAATACGGATGAACTTACCCTAGAGATGGGCAGGGTAACATATTATTATAATATGATTATTTTAAGTTTTGATTAAATAAATACTCAATAGCATCTGCTAACTTCATTGTACGTAGCGTTCGATTGGTGAAACAAAAGTATTCATTACAAGTTAGCATGATGCTGCAAAGTACTCATTACAAGGCAATAAAGCATCACTCACGAAACGAGAGGAGTTGTCGTTACGGACGGTCTTGGCGTTACCGAAGGCCTCAAGTACGGGGTTAGTCTGTACGACCTGATCTTCCAGGGATCCCTTCTTGTCGCTTGCGCTGGCGTCCTTCTTGGTAGAAGCACCGACAGTCGCGAAGTACGCAATTACCTTCTTCGTGTTCTCAGTCTTTCCGGCTCCGGACTCACCAGTAATCAACATAGACTGATTTTCGCTGTCTGTCGTGGGAGAATAATAAAGCGATCAGACTCCATGGCGAAAATCTCGCGTTCTTATCAAAGAGAGGCAAACTTCGTGGCGTTAAATTTTTTTTTCTCCGAATAATACCGGCAAGACTCTCCATTTGACATGATAAGTTGTTGCATCTCATTGATTAGAACTATCGATTAACATATGGGACGGTAGAGAAACTTACTGGTCAACATGTTTACGTAGGCACCGTCGGAAATGGCGAAAATGTGGGGTGGGACTTCGCTACGCCTCTTACCACGGTAGAGCTTGGCACAACGTTGGGTGTATACTGGGTATCTCTTGTAAGGATTGATAGCCACACAGAAAAGACCGGAGTATGTCTGTAAGGAAAAGATTCTCATGCAATTTTACGTAGCAATAGAGAAGTCACTGATCAGTTTTGACGATCAGTTTTGATAATCAATCGGTTCTTTGCCAGTCTGTGGCCTTTCGATCATTCCGTGGAATATCCACATCTGCACTTCGACAATGCTTAAAAGCAAAATTTCAAAATATCTAGCATGCACAATTTTCATTTGCTGGAGGCTTCGGCATTTTTTCTTATTTTATGATTGCTATATGTTGAAATTATTTTAATTGGGAATGATGAAACTGAAGCCACAAACATATGAAGACAAAAACAATCGGTCTTCTTAGTATTACAGAAGATCAATTTATGGACAATTTGTAAACACGCAAAAAAGGCTAATCGAGTCTTTCACGATAGCTTTTATATGTGACTTTTTAGAATTAAGCACAGAAAATTTAGAACCTCCCATAATAATATAACAACGATTCAGTTTGAATAATATTTTAAAGTAAACGCATATTATCTGTGCTTAATTTTTATCGATTGTATTAAACATATGGTCAAAACAATTTTTGATGTCATTCTGAGGGTAGGACAGGTCTGTTGTTCCAAACACCTCGATCGTATGCTGAAAAAATATCTCTAATCAGGCGTCTTTGAAACATCTGTTTAACGTATCATTTTCTTTAGATAAAAAGATGAAAAAAATCATGTTTGTTCAAATAAGTTCACGCTCGATCTATCGTAATCGACGACCTTCAACAGACGTTTCAAAGAAGACGATCTATAATCAAACAGAAAAACTAAATCCAACGAAAATCTAGAGGGAACAAAAAAATCAGGTGTCAGCGCTCTGTGCTGCACTGCAACATTGGACGGTCAAACTCCAAAATCACCAAGCCGGCATGTTCTTACGTAGATGAGTTTGTGGTAGTAACGTTGCTTCAAGTTATGCAAGACCGACGCGTCGTTAAGGTAGGTCAAGTTGGACATGTCCTCGGCCTTCTCATACTTGGGCGGGTTCACCTGCTGGAGCTGGTCCTTCTTGAAGTCCTTGACCTAATCGCCACGGGGCGGGCGGAAGAGAAAAAAGGAAGGTGGTTAGTTGAGTCGAGAAATTCGAACACTTACGTAAATTAGCTTGGAGTAATAGCGCTGTTTGAGATTGTGCAGTACACAGGCCTCGTTAAGGATTGTCAGGTCGGCCATGTCCTCGGACTTTTCGAATTTTGGCGGATTAACTTGGAGCAGCTGATCCTTTTTGAACTCCTTTCTCTGAAGGTAAGTCGCGGATAATTTTTAATTTCGTTTTTTTCTTTTCTTTTCAGTACGGTCGAAATGGTTTATCTCGGATTTTTTTTTGCGTCTATCGCTAATGTTCATTGCCTCGTTTTTTGTACATGTTTTTATTTTTTTTGCCTTAACTATTAACAATGATCTAACTAACCTCGTTTTTTGTACATGTTTTCATCCTTGCATTAACTATTAGCAATGACCTAATTAACGTAAGCTGCTAGCATCGATTAATTCCGTAAAGTTTATTATCCGTAATCGTATACAAATTTTTTTCAAGGTACCAAAATATGTATATCTGAGGCTATGCGGTGGCTATGATTTTTACGTTACGAATCAAAATGTCAAAAATAATATATTTTCGTTTTTTTATATGATTTTTTAAATAAAAAACACCTTTGTTAAATTCAGCTATTTTTTGTTGTTTTGAATTTTATGTAATATCCTGCAATTAAAAATATTTTGAAAGCTTTCCTTCTTTAGTATGAATGAGTAGTGGAGGAAAATTAATTTCCCCTGTATAAATCTAAGAATTTTTAGCGACACACACACACACACACACACACACACACACACACACACACATATATATATATATATATATATATATATATATATATATAAATCTCGAAATAGACTTTGAATACTAAATATTTCCATTTCATTAGAACACCGCGTTGCAATTGCAGCTGAAACATTGGGGAACCGTACTTGTTTTTGCATTTCTTATGAAATTAATAATACATTTTAATTAATATTTTAATTAACATTTTTTTAGACAATGTATGTATTTAATTAATTATTTTCGGAGAATAAAACACCAGTTTTAATAGAGATTATATATGTGACATTACTGATCAGATATATTTATATATACATACATATATTGACATGATAACCTTGTCGAACAAAATCGAATAGCAGTGCGTTAACTAAAATATTTCAAACGTGCTTTACAAAAAAAACTGACCTCTTCTATACTTATGTACGTATGTACATAAATGTATATATCGTATGTTGATGCCATGAATCATATATTAAGTTGTTACATAATTTTATTACATTACATTGTTATATAATGTATATATAAAGATGATTACTGACGTTATTCATCTGATTTCCTTGCAAATAAGGGTTGAATTTTTATGCAATTTGATATATTTCATAAATTCTTAAATAAATTATCTAAAATTTTACAAAAATATATTTACTTAATATTCTTGTCCAAGTAGAGAAGAATATTGAATTAATTTTGAGTTTACTAAGTTCAGTTCCCCATTACTACGTCTCATAATACATTACAAAGAAATTTAACAATATCCGGAACTCAATTATTTTTCTGATTTTCATAAATTTTCTGGAATACAAGGACACAAAATAAACCTATTTTGAGCGGCTAATGTCTAGCATTCAAGGAGTAGAATCGCGGAAAAGTTGTTTAATGAAACAAGTCCGAAGTGAAGTATTTCGTTACAATTATGAACCTCACGACCCTACATTCTCAAGCTTTAATCATTGATCTGTCACTTTAGAAAATATTTGCTTCTTAGTCATAATACGTTCTACCGAAAAATAGTTACTTTAAAAATGGATTAACAAAAATTAATAAAAAATAAACATGTTGACATATATACATATACATAAAACATTTTTAATAATTATTTTAGCCGTATAATATATATATATATATATATATATATATAATAACTATAATATAAGATTCTTAATTTCATCCTCAAAGCATTTTAAAAGTTATATCATTTATGAAGAGAAAAGAAACGTTTTATTGGCAACTGCGCGTTAAACGTAGTTCAATTTGATCAGAAACATACGTTTCTCTTGGCACAGAGTAATATTTCATACTTCATAGTTTTATACTCTTGTTTTTCATTCGGTTGTCTAAAGGCCGTAAAATGTTGCAATGACACTTCCGATTGCTCTGGATGTACTCGCGGACCGCTATAGAACCTCGTTATGACAATTAGTGACGATTCAATTGATTTTCCACGCGGATATAATAATGTCAATAATAAAAGCAATATTAATAGCATTATTTAAAACTTTTATTATTAAAAGAGCTCCTGTTCTCTAAAAAGAACTCCGGTCCTTAAGTTATCGTTAAATAGTATCCGTTTTAATGAAATTATGGTAAAAAATGGTTTATCTGCATCCTAACTGCCAGAAAAATCATCGAAATAATGAGTTCGGATTATAGAAAAGTTGTTTCTTTGGAATTTGGACTAATAATTGGAAGATAATTAAAAACTTAGCATTATTGAAAAAATCGCTTTGGATCTGATTTGCGGTAAATCATCCTTAAAAAAATCAGAATTAATTGAATCAAGATATAATTATATATCTGGAAAAATACAATGCGTTTCGTTAAAAAAATTTATGTAGAGGAATTCCACCGATGAATCGAATCGACGAAGTATTCCCTCCCCCCTCCCGATAAAGGTCTTAGAATACTGAAATATATACGTATAATAAATATACGTATCATACATTTGGCCGGGATTCTTGTTGTGCTTTTTTTTGTTCATTCTCCTTTTTTTTTCGTCTTCCGTTTCATTGCATTCGCCCCGGCAATTTTTCAGATTTTCACCGAGCCTCGGTCAACGAAGCAGGCTCGCGCTTCCGTCGAAGGCGGCCGGCGACGACCGACGACGACGGCACGGCGCGCGGCTTTGAGCCCCTGCCAACCGCGGGTATTATAAGTCGGGTGCAGTTTCTCGCGTTTCGCATGACCGAAGGCCCGAAAGCCAACAAATATAGACGACGCGCACGAGAGAGCCGGGGCGTCGGAGAAATGTGATCCCAATTTCTATTACTCAAACCTCCGCACCACCCCCCCCCCACCACCACTAACCGCCGCCCCCTCGGACTTCTCGGAAGTTTATTTGGCTATCGGAGCGGGGCTTTCGGATTTAGAGTCTACGAGATTTTTTTTATATATAACTTTTGTATTAGTCATTATAACGGCTTTTCTGGTTGCGAATTTTCATTCTAATATTTATTCGTTCATTGCATAGAAGCTGAGCCCATGGATCGACATTAAAGAATTAAATTTGAACGCTATCGTATTTAAAAATGATCGATCGACGTGCATTTGATTAAAATTTATCATTGAATGACATGTAGGGTAACAAAAACCAGGCCGATAATTGTTCAATGCTGTTTTTTACAAATTTTATACGTCGATTATATTTTCGTAGGATTTCTATGTGTTTATCATAAGTTTGGTCCCAATATTAATCTATTTAGTTCTTCGAGAATCTGGACTTTGGGACAATACGCCGTGCTTAAAAGTATTGAAAAATTTACAATGATTGTGATTGGCCTTGGAATTGAAGTTATTTTATATCTCTCTCCCGCGTTATTACGTTACATTCATGTAAAATAAGGTATATGAAAGTTACATTATTTGCCAGGCACAAATGTAAATTTCAAAATACAAGATGTACACGAAGAAAACATATATTTAAGAAAGAAGGATGACATTTAATAGGGCGAAAATTACACTGCTATCGCGCAGTCTTCTCTATATAATAATATAATACAAAGTCACTAGCGATGCTTCCTAACCGAAAATATATGTGGAAATGGCATTTTTATTTTAAGCTACGATTCTTCAAAAATCCGACCTAAAAAAATAAATCGCTTGTAAAGCATAGCCTGGTTTGCGGGCGCCTGGATGAGTCAAACTTTATTTTCCCATTTACTTTCCAACGTGATTAATCCATGCTAACCCAGACATTCCAACAAGGGCTTGCACGCTTTTATCGCCTGAAAACATGTACAAGTATCGGGCGAGCTTTCGTAGAACGAAAAAAAGAAAAAAAAAACAAAACAAAACAAAATCAAAAATCAATCGCGGCTCAATCGCTGCGCGCGTGAACCAGCGGGACAATTGCATCCGGTAAATCGGCGGATTCAAACGGACACGCCGAGCATCACGGAATCCCCGCACGCGAACGGGATAGATAACGTCGAGAAATCACGACCCGTCTCATGCACGGCCTCGGCTTGCGTAAGAAACGCGTCCCCGTAACGGGCGCTCGGGCCGCTTCTTTCGACGCGCCTATATAGCACGCGGCGCGCTCTTTCCGCGCCCGAGCATCTAGCTGCCCTATAGAGAGAAAGAGAGAGAGAGAGAGAGAGTGTGTGTGTGTGTGTATGTATGAGAGAGAGAGAGAGAGAGTGAGAGAGAAGAGAGAGCTTCCGAGGCAGGCCGCGCACCGGCTCTAAAAATAACGTGACCCGCGTTTCGAGATGTGGCGTTTCGGCGTTTTATTATTATAGCCGGTCGCGCCGCCGGTTTGTGCTCTCGCTCTCTCTCTCTCTCTCTCTCTCTCTCTCTCTCTCTCTCTCTCTCTCTCGCTCCTCCGCTCACTTCTCGCGCGGCATCGCGAGCCACGCTCAGGCGGCTAACAATAGCGCGGGAGCTGCGCGCGTCGACTCCGCGGAGCTTGCGGGCCGCGAGTTTGCTGAACCGAAAGGAGCGCCGACGACGGCCGCGCCGGCCAGCCCCGAGGGAGCATTTAATTGCGTAATCGACGAGAAAAGCCCCGACCGCACGCGTGATTCGCTTTTGAGAAAAATCCCCTCGCGGCTCATTCGCCTTTTTCAACCGCGCGGGGAGAGAATGCGAGAGAGGGAGAGAGAGAGAGAGAGAGAGAGAGGAGACAGAAAGAGACCCGCGGATTTCTGCACTTATTTTTAGAGGCTACCCTACATCTGCGCCCGCGCCTTTTTTTCTTTGCCTCTGTCTCTCTCGCTCTCTCTCTCTCTCTCTGTATGCCTGTTTGTCTCTCTTTCCCCATCTCTACTTCGGTTCGCGAGAGTTTTTACGAAATCACTGCTTTTGTTCGTGTGACGTAAACTTCCGTGCTACTTGTCGCTTTCTCGGTCGATCTAAGGGCTTTTTAAGCTTTGATGTTACAAGATCGAAGTTTTTCTTTGTACTTCATAATCAAAAATAAATATTTTTTCTTGATTAATACAAAATATTTTCAAGATCTTTAATTTGTACACAAATTTCATAATTAAAAGTCAATTAATATAATAATTCGTAGGTTTAATATATTAATTCAATGAATTAATATATTAAGTAATTTAATTATACATTAATAAATTCATTCATGAGATTAACATATGAATTCATGACATTAATTTATTAAATTATTAAATTAATATATTTATTTATGATATTAATATATAATTTTGTTAATATACTAATTTAATAATTTATATTTGCTAATGTAATCTTGACAATATTTTATGTCAATACTAAAATTAAGAATAATTATTCAAATGAGATTTTTTCAATAAAAAAATTTACTTATGAAAAGAAAATATTACTATTCTACGTTTTAGGTTTCAAGTTTCAGTATCGCGTATAGATAAATCAATGAATGGGTAAATAGTACTCTATTGTAAAAAATTGAATTAAAGTAAATTGAATTTAATTTAATTTAAAATTAACAAAAATGTTCAAATTGTTCCGTAACAAAATTGAAAATTCGGAAAATAACGAGAGTTTCGAATAATCCGAATGAATGTCGGTCACTCAGCAGTATTTAGTAGTCCGGGAGGGGATTTAAAAATATCCCGTGCACCGACGCCTATGCGAGTGAAAGCCGTAAAATAAAAGCAGAAAACGGGGAAGGTCATTCATCTTATCTTATTTCATTTCTGTGACACGTCTCCGTACGCTTCGGCAACCCGAGCACAAGGGCTGTGGCAGCGACTTAAAGTTACGGGGGCGGAGGGGGGTGGGGGGACGGGGTGACAGAGACTGGAATTGTCGAGTTACCGTAACTCCCTGCATACTCTAAATATAGTCGTCGCGATTACTTTTAGATCCATGAAAATAGAAACTTTCTCTTTATTTATAAACCCACCGCGCGCGCGGGTCACATAGTTTCCGGGCCGCGCGTATCCTCCCGCGACATCGAACAACAACAACAACAACAAAAAGGACAAAAAAAATAATAGACCAAAAAACAAAGATTACAACAAAAAAAAAAACAAAGAAAAAAATCGAATAACCAAAAAGTAGACGTGGAAAGGCTCTCTCCATCGCGCGCGAATCAGCTGCCCGGCAAAATGGCGAGCTGCTTTCTAAGGACGCCACGGGAACGAGGACGGCGGCGATGCGCGACGCGGGGGGGGGAGGGGTTGAGGCAACCACCAAACCCGACAATCAGCTGGTGCCTCCGCCCCCGCGGCCAGCGAATACACATGCGTGTACGGTCGCGGAAGGTGCGCGAGCGCGCGAGCTCCCGCTCTAGCCCGTTCCTGAAATAGAAGTCGGGAGCGCGTCCTGATACGGTTACGGCTGGTGGTTTTCCGAACGACGTCGTCGCCGTCGTCGTCGTCGTCGTCGTTCCGTTGTCGTCGTCGCCCGCCGACGCCTCCTACTCCTCCTCCTCCTCCGACGCGCTCGATTTTTCTCGATCTCTCGGTTTCTCTGCCTCTCCTCTCCCCCTGTGGCCCCCACCGCCCTCCCCCGCGCTCTTTTTATAAGCTCGCCTCTTGTGTTTCGACCGAAATTCTTATATTTCATCCTTGCTCTCTCTCTCTCTCTCTCTCTCTCTCTCTCTGTCACTCTCTCAATCTATCTATCCCTCGGTATCTCGCGCGTCGAGCTTTTCGGGCAGCCTCCTCCGATCCGACCTTCCTTGGTTACCCAGGAGGGATCGCATTCCGGCGCACGGGCGCGTCTCGGGCCATTCTATATTTTGTTCGGGTCGATTGTCTTTTTCGGGAGACCCCCGGGGCCGCGGGGCGAGAGAAAAAATAGTCGAAGCACCTGACGCGCGCGGTCTCGATTACGGCAGCTCGGTGATTATTATGCTTTTTTGCTTTGCACGTTCTTCGGGGCTTCCTACCGTTTGGTACTTTACTATTTTGCTTTTGTTTTGAGATTGTTTAATTGCACAACGACCATCGTTGTTTAATTAGAACATCATCGATATTCGTTGACTTTTATCTATTATATTATACGTATATTAAGGTGTATAAAATATTTTGAAATCTACGTTCATTTATACATAAAAGAGCTGTTTTTAATTTTATTTTCAGATACAAAATTTATGCAACAATCGAAATTCTATTGATATTGTGCATTTCTTCCAATTGGAATCATCAATTTTAACATTGCCATTTCAACTCTCGAATCCATAAACTAAATTTTAATATATCAATAAAACTATCCCACGCGATCAATATATATATATATATATATCGTACTATATAGCAACATGGAAACGGCAACTGCTATTTCTGCGCATTTCGACGTTCAACGACTATTTTAAATCGCTCAATGCCAAAATACCGTTAGTCTCTGAGAAAAGGCAGGAGCGCGCCGATTAATACATTAAGACGCGAATTCTGCGCCTTCAAAAATTGGCAGAATGCGCGACGAATGCTGAGACGTTGTGTCACTTGGCAGCCGCGTGGCTGTTACGACTTCTCTATATTACTCTCTCTCTCTCTCTCTCTCTCTCTCTCTCTTCCCCGCTCTCCCCCCTCCCTCACTCGCCCCTCGATCGCCGTTACGAATTAAAACAACTATGACGTTATGCACGAGAGTGGAGTCTTCCCGTACGAGTGCTCGAATTTTGGTCGGTTGAGAAAGGGAAGATAAAACTTTCCACTACCGCAGCGTCGCTCGCCGACGCGCTGCGCTGGCCTATTTTTAATGGCAAACCGATACCTCGGAACTTTCGCCACATCCGCCCGAGTCCCATACATCCCTCCCACTAACAATTAATGTCGATCGATGGCGAATCCTCGGTCCAATTATCCAGACTATCGTGCGAGGAAAACGCGGATGGGCTGCGAGATCGAAAGATCCTCGGTAATTGATAGCGAGAGACAGGGAGACAGAGACAACAAAAAAAAAAAAAAAAACGCAAAAATAAATAAATAAGGATTGGGAGGGGGGGAGGATATGAAACGAAAGTGGCCAACTCACCTCACCGCCGGGGAGCCCGACGCTGACGACATCGCCCTTGGTGGCCTTAATCTCACCGAGCAGGTAGCCCTCCTTCTCGTCGGGCACCCAGCACGCCTTCTTCGCGTCGTAAGGCTTGGTCTGGTCGATCCTCTTCTGCTCGAGGGATACGAACAGATAGGGGGTCGGATCCGCATCCTCGTCCTGCTTCTGCGGGGCCGGCATCCTGGCTCCTCTGCCTCACGGGCGTAGACCGGGGGTTGAATTAAAGAAGTCGAGGGCTCCGAAGTCGGAGACGGGTGGGGCGGTTAAGGATGACCGCCCTGCTCTCGCGCGTAACTGACTGCGTCTGAGTTCGTCGGCGCACTCTCTCTCTCTCTCTCTCTCTCTTTCTCTCTGGCTCCCTCAATCTATCTCTTCGTCGTGGCGCGCGAACCGCGGATCCGCTGAACCCGTCCGAATCCAATCGGGGACGAGGGGACGCTGAGGCGGTTCAACGCTGCTTAAACTCCTTCTGCTGCTTCTGCTTCTTGATCGCTTCGCTGTCGCGTCGTTTCTTCCTCTTTGCTCAGAATTTGTGAAAAGTACAAAATAAAAAAAAAAAGTTTTTTTTTTTTTTTTATACAGGAAAGAGAGTCGAGTGTCTCTTCTTCGTTCGTTCCTATAAGCCTCTGCCTGCTCTCCCACTACTCTCCGTCGATGCGTCCCCTTTCGACTGGTTCGACGTGCGTCTGCCTTTTTTCCCCAGGTCTCTCTGGCTTCGGCGGCGGACGGACTACTTCTGGCGGCTCGAACTGGGCGGCCCTGCGGGGCAGACAGAAATTCATAATGAGCGTCGCTCGCGGCGCAACATGGCGGCCTGGACTCCCCCCTCCCTCTCTCCGTCCCCCTTCCCCCACCCACCCCCTGCCCCACTCCATCCCCTGCGAAATGAATATCTCCGGACGCGAGATCTTTTTCGAATCTCCCCTCCCCTCCCCCGCTCCCTCTTCCCGCCCGCCCCTCCCCGACCCATGATCGTCGCGTTATTTTCACGAGAGAGGCCCCGGAGAGCCCGATGCTCTCCCCTCCCCCCCATCCTTTTTCTCGTTCTTTTCTTTCGTTTCTTTTATTTCCGAGCGCGCGCCCTCGCCCCCCCCCTGCCATCCACCCACGCACCACCCACCGCCGACTCAACTAAATACGAAACTGGGTTCCTCGACGTTTTGGATTTCCATCCCTGGCATTCGGAAGTAAGTAATGCCAGGAATGCGAAAGCGCGCGTCGCGATCATCGGCTTTGCAGATGGCGCGCGCAAGGAGCCAGCGACAATTTCGCGAGGAACCGAGGACGATTCCTTGAAAAAAAATTTTTGTAGAACAACGATTTACGTGGCTCTGTCGGGCTTGGACTCGGATCAATTTTTAGAATTCGATAGAGATCGACATTTATTGCAATTGCCAAATTTTTTTGCGGTATTTTATGAAAATTCCCTTTTTATCTTCTTTTCTTTTCTGTAGCAAAGCAAGAGCAATACAACTTTGTGAAAAGTTTCGAACCATATACGTATTTTACGCGGGTTTTTCAATTCGTTCACGTTGAAGTAAAATCAGAACAATGCATAGATAGAAAAATTTCATAGCGAAATGTAAAAAAGCAAGCTGTTTCTGGGTTATTTAATAGTACAAAACTTATTCAACCACGATATTGAGAGAACTCAAATTTATTCGGAATTCCAATTTTTATACGCCAAAATTACTCGACATTCACATTTATTACAGAGTTTTATGGCCTCTTTCTAGAAATTAAGTAGAAATGTATTCATGACGAATTAACCTTACGTAAAAAATGCCGAAAATGAATTTTTTTATTTATCACGAAACTATCGATTCGCCGTTTTACATTGAGTATACACGGGGAAAAAAAATCAGGAAACCGAATAAAACAGAATTCGACTCGAGAGCGTTATTTCACTCATCCTTCATTCTATTTTTACCGACGTTCAAATTTCTCAGCTTAAACTTTAATCTAATTTTAAGTTTGACGGATTCGGCTTTTGAGCTAGTGCAGAAGCGAGGAAAACAGGAAGTATATAATATCTCTGTATTAATAACGTCACATCGATTTTGTTTAATTTTCGTAAAGCCAGAGTAAAGTCCATTTAAATTTTCGCTACCTCTATAGTTTGAAAGAACATAAGATTGACTTCAGAAAAACGAAAAAAAAAATGAAGACAAGATAAATAAATAAATAAATAAAAAAAACGCATCACTTGCTTGATCAACACTTGTTCGGCGAATAAATAAGAAAACTTAATGGATCGATCGACCAATCCGGCAATAGGTTCAATGATCATCAAAGACGAAAATAATCACTTCAGTATATTTAACACGAACGGCAGCGGCTTAATACATAAATAGACGTGTTTCAGAGAGTTCACCATAAAGCCGCTGGATACCCGCTTCTAAATCTCCAAATCACTGGTCCACGTAACCATATCCGTCTCTACGTGTACAAGTCCTCCATTAACGGGATCGTTTCACAAAAAACTCATAACCGATTAAGCTCGCGTTCTTTTTTTTCTTTTTTGCCTTTAGTAATTTCTTTTCATTTTGTTTTTTTTTTTGTTATCTTATTGTTCGTATCGCGGAATCCACGGTCCAAGAGTCCCTTATCAATTTCGTCGACAAGCACCAGTCCTCTCGAGAAATACAAGGGAAAGAGAATCAACCGGAAGCACACACAACCGCTGCAGTTGGCTCGAGTCCTCGTTGCTTGAATTAATTCGCACACACTTTCTCCATCCGGTTACACTGGTATGGTCTGGCCGAACTTCCGGTATTTGTATGGTTACGCGTCACTCTGCGCTTTGTGGAAAAATCCTCTCCTAATTTTTTTTTTATTTTCCTTATTTCCTCGCCTCATTCCCCGATTATTGGGCCTCATCCGCGAATTTCGAACAACTTCCGCCTCGCGCGCCACCGCCCACGTAATAGGTAACCTCGATAAAATAAGGGATGGATGCCAATTTACATAACAGTGTTAAAGGGGGTGGAGGATGAGAGGGAAAAGAGATATAGGTACAGGTATTGTAACATGTTCATGTACACTTTATATATATATATATATATATATATATATATATATATATATATATATATTCACCTCGATCGCTGAGACAAAGCAAGATATATCTATATATGGATATAGATATATGCAAATGGAAAGAGCGAAAAAAATTATTTTTTCTTAATTTTGCAATCTAGGCGGTAAAAATCCGTGTCGGAAGTCGTATATATATACATATATACATATATATACATACATATATATATATATATATATATATATATATATATATATGTATAAATTGTGTGGGGGTGTGTGTGCGTGTGTGTCTGTATTATATAGAGGTGTACGCGCGCGCGCCAAACCCCCCCTCGCGGGCAAAGTCGCTGGTGGTGTTGTTTCGCACTTACGTTAGAGAGCCGTTCTGTCGGGCTGGCGAGCCGAGCCTCCCAATATAAGCGCGTGCAACGTGATCCGGGCATGTAACGCGCCGCCCGATTGGCCGGGGGCTCGAGGCCAATCGGGCCACCCGTTACTTACCGGGGGCGATCTACCTTTTTAGGCGGACGCGCAAGCGCCGCGCCCCAAAAGTGTGACACGGGGCGCGCGCGGGACGGCGGCGAGGAGGGAATATAGAGGTTCTCTCCGGCGCTCCCGCTCTCTCCATCTCCCTTACTCTCCGGGCGACGTGCTCGCGCAGCCCGAAGGGCGAGATTTTCCGACGGCGGAGCGCAGTCGCGCCCGAGACGCGGACCCGGGCCGACGAGCAACGGTCGGCGGCGCGACGCCCGAGAGGGAAGATCGCCGCCGTCGCCGTCGCTGCCGTCTGGGATATGGATGAAAATAGGCGACGAGGGGCGGGCAGGAGGGGGTGATAAAAAGATCGATGCGGAGCGGGTCCTCAGTCGCCGATGGGACGCTGGGAAGAGGCTTTTGTTCCATTGGCCTTTTTGCCATTTTTTTTTTTTTTGCCGTTTTCGTTCTCTATTTATTATTTATCAGTAGAACGTTGTTGATTCTAGTCTTTGTGATACGATTATTTATCACGGAAATGTAAGTGAAAGCGTAATATTCAAGATTTTTTTTCCTAATAGTTTTATTTTCATTCAATCAAAAAACTATTTATTTCGAAGCGAGGGAAATGTATAATTTTGACGGGATCTGAAATCCGACCGAAAAAAATATTTTTCTTTTGAAATTATAGTTACAGTGCAGTCCTTTACATTGAACAGAAACTGTCATTGACCATGTAATTAATAAATCTTAAAAATATTGGATACTAATGGACATTATTGATGATTATTTTTTATGTCCAGTATAAAATTTAACACATCTGCAATAAAGCTTACATTTTTGACAATGACGCATACCGCGAATGCTACTACTCGACAGAATATTACGATTTAACGATTAATTCCCTTTTTTGTGCATTGGACCATTTCAACGTATTTTTATATGCAATTTGATTACATCATCTTTTTTGATTACATCAACGTTCCCTGTTCTTGGTCGGCGATCTCTAAATAAAATTTCTTCTACAAATGCATCAAACAATCACCGCCTCTGCATCCTTACGAATTCGCTCGGCTTTACCAACCGCGCGAATTCTGATTTATCTGCAATCTAACTATGCAAACGAATTGCATGCTCCAAGATGAACTATGCGATACTGCAAATTTTAATTTCACCAAAACTTCACGTACGTCTCCCCCCTGAGTAGGAGATTGGAAACGGCTGGTATTCAAATACCGGAAGCGACGCTACATTCCCAAAACAGTCGCATTACTACAGATTGTAATGCCGGCGCGTTTGGCCAGGAGCGGACTCATGAATGACGAACCGTTCGGTTTTTCCCACTGGGTAAAGGTTGCCCGAGAAATTAGAGCCCAAGAGCGGTAGAAGGGATGGGGTCTGGGGGGGGGGTGCGCGAAGCAGGAGGTCACAGAGCGGACCGAGCGCAAACTACAAATTTCTATCGGAAGTTTACGCGCGAGGTGCGGCGGCCTCCCGCCCCTTCCCCATCCCCCTCCGCACCTCCCGGATTTATTCGCCGGCCATTCGACGGCCCGCAATCTTGAAATGCCCGACCGACCTTGAAATCACTCCGTCGGCAGTCGCGCATTCGGTGGAGCGGACAGAGAGAGAGAGAGAGAGAGAGAGAGAGAGAGAGAGATAGGGGGGAAGAGAGAGTGAGAGGATGGGGGAGAGGGACGTAGTCGGCAGGTGGCGGAGCTACGGATCCCAAAAGCTTCTGCCTACTGCCGCTTATCGCAAGCCTCTAGCGTCGGAGTGGGGGGAGGGGGAGTGGAGGAGGCAACGAGCCATCCTTACGCCTGAGCAAATATAGGCCTTTACCACTGTATGTGTGCGAATGAACCGCGCGAATTCGACTATTCGGCGAAAATTCGATCGCCCCCCCCCCTCGCCGATGCAATACCTGTGCCTCTTATACATTTTCAACTTGGTGACAAATTGCGGTGATTGATTTACGCAGTTTGGCAGAAGCGCCGCATCGGTGAAATACGTTAAATATTCAATAACGTGAAGGGATTCGTGCAATGAAATTCCTGTAACGTATCAATAATAGCTGTGCGTTGTGTATTTCTTGGACTAAATATTGCTCGAAATCAATCCTTCATAAAATCATAATGCGATTACAGCGATTAAATTTCTAAATTAAAGAAAATAACTTACTGAACACTGGTCCCCCAATTATTATCCGTTACGACATTTCTACATACAAGAGTTTAGATAATACCCGCATTTTTTTTTTCGTCACCGATAGACGCCTGAATATCAATGCATCCAGTTTACGCCCCCCATTAGAGATCAGAACCATCTCCGAAAGAAGGACGCTCAACGACGCTAATCGCCGTCATAAACCGGGCGCTGTTCTGCAGAAAAATTATGTAAGACAAGAGTCAAAGAGCCGGAAGTTCTGAACTTCGGCGAGCTTGTGTCGACCAATGCACCGCTTTAAGCTCGTAAAATATTTTCATAATTCCAAGACCGAGCGAGCGGGCGCAACCCGAGCGACGTTTTAATAAGAAAAATTGTTTTTGCAGAATACGCTCGTGGGGCGATTGAAAAAATTGATTAAATACTCCGCGCGATCCGCGCGCTGTCAATCTTCGGTGCGAAGCGAGCAACCTCGCCGAATTATCGGATTGGACGGGGAGAGATGAAAAAGTAAAAAGTACAAGAGATGCGAGGAATTCCACTGGGCTTTTCTGTACAATTTACACGATCACGGCTCCGGGGAGGAACGGCCGAGGGCAGTATCGATATAACTCGCGTATGGCGCTGCTGCTTCTCACGATCGTGACGTGTACGTGAAATAATATTTACATCGCGGACGTCGACGGTTTAGGGGATACATAGTGCGTTAACACCGGGTCTGGGGATCGTCCTGAAAGAGAGAGAGAGAGAGAGAGAGAGAGAGAGAGGGGAGAATCTACGCTCGCGAAACGAAGGAGAAGTTCAGCTCGTAGCCGAGACTCACAGGCTGCAAAGGAATTCCCGATTGATTTATAACAGATGGTGCGTTCACTTGTCAAACACGATAGTCCGTACGACATTCTACTTAGTGCGCGCACCTCTCTGTCTTCGGTTGCATCTATGACTGTATGAATCTATGATATTATATATATATAATCTAGTAGAATGCAACTATACTTTTTCTACTTGCTGCAGAATTTTGAATTGCCTTAACTGATTCTGTATCTTTAATTACACCGAGTCACGGTTCAAATCTCATTTCATGAAAATATGAGTAATCTTACGGTCGATGCGCGACTAATTTAACTGATATTAATCTTTATTTTATCGTTGGAGCAATTTTTCACGGCCCAGAAATAATGCGCTCGTTTGCATGCGGCTTGCCAACTTATATCACTTTTAATCGTAACGGGCCTATAATTTACCGCTAAAGTATCGGTTAATTATCCTTTCAGCAGAATGCTGACCGCGGCATCGCTGACCGGCAAACTGCTGCTGCAGCAAAATAAATAAACTACTTGGGTAAATGTGAGTTCGAACCGATAATTCGTCTTCTGCGTTATTCTCGTAAATAATTTGCCGACGGATTGTTTTCCAGAAAAAAATGCCGTTGTAATTAGCACGGCACTCCCCTGAAAATAGTTAAAAAAAAAAATTTCATAAAAATTAACTGGTCATATTATTTTTCATTTTCAATGTATAATAACATCTTCTAAATGACTAATTTGCCACTGTATTCGTTCCCCAGAAATCAACATCGTAGTCGAATATCCATCGACATAATCTGTCTCTATTCCCAAAAACATCTAAAAACAATTTTCTAAATACGCGACGAAGATCCATATGTTACCATTAATGGAAAACTTGTACTTTTTCTAATTCTATTTTTAAATGACAGTTTACGATCTAATAATAATAAAATTTACTTCACAGTTGTGTTTATTATTATGCGTAATAATTTTTGATTAATTTTTTTCTAAAATTGAACCTTGTTCTTAATGTATCTTCACGAACGACGGTGTCACCTACAAAAACGGAAGTGACCGTAGTTATGCATAGATATGTAGAAGCCAGATGGAGTAGTAATAGAAGCACAGTAATAGTAAATATAGCATTTTCGGCTAATGTGTAGGCTGTATCGACAAATGGAATGAAATGTCCGTGGTCAAGAAGGTCAAGACTGCTGTAAATTCTCAAAATAAAAGCAAAACAGATGCTCATTATCTTGCTGTGTTTCTGCCGTGAGCTCATGGCATTGGTGAAATACGAATTGAAAAATAGGTTAAATTTTTAAGTAACTCAAGTAATCGAGAATTACGTAGGAAATTAATAAATAAAAATTGTAAAAAATGTCATTTCAATACTGATATGAAAGGAATTATTCAATAAAGCCATAGTTTCAACAAATTTCTATTCTACAAATAGAAATTCCTTTATTGGTCCGCCTAAAACAATTTTTTGTTGCTCTATTGTATCTGAAAATATCGCTAGGAAAAACCAAGATTTCTGCAAATTAGCTTGTTATCCCCTTCTAGAACACAGATATGCGATAAAACGCCTATGAAATGAAAAAAAATCTATTCATAATTTTTACTGATAACTAGTAATTTCCATAATTATATTAATATTTATAGTAGATGATGATTATTTCCATAAATTCTGATACCTGTACTTGAAACTTATCTAATAATTACGTTTCTACTCGGGTTGGAATAAAAAGTGGTTCGGTGTTCGTTAGAGAATTCACAGCAAATTACACCAGAGGATTTTTTTATTATTTTTCATAAACTCGTATGAATTTAAGAATATAAGTACAAATATTTATAGCTTTCAATGGCGTATAAGATGACTTTTCTTAGATATAACAGGATTAATATATAATAAGGTTATAGTTCTCTAAACACATGGACATAAATTTAAAAAAAAAAAAAAAAGATTTTACAGACTCTATTCTCTCTAATCAATTTTTTACTTCAAAATCACATGCTAAATTAAGTACCCTACTGTTTGCACGGTGTCGCAATTCTTATCCATTGTAATTATTTATCTATTTGTTTTTATAAATCTATTGAGTAACCCTGGCCCGCTCTCTATTATTTCCATAAAATTCGTAATTTTATCAATAATAACCCGCATTAAGTGGCATAATGAGCAATCTGATTATAAAAATAAGCTGGATCACTTTTGACACGAATAATTCCATCCCTTCCCTAACGCCGATTAATGGAAAAATTACAAAGTCCCCCGTGGCCCGCACGTTTCGCTTGCGACGAATGTCAAAGATACTCACAATCCCCCCCCCCCTTCCGCGACGCAACACTCCTCGCGCATCGGCCGGCCTTGCGAACGCCTCGCATGGCGCTTTTACATCCACGCTCATTGACTACAAATCCGGGGACCATTTTATATCACTCGCGCGCGCTTAACTCCAAATTGAATCTTCTATTTTCGTGCACGCAAACGGAATGCGCGCGCGCGCGCGCGCGCCGCATCTTTTTATTGACAAATTTAGATGAACGCGGCGCTGATGCCGCGCGTACGTCGGACCGAACTGCGTCACCGGGGCGGATTTCTGATTTTCTAAAGTTAGAATATTCACTTTTCCGCGGACGTGGCGATTTTTGTATTATATATATACACACTCATGCTGCACTATATACGGTTAACAGAGAACCACATCTTAACCGATGATAAATCCCTTACTTCCTCAACGATTCTTCGTTCTGCTTAATATATAAATATCAGAACACTGTTTAATATGCATATTAATATCTGCCAAAATTAATAATGAAATAACATTAAGAATAAAATAATATTGATAAAATAATTAAATTTTAGATTAATTTTAATATATACATACCGATTACTTATTTTTTATAAAATAAACAATAGTAGATTTGAATACTTACAAAATACTGATACAAAATAAGTACGATATAAATATGAATCTTCACTTTACGGATTTATATCCATTTCTTTCTTCTCAATAAATTGTTATTTATAAATTTGTACAAAATTTAACTTCGCATTACAAATAAATGGCTTAATTTTAAGTTGACGTTTGAGTATACGTAATAAGTGCTAGTACTCTAAGTATAAATTTCTATCCAAAACCTATATAGGCAGTGAATAGTATATATTTCAAAACTGGTGTGGAAAGTGATTAATTAACTCGTGAGACATTTTACACCCGTGAAAAGCGATGGTAGTAAGTTTGTACGAGGGAAATAATTAATTTGCACATCAGTGTGAAACGATATTTTACCTCACAAGAGCCGAAAAACCATCCTAAATTTTAAGGTCGTAATGGTGCAAATTTACATTGATCGTATACAAATTACTCGGTATCTTGAAAAAATATATGTTTCGCTATCTTTAATAAATCAAAATTTTATCAGTAACAAATAAAAAATTGCATATATTTACTACTTCATCGTAGATCTGTAAATTTCTACCTGCTCGTTAAAAAAATCGCTTGCAAAAGCCATAGCGTACAAAATAGCTTCTGCGATTCATTTGGCGTCCAATATTCAACGTTATAACGGAACAGTTTCGTCTGTAAAAATAAAATTGATATTCTGAGCGGTATAATAGCATCGAGTGTTTTCGTATATTTCATAAACGAGCGCTACATAGTGAACGCACTAATTGGCGGAGAGAAAATAGGTATTTTATTACGTGGCGAATGGAATGCAGAAGCGTCGCTTCAGTGTCAAATATTCGCGAGCTTTTAACGAAATAATTAACAAAAAAAAATAAATAAAAATTCATTACAGAAGTGTTTGAATCGATTGTTTGGATGAATGCTGAATATATGCACGACATATCTGCATGATAAAATTGTCGAATTAAATTACCGCTAACTAACACATTGTCGTTATTTAAGCTGTTAAGATCGTATTGTGATAAAAAAATATTTTTAATATTTTCTTAACGTCTTACGAATAACTTGGTGATTACAAGAATCGTGCATTTATATCGTTGATAAAATTGATGATTTCTATAATGCGCCAAATACATTGGAAACAAATCGATACTTCGGTGGCGCATAGAATATTTATTTACGCTAGGGGAACAGCAATAGGTTAGTTTTCTTCTTATTATTCTTCTTGGCGTCGCACGCGATAGAAACATCGATGAACATCGAGCCCCAAGCGAATCCCGTCACAGGTGGAAAAATCCGCGGAATTTCAATGCGCTCGTAAACGCCTGATCGACATTGAAGGAGTTAGTTGGCTTAGCGCCTCCGCCGCCGCCGCCGTCGCCACCGCGGAGACGCGCCCCGAAGAGGCGAGGAGTCGCAATAGCACGGCTAATTCGGTCCGCCTTTAAACACCTCCACGGCTGATTTTCCCGCCGCGGCTGCTCCGCGGAGCGCTCTCCGTCCGTCCGCCGACGGTTCGGCTGTCGCAGTAAATTATCTCGCCGATGCAGTCTTACATAGGGAGCGTAAAAGCGTTTTGTTTCATTTATTTTATTTATTTTTTTAATTGTTTGTTTGTTTGTTTGTTTGTTTGTTTTTTTTTTTTTTTTTTTTGTTCAACTCCACGACGAGATAGATTTCTCGACGAGGATTTTTACGCCTTCGAATTGCCAGAGAACTGGCATGTTTCGGCGATTTACTCATAACGATGTACAAGCTTTCGAGAACTCTATTGGCAAGTATCTGTATCGGGAGTTTCGACAGCGGCCAGATGAAAGGTTTTAATATTAAAATAATTCTATATCTATGTACACACATAATTTTTCAATTTGCAAAAGAAACAGAAAAATTAGTATTAAATTGTCGACAAGAATCGAAGTTTGTATACGTATCGCCCTGGACCACCTGTTGGCTCGCCGGAGTCTAATTCTTAGGCTTACATGTCAAGAAAATTTTTAAATTGAAGAATTCGTTCGGGTATATTGATTAGATGAAAGTAACTATGATTGCCGCGAGCAGAAGGATGTATGGGATAAGAAAAGAGAGGCGTGAAAATATTAAATTTGCTCGCATGATAATTCGTCCAATAGCAAAGTCGAGGCAAAAACCTGTACGACTGGTTTAATTTTTCAACTAATATTTGGCACATCATAGATCGCTAAAATTATATTGATTTGGCAAAATACAGTTAGTACAAAAAACATCTTCGTTATTTTATCTTTTTTTGAAGTATAAAAAAGTACTTATCTAATATATCAGAATGACAATATGGTAAATATAATAACAATAATATACTAAAAGCCTTGCGAACTAGGCAATTAGATTGCGTTGTTTACTGACAAAATTAATTTAAATGTTTCAGGTTCTATGGATTTATTAACAATAACGACATTCTGATGGTTATTACAATTATATTAATTTATAAAAAGGGCCGTAAGGCCGATAAAAATATTTGTTCATTTTTAATAATCTGAGGAATATACTAATATAATAAAGTCAATATAATCAATGATAATATATAATCAATAATAATATCATAAATATATGAATAATATAATAATGATAACAATAATATAAGAAATTTAACATTAATATAATAAAAATAATAATATGTAATAAATCTAATAATAATATAATAAATCAAAATTATATAAAGAACAGCATAAACGATCAATAAAATAATGTAAGAATACTAAAAAACTATACAGTTCTTCTATAATTAAGAGTATGCTTGGAAAATATTGCGATCGAGACTTATTTCGACGAAAAGGCGGCTGAATGAAAATTTAACCCGCCATTGTACAGGACGTTTCAATGCCGTCGCTAAGCTATATGAAGCTTTTATTTTATTTATATTTAATTCGCCTCATAACTAACCCCTGAAAAATCTATTTCGCAGCCTCCGAGAGCGATCCAACTCGAAATTTTCGAAATTTCACATTTCCACGACTCTTTAATAATACGCAGGGATCCCCGCGGCATTGTGTGTATGAGTCACCCGGGCTCAGCGCATCCATAGGCGCGCGCGCGCGGGCAGGCGCCCCGAGGAGGAATCTTCGCGCAGACAAATATTTCTGACGGACCTACATTCGCTGACCTCTCAAACCTCGACTTTCGCGAGCGCGAGCGCGCTCGACGCAAGATTAGCGCGGGTTTTAGTTCGTCGGGGCAAGCGTAGACGAAACCGACTTTCGAAGTTCAGCTCAACGTTTTCTTGAACCGCGATTTTCGCATATAGGTGTGTGTGTGTGTGTGTGTGTGCGTGTGTGTAAGGGCAACTGCAGGCGTCATTGGGCTTGAGGAAATTATTGTTGGTCGTTAATATGCACAATAAAAAAAATGGTCTTGTGGTAAATAAATGATTTAAGAAGTAAATGCGGTAATTTAACGCCCTTCAAATATTTTAAAACTTGTTTCTTAATTTCTATTTAATGGTTATTGCTTGAAGAGTATTTCCGTTAGATATATATTAAATATATTTAGGATTGTGCTTCGTGCAAAAGAAATGAAAAATAGTCTTCTTTTTTCTTTTGAACCAAAACCAATTATCCAAAACTCATTTTTCAGTAAAGTAATAATTAAGTTTGAAGATAAATTTAATTTTATATTCAATTTTTATTACTTTGAAATTTGATTCCTTAATTAATATTAGAAGTTTTGTAAAGTTTAACAAAGTATAAATAATTCTTCTTACATTAAAATTCTACAAAAAAGTAAAGCTATTCATATTCCAATTTTGTCTGCATTGAAATCGACTTGCATGGAAAATCGAAATGATTATCTTGGTAATATTAGACAAAGTGTAATGATACTGAAAAAATGTTTGTTTCAGGTTATAATGCGCTAATCCAATTCTAATAAAATTATTTAAAAGAATGAAACAGTAATCGAATTATCTTCCGAAACGGTATATATGTCTTTATGATAGGAGATAATTTTATGTTATCTCTATCGGTAATCCCCATATCAGTGACTGCTGAGCTTTTTCATATATATATATATATATATATATATATATATATATATATATATATATGTGTGTGTGTGTGTGTGTAATTGACTGCTACAGTAACATATGTATTTATATTTTATTTATAAATAAATAATATGATTAATAAAAGGTATTTTAGATATTGAAATTCAGAACTCGAAGCAATCATTGTAATAAACTTACCGGAATAATCGTAAAAAAAAAAATTAAAAAAAAAACGAATTTATTAATCTTTTCTTTCATGGTTCCTTATAGTAAATTTAAAATAAGCTTCGAACGCTCTATAATACCTTCGTTTGTATCTTACACGCTCGATTCACGCGTATACCTACGGCAAATGCCGGGTTTCGAGCTACGGAATCCTCGGAAGATATCATATATATATATATATATATATATATATATATATATATATATATATATATATATTCGCGGATAAGTCCTCCCCTCTCTCTTACACCCGGTCTCTATAATGGCGCGCGGTGCTAAAATTCACTCACCCCAGTAGCGGCCGAGATGAAAGTAGGGCCCCGGGGCAAGCTAATAGCGCGCCCACTGCCCAGCTACACCACGGTGGCATTGTAACTCACGCGATACCCATACGAACGTGGCTTACGGCCCGCGATGACATCTCGCGAGCCCTCGTTACATATACTATATATATATATATATATATATATATATATATATATATATATATATATATATGTATAAAGAAGAAAAGAGCGTCCCCGTATTATAGAGCGTGCGTACGCGCACGGAAATAGAGAGGAGTTGCGCAACGCCCCGCCCTCCCACCATCCGCTCCCTCTCCAGAATTGGGATTCTGACGCGCGGGCGGATGCTCCATCGCTGCGTCCGCGCGGCGCGAGCGCACCGACGCCCGCCGAGCTCGCGGGCTTGGCTTGCCCCAACCTCAGCGGGGACTGATGAAAACGCGCGGGTGGGCGTGAGAAGGCGGGAGGTGTGGATTGGGGGGGGGGGGTCAGGAGTGCACCCGCGCACCGCGCGGTTGTTCGTCGCCTCTGACACGCGGCGAACGGAATCGGAGCTCTTGTAACCGGCGCTACCGTCAGGTTCACGCGCTCCGCACTCGTTCTCTGTCTGTCTCTCTCTCTCTTTCTCGTCTTTTCCATTTAAAAATTGCTCCCTTCTCCATGCGCTTCTTTTTATTTTGATCCGTAATTAGCTTATTTTCTTAGAATTTTGATTTAAAAAGCGGTTGTACTGACTTTCATAGTTCCCCCACTTGACTTATTTACATCGTCTCATATCCATTATTTTCATCGTATACAGTTTCGAACAGCTGATTTAATTCGTCCGAAGGTTGGAATCGTAATTCCAAGCGAAATAATAGAAAATCATCTATAATCTGTTTCGTTTATTTATTGCCGCTGTGTACATTATTTATCGGTATAGATTAGTGATGTTTTCTTCCTCACATTTTGAATTATATTGATATTTTAAATGAGGCACCAGATATTTTAATTTCATTCCCGAATGCCAATTTACGGAAAATGAAGAAAAATTACTTAATAGTTTTTTCATATTCGCGTATTTCGATACTTATGTTATAAATAATTTTTTGTCTAAAGGAAAACGTAATCCTGAAGTTAAATCTATTTTACAGATCATAACGATAATACTAGCAAGCACAAAGGTTAGTTTGATATAAAAGAAATAACCTTTAGGACAATAAAATGCCCTTGTGTAACAGAACAGGTGCTAAGAACAGACGTAATTTCATAGAACTATATAAATATATAGCTAAACATCCATTTGGTTGAGTGCTTGGCATATAAAAAGGAGGCGAAGCAACTTGTAATGTCCGTTTTGTAACACAATGGTATTTTATTGTCACCGTGATGTTAATTATGGTCTTCTTGAAATACACAAACTGTTTTGTGGCAAATTCACATTGTTTAGGAATGTAAAGTTACATATTAATTTAGTGTAAGTCTGTAATCTTTGAATCTAAATCATTGAAAAATAAATTTCAATTGATCTGACTAATGCCATCAAGAATATCTAAAATGCTACTTTGCCTAACAGCAAAAAATATATCCGATTATAAATATGTGATAAAATATATCACATAAAATGTATGCAGAAAATATATAAGATTTATATATTTGAAAATATTTATAAAATATTTTAAAAATTTTTGCAAATACTATATTACACTTTTATAAAATGATTAGTCAAAATATTATTGGGATATTTTTAAAACATGAAATTTTTTAATATTTCAGCCAAAATATTTTAGAACATTTTAAAAATGTTTAGAATATTTTTTAATTTCGAATAATTTTATAATTTTACTAGTTCTTCAAGTCTTTATCAAATATTACATTAAAATATTGTTGAATTGTGTGACTAATAACAACTTTGACAAAAATTTATGAAACATTTTAAATATATTTTCAGACTAGATTATAATATATTTTTCTCCAATATTTCAGTTATTATAAGACATTATTCAAATAATGTATTAAATAAGATATTATTAACATAACATAAATGACATATTATCCATAAAAAAGAAACTTTTAAGCTAACTTGCGTTTAGAATTGTTGATACTTAAAATGTTCAAAAATTTTTTTTATCTTTTTTGTATTACAGAATGTTGACTAAATATTTTAGAAACATACTAATAAATGTTACGGAAGAAATATATCTGAAATATTAAAAAATATTGTTCCTAAAATATTTCAATAAGACATTTCTATATTCTTAGCAAGATTAATAAAATATGTCAAAAGAAATATTTTACTTTAAAAGTATTGTTGGGGTTCATCAATCGATGCAGATTACGTATTGGCAGATTGAAGGGAGTAGTATATGTAAATATTATGGCTGGAATAAAATTTATTTCAAATTGGATATTTTGTTGTATATATATATATGATATATACAATATCTTTAATAAAAATAAGATTGTATTTTTATGAAAGATATTGTTCGGTTTCGTTGAAGAAATAAATATCTAAAATATCAACAATAGATTTTATATATTTAGCGAGATAATTTATTAAGTCGCTGTTCTCAATATCCAATGAAATATATACTTTTATTTATAAACACAATGTTAAATATTTTATAATCAACTAAGCAATACTTTTAAAAAAAGATGTAAAACTCATTAATAAATAAGTTCTCGTGCATTTTATTAAAATATTTATGAGGTTTTCTACACGTATTTTATTCTGGAAAGTTCTCGTTTGACTGGCTACAAATTTACTTTTTAACATAATAATTTAATAAAATAATTCAAAAAGTCCAATTTTATTTTCGATATATTTATCATTTCCTAATATATATATATATATATATATATATATATATATATATATATATATATATATATATATTTAATCATTGAAAGCAATTGTACTAAATTGCCATGACATGATTATGTTAGTACATCGGTTCAAAAATCCAAAGTGACTCTTTGCAATATGAAAGTGAATGAAATTTACCTTTTTCATACAATTGATTCAATTAAACATAATTCTTGAAGTATTATTATAGCATTGTCTAAAAATATTATATATATATATATATATATATATATATATATATATATATATGTGTATATTAAACTTTGAATACAAATATGTCATTTGCAAATTGCCTTTGTGCTTACAAGATCTAGACTTTTAGGACGAGCAGTGCAATTGGCATAAATCTCTTTCGCATTTAAGCTGTAAGCACGCCCCGGCTTAATCTGTTATTATTGGCCGACTAATCGAACCCGATCGTTTTTGTCATCGTGGGAACTCCCGCTCGTACAAGGGATGAGGGGCGAAGAGCGCGGGGGGCGCGGGGCAGGGCCGAGCGGCGGCAAGCTGCGAGATACCCCCGGACTACGCGTTCGATCGCCGATCTATTTTCGCGCGTCGCGCCGACAAATCATCCGACCTCTCGGGCGAGCGCGCGATGCAATTTATTCGGCGCCGCCGACGGGGTCTGCCCGTCGGCGAATTAACGGCGACCATCGCGAGCGGCGCGGGGGATTTTTCAAAATTATTTTACGGAACGCGCGCGCGCGCGCGCGCGCCTACACACGCGTGTACATAAGCGCGCATCACTCGGACGCATTGCGGGGATTAAGCGGCGAAAGTGTATTGGTCGTAGGTTATGCGCGTCTATATAAACATGCAATGGTTTCGTGACCCAATTTTTTTCGGACATCGTCAGCGCACAAAGCCGGGGGCGTTCCATTTGGTTCTCGCTGCCGTGATTTTGTCGGAAAATTGAACGGAGAAAAAAAAAGTAATGGATTTAATCGGACAAATAAATTTTCACAATTGCCTAAATTTTTCTCCGAATCAATGATCAATTGATACTACGTTGTGCGCAGCTAACGAATGATTCTGCGCATTGTTCCGAGGTCGACAAATACTTCGTGTAAACTTTTAACGTAATAAGGAACTCCTCTATAAGGCGGTCAAGTCAAAAATATCTGCAGTTCGTGTCTATAAATATTTTCAACTCGGATGTAAGGGTGACGATAAGTTGAGGCATTACTGTGACGCTCTTTCGTTTGGAAAAAGCTTCATTCACGAGGAGCCGCGCTAAAAATAGCTACACTTAGAAAAGTGCCATGACACCCCGATCTATGGCTTAAAATCAAGTGCCATTTACTTCAGCTTTTAAGGAAAATACGATGTGTAATACTCAAAGAGTTACTTGACGCTCAATTGCTGAATAATTATTCGTACATACTTTATAATTATACATAATTTATATGTTATTTACCGAAAAAGTAAATTGGGAATGAATATTTTAACTTCGATCGTGTCTTGTAAAAATGATGTATCATTTATCTTATTTATTAATTTAATATAATGTAAATCATTTTTATTATTATGTACTATATAATAATTAAATTTTTCAACCTACAAAATATTCTCTAATTCTTGCTGTATATTGTCAGATTTTTGTAAAATAAATATTATAATAATTACAAATTCTAATACAATTGACTTTTATATTTTCATAAATGTGAAATGAATATAATTATCCAGTTAATTCAAATTGAAACTTTGAATAGAGGAAAATAATGCGAGTTAATATAAAATTGTATTTAATATATTAAATAAATTAGAATGAATTTTATTCAATAAATTATTATAAATATTATACGATAAAGTAATAGCATATTAATAATAAAATTAACAATATGTACAATTTTATTTAATTTTAATTATAATTATTAATTTTATTAAAATTTGAAAGTTATTTTAAAAAATCTAAATTTGTAAGTAATTATATTGGATATATGTTTAAAAAATATCAATATCTCCGTAGTCCATTATAATATATTCAAAAAAAATTTACTCACATGTTTTAGAATATTTTTTATATTATAAAAAACACATGCTTATGTAAACTATAAAATACATGAAAGATGTTTAAATCAACTAAATTTTCATTATATGTATAGATTTATAGTATTCTATATTAGATATTTATATTTTTCACGCAATGATTATATTTTATTGTGTCCCTGCTAAATATTATTTTAATTTCTCGCCCGCAATTAAAATAAAACATCTGCATATACGCGTGGGAAAATTAATCAAACAATAAATAAATCGTTTAGATCATCAGTGTTTTTTCACATTAAATAACTCCATAATCATCATATTCATATTTCATAAAATTTATTTAAATTTGTTAAAGTATAGCTTTAATTATATATATATATACTATACACTACTATATATATATATATATATAATATATATATATATATATATATATATATATATGTGTGTGTGTGTAAATCTAAAATCTTCGTTAATTAACCTGGACTAATATTTTTTGTGAATAGTCGGCTGTTAAAATGATGAAAAGTGTATTGCAATTAATTCAGAGCTTTGAGAAATGATTTTGCTGACGGAAAAGCCGCGCCCCGGTATTCTATCGATAAATGTCACGGGAAACTCGCGGCAACATTTCATAATTGCTACGATAAATTTCAGGTCCAATGATAAAAATATAAAAACATAACGCTCCCAAAATACTGCTTTACATCGTTCCACATACGGACAATATCAAGCAAGGAGGAATATTAATGAAATTGCTATAAATAGCAGAATATGTTAATATAAAAATATCAATAAATCGAAGCTTTCTGTTTCATATTTTTTAACTGCAATAGGCCCATTGGTTAATCGCGTATTCATCGTTTATACCTTTTCAGCACAATTCAGCCGGAATTCGTGTACTTTTAGCGGAAACAATTTATTGCCCATCAATCGAAATCATCATCCGCGCTAAATGATAAACTTGTTTCGCGTTAATGGCTCGTCTCGTCCCCGGTATTTTTCCCACGCTAAGCATCGCCTAAGCTGACCACTGCATAAGCATATATATATATATATATATATATATATATATATATATAGTCGGCGGGGACACCAGCAGGGGGGAAATGAAAAATTTGCTCGTCGCGCCGGGCCGCGGAAGCCGCTGCTGCGCGCACCTGTCGCGGGACCCGTTTAATTGGCCGCGCGGCGAGCGTCGCGCCGTTATCCCGTCTGGAGTCCTCGAGCGGCTGTCCGTCGTAGGGACGTCACGCGACCCGATGCTCGCAAAAATGGGGAAAAGGGCGTTCGGCCATTGGGCGATTTATTGCGGCGAGCGAGGTAAATTTAAATGGAAACAGTTTCTGGACGACGGACATTTCCGGAAGTTTCATTTTTGGCAAATTCATCGGGGAGCTAAATCATATTATATTTAACTAGACGCTTGGATTCGCATTTTAAGAATATTAAGATTGAATAATTTGAAATTTCAATTTTTTGTTAAACATACTTAATGATAATGTTTACACATCTAATTAGTATATAATGATGCATAAATTAAATTTCGATATATATAAAATATTTCTCTTCCCTAAATTAGCGTGAATTCACTTCCTAAATAAAATAAACGAAATATTTAGCTACTAGAGAGTTTGGCAATTCAATTAATGCGTTAATAAATATTATTTACTATTCAATTCATGATTATATATTATATGCAATATATATGTATTTTTAATATAGTAGCCATAAGATACATTAATGAAATATGTAAATACTAAAACAAAATTTATTAATATATTACATTTGTTAGATTGAATATACATGCCTATGTATTTTTTATAAATATTAGCAGCAGATACGATTAAATATATTTACATCTAATAAATTTAATATATTTAATCGAGAATCATGTAATTACGATTCATGACACGAGATTACTTTTTTTTATGTTTCCGAATAGCATTGTCGCAAAAACTGATTCCTATAAATTTTATTTTGTGCAAATCAAAAAATTTAAACAATTGTTCGTAGTTCATTTTGCTAATACTCTACAATATATATTACATTTACTTGTTTCTTTCTGCGCTTATAAACTTCAAACGAATAACCTATTTACACGTAATCCCTTCTGACTATTTTATCAAAGAAAGCTTTTATAATTTTCAAAAAATTATATTACATAACTCGATTTTAGTTACATTGAACGTTTCATAATACTTCTATTTAAAAAAAAAAGTTGTTTTTATATAAAAATAAAATATAATAATTTAATATCACTTTATACCATTATTTTATACAAGAATAAAAGCGGATCTTAACTGAATAAAAGCCTCTATAAATATTTGATCTATATTTATCGCAAAAGATGTCATTGAATTCTGTTGACATTCGGGCAAAAGTCGAGAAGAGAACGTAACATCGAAAAATAATATTATTTATTTTGTACAAAAGTTGAGAAATTTATTTTTGAAAGGGCACTTGTTGAAAAGAAAAAAGGAGAGAGGCTTTATATTTATATTCCGAGCACATCTACCTATACCAAAATTCTACGGCGTCGCGCGACGAAAATCCGAAACTGTACAATTTCTATGATTCATAAAGCAGAATGCGATTGTCGACGCGCAACACTCTCACACGTATTTCCGTGCACGAGCGCGCGAGCGTTATAGGCACACGTTAGTCCTCATTTTATTTTTACTCCCACTAACCGGGTGTCTATTTTATATCGGAACAGGAGCGAGATATGAATGCTTCGCAGAGATTCGTCGCCTTTTCTCCATTGCTTTGACCTGATAAAAAAAAAATGAGAAAAAGCAATAAATTGAACATGTTTGCAAGGAAAATTTATAAAGAAATTTTCGTAGATGCTATATAAATTAATGTATGGCTCTATTATTTAAGCGCCATCTAATTTTGCAGTTAATATATAAGACATACGTATTTCTGCTTAGCCAAAAATATTATCCTGCAGTCTATTTGTCTATTCTCTCATATAAATATATGACATATCGTCGAAATGTATTATATTTAGCGTGTTCGCTCGCTATTGATCCTTTGTAGCAGTTAAAAGGTGTTCGAATAACTACAAGAGACTAAAATGAAAAAATAGGAGGATACGAAGTTTAGTAAAAGTATTGCCATGATAATGCACGGATATTCAGTTGGTAGGTATGTTGTTTCAGTGTTGTATGTCGTGTTGATATTGACAAGAAAATATTAGTTCGTATCGAGTGGTTATTCTGCAGATACAAGGAATTGGAAAATTAATGAAATTGTTACTCATCCTTATTATTTATATTTTTTTCTTTGTATTTTCCGAAAGTTTCTTATGAATAAAATTAAATTTAACCGAAGACAATTACATGATTACATTTAAACACGTTAATATACAAGATTCATTATTATTATATTTAGATGAAGAAATATATTAATATACATTAATACAAATATATTAATAAAGAAGTACATACAAGAGAATTTCTTTTTAATATGATTTGTAATAATTTCAAGAACATAAATAAAATATTCGAATAATATAGTACTGCCGAGACCAAGATTCTTGCAATATCTATTACAAAAAACTTGCCAAGACAATATATATTCTTGTGTGTCAGGTCGCGGTCTTGCCTCGAAAATTATGCATACACACACACACACACACACACACACACACACACACATACAAAGGTGTATATATATATATATATATATATATATATATATATATATAATATGGTCTTGCTTTTTTTTTGGTTAGACTTCCGATACGAGACTGAGCAATACTGCGAGATTCGTCATTGACAACGGTTGAAATCCAAGCTCTATAAACTATTCCTTAAAATATTAAGTCTTTCACGCATGTAGCTATATGTTGAGTATGAAATGTAGAAATTCTCATCCGTTAAATAGAACGTCGAAAAGTATCATTTTGATAATAACAACGACAGTTCTTGAAAGTTATCATTAATTTAAAAAAAAAATATTTCTTTACTCTTAATATCAAAAGGTATTTTATTCTAAACTGAGACTAGTTTTATTTTTATATTTTAATAAATTATTAAAATTATAAATTACACTTTTAGAGAATACAAAAGTATATAAGAATTATACACTCAATATTCTGTACATAATCAGTTTTTCTTGTAAATTTGTCTCTTATTTTGGTCGTTTCATAAATTATGGAATATAAGAGAAAAAGTTATATCACCGTAATAACATTTTTGTCTGAAATTATATACTTACATAATTATTAATATGATGAAAATATCAAAATTATAAATTATATTTTTAGAGAATATGTATATATATATATATATATATATATATATATATAATGGAAAAACTGATTTTTTACAGCATAGTGAGTAAGCATACCTACTTAATTGAAACTTAGGTAGTTATTCAAACAAAATGACGAACAAGTCTTATAGAATAAAAAGTTTTTAGAATTAAACTTATATACCAATGTGAATATGAATTTTCATGCAAGTAGTAAAGGATTATATTTGATTCAAATAATGACCTATATAATAAATTATATACATTATCACAAAAAGAACATTCTACCCCTTCAAGCCCATATTCTGTATCCAAAGTCTAGCTGAATTTCAGCTGGGCGCTGCGAAAATTTGGTTTCTTCTTCATAAAAAATGACAAACAAATCTCATTTCAAATTCAATATAAGACTTAATTATTATATAAATATTAAAATTATCCAAAATCACAAATCATATAAAATATACGGAGAGTGTCAATGTAAATACAAAAAAAAAAAACAAAAAAAAAACAAAAAAAATTCCAAACCCCCGCTGCTTGGCAATCGTATAGGAATCAAACATCCCAGTATCGTGTGCGCGAGCATTTTGGCGCGAGTCATTACGACCTGCGCGGGGCGCCTCCCGGAAATCGTATACAGGATAAATCGCCCATACAAAATATTACCGTGAGTATTAGCGAGAGAGAGCGAGAGAGAGAGAGAGAGAGAGAGAGAGAGAGATGGCCACCCTTTTATAATCTCGACGGCCGGGTTGACGCTGGGAATAGCCAGCGATCCAGCCCGTGAAACTCAATCTATACGCGCTCGCGAGAAATGCTCCGCCGCCGCCGAGCCGAGTCGAGCCGAGCCGAGCGAGCGGCGAATTCCCCGCTCGCTCGCTCGCTCGCGCGCGCGGGTGCATATAAAAGCTTGCCGCCGGAGCTATATATTATATATACAGGCGTCAGCCCCCATCGTGAGTCGAGCCGCGATGCACGGGCGCAAGGTGATAGAGGGGCAGAGGGAGAGAGTGAGAGAGAGAGGAGAGAGAGAGAAAGACAGAGACAGAGACAGCTGAGGCACGAGCCGCCTCTCACCTCCGCGGCGCGCGCTCGCCGCGCATCTAGAGATTATTTTCGGATCGGACGCGGAGAAAAACCGGGCCAAAGCGATGGCCCGAGCGCGCAGCGCGTGCGCCCCGCGCGCGGCCCGAAGCCTTGAGGCTTGACTCCCGAGCGCGCAACCGCGGCTGATGATGCCGCTCCTCCGCGTTATTGTCGCCCCGACGGGGTATAGAGTCGTCATCATCTTCTTCATATGCTGCTGCTACTACTACTACTACTACTACTTCTTCTTCTTCTTCTTCTTCTTCTTCTTCTTCTTCCCCTTTATAATAAGAAGCGCGGCCCTTTTTCGATCGCACTTTTGCAACGAAGCGCGAGCGGCTATTTCCGGGCGCGAATCGGTGCGCTTACATTATCCCCCCTCTCTCTCCGTCTCTCTCTCTCTCTCTCTCTCTCTCTCTCTCTGTCTCTCTCTCTCTCTTATTCTCGCCAGTGCCCCAAATTTGTTCTTTACGCGAGTACCCTTCCGCCGGATTTCGAGAGCGCGGGTGGCGAGAGTCGCGTTGATAACGACTGTATTTTCTATATATAGGAGGATGGAGTTGAACTGTAGAAAAAATATATATAATCAATTGTGTCAACGGTGTAGACGTTGTACGAATCTTGATAATAATATATAATAAACAATTATTGTATTAGTATTAGGTTAACGCATTTTTTATTATTTAATTATTTAAAATTATTGAAGGCATAAAGACAAACATTAATCAAAGCCTAAAGGAAGAATGCTTGTATTTTTGAATAAAGAAAATTTTTTATTTTAATAAGATTGTTGATATTTGCTATACACGAGAGTTCAAAAGAAAAAAAGGAAAAATTCGTCGTCCGAAACATCTGTAATGAGAAATTGAGAGGGGCATTTTTTGAAATCGGAGATAAATTTGAGGCAGCGCAAATCTAAAAATACTGTTATTGGCAATTGCTATGATTCACGGCTTGTTTACTCGAAGAATGCGCACGCGGGTTTCACAATTTTTCCACGCCGACGTGAGGGTAGAGCTAATTGGGCGAACCTAATTACAGGTGAATTTGAGTTTGCGTACCGGATTATATATATATATATATATATATATATATATATATATATATATATATAATTTCGTATATTCGTAAATTTGATTATATTAAAGTATCAATAGAATATAATTCCATGGAAAAATTTTGTTTCAATAATACAAGAATAAACTACTATAGTAGAACTTATTTTTTCAGTGAATCAAAATTATGTCACCAATTTTATTTATCAAAAATATTAAATATATATATATATATATATATATATATATACAAGGGTGATTTTAAACAAGGGCAGTCTGACTGTCATTATAATTTTTAATTAATTATATATTGATATGTATTAGTATTGATATTATTATGTAATAATTTTAATTTCTTTAATTGGACTGTAAGACCAATAGAAATATTTATTAATAAATAAATATATATATATATATATATATAATATTTAGTAGATTATACAATAATATATAATAATTCAAGTCTAGTATATAATTAAGAATTTAAGAATAATACTCAATTAAAAAAGAAACTATGCTCTTAAATGCATATACTAATTAAAAATATACTATAATAACCAATAAACTATACTATTTAAAAATATATACTATACTATTCTAAGGAAATCTCTATTACTGAAAATAATCCATAAAAAAATTACTATACAGAAATATTGACATTGAAGATTAAATTATTTCATGGCATTTGTCGAAATTTAAGATTGTAGCACTTATCAAACAATAGTTAATAATACACTGTAATTACGACAAATCCATCACTCTAACAATTGATTCAATATTACATAATGCATATACAAACACACACGCACACGCACAAAATTAGAAAATCAATCGAAATCTCAACTCTTTCGTAAATAACGCGAGTATAATCGTGACAATTCAACGTCGAACGGATGCACAATTCGATCGTGTCGTCTTAAAAGAAGAAAAAAAATTCGTCCCCCACCGATCGCTGCTCTATAGACCCGTCGCCGCCGTCTCCGATAACCGGCAAAAGCTCCCCCGGCTATACACGACTTTATTTAGAAATATAAGCGCGCGCGACGAGTCGCGCGGGGGCCGCGACAAGCGATTACGGGGATTATATTCGAGCGCGCGCTTCCGCGTTGCGCCGAGCAGCTCGTCTCTCTGCCAAAGTAATTGAGCGAGCTTAGAAAAACATTAAGAGTGCCCGCGAAAATTTTCGCGTTCGATTCATTTCGTTTTTGTGTCATTCCGCCGCAACTTCTAGTTCTATCTAATGACAATAAAGTCCGTTATCAAATTCTTATCAATGGACATCGGCTATGGAAGTGCGATTTTAAAATAACAAATGCTCTCGAGTAGATTGTAAAATTTGTATGTGCTTTTCTAATAGTAGTTTGACAAGAATAAAGGGAGCCAATATTGGATTTTTGCATTTAATGAAGGGATAGATTGCAGAATCATATGGGCGATGGTTTCGAAATTACTGAGTATATATATAAGGAATTTAAGAATTCAAAATAAAGTTTTCATTAAGTATATAATGTAGAAAATAGATATTAGTACAGAGAAATATTCATTTACCAGCACAAAAATATATCAACTGATCACTAACGATGCAACTTTTTGTTTCTTATTAAATTACAATCTAAAATTCGTTAGTTTTCATATTAGTGAATATAACACGAAAAAATTCATCATGCTATCGATCAAATAAAAATAAAAAATGAATCTTTAATAAAAAAATAAATATTATATTATATTATATTATTTAAAAGAACTATTTAAAAAACAATGTCTAGTTATAGTAAGTCAGACTGCTATTAATTGTAATTATCTCTATCGAAAATAAAGAAATATTATGAAATATAATTAACCAATGATAATTGGACTATCTTCTTTACCAAAATGTTTCGTATAAGTCAAATCCGATCTTTAAGCCGCGCCTATATATATATATATATATATATATATATATATATATATATATATATATAATCAATGTTAATATTAATATAATATTTATATTATTATTATTATTATTATTGTTATTATTACAGCCTTTGAATAGTATAGGATTGTATAGTTAATCTAGTTAATCCTAAGATTAGTAATTAACAGTTTAGTCCTTGAAATTGAACCGGAGCGGTTCCAAACGTCGGACATCAAAGGTAAAATTAATTTAGGTGCTTAGGACAGTTAGGTGGTCCTTTACTAACATAGTATATAGATTATTTAATTTTTAGTTATATTTTTAATTTTTAAATTAATTGAATTGAATTAAATTTTTTAGTAATTTCCAATTCGGATTATACGGGGTTGATTAACATATAAATAAGGAAAGTCATTGTATTAGTATAGAGATTAATTACTGATAAATTAAAAAAATATATCAATTTTTATAAATACATATTAGTTTATCATAAGTACCTTAATTTATTATAAATAGATAAAAAAACTTTTATTAGACATAAATTTTACATAAATTTTATATTAACTTTCTATTTTATACTAAATTAATATTGTAATTATGCAAAGAATATAATTATATATTATCTATTAAATATTACATGTTGAATTACATTTGATATATATAGAGTAGTAATTAAATAAAATAAAAGTGTAATATTCAATATAAATTTCTGTATTTAATAATCAAAAGTTCTGCATTATAGCCTGATCTATGAAATAAAGATGAACATTTTAGTAATTTATAATATACTCTTAACAGTAACAATTCTTTTTAAGCCGTTAGATAAAAATTTGTTCCATCGTTTCAGGATATTGCCGCGCCAAGAGAACAATTTTACAATTGTACAACAATTTTGAAAATCTCATTAGACGATATTTTATTGGCAAGTATACAGATATAAAATAGATTCATATGCATGCGCAGGTGCTCGAACGCTTTGTGCAAACGATTGCCAAAACTCGCGCGAAAAGAGCCGTTCGAGAAATACCTACGTCAAATTTCAATTTATAGCGTTATTTGGCGCCTAACCATTACATGTTTGCATTATCATTGATATAGATCATTAGGGGAGTGACTGTCTCCATTTAAATCCTGAACACATCAATCTGACTAACAAAGAACTGAAATTTTTTTGTGATTGATATATTGTTAATTGCAAAACAAAGTGATATTTGCAGAAAAGCTCTTAGAAATTTTTTCTCTTTAATTAGATGTTCGTATTTTTCTAAAATTAATATTATTGAAGATGAAAAAATTATTATAGTAACATAAGCTTTTTAATATTTTTAAAATTCAGCAAAATCTTGCATTACAAATAAATGCAGGAAATTTATTCTTATATTTGATGAAAAATTGAGTAACTATGAAGAAAAGGAAAAGATTGAAAAATCTTTATAAAATTTTCTCATAAACTTGTGTTTAAATGCTCAATGGAATGTTGACATTTTAGATATTCAGTTGATACTTAGTTACAATCGAAAACAAATTTAATATATAAATTTTATCAACAGAAAATTTTGATTTTTAAATAATACTATTTAAAGAATTTATCATTAGAAGTTGAACAATCAAAATCGATTAAACAAAAATAATGTTTAAATTCTTTTATGATTTCAATTCTTTTTATCAAATAGTTGGAATTAAATTGGATAAAAAAATTTACTTCAAATTTCGTTCTTCTAATAATCATGCCATTTAGAATATTTCTATTAGTTACTTAAAATATGGCCTATAAATCAGAAAATCAATTTGTAACGTTTAAAAATATATCATTTATATTAAATTTTGTATTAAAACCTACTCGTTACTATATAAAATAAAACAAATAGCTTCACATTACTTTATATATATAAATATATATTCATATAATCCCTAATATCTATATAGCAAAATAATATCATAATACGAACTATGCTACTAGAAGATAAAGTATTGCAGTGATGAATTTTGTAATAAATGATTCTTCGTGCGTACGTTCACTTTAATTATATTTGTCATTTAATTACGTGGCTATCTTTTTCAACTATTGTAAAATTCGGTATGAGAGATAAATTTTTTTCTCCAACATTCAAATATAATAATCCAACCTATAATATAGCGTATTCAAGAATATTTTGATTTTTTCATATGATCCTGAAATTAATTGTTACGTATATTTTATATTATATATTATAGTTTTAAAATCATTTTATTTTATATAATGTATTTTCTAATCAATAAATAAATAATAAATTAAATTTTAAATATTTTTCATTATAAATAATATTTTCGAATACCATTTTCAGATGTATTTTAATAATATATTCTACTGAATTAAAAATAAATATAATTTTATGGATTTATTAAAATTATAATATTTTTATTAAAATAACGAATCCTTCACAAAAACTATTCAAACGTTTATTGAAATGTGCCAAGTTGTATAATCTACAAATATAAGTGCGATATTTGACATTTATTTAACGCAGTTTAACGGAGAAAATTAATATCTAGTTTTGACTTTAAGCACATGACACGTTTTAACTTGTTTAAAGAAATTTAAAATTTATTAGTTTCGTAAAATTTTATTCTTAATTATCATTTAATAGCATCTCATTAATGAAGAGAATTAAGAAAATGCAAAAAAATATAAAATCTTTTATATTTCATATATTGTGAGATTTTTTACATAAACAACTATTATTATCAACAGAAAAACATTGTTTTTCTTATATTCTTGCTCAAGCCATCTCACTGCATGTCACAGTAAAAGCAACGCAATGACTGTGAACTCTAAGGCTTGGCAATAAAAATTTGAAATATGTTTGTAACCGAAAATTAAGTGCTATTATTGTATGATCTTACATAGTTTCATATTTGAATTATTACGACATACCGACGACGCAGGTACGTCTTTACGTCCTTCAAGAAATGGTATAAAAGAAATCTGAAATAATTTGCAGCTAAGATTCGTTTGGCATCGACCATTACTTAAAGAAAGGCAGCCAGAGTATAAGTCTACATATAGATGAATATATAGATATATGCATATATAATATATATATACATATATATATATATATATATATATATATATATATATATATATATGCCTTTGAAATACTCTTCAAAATAACATCAAACGTGAAATATTATATTTGAAAAGAATTAATTATATTTCTTTTAATAAAAGTTTATTTATCTATATACTATATGGAGTATACTATGTATGTATGTATATATATGTATATATATATATATATATATATATATATTTATATATAGGTACAAGAAGTTAATATAATAAAAAAAACGACAGTGTTTGCTTGTATGATTGTAAAATAATAAAAACTGATAAACAGATTGCAATCAAATTTTATTTAATAAAATACGGCAGAATGATGATAGTACATGTAAAATATAAATTTAATTATCTATACACGTATGTATGAGAAAAAGTCCCATACGTTGACTGACTTATTTACTCGCTCGCTCATGAACCCTCAGTCCTTGCCGCTGAACCCACATACTTAACATTTTGGGGGAAATCGAAAAGCGCTAAAATGCATTTATTATTTTTTTATCTATGAAATTCTGTTTTTCAATATTATATTTTGAATTTTTGTCTTATATCATTATTTAAAAAGATTCCTAAAAGAAAATCTACATATTTTAGACCACAAATAACACCTGAGAGAATGAAAACGGAAAAAATATTTTTTCAAACCATAATGTCAGAATTTGCAATATTCTAAGTTCGATTTTCATTAAAAATATTGCTTCTATAAATGTTAAACAAAAATTGTTATACCATCTATAAAAAATAAATCCTTTGTACTTTACTATTTATGGAGATATCAATAAATACGAATTCAAATAGTTATTACTTTGGTTTTTCTTCGTCCAGAAAAGTTATTTATGAAAATCCCTAAAAATCCGTTTCTGAATTTCATTTCGATCTTCCTTTAAGCATAGAAAATAGAACCAATAAGATTTTATGTATTTTTAAGGTCTTCATTACTAAGTTAAAAATATAAAGTATTCAATAGATATATCAAATAATATTTAGAAAAATTGATAAATTTCACATAGAAATGCGTTTCTAAGGCAATTGTGAGTTTTTCGAAATTCCATCCGTACGAAATGAAAAGGTATGTGTTTTCCGTCATTTTCAATTGTCTTATTGAATAAATGATATACTTCTCCATTTTCGATATAATTTGTAAAAATTTACAATAATGTACTTGAAAACGTTATGAAAGTTCTATTTTAAATAATAAAAATTCTTCCATTGTTTGAAGTTGACGCCAATTATTATATCATCCGCGAAGCCGTGACGGAGACTACTACTACTAGTATATCTTATATAACCTCTAAATCGCATCTTCTTTTTTTTATATAAAAAGTGAAGAAATAAGCCTTAAAAATAAATTTAAATTTGTAGCTAAATAATTAAAAAAATATTTTTCTTTATACGCATACCATCATTAAATGATTTGATTTCTATAGTTTTGCCATAGATGTATAATTATCAACAAAACTATACGCCGCAAAACTTTTCGGCGTCCTTGAAAATGCATATTTTTTATATATTATTTATGTATTCAGATTTAGATAAAGTCTTATCTCCTTAGAATACAAAGTTGATATAGAAAATAAATGCCGTATTACAATATATAACAAAAAAAATTCAGGATCCAGTCCAATAGTGTTGTTCTTATAATTTTCCTTTATTTTAAAAGCACGTGTCAGACTTCGAAATTGCTCACTTTTAAATAATTGAAAATTTCTGTAAAAATGAACCGAAGGTCGAGTACATAAACATTTTAGCAAAAATAGGCCGAAAACGTAATCAATCTTATTTTAACACAGTGTTTTTCTACAGAGTAGTTTAATTCTATTTTTAAATGAAAACTATTTTAATTAAACGAAATGCTACATACTTGATACCAAAGTTAAAACGAGATCAAATGTTGTGGCATCTAACAATAAATAGACATTGAATTATAACCAATGCATATTAGAATAATAATCAACCAAAATTATTATTTTAAGCTACGAATTAAGGAAAATGAGAGTTTTTCAATAAATGCTTAATCTTATATTACGTTTCGTCTAAATAAAAAAAAAAAAAAAAATTATATTCCGAAAAATAATAATTTATTTCAATGAAACAAATATTTTTTTGAATAAACTAAATAATGTTTTAATTATGAAAACTATTCTTCTAAGAGGATTCAAATAAATATTTATAGAATTTCATAAAAAAAATTTTCAATGCGAAATAGAAGGTAAGAGTTCAAAATGCTATTTCACTACTGATACTAAATAGACCGCATTAAAAAGGACTTTACACCTGATAGAAAAAAGAGTCAGTCGCGTAGTGCCAATAGAATCTACATGCATGCCAGATTTCTTTGTTTAGTAAAACTTGAGAAAGGTAGAATATTGAATAAAGTTTTCAAGCAGACCGATCAAAGATTAATAGCATGGGCAAATACGACAATAAGACATTCTTCCCTCTCCCCTCCGCTAACTCACTCTCTCTCTCTCTCTCTCTCTCTCTCTGTCTCGATGATACTAAACTGGGGACGAGCGGACAACTTGGCGGCGTTACAAGGGCTGTGCACAGACGAGAAAAAGAAGACAATGATGCAGGTTGTAAGAAGAAGTGGTGGAGGAGAGACAATAAGAGACAGTATTGCATTACTGAGAGTCGATGAGGAAGAAAGAGTAAAAGAGAGAGGAAGAGAAAGAGAGAGAGAGAGAGAGAGAGAGAGAGAGAGAGAGAGAGAGAGAGAGTATTCGAGTGGCGGCGGGAGGAGAGAGAGAAGGAGAAAGGAAAGCCAGTAGGTAGGGGCGCCGACCTAGTTGCGGCGCTTAAATCTTAGATTAAGAGCTGTTCCCGCCCCCGTCGCTTCCTCGCCTGAAATCACCCTCTCTCTCTCTCTCTCTCTCTCTCTCTCTTTATATATATATATATATATATATATATATATATATATATATATATATATAATAGCTCTTTTTGCCGCCTGCAGGCAAAGGCATGCGGCGCGCACGCGCGCTCATTTTCAATTCGCGACCCACTGTCATCAGCTGAGCTGAGGTTCGAGACGATAACGACCGATGCAGAGTGCGGGCGGTGCTTCAAAGGTATCTTTTTCTCAAGTTCTAGCTTAACGTTTAGCTGCGAGCCGACAGGGAGCGGATTGCAAGAGGAGCCTGAAAAAATAGTGCGCGAGCGACGCCGCGCCGGTGGATAAAGGTCGGGGCGGCGGCCCCGACGATTATGTAATTTCGTTTCCGTTCATCGTTATTCGTATTTGAATTGATTGATTAATTGCACGGTTAAAGCACGCGCTGCCTTCTTAATTTCAGAAATTCGCGCTGATTTATTATAAAATAAAGTTAACTGATTTTGGACGGAAGGTATATTAGCTATGTCCGGGAACAATGAGATGTTATGACAGGCAGGAGGCGCTCGAACCGTTCGAATACATCCATTGCAATGTATTCTTGAATTCTGCACGAAAGCACGTAGAAATATATGCGCGTTCAATGCCAGTGCATATATAATGTTATTAAAAGAACAAATCGATGAGTGATTCAAGCCTGCCTGAAGTGTCAAAAGTTTGAGCTCGAGTCCTCGACCCTAGTATGAACTTTATTGCTATGATCCTTGGAGTTTAATTTACATATTTACAATAAAATTGAGAAATATATGCATTTAAAGAAAATTTTTTTTCATTGTTTAACTTCAATATAGGAGATGTTAAAGAAAAGGGTTACGCTATACGTAAATAAGTATAATAATAAAAAAAAAAAAAAAACAAAAAAAAATTTTCAAAAAGCTTCGTTATTAAGAAAATCCGCAACAAAATTACACTAAATTCATACCTTCGAAATGCCTGTCTAGGTATAATTTAGATTTTGTAAAAATATATAGCTCGATATGAAATGGAATAACAAATATTATTTGCCAGAATGTTTAAGGTCCGCTGAAAAAATCACAGTAATTAAAAATCTTCGCAATTGATTTTACTCTGATTCGACTTCTCTTCTTTATCTATCGGTATGACTCAAACCTTTTAAAGTATGAGTAGCGTATCTTACTGAAAAGTAAATAATACAAATCTGATCGGTTGCATCTGAGTAAAATAAAATGAAACCAAATGCAATGCCTGCAAAACGTAAGTACTGTCAATAAAGTTTAGCCTTAGAAGACTCAAGAAAATAAGCTCGTCGATAGATTTGAAACTTTCCAAAATGAGTTTATCTAAATGATCTATCTAGAATTCTAAAATACCTCAGAACATATTTTTAAGATCATATTAATAGGACGTTAGAAAATTGAAGGAAAAAAACATAAATTAAATATGTGTGAAGATAGATATAAAATTTTTAAAACAGCTTTATGCCAAATTGAATTAAAAATCTTCTTTTGTAAAATTTTTTATAATTTTATTGTTGGCAATTGAAAGAATTAATATAAACGTTAAACATCTAAAATTGAATTAAAAAACCTCGTCACATATATTTCTCTGTATCTTATTCAATAAGTTCCTTTCATTCCATTCTTCATCTATTACTTTACTTGTTTCGGAAGTACTGATCATCAAATTGTCATGATAAAGAGCAGATTAGTATGGCTCCATTGCAAAGATTACAATCAGAATCTTCTATCGTTTTATATTCATATTCAGACCCATACAAGCCGTATATATCAAGTCAACCATATATAGTAGCCTGATCTTAACAAGAGAATCTCCAGGAACCAGAAAAAACTGATAATGTGATAGACATGCTCTGATGATAGTGTGATAATCTCAACACGGTCTGACACGATTTGGGATAGTTTTAATAAATGTGGTAACTGGGATAGCCGGCGATTTAATTATCAACTTTAGATGTCATAAGGGAATGGAAACCTATTATGAGAAAGCAAATTAAAGATATGAACGAGTTGCGAAGGGCAATTAGAGTAAATGAGTAAAGGTCACTTAAAAAATAGCAAAATATGTGGAACAGTTCACAAAAGCAAGAATAATACAAAACTTCTTATCTAGTGCTGAAAATAAAGTAAAAAATAAGATGGTTCCAATCAGCTAGATGGTTGATACAGAGATCTAGGTGACTTTCAGAGATACTTAAAAAAATATAATATTTTAGTAGAGCACATACGTGTAGTAGAGTTCATGCATGACGTAATGAATAGCTTTTCATCTATGTTCCCGAAGTGCCCACAAGACAAATAAGAAGAAAAAAAAATTGATGAAAGACCGAAATAGTTGGATCCTACTTCAAGATGTCAGATAATATCTGTAAAAAAACGCTTTAAGAATTGCTCACACTTTGATGGATTTTGAAACTTCGCAAAAAAAAATCCTGACAATTAAGAACCACGGAACCAAGGAGATGGCTAAGTAGCGTTTGCTGAACTGTGATTTCCATTTTGGTTAAAAAACCAATGGGTGCGGATGGTCAACATACTTGCCGCAATGATGTGAAAAGCTCTAGAAATAGAGAAAAGTTGTTACAATTAATCGAACAGAGTTGAGCCAAATTCTCTGTTTACGTTCTCAAGCGGGGCACAATATTATTCATAATGAAAGTCTATAGTGCCCGGTTTAACAATCGAAAATTGTACTTACGTATCGACTGTTGTAAATTAAGTTAACCAATATTTTTACCAATTTTATACTTTTTATAAAATAAATATTTATAATTATATGCTGACAGTTAGACTTTCGATGTTTATAATCACTCTCGTAGAATGACTTGAATTTCAACATTCTTTTACCTGAAAAATTTATGAATGACTTCAGATAAATTATCAGAACTTGTAGAGTAAAAGGGTCTCAATTGCTATCTTCTTTGATGCATTATGCACAGAAGTAAGTTGCAGTGTTATATGAATATATAAAAATTAGATGACTGAAATGGAAGAAGAATTTCGAACTGTTTCAGATATTTCAATAGAAAATTTTAATATCTTTTGAATTTTTTTGTGATAAGTTATACAAAATACTATAGCGAATATAACACTAGATATGTTATATCAAACGTATGAATCTAATGCGATATAAGCTATAGTGAAAGCAAAAAACTGTAGGTAAAAACAAGTGAAATCATTGTATGCCACTTATCAACTTTTATTTCTGTCGTAACTTTGCGAAGAAATATATTAGGTAAACTTAGCTGGCTGAACTAGACTTCAATAAAAATAAACCAGGATTCGTAAGATTTAGTATATTTTCTAAATTTCGAAATAAAATATGGATTTATTTTAATGAAAAATGCAACCTTGAACATGAGCAGGATTGAATTCATATTTTAGGCTATTAGTGCACGTGCTAAGTGAGTTCTCTAACTTTGGCTACTTGTGCCCATTCCGAATTCCACTTACCGCAGTAGGCTTAGGCATACCGCGAAGATAATGTCTACTACTCATTTCTTGAATTATTAAAAAGTGTAATGCAAGCTAATCAGAAAATGAGCATACGCACAACACTGTATCTGCAAAAGCTCATCTCTAACAACTTCGCCACACAAGTAAGAATTGTCGCTATGGTGGCATTAGAAGTAAAGGTGGAAAAAATAGGTAGATCACTTGCTGGAATAATTCCAAATATAAAAAACCATCGACGGACTCTATTCCAATCAATAGGTAACATCACATAACTATATGGACGACTAATATAGTCGAATACCATGCAGAAGTACATGATCTATGAACGTATATATAGCTCAGCTAAGAGTAGGTTGTGCTCAATGCATCATATCGAACATAGCGTTCTCTATAATTATGGGAATTCTTCTTATTGTTCCATTAGCTAAGGAGATCGTTGTTGAGTATCGGCAAGATAAGCAAATATTAAAAAATCCTAAAAACCAAAAATGTAGGCGTCATTTTTATCGATCAGGGCCATAGAATCTCGATAACGTAGATGGGACGTAGCTAAGGAGAGTAAGTGGAGTCACCGTTATATTTGAAATGTGACAGAGTGGGGGGAATATACGTATTCGTAAGAAGGAATTGGTAAACTTCGACCTGACTCTGTTGATTATCGATTCTGCTTTCCAGGTAATGAAAAATCAATTATATGATAGCGTGTAGTCACGGCATGCTCTGACATTGAAGAAGATATAGAACATTCCCTGCCCCACTATCCTAAATTCTGTGAAGAACTGGAACAGTTTCAGACTTTACATAGAGACCATCTGTTTCCCGTGGGAATTAATAAATCCACGTTCCATATTACATCATTGGAAGGATGCGCAGAATAAGTTCGCTCAGATCCTTTCGTTCTGCATCTTCCTCAAGCTTCAACAATATAAATCAATCGTAATTTACCACAAGGTTGACGAAAGTCATCGTAACAAGAAAATCAACTAAAACTCAAAAACTTTTGACAATGGGAGATTCGATAAATTTCTATTATCCAAAAAGATCTATCCGAAATTGTTTTTACTAACACATGCCCTGTAGAAATCAAAAAAAATGTTTTAAGAATTACAAGTTTCTTTTAATTGTTTGATTAAAGATTACATCTTTTGATGGTGAAATAATTAATTTGTATGCGTTAATAAAGCGATATTGCTAATATAATGTAAATATAGCGATATTACCACCTGTTTTAAGTCGCTTTAATATAAATATTTAATAAAAGTTAAAAAAATACATGAACCAATCGATCAGTTTTGAAAACTGAATATGCAAAAATATCAATTATTTATATAACACTAAAATTGGTTAAAAAATTATATGCCCTCAAAAATTTTTAGGCCATGGTATATTTAACCTTTATATACAATAATAACATTATAATCAACGAAATTTTATAATGTCCGTCTACAAATAAAAAATTAATAGCTTTGTTGTCTTCTACTACGATAACATATTTATACTGGCCCACTGATCAAGCTAGAAAATAAAATTAAAATATTTTCCTGTATCTGATATATCATCATTTTCTTAATAATTCTGCATATTAGCACAACTTCATATAGCTTTACAATTATAGGAAGAATTGTGTTGGAACGTGGAATTTTATGGTATGGATTTTTTAACAGACGAAGGTGACATTGAATTTAGATTTCATTTCTTTATTTAAAAAACAATATCTATATATTTCGTTAGTATTATTGAAATGAAACCTCACAATTTATTGTAGTTTTATTTCAACATCGTTAAATATCGGCTAAAGCGGTGCTATAGTCTCCATTTATAGAACGCTCAGTTTCACAAGACAGAGAGGGAGAGAGGGAGAGGGAGAGAGAGAGAGAGAGAGAGAGAGAGAGAGAGAGCGAGAGAAGGAAAGAGAAAGAGAGAGACTCGTACCAATCTATACACCCACAAGTTCTCGCCCAGTAAACTCTCGGCGATTATCAAAAGAAATCTCTTTGGAGGAGGAAAGAATCTCGCCCGATCCAAAAAGGCGACTATATAAGCGTGTCGCCTCGCACGCCCGCAGTTTACGCGCAGAGCCCGCGCGTGCGCCCCGTTGTATAGCCAGAGAGCAAATCATATTTTTAACTCGCGCAAATATTTGGGACGCACACGGAGAAATCACCGACTGCTTGCCCGCTCGCACCGGCCTCTGGCGCAAAATTCGGCCGAGCCCGCTAAGGGAGAAAAATTCATCCGAGTCAATTCTTCCTCGAAAATACCCATCGAGACCTGGTGCCGAAGTTTTTAGAGCCCTTAGAAGGCTCTTATGCATTATATATATATATATATATATATATATATATATATATATATATATATATATTATATATATATAGGAAAAATACATTATTCTTGCATTTATATATATGCCCTCCCCCGCCCCGTCCAAAACTCGGTTCGGATTTCAAAAGAATTTCAATCATTTCGCGCGCGGCCAGACGGAAATATAATGGCGTCACACAAGCGGCGAGAAAATTCGCGCGAGCCGCACGAGCATTTATGAGGGTTAACGAGAATTGGAATTCGGCCCGCGCTCGCGCGCGAATCAACAACTTCCGAGCTTTATTTTCCGAAAAATTTGACGTAAAATTTTTCTTACACGAAGAATGATATTGCCGCGACGGATAATGATTTTGCGCGTAGTATTAATAATTTATTTTTCGAATTCTTTTCGAATTATGTGGAGAATATTTTTCGTCGATTGTATCAGATTAACTTTTTATTTCTCGAAAAGTTTCGTGTTCATTGAAAAATGACGAACATTAACTGTTTGTAACTTTTCTGTAATAATGTAAAGGTGTATCTAATATATTTAACACATATTTCAAGCCAAAAAAAAATAATAATTCATCTTTCTTATACCATTACAAAAACAAATTATTTTTTAAATATTATAGTGGAAATTAGAAATACAATCAAGGTTACAAATTTTCAGCACAATAGAAATTATTAGACACCTGTTTACGAAGTAGAATTGTTTTATAAACATTAATAATTTATCGTTAATTTTAAGCCTACAATTAAGTGTAAATAAACTGCAATAGAAATAAACATATATATATACATGAAATTAATGCTTGAAGATTTTGTGTGTATTTTTTCCATAACCTCGAGGTTGAGTCAAGATCTTTCATCAAGTGCAATGCTCGGAAGGAAACCGGAAGCACATCGATTGCTTGGTCAATTGAGTGACGTTCATTAGCTAAAAATATCAGAAATCATGACGTGGAGGATTGTAAGAAAACTAACTCCTGGAAAGTATAGTTATATATTAAGTTTAATTGTTCTAATGAAGATTCTTTTATTCAACTTTATCCCTTCCTTAAAATCTAAGAACCGAATAAATCTTCTAGACTCGAATGAAACATGCATTCAGTAGAGGTCAATAAGTGGTAAGTATTGCCAAATCATAAATGAGAAAAACGTCTTATAATTAATATGCACATATATTTGATTCTGCCTGTAAAATATTATAATAATATATATATCCGGTTCAATTTTGGAAGAGCTCAAAATGTGGAATATACGACAATGAGAACTGTGTATCGAAGAACAGTGATGCTTGCGTATGCTTCTTATGTCGAATCAGTCTACGAATGTTTTCTTCTACTTGATGTAATTTTTCTCGAACGTTATCATTGATAAGATTGTAAGTGTGTAAGAAATCACTGAGATTAATTTAAATTAATAGTATCGACGCAACAATTTCCAATAGCCAATCCTCTTAAATTGATCTTATCGTCGACCTTTACATTGTGCATTGTTATGACAATTGACCAAATCGATTCGTGTTTACTGGCATCAAATTCTCCCATAAGAGAAGTCTTCAAAGAATCTAACTATTGCTTCTAAGTCCAAGATCAATTTTTTCCTTATATAAGCCAAATCTTTCTGTGTAAAACTTTACCTAGTATCAACAAGATGATCCATAGAAATTGTATTGTGATTAATGTTCTAAGAAAATAGTCTTAATACTAAAGTATTGTTTTTCATTAAGTATAACGGATCATGCTTTTTAAATAAACCGAACAGTGAATTGCTTTCAGGTACCATTGAAAAAAAACTTATAGGATATTATTCAAAAATTTTCCTAAAAGAATCACAGGGTTTGCTATTAATTATAAAGTTATTTATGTAATATATTCATGAAATATGTATGAAAACTGAATCCATAAAAAACTATGAGCTAGACAGAAACTGTCTGAGCTCCTATTTTACAATTGCTTTCATTAAATGACCTTATTAGCATAGTGTATCAGATTTTTCACAACGAAATTACGTATACGAAATATCTAAAAAATATATTTATATTACTCCTTAATTAACTTTATTATTTAATGCAATAGAATTGTTCTTTGTATCACAATGTATGCGATCAACCTTTACGCACGGCGGTGTGCATATTTTAAAAATTTGATACTAAAATTACTTCTGTTTTATCACTATTGGATTATGCATTATATTACACTCCGAATTTCATCTTGAATTATTTGATTAAACGATAACTCTTCGGAACACTTTTACAATTGCTATATTTTATAGCTTTGTCTCCATAGCATTTTATAATAAATAGATTATGGCACCAATTGGATAAAGTTGGAAAGCCAGAACGACATACCGACAGGGCATGCTAGTACACTTTACATAATTAATACTTAAAACGCTGAAAAATTCTACTAAAGCAAATGGATTGCAGAAACACGAAGATCTGCACTAAATTTTCGAGCCTTTCTTGGTCATATGAAGAATTTAATCAGTAATTCACGATTTAAAATAAAGAAATGTCGGAATAATCGAAAAAAATCACGTTAAAAATCACGTCAACAACGAGAGCTTCCGTTATTCCAACATGGACTCTGACTTCGAAGGAGAGGTGCGTTTCGGCCTCAATGCCTCTCAGAAGAACCCAAGGGGTCAACTACTGAATAACACCCAATGAACCTAGATGACCCTCAACCCAGCGGTTCTGCTAGCCTCCAGGATGCAGCCAACGACATCGGGGATGATTTATATCTTTAACTCAAGCGATACAGGACATTATACATGGTGTTGCTAGGAAGTAGAAACCATCAAATACGCAATGAAGGCCTGTGCTGGTACCGTATGACTAAATTCCATAACTGGAGCTTTGCCTCATATCGGAAATTCCACATCTGAGCTATATCGAGTTTTTTGTTATCTTGTGTTCTCCTCCAACTATTTCTGATAAATTTAATTGAAGTTAAAATTTCAAAAATGGAGATCAATCGATTCTTCATGCAAATACAGCCAATATATACTAAACTAACACGTACTTGATAGTTCAGTACATTTCAGTCTGGTTAACCAGTGCTAAATTACAGTGATTTCTATCATTCTTGGAATTTACAGATCAGTTCAATTATTAAATTTATTTGAATTGATATAATGCATTTAGAATTCATTCAATAATGTGATATCTAGAAATTGTCTGTGTAACTGTTAAGATAAAGATCAACTAACAGAAAAAGAAACTTGTGACACACAGTTTAGATACTCTTCTTGCACATCCAATGAAGCTTGAATGGAAGAAAGACAGAGAGGCTTTATCCCAAAACAAGTCGAGTAACTCATTCATATCTTTTGAATATAAAGTCAAGATTTTACATTACATGGCCTCAACTGGCTGATTCTACAATACAAACATGAACCGAAAATAATAATGTTAAAACCTAATCAGATTGTTATTTAGCCAAATGTACTATCATATTGGTGTGCTACTATATATATCACTGTAAATGAAGAGGATAATAGTAGCATGTTTTCTTTTTTCTGTGCTCCGTTCATGATAATCAGGGCTCCAAATTAGATGAGACTCGAAAGAGTTTACGTACACAGTTAAAAAAATTTTTCGACAAACATCGCATTGGTGACCCAGAAGCCTCCGACGCAGATGAACCTTGCAAACTCTCTACCTCTTGGCCCCCTCGTTCAAACTTCTCATCTTCTTTTAGACTGTCGAGTACTGGTCAGATATTATGTATTTTGTCTTCGTAGTCTAAACCGCCCGCTGGAGGTATTTAGTAAGATGATAGGCGACATAATTTTAGACATACTGTGATATGGTTATTTTAATACAATGCTAATGTTACAAACTTGGTAAATGCCACATAATTGAACAAAAAAATTTATTTAAAAATATATGTAATAAATTGAAACTTTTGTCGTTATTAGACAAGTACTATTACCGATATCTATTTTCTTCTGAAAGAAGCCTTAACATAAATATATTTATTCAGGTTCACTTGAAATATTCTATAAATCCATCATAATTTTCTTCATTTTGATGCCTTTTAAATATTGATCTAGATCCATTGCTATATGATTAACGGGAAAGAGAAATACTTATGAGATAGTTTACTATTGTTATAGAGCAACGGCATTCTGAACACGTGGAAATGAATAATTAGAGAACTATTTTTTAATTCTGTTTCTTCTGACATCACATTCACACACATACACATCAGTAGATAAAAATTACAAATAAAATGATTAAACAAAACATAAATAAATAAATAAAATAAATAAATAAAATACTTTTCTGGCCTTCTTTATAATTTATATTTGTTTCTCTAAAATTTTAAATTGTCAAATTATTTAAAAAAAAAATTCATTATAGCTATATAAAATATGTCTAATATGAAATATATTTTGCGAAATATTTAGGCATCCTTAACAATCAATATTATCTGAACTGACCAGAAAAATCTTTCTAGAGAAGTTTCAGTCACATTATAATCTCCACTATTTCTTTATCATTTATTCACTTCCCTTCTCTATATTAGAAAGTATACAGAATATTATAGATACAATAAAAACCCTTTTCTCTATATTGTGTCTCTACTCCCGGTGTTTTTTTTTTTATTTACTGATTCTTTCGATCTTTTATATGGTAGCGTTTCACCCCCCCCCCCTCTCGAGCTTTCTGAGCTTTATGGTCGTGTCTCGTTGCCTCTCGCTTCTGCGTGTGTTTTCCTTTTCTCCTTGACTACTGCCTCCTTTCCACGACTTCTGGGGCCGAGCGGCTATGTGCGGCTATTTTCGTGCCGCCAGGGACAATATAGTCAAGAGAGAGAAAGAGAGAGAGAGAGAGAGAGAGAAAGAGCAGACTATCGGCAAATCCCTTCTCATTTTCGCTCTCCTCCGTCTGTACGATCGCATATACTCACTATACGCACGGGACGCTATTTTTTTCTTTTAATGTGCTTTTTCGATATGTGTGGCTTTGTATGTAGATATATGTAGAGTTACACAGAGCCTGGTAGACGGCTAAAAAAAAAGAAAGTAATATAATAATATAATATAACTAAACATATAAAATAAGAACAGTTTGAGCGTTATCATAATTATATTATATTATTAATTTCTTAAAAAGGCTATAAGATAAATAATATATAAAAATATTTGGAATTCAAAAAATAGATAGTAATAAATATTTATAGTAACATAAATGTGTATCAGTTAAATTTAATATAGTAAATAAGTTAAAATGATGAATTATAATTGCTTGTTTAATGAAGTTAAAATTACTGTTTTAACCAACTCTTTGAATTCTTAATTAACTTTTGTCTATTAATTAATTCGAGAGAAGAGATTTCTTTTACTGTCAGTTTGAACCTCCCGCACTATCACCATGATTCACCTTTAAATTCCTTCTAGTGTGCGATATCAGTACTAGTTGGCGCTAAAAGCATTCAAGAAGCACTTTGATAATACCGGATATACATCTATATTTTCGGCTATATTATGTCTATATTATTATTGGCTACATAGGTTCACTTTTTTGTTGATAAAAATCACGAACAAAATTATATGAAACTCTTGATGTCAAAGCCAATCATTTATGATGCTAAATAACAGCAAATCAACCAGTGCCACCGACAATAACTAATAAATATGTTACCAGTGCCACTGACAGTATTATAAACTAGAAAGATTTATTTTTATTTTTGTTAATTATGATTGTAAAGAAAAGTTATGTACATATCATCCTACGTATTATTTTTTGCTTCATATTTTTATCTAGTTTACTTCCAGTGATAAGTGCAATAAGTGCTAGTATTAAATCAGAAGTTGAAGGAGAAGGATTTCATAGGTTAGATTCATTCTATAAATTTCGCAATATATATTTAAATAATTTATTATTTATCCGAAATTTTTAGTTTTATTATTATTAAAATGTTTAAAAAAATTATTTTAAATAAAGATATCTTATAGTATTTAATAAAGCAATCATATTTACTGAATAAAAATATGTTTAAATTGGCACTGTTTTTTGTAGAACTTTAAAGTATTATGTAGATACCAAAAATTTTCAAAATAGCAGCTGTCATATAGCAGTATTTTTTCAACTACCTTCAGCATTATATGTAAATGTAGATGAATTAGCAGATATTAGACGTGTTCAGAAGGTATTCAGAACAAAAATATGTATATTTTTACTTCTAAATATAAATATAATATAAATAAAATCAATAGAAAAAATGAACCAACCGAAAACGATATTCTTTAATTTTGTAGACAACAGCTTGTTCTGATGGAGAAATAGATGTAGAATTATTTGCTGAAAAAGCAGATTTTCAAAATGTTTCTATATGTACTCGATTAACAAGTTCAAAACTAACATTAAGTATTCCTATTCATCAACGATATCAATTTGCGAGTTTAACTGGCAATCCCATCAATGTGTCACTGCCAAAACCAAATCTACTTATAGGGTGTAGAGATAGACTTAGGGAGCATAGAGTGTCTAAAATTAAAGTCTGTTGGCCATGCATTGAATATGCAAGAAAATGGAGAGATGTTTTGTATGAATGGGTAATTATTTATATATTTGATTAAAATAATAGTCCTAAACAATTATTTACGTTTGATAAAATTACTAAAAACTGTTTAAATAATGACTCTTGAGATTTTTGGTTAATTGTTTTCTATTAATACTAAGTTAATAGAAAATTAATTAATAGAAATTTCTACTAATACTAAATATATTTTTAATTACTAAGAAATCTACTTTTTACGGTAAAATAACATCTTTATCTAGAAAGTTGTCCTAATTATGAATGATATTAAATGAAATTTTTTTATAGGAAGGAGATGGGAATTTTCAATGGCAAATTCCTGTTGGTAACACATCTCGAAGATCTCAAGTAACAACTATTACACTATTAGTAACATTTTTTGGTGCAGCTTATATTTTGTGGACAATATTTAATTCTTACAAGGTACTAAAAAAAGAGAAAATCAAGGAAAATTAATAAATTATAAATTTTTAAGAATTTTACTAATTGACCATTTTGTATTGATTGTATTTACATAAAAATCTTAAACTAGAGAGTTCTGTACATACAATACTTATGATAGACTGAGTTCCATAATAAATAATGCCTTAACTAATATAGTAAACTTAAATATTCTGTAGTAACAAAAGTGGTTTTTTAATGAATACTGTACAAAGTTTATATTTCAAAACTTTAAAAACACCAGTTAGATTAAAACAATAACCGTGTTACATTCTCTCTTTTCAATTTTCAATAATCACCTATGAAATGCTTTATTCAACATATGAATATTAAATGCATTAATAGTTTGATCATTAGTGAGCTAATTTGAATAATCGAATGATGAAATATAGCTTTTCCTCTATTATAGAATGTCTAGTTCTTCATTACTCATCTGTCAATTTTTTCTTCCGTTTTCGTTTCTTTCAGTGATTCAGGGATTGCAGGTACTTCAGGAAATCCATAAATTTTTTTGTTACGTTTACTTGTTGCTGGATCATTCCAATGTTGAACTTTTACCGAACCAAAGAGCAAGAAAGAAAGTGTTCCAATGATGTACATTCCTGATGTTAAAAGAAATATACTTCTCCATTGAAATGTGCTGGTCTATAGAAAAAATACATTTAGTTTTAATTTTTGCTTTTGTTTTCTGTTTAATATTTCAACAGTATTAAGAATAATAATTCACGTTGTATAAATTAAATAATAGCAATTTAAGTAAAAGCTATCATAATAGTTGTTATTATTGTACGTTATAAACAATAGATTTAATTTTGTAAAATTAAAATTTACTTCAACATAAAAGTAATCAATCATATAATCGTTCAATGGTTGTTCACAATTCTTGTATACACTCACCGGGTCCTTGACAATGACACCTTGAATTAGGGGCGCCAGTATACTGCAGATGTTGGCCGCCGCATTCGTAAAGCCCATGAGGGGACCGGCGAAGTTCGGGCTCAGATCCATATGATTAACGTGATGGCCGCAGAAGACGACAATGTTGCTCGTAACGGCGATGATCAGGATCACGACAGCCAGGATCTTCTGCTCGCTGTCCACGAAGCCGAGGCTGGCCAGAGCGAGCGCGGGCACGATCGAGCCGAACGCGCTGCAGAACATCCTGGAGAAGCGCATGCTGACCTTGTTCTCGCGAATCGCCCAGTCCGTGACTAAACTAACCGGGAAACTCGTCAGCCAGCCGCACAAGTAAGGCAAGGACGAGACTAGGCCGTTCTGAAAGCGTGTATAAATATATAAGTTTGTGGGGGGGGGGGTGTAGGTTTCGGTGTGGGTGTGTGTATAGGTGTATATATGAGCATTTTATTCAAATTCTGAAATTATATTTTTTCGATTAGTGTAAACGAATTTCATGGCATTACCGGATTAACGAAAGAAAAAACATTTGAAAAATATGAAACTTTGCTAAATAAAATGTTAGATTGCTCCTCCTGCCATTGGATCATTTAAAAAGCCAAACAATACAAGTTTAGCGTTCACATATTCGAATAAAAAAAGTCACCAGATTGTGAGAAAATTTCATTTATAATTACAATTAATACGACTGACATAAAAGAAGATAATAAATTTTTATCCACCTTCCGGAATTTTTAACAAAGTATTAATGAGCGAGAAAATTATTTATTAGATTTTTAAAGAGATAAAAATACGTCAATTACTATAGACCGACAAAGGATGGTGTAGGACAAAAATTACTATTGACATTTTCATATAATTGTACGAGCATTGCAAATAAATTGACATTATTCAGAATATAAATAAGTTAATTAAATAATACAAAATATAGCGGGCAGTTGATTCGGTTAGATATTTAAATGAAAATTGCAAGAAGTTCGCCCAATCTAAATTAACGGCATAACCTTCTATGCAATCGATAATTTCAACGATTTTCTATTCTCAAAATCTTTGCCGTGCAAAAATTCAAATCGAGGCATTTATCTCGTGGACAGATATAATAAGCCGTGCATATTAGGTAGACCGGAAATTACTCTTCGATCGTATAATATTTCACAAGGGCGATTAATTGAAAAAAGAAAAGATCGTATTTCTATTAGCGATGCAAGTCGCGCGCAGAGCGCGCTTATTGCGAACCTTCAAGAGTTCAGACTGAGCGAAAATGTTGACAGGCAGTACACGAACGAAGGAAGCCTGTTTGCCACCTTGAGGGATAATGTAACGCAGATCCTTGGGGCGAAACTTATACAATCCGGCATATATAATACACCGTACGCAGAATTTTACTTATTTAAATTATTAGTTTTATTCATGCGATAGGGGGTATATTAATGTGATGAAAGTTTCGAGAATAACGTAGATGATTAATATGCCGAGTGCGCAGCGTTATGCGAACTTGAAAAATGTAAGTCAATGACTTTGTGTCCATTTTCATCATCCTTATATAAAACGGAAATTGGTCTTGTACAATTCATGGTATAATAATAGACAAAATATTAATAGAAAAATCTATTAATATTTAACTTTAATTAGCTTGATTTATGTAAAATGTGTTGGATAAAGTATACGGATTTATATAACATATAACAAATTTCTGGTTATAATGCCAGATCAATTCGAATTCATTCCGACTCAAATATAATAAAGTACCTTTTTTTAAATTAAATTTGAGTTTCGGAAAATACAATCAGATTTAAAAAGTTCCATAACGTAATATTTATTATTATTTGACGAAATAAGTTATTATAAATAAGCAGATAAGAAAATGATGAGATGAAATACAAACAATGAAGTTCAATTCATCGTGAAATTTTATATATGAATAATCGTCAAATGGTCAACCTTATGCATAAATTTTCTTAAAGATCGTTAAAATTTTATAAGGTGACAATTTTTCGTTAAAAAATATAAAAAGACTAGCAGTAAGAGGCTACGACATTTAAATGATCAATTTTGTCCTGACTGAGAGAGGTAACTCCTCCAGTTAGTTCAAAGTGAAATTAGCAAAGTTTCAGAAGCTCACTTGCTTCCATTTAGAAGACACGAAATACTTTCTTATTAACAAATTAATAATTTTCCTTTATTAAAATAAGTTGTGCTATGTAGCTTCTACTTTAACATCGGATTCGTTCACAAAATTGTAAATCAAGAAACAAAATTCTGATGAACAAATTGACGCAAATGCATAATTTCTTTGATATCGCCAATTCAAATACGCTCAATTTACTAGCATAAAAAGGTACTTAAGCGAGTAAATTTGGACTAATTTAAAAACGACAGTAACATAAAAATCACACTTCGTAGATATAAAGTTTTCGCTCAAAATTGTTGTTTGTCTCAACGTTTATGCTTGAAATGTTATTGTTTCTATAGAAATCTGGCGTGAAAACTAGCGGTTACTGTGAAACATATTGCTTTAAGCACATATACCCAATGAGGAAAAGTATATTCATTAAGTATATTCGTAAGTTATATATTATTATATAACGAGAATTAGAGAGTATTAGCACCTTAAACTATTCAGGAATAATTTTGGAATTAATCGGAGTTACGCCGTTCAGTCTGGACTAAATCCACCTGCACCCAAATGTTACGACTTCTCCGTGTAAGTATCACAAGTTACACACATGCGTTTAACATCATTATTTGTATGATTTTTCATTCTTTAATTATCCCTTTTTATATATCAATCATGGGTAATGGTCGATACACTGTTTTACTCGATAATGACATTAATACTGCAACGTAATTTGTAAATTATACGGTGCAATTGACTATTTAATTTGTGTATTTATGTATATGCAGAGACTATTCTAGAAACTGTTTGAAGTTCCATTGGGAGCCTTCCGTGAAACTGTGAAAACATTTTTACATATTACTTGAACCTCAAAATTGCAAATTTGTCGTGATTTAGCGGCTCTTCTATTATAAAAGTTCAAATTGGCGTTTAAATTGACTTTTACATCGTGAGATTTTTCTCCTTCGCCTCGCTCTGGTCGGGTAAATAATTTCAACTTCTACAACTGTATTGAAATGTACTATTATCTCCATATATACAATCGCGACTGCAAAGGAAGTGGAGGGCTCGGTGCTACTGAACTCTGAAGTACCGGACCCCCTATACTCTAAGAAAATATACTACCAAAAATCTCCACAGAAATACTGAGACTACGATTGAAAAATTATATTAAATAAAATACTAAGACAATTCTTTTCTAAAAAATGAGTTATCGAAATGGAAGGAAATCCATGAACTAATTTGAATTAACTAATTTGAAAATCCATGAACTCAATCACTGTATGATGCCGTATATTGATGATAAGTTAGTGAGTACACATGGGTACAAATGCAATCGGTATATGATAGAAACCGAAGCATACTATTTAACTGCAGTCTAACATGAATGTTACTTTTGTTACATTTATACGGTGTTAATTTTCCCAATGTTGAAATCCTTTTTTTGAAAATACTTTTACATGTACTTACACTCTGCAAGTCGTATTGGAGAACCTTGTCCATGTACGAGGGTATTTTGGAGAGCAGCATCCAGAAGCCCCAGGCTTGCGCGCACTGTATGACCAACAGGGCCCAAACCGGCCTCGACGTCAAGATAGATTTCCATGGCGTTGAAACGGGCTGGAAAATGAAATTTTATTACCGAGGAAAAGAAGAAATTATTATTTGACTTTTTATATAATAATTGCGGACATTGTTATTTTCGGGTTTAACAATTTGATTAAATTCATTAATTAAACTTCTTAAAATATAAACTTGAAATATATACACACACATAGATATATATATATATATATATATATATATATATATATATATATATATATATATATATAAACTAGTCTAATATATGTATGATCACTAATTGTCACGCAGAATTTTGACGTTTATGAAATGTAATACACCTAGCAAGGTGCACAAATTAAGTGAATATTTTAAGATTTTATGAATTTAAGTTCATAATAGTAATATTTCCAATACTATATTACTGATATAATAAATATTTTCTATACATAAATATTTATTAATTTTATTTTAATTCTCTTTAAATTTAATAAAAATAAGAGGCTTCGATTTCTGCTTGACGGATTTCGACCAGATTGGGCGAGAAGAGATTCTGATTATCTCTGAAATAAGCCCTGTATTTCTTTAAGGCCTTATACCTCGCCGAGCACTATCTCTTGAGATATGAAGCCCTCTTACTTATAATTACTTATTCAATTGGATTATAACATGGAGTGAAATGTGCTTTGTTCTAGATATAAATCTGTACTTTTGGTTCCGGAATCGAACAAGGAATAGTAGAATAACAAATAATCAACGAAAAAAGATTCTTTAACTAATTAAATTATAGAAAAGAACTGTTTTCCATTATCATTTATGTTTAAAAAAGTGTTATCAAAAATGTCGCAAACCGTAAAAAATAATAAAATCAAACTTTTTGCTTGATCGGGACAATTAACTTTGTTGCTTCTTCACAAAAAATTAGTAAAATAAAAAATTGTAACGCTTTAAATTGATCCTAAAAAATTCTAAAAACATTTTAAATAATTTTGTTCTGTACCTTAAATTTTTTTTTGTTTTTTTGAAACTGTAAGAAAATTTTTGAAATCTTTGTGAATATTATTTTATATAAATGCCTTTGAGGTTGAACTCGGTAATGCATATGAAGTTCTTTTCGGTATTATTTTCGAAACGTTTCTTTTTTTCTATGTGATCCAGCTGATATTTGGAAAGTACTTATCCAATCTAAAGAAAAGCTTAAAATATAAGGTGGCCTTTCTGCAATGGCCCCCTAATGGTAATTATTGCAACAAACTATTTCAATGCGAATCAATGCTTAAAACTGCTATCAAGATGAGTAGAACGTATTTTCTTTAAATATGATAATTTGCATTTGATGTCGACTTGGAAAAGATTTTTGTACAATTTTTTTTTAATTCCTTTGATTTATTTCTAAAACATTATTTAAAACAATCGATAGTTTTGTTATAATTTCACAGAAATTTTGTGAATTATTTGTTATTCTTTTGTGTAATTGTTCGGAGCAGATATTTTATTATAATTTTATTCAAACTTGTATAAAAGTCGATCGTTTTATTAACAAATTAAAAAAAAAGAAGAAGCAGTATTTTTCACTGTTAAAAAGAACATACAATAGGCTATAACTGACGTTTGAAAGCCGCATCGCTATATGCAAAAATTATAAAAATATCTTCGACGGAGAGAGAAAAACTGAGAGAGAGAGAGAGAGAGAGAGAGAGAGAGAGAGAGAGGGAGAGAGAGAGAGACGAAAAGAGCGAGCAAGAAAGCTGATCGTGTATAAATATACCTCCGTAGTCTCGACGATGCCGAGGCTGCTCTCGATGTACAGCTTCTCGTCTGCCGTGATCCTCGGATGCTCGGCAGGCGACTCGTGGCCGAGGAACTGCCAGATCACCGCCCAGACGAAGGAGATGATGCCCCAGAAGTAGAAGCAGCTCGGCCAGCCGAGGGGGGTGTCGGCGAGCAGGCCCGAGGACTGCAGGGCGATCACGTTGCCGACCCAACCGCCCGAGTAGACCAGCGTAGCTGTGAAGATCAGATGAAGAATTTTTTTCTCTTTCTCTCTTTTCTCTTTATCTTTCGTGACTTCGTGTCAAATTAAAATAACGAAATATCTCGACCGACTAAATCATTTCGCAAAATTATATCGTACATGCTTAGATTGTTTCATTTTATGAATGACCCTCAGCGTTTCACCGTTTTTTTACTGCAAATAAATCTACTTTTTGATCGACATTCATAGAATTCTTATCGAAATTAATTTTATATTAAACAGTAAAACTAAATGGCACGACATACAAAGAAGGTTCGATGTATCAATATAACCTCGAATATAGTTTTAATAATTCGAAAAATCCTTAGACAATCTACATGGAATAAATATATTGAAATCTAGTAAGTAAAAATTGATTCGATCATTATGTAGTTAAGTACAATTTTTTTGTTCGCTATTTTTGATATAGAATGTTACAATTTTTACATAATATTCGTATGTAGCGACTTCATCTAGATCTGTAGTTACTAAAGTTCATATATATTTGCATAACGAGAAAAAATATGTAACCGACAATGGTTGAAATTTAATGAGGAAAACTGTATCATTCGTGCTATGAAACTTCAAATGAATTACTTTTACGTTACGTACATATTTATTTCAAATTAAAAACTGGAATAAAGTCAGACAAAAATCAAAAACTGGAATAAAGTAAGATGTGGAATATCGTAATACCGATCATTAGACTTCGCTATTGACCTGATCATTTATTATTAAAATTCATTGTGCTCAATAAAATTTTACGAACGCATATGCGCCAACTTTATTATTCTGTTAAATAATACTTAATTAATTTTCCACGTATAATTCATTCAACCAAGCTTTAACTATTTAAAAGAAAAAAATATAAATTATCTATTACGCAAATTATAAAAGATGTACACAGTCTGTTCATAATAATTATATTTTAACATAAATTATGTTTCATATGCAGAGCTATATAGCGCATGCCAATAAATTATAAGTCAATATTATACATATTTATAATTTTAATATTTTATAAGAATATTTGAAAGAAAATTTACTTTTTCAATCAATTTTTTATCCGATCAACTCTCTTGAAAAGCAAAGGATTAAATATTTTAAGTATAATATGTCGAATTAAAACACTTACAGTATTTTGATAAATTTATTAATATTATTGTTTTTGCTGCTATTGCTGTTGCTGTTATTGTTGTTTTTGTTATTACTGTTATTAATAACAGAAACAATAACAAAAACAACAAAAGGAACAACAATAATAATGTATTTTTATATTAATATAAAGTAATATATTATCATAAAAAATTTTGAAATTCGGAACAGAAAAATTTAACAAAATAAATATAACAAGTGAAGCTGTATATTAATATACAAAAATAATAGATATTTTACATAAATAGAATGAAACAATAAATAATAATATGCTTTTTGAATTTTTGAAAACTATTTCAAGTGTTATTATATCATTTTATTTAAATTATTATATATTGAAATATTTTTACCAAATATGAAAACTTCTTTCTCTCTGAATCTTATATTTATTATTTTATTATAAATTGTTATTTAAAAAAAAACTTTTAATCCATCGTTGGCCATATGATATATAAAATAATTATGGAAAATATCCTCTTTTGTGGACATTTAGTTTTCGTATTTTCTCAAAAGAAGGAACTCATTACTTGATGCAAGAAGAGTCCACTTAAATCAAAACACATCGACTTAAATCTAGTGAATATTTTCTTAATTTAAGAAAACGTTTGACTTCGTGCAAAACAAGTAAATATTTACTCGATATCGGTAAGAAAAAAAATCTTTTTTTCAGCGTATCGTATATAATACTCACCGAACCAGCCGCGCTCCTGCAGGGGCACCCACTTGGCGAGGAGGGTGTGCAGTATGGGCGGCACTACGCCCTGGCAGAGGCCCATGAAGACCCGACAGCAGCAGACGAGCTCGACGCCGCCGTGGCGCGCGGCCGTCGGTATGAGGACGGTGCCAATCGCGCAGAGGCCGACCGCGATGCCGAGCATCCGCTGGGCGCCCCAGCGCTGGGCGACGATCCCACCGGGTATGTGGGTGATCACGTAGCCCCAGAAGAACGAGCTCAGCACTAGGTTCTGGCTCTGCTCGTCCCAGTCTAAGTGCTGCGTTACATACATAGACACACATATATGTTAAATATAGGTATAGAAGAATCCTGATTCGAGAATCGCTATAGAATGATGTCTGGGGCGAAGTTTGATAATATAAATTGTTTTCGTTCGTCTGGCGAATTTTGAAAACCAAGATGTCTAGTATTTTCTGCTCTAAAGTCTATGAGCGACTAATTTTATCGACTTAATAACTATATTTAAGAGTCCAACTCAAAGTTTTCAAGAAGAAAATAAAACTCAAATTTTTTAACTCTATTAGATAAAACAAATATTATATATGCCATATACGACACCAATTAGCTCTGCAATCGAATCAAATCCCAACCAGTCGATGTTTCTGTTCAACAAAATCTCAATACGATTTGGATTGATGCAACGCAATTTGAAGTACGATCAAAAGTTTATTAATTATCCAAATGATAACTTCTACATCTGTGGGAATTGTAAGAAGAGTCATTCATTAATACGACTTCCGCTTTAATTTTATATGATAAATCAGAATTCGATAATTAGCTTATACATTTTCGTCATATTATGGCGCAACTATGTGATTGTCTCCACTGATAATAACTAAATGAAGCATCGATATATAGTTAAACTGTTGTATAACCTCATACGATTCCAAATGATTGTGGTTTTTTTTCGAGGTGAACATTAACTCTGATTTGATATTACTACCAATGTCACTTTTCGTCAAAAATCGGAGGAAATTGGTCAGACATGCGTGATAGTTGGTGATCACAAATTTGATCCAGATCAAGAGAAGTGCGATTGTTTCCAAAGCGAGCCCTGCTGAATTTTAGGATCTATCGTACTCATTCTCAATATACTCTGTATTTTGAGAGGAATTGTTTAAAAGAACGACTACACCTATAGCACGGGCTTTGAGGAAAGCGTAATAAAGAAGGTCTAATTTGCAATAGTTTATCGTGGATATTGCCATTTGAACTACGGCTTATTTTCTATGCTTCAATACGTAAACACTTATACCTTTATGCTAATGTTCAAAAATTCATTCGAACTTCCATCAATGAACAATAACTAAGATTCTGCACATAATCATAAGTTAATTAAAATTCTTCACATAATGAACAAGATTCTGCACATAATCATAAGTTAATTAAAGTTCTTCACATAATGAACAACAAGATTCTGCACATAATCATAAGTTAATTAAACTTCCCTTCAAAATTGTTTCTTATAATTCGATGCCAAATGTATAATGCTTCTCTTAAAAAACTTCTTTTAAAATATAGTATATACAAGTGATGAAAGAAAAATAATTTTTAAAAAGAAATTAGTTATTTGAGAAAAGATAAATAAGAAAATAGAATAAATAAATAAGAATTTGGATATAATGTATGGTCATATATTGTTCTTCACTTTGGAGGCAATCAGTGTTATAATACACTCGATTGATTCGACATTAAACCAAATCCATCATCCATATTCAACAATCAAGTTTTCATCGTATATTATATATTATTACAGTTTTTTAACTGGATATAATAATGGTACTCTCAGATTTCAGTTTTATTTATATTATCCATATTTCGAAATTGGAAAATTCTTCGTTTTAATACATATACAAGGTGATAAATTTATTTTATAAAATATTGATAAAATAAGAGTATATTAAGTATATTAAGTAATTATTTTTAGTTCCCTTGATTTGAAACTGTAAAATCGAATTAGAGCTGGAATGAAGCCTGCTCAACTCCATGTGAATGATTGATGGCATAATATGTGTTGAAGTGCTCTCGAAAGCATTCTTCAATACAATTAATAGCAGCCAGCCAAAGAATTGCGAAAATATAATTTGTATAATATTTGTTTTCTTTTAGTGCGCCTCACGTGTAATTCATAGGCATCGCTAAACAAACACATGAGCATATTGAAAATATTTATACGATAATTTTTTCCGCATTTACGTCATAGACTACGTGACATAGATGCAAACGAAGGTTTGATATTAAGGCAATCTGAATGTTTGGTAATTAATTAAATAACTTACACGAAATTTTGTTCTAAGATAATGCGGTATGATGGATTAGGTATGTACTATTAAGAGTACTTTTAAATAATTTTTATATGATTATGGATAATTCTACATTATAATAAGAAATAAAGGTTTAATAGGCCAATACTAAATATGTAAAAAGCATTAACGAATGTTAAATGGTTACTCTGCTATATAGAATATTTTAATGGTATAAATTAAAAGCATGTATAATAATTATTTGCTTTTAGTAGTTACTAAGCGTAACTTATTAAGTGTAATGAAGCACAAAATTCTAGAATATAGCTTTCATTGATGACTTTGAAATTCAATAATAAGTAGGTAATGTAGATCAGAAAAATGCTTTTAAAAGTATGAAAACTACATTGATCGATATAGATGTTTTTCCGCCCTGTATATAGGAATAGTGTTAATTTTGTTTTTGGTATATAGTTAAGCTCCGAATGAATTTTTATAAATAAAATTTTTTAATAAAAAAAGAAAAACAGATACTCGAAGTTCCTGTTTACGCTTTTCTCTTTCATCGATTGTTAATACAACAATCTCATATTTCACAGAAAATAATACCTATCGACATTTACATTTCATTCTTTTTTCTTCCCAAAAGTTACCAATAACGATTGGAAGGCTATACATAGAACACAATAGATAATGTTGAAAGCCTTTAATATTGAAAGTATCAGCGATGACAGATGTATTTCTTTTCTATACCTTTCCAGAGCGCGCAACTCTTAATCGGTTCCATCGAGAGACCTAAGAGATGTCGATAATTTGAATGATTTATCACAGTTCCGGCACGATAATTCGAATATTTGAAATTCGTAGCGTTATTTTCAGTGAATTATCTTTAAATATTAATGGAGTACTTCGTCAAAAAGTTTTGTTACAATCTATAAACAATATAAACTGTTATCTTGACGAATTCTTTTTATATAATTTTTTTTTACATATCTAGATATTATACGTGAAGCAATTAGAAGTGTGATGATTATCCATTGTAATGTGGAAACAGCATTAAAAATCTGTTAATTTTAAATTATTCTTCCTTTCATTAGCCTAAACGCCTGTTAAAAAATTCACGGCATTAAAAGAAAAATTGAAATGAAATGTTCAAATTTTTATCGTTTTTTTCTGGTTTATACTGGATTTATTTAGCAAGAAATGCAAGAACAGACAGTATTGCGTTAATAATATCCTTCATAAATATAATCCGGGTAAGTATATTTTATACGAACATATTCCGGAAATTCCAAGTATCCGTAAACACTTTAACCTTTCGCATTAAAAAAAAAAAAAATTATTTACAGCGCCTTAAGTAGTATTGCGTACGAAATAATTGAAAATTATCTTGCCATAAGCTTATTGACGTGCCTTAAACGCCATATGATAATTTCTTCTTTTTTTTTTAATTTAAAAAATTGAATATTTAAAAAAGTAAATACGGTATTAACTCTTTCAAATTATATTTTAAATCCTATATTCGACAAAAGATAACTGTTACAATGTACTTGTACATTTTAGAAAAACCGACCAACACTGAATAACTATTGTTATTTCATAAACAAATTGTTGATTTTAGAAGTAAAATTATAAATATCACGAAGGTAGATAAAAGCATAAATATGCATTTTTTATTAAAAATTAATTGAAACATAAATTGCGTTTCGCATTTTTGTCTTTTTATGATCTGATTAGTTCACGCAACATCTGTCATTAATAATTTGTGCATAAGGTGGCTCTTTCTAGATTGAAAAAATTACATTTAATTGAAATAATAAAATATATGGTCTAATAAAATTATATTATCTATATTCTTATTACAATTGTAGCCCAAAACACCCTCTATCTTGATAAAGCAATGACGTGAAAAAGAGATCCTTTAATGAGTAAAGAATGTTTATCCGGTAAAAAATATAAAAGTGGACCTTAATCGATATGCGGCATCTGTGACGGCTCCTTGTCACATTACCAATTTATTGTTTTGCGCTCGTAGTTTTTTTTAACAGAGTTTTTCATTATTTTATTATAAATCTTTTTTTATTATTAATCTATCAATTCGCTACATGCCACCTCAATCCAATACCTCCAATGTATTTACAAAGCTATTAGCTAATTTAATAGGCTCAGAATAATTTTCTTAGACTGGATGTTAAACTAATACATATTTTTATCGGTCTTACAGTTTCTATACAATAATCTACTAATACACTTATATAATGAGAGTCAGACCGTCCTTGTTTATAATCACACCCATAGAATCTGAAATGGAAATTACTACTAAAAATAAAATAATCTATATACTATTTTGATAAAGGACAATCTGACTGATCCCACCACCAAAATTTTAATTTACTCGTAATGTCCGACGTTCCGAACAGCTCCAGTTCATCGTCAAGAACTGAAATCCTTTATTGATATAGTACATAGATTAATTTATGTTATTTTTATTTTTAATTGTTAATCTAATTAAATTTTTTCTATCTCTAGTAATTTCTAGGTCAGATTCTACGGAACTGATAAAAAAAAAAGGACTGGTATATAGTCTAATTCAAAATTATTATAGTAAATTATTCTATAAAGACTGTAAGACCGAGAAAAAGATTAATTAATTAATTTTACATACAGTCGACACTAGTACAAGTTATAATTGATTGGGGTTGTCTCAATAAATACAAGATATCGAGCAAAAATCTATATAGGCCATAAAATTTATATTCTATAGTAAGATCTACATGTACTTTTTTTTTAAATTTGTACATACGTAAAATCTTTCGAAAAACCACGTGGTTTTTCGGGCTTTTTAAAGTTTCTAATCGTGAAACATGCATTTCAGCCAAAAGTCACTACAATATTTGTAATCATCGCCCCAATAACGTAAATACTTACAGATTTTCATCAAAATTGGATATAATTTTCGGAAGGTAAATTCCGACGATTCGAGAATCTCCATTTCTCACATGTTCGTCTATCCAACGAATACATTCGAATGATAACGTCGATTTGACAATAATGTTAATAATAATAAAAGTAATAAATAAGAGACTCGGAGTGAGCGAAGACGTACTTACATCGGGACTCTTCTTATCGGACATGGCGACGATCGCCACCGACATGCATACCCTCATCGCGTAGCAGCATAGAAAGCCGATGGTCTGCAGAATGGCTTGGACGTGACGTGCTCCGATGGCAGCTGCACATGAGATACGGATATATAGGCATTATAGACGTCGCTCGATAATTATTTTTTATTCCTTTTATAATAATAGCGAGAACATTATAGGTGTGTATGTATGTATGTATATATATATATATATATATATATATATATATATATATATATATGCATATAATAAGACAAATCGTGACATTCTTTTATCTTATGTTTTACGAAACGCTTTGCGGGTCACGTGCGACGCCCGCGACTGCACACTCTATACAGGAATGCCGTTGATATAGTTTCCTTAAAAATTTGCTCATTGTATACTACATATGCTTATTGTCATTGCACATCAATAGAATATTTCCAGTATAGAATGCTTGAGCGTTGCAGATGTTTATCCGTACGCTCTGCAAAAATGAATATATCGGCCGATCTTTGAATGACGGCAAAACTGAGGAACGACTGGACGGATTTGACTGGCTTTCTTGAAATCGCTTTAAATATCTTGGCTCGAGCCCGGGGAAGCTTTTTGCGAAGAAGAAAATTTGGAAAAAAATTTGGTAATGATGACGTATACATGTTACTTTTTCATAAAGCTATATACAGTACCTCTCGGTAACACATGATAACGCGAACATCTCGATGCCGCAAAGATAGTTTTCTATTGACGATTTTCATATTAATAAAAGTACAGAAATTGTAGGCTTGGATATACGGCCGAAATAAAAAGGCCAAAAATTAAATGTCATTAATAAAATAAAAAATGAAAATGTAGAATTGCATGAAACGCGCCGATAATCCTCTTTTTATGCTAGTAAATTTGTACGTTTCGCGTCATTGTCCTTGAATTCGACAAGAGACACGTGCAACGATAGCCATTCGCGAATAAATAAAATTGCCAAGTGTAATTCTCCTGCGCGTGTCTTTACAAAAAGGTTAATCGGACAGTTGATTTTTCTTCCAATTAATCTCTTACGCTCGGTTTCGTCGTATCTCTCGCGGTTGTAAGAGAGGAAGCTTGGTAGCGGAAAATGTCCGTCGGTGTCTGAAAGAGAAGACGAAGCCGCTCTACTTTAGATCGCATCGTTGAAAATTTTACATACTCTCATTCTCGCAGCTCTTCCATGAATCTTTGGGATCCCATAATAAATAAATAATATTTTATTTACGTCAACAGTTAGAAGTTAGGACCGATTTTCTTTGTTACAAATAATTCGTTTGTATAATGATGTAAAAAAAATGTGATCACTTCGCTTATTATGCTTTTAATTCGTTGGCCACATTAAAAATCGTCAATAATGAATTTTACAAAGATCCACAATAAACGACTAACAATAAGTAATAACCAACCAACAATCATTGGTAAACCTTATTCGTTACATATCATTCGCTCAAATAATTTCGCCAGTATTGTTTTATTTGAAGCACTGTCAATTTAACGATTCCAAATGATCTAACGTTTACTGGCTAAAGCTAGAAAACGGAGATATAACAGAACAACAACAAAAAAAAGGTGTAAAAGCACACTCAAAACAGCCATACTCCACTCGACTTATTCCAATTGACAGCGGTAAATTCTGGTTCGCCCAGCGAATTTTCCATTCGTTTGAACGGAATTTTCACATCGACCTTTTGAGGCACGCATAATTATACAACGTGGTTCAGCGACCTTTTTGAAAAGGTTCGCTCATTCACAAATAGATATATATGGAAGACCGATCACACCCGACACGTTACTCATTCGAAAATTCAAAAGGTACCAGGCGCAGGCGTATTATTCGACGTATCGCACAATGAAATCCGAGATGAATTCGGCATTGTTTTGCCCACCGAGCGCCATTGATCCCACGACCTTATATACGCGGCTGTGCGTGATGAATACAAGCAGCGCGTGCAAGGCCCTACAATGGATCAAGCTCGTCGATTTATACATGCGTACATGGATACATGCATACACACTTATATAGATAGGTACGTGCATATATATATAATATAGTGTTTCTGTATATGAAAAATACAATAATTTTACTAATAATGATCCTCTACCGCTGGGAACTGATTGAAGACTTATATACGAGGCATCGTGCACCTGATAATGATTATATATATATATATATATATATATATATATATATATATATATATTTTGTCTATATATATCGTCTTATCAAATATACCGCGTGTCCGTAGCACGAGAAGTTCTGTCAAGCATCCTTCCTACACTGTCTAAGTGTAGCCTGTTTCAGTTTTGTCAATGTATCACAGAATACTGTACGGCGAAGTTTCATTATGTATATCATGCACATCTGTACGTAGTAAGACTCGAAGAAACGTTAATCTTTTTTTCACGTATACTTATCAACAATACGCATCGGAATTAATGGTTAGAATATATGGATAAATATAAAAGTGCCATTGTATATCATATAAGCAAACAAAATTAAGCTTTTCTTTCGAATACGGTTTTAAAAGACTACTTTGTATTATATAAAAATGAAATTGACATAGAACTTTTATGGATTTTGCAAATTTATTTGTAACGATTTGAAACGATTTTACGCATCGATACCTCGGATGTGTGATGCTTTCATGTATGATTTATATATATAGTATATATAACTATATCTTTTTCCGTAAATATATAATAACACCCAAACCATCGTTACGGCCACATGCACGTATCATCGCAACGATTGAGTTTAGCAGATTTAAAATGTACATTGTTTCTGGATTGAATTAATTTTAATCAAAAATACCTGCGATAACTTTTATTTGCGAGGTTTTACGATTTGAATTGTCGAAAATTTCAATACTTCACGTGATTTTAAAGGAATCATTTTTGAAACCTGATACACATATCCGAATTAATAATAATAGGACGTATTCTCTAGTGAGAAATGGTTTTTACTGCTGAAAGAAATTCATTCGATTCCCTCTATAGAATGGAATAAAGAATTGAGAAAGACGTTCGTCTGTAGAAAATATAGTTTCCTAATATGCGCATAATTATATAGTTGAACACTCGATCAATTATTTATCAAGCCTATGACGCTCAGTCGTCTATCAATCTTCAGCTTTTCCATAGATATTTCGGAATCATTTATCTCTACATTACTCGCATTATCAAATAACCAATTACCTGATATTATGATTAATTTGTATCGATATAACATTGTCTGTGTTATGGAGAACTCTTCAGATTCCAGTAGTTCCGTCAGCTTATAAAGATACTAGTTACTTGATTATATATGAATTTAATATTTTAACATCTATTACGTTTTATTATTTATCATTTGTTCATGCTTATTATTGTTTCTTATTCGTACATATGAAGAATCTGTATTGATATTTGCAATACAAATAAATATATAAATATTTGTACAAAATAAACTCAAAATTGAAAACAAAATTGAACCAACGTATTTTTCGATCGATGAGGTGCACGAAACCTTATAAGTATACGTATAACATCCCTCGAATCCTGGCATTTCGAGTAATCGACCGAAATTAATTGCAGCTCGCGATTATGAGACATTCAAATTTACGCATCGTCGATCGATCCTCGACTTTTTGCATATATATAAAAAAAAGACCCGTGCGAGCTTCTTTTTTTTTTTTTTATTCGGGAACGATCGTAGAGGCAACAAAGATAGCCCGTTCCACGAGCTACAGGAAGCCGATCGTTATCCGGAAGGCACATTGTATACACGCGGTGTGCGAAGAGGTGCGCGTACAAGTGTACCCGGCTGGAGGGATAACAATGCTTGGCTTTGCCGGCCGAGGTAATGCGGGCGCGGTTATATATATATATAACCGCGAATTTTATACCGATTCGGAAAGTCGAGTCTTCGGTATTTATAACAAAGTTGTATTTAGTTTCGCGAGCTCGCGATCATAATGAGGCATTCGAAATAAAAATTAGAATTATTTGGAATTTTTCGCAAAAATCACTGATTTCTTATATATGTCTATAGTAATTCTAATTATTACTTATTTGAACTTATTTATGTTTTACTTACTTACGTAAGCCGTAAAAATGTTTATTTTAATGAAATGTACAACTTTTATGTTAACTAATTCTTAAAAAATATTTATATTTTTAAACGTACCAGGATTTTTATGATTTTATTATAACTTTTACTATATGACTAACTCTTTCTTGAGATTTTGTATGTATAGTACAACTGTAATTTCGTAATTAGCAATAACAATAAATTTCCGCGATGTAGCTTCAAATTCGAAGAAAAATATCAGGTATTTAAAAGTAAATGAACTTTATTATTTTACTGAAAGGTTTACCAATGTGATGGTTTTTTTAAAAAATGCAAATGTATGACAATTCAGTAAAATCATGGAAGTTTGAAAAGAATTTTCAGTTTCACTTTAGAGTTCGTTAGTTTTTGCATAAGTGTAATTCGCATTTTTTATTTGCTTGAAAAACTGAAGAGCTATTACGACGAAATATAGAACAACTCTTATGCTTTCGTACAATTAAGACGTAAATAATACGACATGAATAAATAAATTCACCTACTGTGAAGTGAATTGCGGACCGACAACGACTGACTATTCGCCAGTGTAATGATTGAGGCACCTAGATGCGTCTGAATGATCATGATCGCAAATCACTAGAACCGATTTAACACACCTGGATGTCGCTCACTTACAAGAAAGCGTAACTACTTGTAAAAGTTGCGCTACTGTTACGCCAGTCGAATTTCCAAAAAAAAATGGACACAAGCAGTAGTGACAGAAAACTGAAATACAGATAAATGAAATACTAAAAGTGATTAAAGGGGAAAGAATAAATGCCATATGTAATGTACCAGACAAGAGAAGATGTGTATACTTTGAATATGTGAAAATTATAGATGACTTTATAGTCATCGATAAAGAAAATAGTAAACCTAGAAAATCGAGAATTAAATTTTCGACCGTAAGTAAACGTATTTTTTTGTCAAACGTCAGACCTTCCATACCTTGTGAAACTCGGAAAAATCCGCATGATGAAATTCACGTGAAAACTAACTCAACACTGACGCGTGTATGAACAGGGGTATTAATGCCCGGATGCGCACATATAGTAAGTTTCAATCAACATATATGCATACCTTCCGATCGTACAGATGAAATACCTGAGCTATTTCAAGTAAATTTTGAAGGAAATACATGCCGGATTTTTTCCAGGACAGTTACTTTGTATTTTATTCGCGACGATAGTGTGGACAGCTATATCGACAATGTCCACAGAATATCAACAATATTAAATTCGAAAACAAGCGCAATAACATTATCGCTACAAACTCCGAGATACTGATTCTCACGGTAGGTAAACGAATCCAGCTCAAAGAATTAAATTATTCGATATATACAACTTTGGCAGATGGGCAAAGTACTGAAAAGTAAAACGAAACAAACAATCACGATACACAAGACATAGCACGAAAAACTAGTATCGACTAAAAAGATAAATTTAAATGCGCTATTTGGCTTTGTGGAATATAATTAAATAATTAAAGTATATATGCTACTTAGATCCTTGAATAATTCCACACGTTTTGCGATATGAGACATCGACAATATTTATCTCAACGGCGATTAAGCCAAATGTGAGATTTAATTTTCAAAGACATATGAAAGAAATAATTTTTTTTTAATTTTGAGAAAAATCAGTTAAAATTATTAGCTGAAATAAATACCATTTGTACGTTTCGCCCTCAGTTACCTGCTGGGCTCGGCAATAGGACGACAGATAACCAATTCCTAGACGTACGCTGCTTGTTAAAATCATTGAGAAGTTAAAATATGAAGACAATAATATTAACTATGGTAGAATAATATTATATTAAAATGAGGGATTTCAAATTATTAGTTACAAATGTAACTATTGTAAAAAGTATTGACTATAATACGTGGAATATTGAAAAAGCACATAAATAGATTAATCAAAAAAGCAATAGATCTATAATAAAAGATTGAATGTTCGTAGATTTTAAGAAGACGGGATCCGGTATTAGTTTATGTTCTAATTCTTTTGCGAATGCTTAAATAATAAATACAAACCTCATATATTGAACCTAAAAGAAATAATAAAATATCTACAAAACCACTCCTAAACATGAGACATTTTAATGGCTATCATACCTAATGAGGGTCTAAAAAAGTAAATCAAAGAGGAAGAATTGAAGAAGATACTAAAATGAACTACGATCTTAACCTTTTAAATGACGAAAACCTCCAACGCATCTAAATATGACGAATAGAAAATTCAGTAGAATGGGCCTATAATTTGTAGTAGCAATATTGTGACAGATATATATAGGCAGGCTTGTTTATTTGGAAATAATCATTGTCCAATAATATGAATAATCATAATTTACATCGATGAGATCTTACTATCAAGTATATTTGAAGAAATCTAAAGCAGTTACAACTAAAAAGAAGAAATTTTAATAAACATAAACATAAACTAAAACTAAACATTAACATAAAAGAGAATATTCTTGCTGAAAAAATTGATATTAATTATATCATTTCCAAAATCAGTAAGATAATATAAAAGAAATGTAGCTAAAAGTAAAAATTAGAAAGCAGCGGTAAAAAGTCTGTGGTGAAATGAAAAATTGTCAAAATTAAGACACGATATGCAGAAAGCTCTAAACTAATATAAAAAAATATATAATCAATTAACTAGAATTTTAACAATTCAAATTAATAACAAACATGACAGTAACATGAACAGCTGAATCGTGTCTCAAATGACTAAATTCGATAAATAACAATATCTCTCGTAAATAAATCTGGAACAAAACTAAATCAATTGAAGAGAAAAACAAATGCATATGCATTCCTGTTTTATATTTATGTGATAAATAATAATAATACAATTTTTATAACAAATATATGTATCAACAATTTTGCAATGAATTCGAGTGACAACAACTATAATTTTGAAATTTAAAAGAAAATATATAAAAACAGAAGAAGGTAGATTAAAGGTGAAGAAAATAGAAGACACCTGACAAATGACACACCTAAAAAGTAAGTTTGTCTAAAACTAAATTACTACAAATATTAAAATTTAATATGAACACCAATTTGGGATCTAACGATATTTCAAAAAGTTTCTTAAAACAAGTAACGGAAATAGCACTCAAAACTCTGGTGAACATTTATAAGATAATAGGACAAAAAACTGTTTTATAGTTAATGGACATGGAAACAAGTGAGAGTAGTGCCAATAACAATAACAGGAAAACATTAACTTAATAAGAATCTTACGGACCAATATAGCATGATATACTTGGCGTGTGCAAATTTTTAAGAGAAAATTTTAATATAAAACTTGTAGCGTTGTAAAATTACTGCCAATCATTTCATTCGTCATATTGCCTTCCAAATTTAGCAATATTTGACAATATTTGACAAGATCTTTTCGAGCTATGCTATACAATTTGAGTTCCCACCGATGCAATCTCAGGTTCGAACTCGTCTTGTTCCTGCACCATACTTCTATGGTATTAGGTATCTATACTAAACGGATCAATGGATTGCTGTGACTCCGCATTGCTTCTCTCTTGGAGAGAAGAACTGGATTCATAATACAGGGATGTAAGAGAATATAGTAGCCGACTTTTATGTAACAAATCCGAGACACCAAACGAATGATAAGCTCACTCCATCGCATCGTATAATCGTTGTTTCTGTTTTCCTGACACTTTATTAATTTACCGTCAGAGGATCCTCTTACTCCACAAGAACATTGGATGATATTTGACGATGTAATCGGCTCTGCTATTCGGTCGAGATCGCCGTAGTTATGCGAAGAGATCGTAACACCTTCCTATATTTACCGTTTTCTTGCATTTTGAAGGATACGCCGTAATTCAAGATAATGCATTCCATTCACGTGCGTGGGAGAAAAGTGAATAGGTATATATATATATTTGTGTGTGTGTGTGTGTATATGTGTGTGTGTGTGTGTGTGTGTCTTCGGCGTATTTTAATCGAGGCCCGCGGCGCGCGTTCGCCGAAGTTTAGTCATTTGCGGCCTTTGTATTGATTTCTTATAAAATTGACAATTTCAATTTTATATTATGTAAATTTTCATTCATCTTTCACTTCTCTGATTGGGATAATAAAATAATTTAATTCATCAATTATTTTAGCAGATACCCCAGTTCACTAATACATGATTCTAATGTGTTATCACGTTATGTTATATTTATACGATTCAATTAATGACTTGTTTTTATATTTTTTTCAGCAAGATTTTCGATATATACGTTCATATTTCGATGAACACATTGGCTATTAATGTCCAAGATGAAAGAAAATTCAACGAAATAATAATGTTATTATCTATTTTTTTTTAAATATATCTTATGTTAAAATGTATTTTTCAACGCACGATTAAATAGGATATATTTTATATACTATGATAATAATCAGACGAAATAAAAATAAATTTATGGCAGTGATGAAATATATTGAAGATTAGTTTATACATTCTCTTCGAACATGATTAGATCGACAATCCAGTCTTTAATTATAAAATAACGATAACTGACAGAAACTTAATCCGATTTTTTTTAAAAACTTTGGTTTCTAAGTAGTTCAAAATTGTACACATTTTTTTTGAACAGATTTTATTTTTAACTTTGACGTTCGCTTGCAGTTTTGTTCCAATTGCAGAGCAACCCTTATAATCTGATTTTTGCTGATCTTATCATACGGCAAACGTATTCGCGTGGAAAAAAAAATTAAAATTTGATGGAATAAAGAATTATGTATAGAGAGAGAGAGAGAGAGAGAGAGAGAGCCTTCCGCGATAAATGTGTAAATATTTCTTTTCTTCTCGTACGCGTGCCTATATATTTCTACTTCGCATTGCGATGCTCGTCGACACGCGTGGCTGGTGACGATCGACCCTCTCGGTGCGCAACGTATATACGTTTGTAAATAAAGCGCACGTATGCAGTATTTTTTCAGTGGCTACGAGGTGCCTCATTGAGTTTGCGCCCCGCGTACGAATGAGACGCGAGGCCAGAAAGAAGCAAAATTCAAAATTATACGCAGGCTGATGGATTTTATTTTCAATAATACGTGTTCCGCGTCATTTAATTGATGGAAACTGCTTAAATATTATCGGCTCAACTATATAGCTGAAATTTTGTTATTAGCTTCTTGTAGTATGGATGTATGTTTTGGTATTAAAATATATAAAATTCTCCTTAAGCTTGTCGAATTTTTCAAATTGATAAAATACAAACATGATTTTCCCAAAGTGAGAAGAATTATAATTTCATTTAGATTTTCATCTCTCAATTGGATAATTAAATCCAAACTTGTTAAATGAGGCCATTCCACCGGTATACATCTATACGTGCGCATACAATTGTAGATCTATATATTCAAACAATTGAAAACTATGTAATATCCTCTATCTTATCGTTAAGTAATTGTTGTTCTTTTGCGTAAAAAAGTTAATGCAACATTTATCGCGCCACACATTGTTATTATTATAAGTACCGAATTATCGACCATTTAATTTCGGGTTGTATAACCTGTACATCCATAATCGCTTTATATAAAATAACTTCGACGTGCGGATGTGAGAACAATAAAAATCCAGGTTGTAAAAGAATTTCCCGGCAATCTCATTCAAATTTATAAACACACGGCTGAGAAGACGAGTTCAAATCTCAAACAATCGATTATAGTAATCTTACCGATGCATTATAGGTATTAAATGAAAATTAAATCTCTTTATCTTCTTGAAGACAAATGGAACAAACATGGGATTTATCTCCTTCAAATAATGGATTATATTATTAGTCCGATTAACGTTCATTACAGTAATTAAAATATCTTCAACCTAGAATAAGCGATATTAAAATTTTTCTTGTGCTACAGTTGTATGTCGATTCTAAATAAAACGCGAATTCTATATTACTAATACATATGTAAAATCAAGCATAAGTGTATTAAAATATTGATAAATATATTCACGATGATCGCTTTAATTGCCAATCAAACATGGCGGTAAACTAAAATGCAAACTATAGCAGAAGAATAAAAAGCTATCGGGATGGATAAATCTCTTCTATTTTATCAAGTGATATTTTTATACCTGTCTCGAATATTCTTTACATATCTCTAATCGATCATTGATAATAGAACTTTACAAGGTCAAATTTATATAGATCTTTTTGTTAATATATCTATAATAGTAATAATTTATTTTAATTTTAGTTTTTTAATTCATAATTTTAAATTTAAGGAAATTTTTTGATTTCAAATGATATTTTGTTATCTATTATTGAAAAAAAATCATATAATTATAATCCATAACCTTTTTTATCCAGAACAACAAATTTCACTGAATTGGTCTCTCGGGCAATAATAAATAGGGCTTCACCATTATCCAATACGAGTTTTGGTATCGTTCGGTCTCGCAATGAAATTCAAAACTAATACCAAAACAAAATCGTATTAAAAAGTTTTAAGACCAAAATCAAGACTTCAGACACGAGAATATAAGTCTGTGCAAGGCTTATTAACTAAATATTGTAAGAATCTTGGTCTACGTAATGGATTAGAAATTTTATATGGAATTGGAATACCATAAGTTATTATAAATCATATCTGAAATATCATTTATATATACCTTTACAATTATTTGAAATATTAAATTTATACTAAATGTCCCGAAACAGCCACTAATTACTTGACCTAATATCAATTTCGCCTTTTCAAATTTCTCTAAAATTACGTCATAACAGAAGGTAAAATAAAAAGGTTACGATAGCATCATAGTTATAGAATAAATATTGGCAAGAATTTTTACACAATGATACGTATTATTCGTACCTGTATACTAAAAGAACAACATTACCGTTTCTCGTGAAATTATCAGATTTTCTATGAGGAAAAAATAAGTTTTGTCTCGCCTTCAACCTTAACCATAAAAAGGCTGTGGCTTAAAAGGACAAAGACAAAATTGAATAATATTATGTTTAATTTTGTTCGTTTTTTGACTCTGCAGCTGTACTTTTGAATGAAGAATGTATTTGAAACCGATATATGTACCAGTTTAATATAAGAAAATTATTTTAATACTTATTGAATCTAGTATTTAATCTCCATTTCAGTTGCTTTTTCATCTAATATTTTACAATTTTATTTTTCCAGTGCAATAGTCTTGGAACGTAAATCTTAATTCATTAAAATATGCTCTTGGACTCTCAAATGTTTATATGATGTTTTAGGAAACTGTTGCCTAATTTTTAATATAAAAACTAATTTTTTCTAAATCTAAACAAAAGGGACCATCCCAAAAGCACGACAATACTTTAATTGACAATACGTTTCCGGCGCTAAGACAATAGTTTCCAAATTCTCGTCTCGTACTAAAGTACTAAATAATAAGCTTTTTTATAATTTCAAAAGGTACATTTATTACTGCATACGCCCAAACGGAAAATGAGAAAATTCCTTAACGTTTTCTAAACAAGTATGCGTTGAATCAGAGTAAATGAATCCGAAACCATAACAGATACTCTTTGCTTTATGTGAATAGATAAAGATGCGCGAACGATTCGTCTATATCGCAAATTATGCACACCAGAAAGGTAATAAAAAATAACAATGGATATCGACATGGATATGGATATATATAAAGTACCTTTAGGCTTGGGTGGTGAAGTGCTCATATTCTCCGCGATGGAGACCCTCCTCACGGTGTACGACATTTTGATTCACTATTCTTCTTTATTCTCTTCTGGCTATGATAAATCTTCGTCCGACTTAGGCGGACACCGCCGTTATAACTTCGTCGTTATAACGCCGTCTGATACACAGGAGCTGGAGCGCCTTTGAAAATCGATCGTCTCGTTGCCGATCTCGGCTGCTCGGGCGCCGGTCTTCGCGCTCTGTACCTCTCTCCCTCTTCCACTCGATGCCGCGCACAAAAACAACAAAAAAAAAAAAAAAAATTAAAAAACAAAGAATAATAAGGATAGAAAAAGCCAAAATGAACACAGATGTGAGGTACTTTTGTAGCTCGTCGCGTACTATGCATACATATATACTTGGGTGTGTGTGTGTGTGAAAGGCGAGGCCGCGCGCGATGCGGCCGATCGAATCGGGATGTGCGGACCGGCTGGCTTTTTATGCGCGCTATAACATTGCCACTGTTGTCCGCGGCAGCGCATCGCCGCACAGCCGGGATCCGATCGCGCCCCACCCCAACCCGCCCGCCCTGCCGTGCGAACGGACGCGCGCGCTCGAGCGCGTGCCCCTCATCGGATGCGCGATCGCCATATTATAGGATGCGCGATGTTAATAATTCGGAGCCAGCGCGAGCGAGCGCGAGGGACACTGCGTATATTGGGGTATCGGGCGTGCTCGGGCTCGCGCCGACCGATCGCCCGTATATTCGCACCGGTTCAGAATTCGAGTAGTTCCCCGCTCGCGCTTTTATCTCTATAGATATAGCTAGTATATACATATATATATATATATATATATATATATATATATATATATATATATATCGATGTCTCGTAATGTGGGGATGATCCAAAGGTATGTTTACATTAGTCGTACAAACGCTCAAAGTAAAATTTCTCATTATTATATAAAAATGTCATAGGTTTCCATCTATTTTAGCGAGTAAATCCGTTGTGCGTAGATGAAAAAATATCAACTATAGGCTTAAGAATGAAATCGCTCGTTCTAAGTAAAGGTTTCACGCTCTATTGAGGAAAGATCTTCCAGAATTGAAGAAACCGCTTTTTCCATTTGTTTTATACAAAGCAAGCAAATCTTTACTATCGATAGAATAGAATATTCTTTCGCTGTGTTCAAGATTAGCCAGTGGCAAAAAATTCTATGTCAAATGTTTTGAATTTGTTTGCTTCTTTCATTTAAGTAAAGTGAAGAATATTGATATATATATATATATATATATATATATATATATATATATATATATATATATAATGATCAGGTATAATAATGCGATAAAAACTATTAAAAGTTTATGTTTGGTCTAGAAGTTTCTGCATTACGTAGGATCAGGCTCGTCTTTGGCATTGGTGGTGCTTGAGGACTTTCGTTGATGGGAGGGGGGGGGGGGCTTCAGTGCATTCTAAAATTCGCCGGTTCGCTAAAATATATTAATCCTACAAGTAAAATAGTTATTTCCATTTAATAATTATAGCAATAATTTATATTAGTGTATATATATATATATATATATATATATATATATATATATATATATATGTCATGTGACGCTTGTCTACTCTGTTCATATAAGATTAGATCCATTTACGTCACCTAGCGAAACTTCTCTACACAAACTTTATAATAATTTTTAACGACTTATTGACTCATTATGTCGATATTTTTCTGATAAATAAATTGTCGAAATTATAGATCTTTTACATAATTAACATTATTTAAATAATTTCTATATAATTGCAAGCACTAGTCAATTATCTGCAGTATAGGTTTATTTGACCGAAAGTGTGTAATTCATTGAGTCGAAAACTGATAAAGTAGTTAAGTCGTAAAAAACAGTGTTCGTTTATATATTACAAGATTATCGAGTTAAAAACACTATATAAACTGAGAATGAAAATTTACCATTGCATTAATATTCGCGAGAGTTTAGAATCACCGCCTGGTGTGATTTTGTCCTATCGTTGCCAGTAACGTATTCCTTGGATCGATCAAGATTAACGAATACAAATTCTCGAATGAGACAGAAGAAAAAAGCGAAGAAGTCATACTCGTTTGTAAATAACTTATACTTGTTTAAAAATTGTTAAGGAATTTTCTCATTTTTCGTTTGGGCATATGCAGTAATAGATGCACATTTAGAAATTATAAGAAAGCTCATTATTTAGTATTTTAGTACGAGACGAGAATTTGGAAAATGTGGTCTTAGCACCAGAAAAGTATTGTCTGGATATCTATATAATATATAATACGTCTGGAATTATCTATTTAGTTTATATTTAGACAGTATTTGTTTTAATTTTACAAATGAGGCAATAGTTGCCTAAAACATTATATAAACATTTAAAACCCCAAGCGAATATTTTAATGAATAAAGATTTTGATTCCAAGACTATTGCACTGGAAAAATAAAATTGTAAAATATTAGATGAAAAAGCAAATGAAATGGAGATTAAATACTAGATTACATAAGTATTAAAATAATTTTCTTTTATTAAACTGGTACATGTATCGGTTTTGAATACATTGCAGATTCAAAAATGCAGCCGCAGAGTCCAAAAACGAACAGAACTAAACATAATATTATTAATTTTTGTCTTTGTCATTTTAAGTTAACTTTGTTCTTTTAACGAGAAATGTTAATGTTGTTCTTTTAGTATACAGGTACAAATAATACGTACCATTATATAAAAACTTTTCCCAATATTTATTCTATAACTATAATGCTATCGTAATCTTTTTATTTTACCTTCAATTATGACGTAATTTTAGAGAAATTTGAAAAGGCGAAATTGTTATTAGGTCAAGTAATTAATGGCTGTTATTGATCGTTCAGTAAAAATTTGATATTTCAAATAATTTTAAAGGTATATAATAAATGATCTTTTGCACTCATTAATTTCATATCTTCCTAACAGTTCGGGACTAATGAGACAAATAGTTTAGCTTGATATCCAGATGAAAATATTGCAACTGTATTTTAGCTTACTGTTCGCCGCCCAACAAATACTCGATGTGGGCTACGCGACCTAGAAACGTTTAACTGGTAAGAATTCAGAATTAATTGAAAACCCGACATATTGGATGTGACGTAGAAACTGAACGCACAGTTCCTAGGACAAACTGTTGAATTATTAGTGAATACGGAAGAAAATACCACTGATCTGACTTCTCAAAGTAATAAGGAACAAAAGTGCTACGTCAGCTATACAGAGGAGGGTTATAATAAAACTAATGAAGAAAGCAGAGGAAAAAATTCAGTGACTACGAATTCCATGATTTTCCAATGAGAATTCTCAGGTAAAAAAATAAATGGGTAAATGGATTGTGACTAGATTATGGATTACCAGGCATCTGAATTCAGATGTTATAGCATCGACATAATTTTCAAACGAAGTTGTTTAAAAAATTTCCGGCCTCATCAACAATTTATGTCAATTCAAAATATCCCTTAAATTCCTATACAATTTAAGTTCATTCCTGTGTCCATATTATATCACTTTAACTTGATTCTCTATTACATTAAATCTGTAATTATATCGCTTGGTGAATTATTTTTCAACCGACTGAATTTTCTTTCAACGCTGATAGATCTTTCATTATGAACTGTCAACAAGTTAGTTCACATACATTAGCAAAGTACAAGATTTTTCATTTCGTAATTATTATTATTTATTAGTAAATAATAATATAATCTTGCGAAGAAAAATCTAATCGTTTACTTATTTTATTGTTAAATAACTATAACAAAAAAAAACATAAATGAGAACAGGTATTCTAGATATATATATCTAAAGTCAATATTAACAAAGTTTAATAAATTATTATCTATTTCTATAAGTAAATATTTACTTACCATTCCAGTACATACACTAATTTCTAATAAATATAAAAATTGAATTTCTTTATAATTGCATTTTTATACCTATAAAAATATATTATCGAATAGCAAATAAACGTAATGTACGCTAAGAAATAGATATTTCAACAATTGATCAGGATTCGAATCTATTTTAAACCAGATAAAAATTAAATAGTTAATGAATAATTAGAGGAATAAATGAGGACGTAAAACTTGACCCCACTACATATACGACCTGGCACAATATTATCTAACAAAAGTAATAAAAAAGAATTCATAGAACATATTATTCTAATAAATAATAATAAGAAGAAAATCATTGTACTTTAATATGTCTTATTATTCACTCACAATATTTATGAACTTTAAAAAAGAAATTAACTTTTAAATTGCGTGTATTACTCGATAAGCTTCTTAAATTAGTACTTTAAAAGTTATTCAATTTTATAGTTCCGGATGATGTAATTTTACAACTACAAAGTATATTTTTTTACATAATTCTATAACATTTTCTATATGAAAAGTACTAATTTATTTATATTTGACGATTATAATATGAATTATTAAGATAAATTATAATTTTATTCATTCGGAATATTATATGCAATAATTACTGAATGTTTGAATTTAGAAAAAATGAATTTTTGTTTAAGAATGTGTGTAAAAAGCATTCTTATTAGATTTAATTGAAATTAAATCTACTATACTTACAGTTCATATCAGCAGCTATGGAATTGAAACAAAGCATTTTTTACGTGAAGGAAAAAAATTAAAACATCTCACCATATGAATATAAGAAAATACAGAAAGAAAATTAAATAATTTGCATATTCTTTTCACTAAAAAATCAAGAATTTCACGTTAGAAGTTAAATAAATTCGCTAGGTACAGGTAGAATAATATAATTCAAATTTAATTAGTGTCATAATATTATCAACGCCCTTCTCCCCAACTAAGACTAGTGTAATTTATTACGTCACGAATAATAAGTAGCAGATTTTTCAAACTCTATGACCAAATTAACAAGCAGTCTCGATTTTTACAATGTTCTTAATGCAAAATTACGAATCCGTGCTAGTCTTCTGCGCAAATTTGTTAAACGTGCTAGTTTTAGATAAAAAAAGTTTTAATGCACAAGTCTTCTCTGGGAATGTTTGATATCTGCTAGGTTTTCTTAAGAGCATCGCATTAAATTAAATAGATCTGAAATCACAAAGGCGATCGGCGTATTAATCCACAAAATGCACTGTTTTATATGACTAGTGAATTTATATGAATTTATATGACTAGTGAATTATCGTCGCAATGGAAATCCGAACTACATTTTCTGCTTCATTATGGTATACTTAGAATTGACATTTGATAAGGAACAATTAATTAATACTCGTAAAAGTATAAGTACAAAGAGTTTTCCATAAGCGCGTGGTACGACAAACGATATTCAGGCTTATCCTTCTAAAAACCAAAATCAATTTCAATTCTAACATTCGACTCCAAAATTTGCTAATAGTTGGCGGAACTCGTAGCGCATTAACATCTCACCTGGTATTATCTTCTATTATTAGTTCATTAAAAGAAAATTACGATTATTCGCGTGCATGCGTAAATAATTTACCGGAATTCCACTGCATTGAAAAAACTTCTAATTTGAAATAAAATTTACTTGAATTTTTCTGAGAACAGTTTGTTTTTCTAAAATCAGGAAATGTTTTGAAGGAATGAAAATCTGTTTACATGTAATAAACAAAAATTTGTATATCAAATCGTACCTTATTCTAGGGAAAAAAATTATTTTCGTATAACAATTGAAAATATCTTAACGAATTTTTAAAAATTTTTCATTGAATAAAAATCAATAAAATATTCGATTGTGTTTCATCTGCGACTGATTGAAAGAAAAAGTTGAAAAAAATTACTTTCGAACGTATTGCAGTACCAAAAAATTGACAATATTATTATCTCTAAATAATTAATATAATTATTTATTATAAATACAATATTGATTATTTATTATCAGTACGTGAAAAAAATTATTACGTTTATACTTCAGTTGGTAAATGTACCATCCAAAAAAGTATGCAAAACTTCAGCACGATTAATAATAAGTAATGCCTGGTGCTAAAAAACAGTGTTTTATTAGTAGAACCTTCTACATAATAAACTTAATGCTAACTGTCAACTCAATAATTCACTTTTTTTCATCAAAACAATAAAATTCAAAGAGAGCAAAGGCTTTGAAGGAAAAAATCAGCATTTGGTTAACGCTAACCACCCAGTAAATAAGACTGTATTTATAGATTCCTCAACCACCATTGTCTTACATTTGGAAGCCGCAAATTAATGGCTATTCAAAAGTAATCCGAAGCTTATTATTTACGGACGATCGCGTTGCGGGCGTGAAAACTCTTATTTCGAAGTTGAAAAACGTGCCTACAGAAATCATTATTCCCCTGTATGTGCGCGCCGACCGCAATACGTGCGAATAAATATTAAAATGCCATTTTGTCTTTTTACGATTAGCCTTGATAAATTTACCGCGCACGGTACTACACACAAGGTTTTCTTCGAACAATACAGCGCCTTATTTTGCCCCAATCGGCGGGAGAGCTCTTGTAGCATTGAATTGCACTAAAAATATCTAGTAACAATACGATATATCTCAGTGAAATATTTAGTGTATATATATATACAGAATTATAGATTAAAATAAAAAAGTTATTGTGGTTTAAAATTTTGATTTTGTCTGATTTATTCCTCTTTCTATATCTCTATAATTTCACTAGTTATAATCAAATGTAGTAATGATATGATTTTTTATAACTAAGAGCATGTATAAGGTATATAAGAATTGTTACTTGTTAGTCTAAGAGCTCGAAAGAACTGCTGCCTATTATTCGTCGCGTAATAAATTGCGCTACTCTTAGTTGAAGGCATTGATATAAGATTATGGCATTAATCAAAATTGATTTATATTATTCTCCATATATTTCCATGCGAATTTGTTTAAGTACCAACATGTAGTTATTGTCTTTTGAGTGCGAAGAATATGGAAAGTATAGAATTCTCCTGCTGTAACTTCTTATAGTTATATGGTGAATATGTTTAATTTTTTTTTTAACTATGCGCTATATTTTTAAATTCTTTTCTCAAGTCTATACGGCGCACGCAGAATCAAACACATGCTTTAGAGTCGTAAAATTTATTGCTCGTACTTTTAAATTTTATTACATTGCATTTCGTGTAAAGCGAATGGCTCGTGCGTTTTCGGAATTCACTGATGCTTCAAAAGAGTTATTTCATGAAGGAACATCATTTTGTAGGAAGTCGTCGGTAACCTGGAAACTTTACATGCTAAAATATACTCTTTTTTTATATACAGATTTATTTTTTATGAAAGATCGTATTTATATTCGCAATACTATGAAATGATGTAAATTTACGATGTTTCCAAAAAAGAAAATTTATTATAAAAGTGAAACTATAAATGAAAAAAAAAACAGAAATTGAGCGACTCTTAATTGAAAATAACATATAATATACTTCGTTATACTAATTATTTCTTATAGTATAGTCAATTTTTGTTAATGAAATAGTCATACAAAAAGAATTCAATTCAAATAATATTCATCTAAGCACTTTATTTTTAATCAATAAATAAATACATAAATCATATAATGGGGAAAACTGGAATTAAATGGTTTTTATCCAGATTTAAACGGAATTTTCATATGCATGCCAATTAATAGAATATACAAGAATTTATTTTACTGTCTTTAAAGCATCGTTATGACTTTTCATTTTTTTGTCTATTTTGTAATACAACATGGTCGCGAACTCTTTTTTATGTTATTTAACGTCATTCTATTTATGCTTCCAAATATCGATGCTAATCAACGACGGAGGTCTACGATATGTTTGTAAACAAAGCACATGTAAAATTATTACAGCGGATCACCAAGTTCCTAGTCCTTCGCTCTAGCGATCGAGCCATCGTAGGCCTCTAAATTGCGATCTTTTCTAAGTGTATTAACAATATAAACATTTTGTAAATTTGCGGATATTTATAGAAATTTCAGAAGTTTTGTATTAAAAGTCAACTAAAAAATTTATTCCTTTGTACAAATACATAAATCTAAAAACAGGCATTCGTCCTTTTCACTCATTAGACATAGAATTTCCAAAAATCCAAAAATCCTTTAAAAAAAAACTTATCATAACGAGCACCCCCTCCTTCCTATTTTATAACAGGAAATTGTCAAAAAAAAAATTCAACCAGATCGGTCCATTTGAGGTTTTACTTAGAATTATCAAAAAGAATCTATAAAATTAAAGAATAATATTTTAATAAGGTAATTTTTAGTATCACTGTGTGGAAAATTAACTCAAGTCTATGAGATAAGCGATATAAGCACTGATTAACTGAATTAAAAATTCTAATAATCGAACTTCAAGGTTACAGACCATACAGAAGCTCAGGCTAGTAGCATAAATATTTTATGCTACTACGGTTAAGGTTTGCCGATCAAATACATGAAGAAACACATGCTCTAAACGATAAATTTACAACAAGAACAATTTCTGAAGCTCACTGAATGGACATCGCATATACTCGCGATCGGATTAAACATGCCATAAAAATTATTCCCCAAAAGACCGGATACGATGTAATAGTGTCTAGCTTCATTTCGACACCAACCGTCATTAATGAAAATCTACTTGCTCTAACATTGAAAGATTCAAATATTCTACCAACTGTTGCTCCAATCTACGAATCTATTGGATCAAGTACAGTGTGCGCTGCTACTCCTGTGTGTAGAAACTAGATGCAATACTCACCAGCACTTGTAACTAAAGAATCTGATGATTTTGCGCCGAGAAGAGTTCAACGTTATCCGCTCAACATTTTTATCGTGCATCAACGGTATCCTCACAACGGCATCCTCGCTTTACCAGAGCTAAATTCTCTAGGCCACGGAATCAGTTGGTCAATATTGTTCTCGTTCTTCTTGTCATTGTTGGATGATAAGACGACTCAGATATATAACGCTGTTATCCGGTAATGGAGATGGTTTTTAATTACGCTCAGCATTCGATTCTATATCCGAATAAAATTTCGAAATGGATTGCTCTGCTAGTGTGATGTCCCACTCCTGTGAGACAAGGACCGAAACGCAAAACAATATTGTAGATGTAAATAAGATAAATTAATTAAATAATTACCGCATAATTATTTATTAATTTAATTAAAAGTTATAATTATAAGTAAATTGTAACAATGATAGTTACTGTTAAATAAAATAATAAAACTATTAGATTAATCGAATCTTTGCTACACACTTGGTGAAACATAATGGAATATAAATTAATATAGTGTAAGTAACACTAATAAATACACTTGGATATGTTCACAATTTTATTTATTTTGATAAACTGACAGCTGTTTCGACTATAACGCCAATTTCAAAGTTACAAATGTAAGAAAATATGAAATTTACAAAGATATATATAGTAAATATGATAATAGAAAAAGGAGGAATCGATAGGAGTAGGGATAATGAAGGGAAAGACCTGAGCCTAATTACAAACTAGTAGCAACTTGCAGAAACGGTGAAATCAAAAAATCTTTTATGTCGCTCGTTACATTTTCGCCTCTAAGTAATACTTTCTTTATTTTGATAATTTATAATTTATCTAACCTTTTACCTTTTTGAGTGTTATGTAATAAATGAAAATCATTTGAATTAATTTTATGTTTGTTAACGATGTAATGTTATTATTATTTACTAGCAAAGTTTTTAAAGTCGTTTTATTTGTACTAATTGTTTTCATGTCTAGTTTCTTCAAATAATTACAAATTTCATTACTTATAGAAGGTACATAATTTATAAAAGAATAACGGTCATTCGTTGGTTTTGGATATGCATAAAAGTGTTTTTGTAGGAGCTTACTACGTTTTTTATCAGAAATTATCGAAATAAAGAAAGCATTACTTAGAGGCGAAAATGTAACGAACGACATAAAAGATTTTTAATTTCACCGTTACTGCAAGTTGCTACTAGTTTGTAATTAGGCTCAGGTCTTTCCCCTCATTATCCCTACTCCTATCGAATCCTCCTTTTTCTATTATTATATTTACTATATATACCTTTGTAAATTTCATATTTTCTTACATTTGTAACTTTGAATATGACGTTATAATCGAAACAGCTGTCAGTTTATCAAAATAAATAAAATTGTGAACATATCCAAGTGTATTTATTAGTGTTTCTTACACTATATTAATTTCTAATAAAACTACTAGTAAATGTTAAATGAAATGAGAGAATTCAGTAATAAAGATAAATAAATATTTATAATAAAATTAGTCTATTTAGAGTGAACGCGGCGGTTCTCTAATCGTCAGAGAGATCCGGCTTCCCCCGCATCACATCACAAAAATCCACCCCTGGTACTCAATCGGCGCATCGCCTTTCCTTCTTTCTCCTTCTTTCGAGCCATGGTAGTTCAACGACAACGCGGCCAAATGCAGCCCGCAGATAGCGCCGGACAGTGACAGGTTTGAACGATGGCCGAAATTATAAGATGTTTGTCTACACTCTCGATCGTATTTAAAATAGATATAACGAACTATCTCTTATGTCCATGTTGCTACTGAGTGGTTTTTATAGCAAAGGCTTAAAATAATAATAATAGTTCCACTTACATTAATTATTAATTAATCGTATTTTACATTTCTTTTCAATCATTTTTTAAATATTTATTTCCAATTCCGCGCCTTTACGTTCGATACATCTATACATACGTGAGGACGTGACGTATATAAAAACATAAAGATAACTTTTACTATTGTACATTACGTCACAGCTTCCCCCTTACCCAAAAAGATGTTCCTTATAAAGGAACAACTTTTTTGTGCAAGATGTATACTTATCTATTCGTTTTCTATCATATATGCGCAATATTTTATAATTAATACATCAGTATCTATAACCGTATAGTTTGAGGGTATAATATATTATATAACTTAAAAATTAAAGGTTAACTTAAAAAATAAATTAAAAATTGCACCCATTGCATAATCAGAAGCATCTGTAGTGACGATGAACTCTTTTTCAAAATCTGGATATTGCAAAATTGGTGGATGCGTCAAGATATTTTTTAAATTTTCAAATGCTTCTTGCTCATTTCAGCCCCATTGAAAATTCTGATCTTTTTTCAGAATGTTATATAAGCTTTTCGTGCCAGAACTTTTATAAGTTTCCTATAGTAATCTACTAGCCCTAAAAATTGTTTACTATTTTTTTTATTTTTAGGAGTGCGCAATTGATGTACTGCTTCAACCTTTTTGGGATCTGATTCTACTCGGTTCACAGATACTCTATGGCCTAAATAAATGATTTATTTACAAAAAAATGAGCATATATCAGTTTTCAAGGTGAGTTTAATTTTTTTTTAATATTTTTAAAAAATTTTCTAATGTTTCAACATGTTTATTTGAATTATCAGAAAATATTACTACGCCGTCCATAAATATAAACATTTGTGAATTTAATAGACCTGAACAGATTTTATTAATCATTTTTATTAAATATTGCAGGGCTTGTGCGAAGGCCTATTGACAGATGATTAAACTCCCAATAATCAAAAGATATTGCTAATGCAATCAGCTCTTTTCAAGAAGAATCTAATGGAACTTGATGAAACCCCCAAGCTACATCTCAGGTAAATCTAAGGTAGAGCAATACTTTTTCGGGACCAAAAAGCATGGAGAATTCCATGGAGAAATTGAAGGCTGTATAATGTTTTCATAGAGCCTCTTTTTTACCTGTCTTTCTATTTTTACTTTGTGGATTTGTGGGTATCTTAATTGCCTTTTATTGATTGGTACGTTGTCCGATATTTCTATTCTATATCTCATGATTTCGGTTAACTGTAATTTATCTTCAGGAATATTAAATTGGAAAGGGAATTTACTCACTAAATTTACTAATTTGTCCTTTTCTTAAATGTTAAAATGATTTGTATCGCAATTCTTTAAAATAGAAGCTATACGTATTACAATAATTTTTTTGTGTATTATTGAATCTAATTATACATTGTCTATCTTTATATTAAACATAGTTAAAAACTGGTTCTAATTGAGGAATAGAAAAAGTAACTTTAACATTCTCTAATGATGAATTTATTATCACAAATTTTTATTCGACCATGGGTTGGTGAGACCAAGGCTTCCTCTGAATAAATATCAGGTCCTACATTAATTCTATTGAAAATTCCCTCCTTCATGTTAGTGAGATGTATTGGTATTTCAAACATTTTATGCTAGCGATTAGGGACTTCAAGCGTAATATTTTTTTCAAACGCGATGGAACTCAAAATCATTTTCAATACTCCTAATCCATATTTTTTAAAAACATTTTCGCTTCTTCCTTTTCTAAAATTTCGACTCCTAAAATATCGTCAGCTTCTATGGGAAAATTGTCGTTTATATTTTGAAAGGTTAGTGTAGATTCTTTGAATTGTAAATTTACTTTCCGAATGTTTTTTGTATACCTTTCCCTACTCCGATTAAAGTATACCTCGTATTTTGATTTATATCGAAATTTGTATTAACGACATTCACTTTTTATTTATGAACTATATAGTTTAAATAACAATCAGTATCTATCAAAAATGAAATAGATGTGCTTCCGTACATTTTTATGCCATTGTTTGTTGTTGTTTCTGTCTGTAAATTAATTTGGCAACTCTCGTTGCCTCTCGTATTTATATTTACTTGTCCGCTGACGTATCGTGAATGTAAACGCTTTAGAGTTTGTTCGTTGTTAGTAATATTTGCAAACATTTCGGAGAAGTTTTCTGTAAAATTTTCCGGATAAAGTTTTCATATTTTAAATGTAGTGTTATTTTATATTTTTTATTATTTTGTGAAAAGAGTGTTACAAACATACTTACCGCGAATTTCATTTATCGGCTATTAGATATTTATAAGGAAAGCGTCCAGCGCCTCTAGGAGGATTCACTGCCTACAGATACATCGCCTCCATACGTAAATAAAGATAACCAACCTGCAGTAGCATATAATACATCGGTACGTGGATGAAAGAGTTCCTCCCCTTAAGATATTTCATGATTTGATTTTAGTTAATTAAGTAATATTCTCTTCTATTCCAGCTGAAATTGCAGGTATCACTGATAAGAACAATAAGTGTTCCTTGATCAATATTAATTCACGTTAGCCATATTTATTAGTTCTGTTCGCCTTCGATAGTTGTACCTGGCGCCTACAGTATTTAAGTTCCGAATATACCGAAAATGATAGCAATTTTTATATGATTACTTATATCATTGAACATTTATGATTTATTGATAATAATTATTCAATTCCGATGTATCCTGAAAATAAAAATTATATGAAACCTTATTGCGTAGGTTAGTGCAATACAAATGCTTGAACCTGGTGATAGTACATCATCGGCCCTATGTCCAAATAGTTGATATCCTTACGATCCGTATCGACTGTATATTGCCTTAATGGCTGCCGTCATTGAAAATCAAATATGCGTAAATATTGCAGTTTAAGGTTTTGGAAATTCTTCGCTAAAATATGCATGACACGAATTCTATACATAGCTACCACTTACAAAATCAAGCGAGACGGTCAAACTACCTTATCTTACCTTGAAATATACAGAAGCTTGAATGAGGCCAAGAACAAGGAAGCGTAATAAAAAAATCTACAAATATAACTCGGATATAACTCAAATATAGGTCGAAAGGAAACGTTGCCATCAGGAGCCTTGCGTTGACTTTAGTGAAACACAAAATAAAATAGCCTTATTTGGATAAGCAGGTCTCGCGTACTGAATAAATTTGTGTCAAAAGGGTACGAATTGAATGTGATACTCAAGAGCTTCAAAAATTTTTTAATTATCCCTTATAGGATTGAAATATTTTAGAACTTCCAGTATTGTGTATGATAATGCAGGCGCGCCCGAATACACACACGCACACACATGCACTTTATTGAAAAAATTTGATACGACTGCACATATTTATTCCAAACTCGACAGGATTTTTTTGTAAGCTCAAGCAATGAAAGTTTATTGCCCTTTCATTCCTCTAGAAGTACATGGAGACAAAATTTTCAATTTCTGATATTGTTAAGTGTAATTAGTGAGGCCTACGTTGGCTAGATCGATACAACGAACGACTAGTAATTCGGTCTCAGCCGATTCACGGAAGCACCGCCATAAACAGTTGCATCTGTTTCGTTTACCAACCTATTGTAGACCTTCATCGTTGATTAGCACCTTTCTTGGGCAGCATGAAGAGATATTTATTAACAATGTTTAATAACATAAAAAATTTTATTAGAATTATTTATAAATACATATATGTATGTAAAAGCTGAAACGTAGTTACTTACAATAAAGATCTGTTTGTTCGATCGAGAGACAAGTTTTATTCTGATACTAATAGATGACGCCACTCAATGATAATTCAAACATTATCTTTAAACGGGCTAATAAAATTATTTAATTAAAAATGATTCATAAAAAAAATTATAAAAGAAATAATTAAAAAAGTAAAAAATAATTAATAGAAAAATATTTAATTCTAATTAATAAATTATAAGAAAATAATAAGAATTATGTTGAAAAGTATAAAATATAATTAATAAATTAAATTTTATAATCACTTGATAGGTTATCATTATAATATTAAATTATACAGGAATTCCAAATGTAAAGTGAAATATGTGACGGAATAACAGAAAATAGAGAAATAAAGCCCCAGAAACAAAATGAAAAGTTTCAATATTATTAATATAATTTCCGATAGACACATTGAAAGATATTACAGAGCTTTCGAATTATAGTCAGTAAATGATTTTTAAAAGTAAATCAAATAGTTTGATTTAGATGAAATTGGTAATAAAATGTTTATTAAACAAAATATATATCATTAGAGAATGGTATTCGTTAATATTACTATAACAAAGATTTTTAGTTATTATGAGAATAACTGATTAATTATTTTTCCACATTTATAAATGTAATACATGAAGATATAAATACTGCAATTGTATTAAATATTTTCAAGATCAATAATCTCTGTACCAATTGTTTGCATAATCTTACAAATTTATAAGTAAAATCAAGTTCTTATCAATAGATTATATAGAACACAAACTTTTTACTTTAACCATAAACAATTTGAATCAAATAAACATGTTATACATCTACATAAGATCAAAGTCATTCTGTTTGTAAATTACTGTGGACGTAGTAGTAAATCGAAATATAATATTTGAAGGTTGATATTATTTTCATAAAATTTGCTACTTTATCATAATAAGCAATAAATTATTGATAAAATATTTTAACATCATTCATTGTACTTTAATCAGCGGGTTGTAATAAACGTGAAATATTCATTGGTATTCTATTATGTGCATATATATAAGATGATTGATGTGTGTTACCTGATTTTTCCTTTCGATAAGATGTCAGATATAATAATCTGATCACTAAGGATCAAAAATTTGAAGAATTACAAAGCTTATCAGATGTATAATTTGTAAAGTTTTTATCAGAGATCTTAACAGTTTCCAAGTCTAATTATAAAGCAAAATTGTTATTAGCTGATTTGTACCTGTTGATGCATTTCTGCTTCAATACTTTATCGGCATCTTATTATAATTTGCTTATTTACTTACACTATGTTAATTATGTCGCTGTTTCCACTATGGTGTCGCATGTAAGTAGTGTATAGAACTCACAGTAAATAGTATCTTGCATTCAAAAACACTATTATTCCAGGTGCATTACTGTAACATCTTTCTAGATCTTTTGATTCAAATCTGAATCTTTTGAAAGGAGTATTAAGTGCTTGCCAAAATGGTTTCTAAAAGAGAATTATAACAACCAAAATAAAATTTCTTCATTCTTAATAATTTTTACAAAAAGTTATGGGTTTCATTCGACTTCTCTTCTAGACGATCAAGACAAATGTCAAAACTTTATTTTCATAAGTATACAAATTATATAAATGATAAACATTGTAAAAAATTTATCTCCATCATATCTTACATTATTCACTTCAGCAGCAATTATTTATTTAATTAACTACTAAAATATTATAGCTTCAGATATATCATCTGGACCTTTTTTGATCATGATAGCTGTCACATGTTTAAAAACGTAAATACTTCTGAAGCTCATTGTTTGCTGTCAGAAGTGTATCCTGCATATGTTCCAAATACCAGTACGTTTCAAAAGTGGTTAGGGAGTAGCGGTGATTTTAATATCGAAAACTAAGAGCGGATCAGCGAAAAAAGTTGGAGAATGAAAAATTTGAAGCATTCCTGGATGAAGACTCTGTAAAATGTAAGAAGTTGCTGTATTATAGGGCGTGATGTAAACCATACTATTCCAAGCGTTTAAAATTGCTGAAATAAATACAAAAGTTCGGAAATTAGGTGTGACACAAATGGACGCTGAGGAACATTGAAAACTATCTTTTGATGTTGGAATTTTTTCTTTAACGTCAGAAAAAGAAGTCTTTTTTGTATTGTTGCTTATATTAGAACTGAAGGTGAATAAAATTGATTCTATTACGCTAGTATCAAATGCAAAAAATTGTCCGCCAAGCCCCGCGAATCAGAATCATCGCAACTAAAGCGCAAAATTCGTGCAAACAAGGTAATGCTCTATATTTGGTGAGATGATTATTTGAAAAATATCAAATTCGAGCCTTGCCTCTACTCAGTAGAAAAAACTACTTGTTTCAAATTAAAAAATTAGGAAAAATGATTGAAAAACTTAATTTTTACAATTTTGTGAATGCAGAATGCCCTCGCTAGAATACACTACACTGAAGAAAATAAGAAATTCTATTTGGACGGAATTGATACCTTACCTGAATTGTAAGAGATATCCACAGATAGCGATGTACGACATTAAATAATATGCAGTTTAGATTTGTTATTGAAGCAAACCTCTAATTTTATTGATAATATGGTCATTTGTGTTGTAAATGATTTTATGAAAAATATTTTAATAATTTACAAACATATGTGTATATATATGTATCAACGAATTGTTTTCTATATTGATTAAACTGATGCTTTTTAATAAACTCCTGCCATCTAACAAGGTATGATACTGTACGTTTCTGTATGTGGTTCAATCGTTATAAAGCAAAATAATATTTCAAATATTTATCTTGTGCTGTTCATTAAAATCACTTTTAATTTTATTTATTTTACAAAATACAAGTCTTTGTATACATACTATTATTCATTTTACATATGTTACATTACTTCAGCGTTATTTATAACACAATATATTTCTCTTTATAAAAATGTCACGATGGTTACATTATACACATGTACGTTTTTGTATTAGATTAACTGATTTCAATAGTAAGAAACACTACATGTAGCTTATACATATTTCATTTAAAACTTCAATCCACAAGTAAGATAGTTTAGTTGAAATTATAAGTATTTCGTTTTCTACTCCTTCTAGCTACATATAGTCATAGATTACCCGTCTCCCTACTTATAAGTCCAACTGGTGACCAGGAGTAAAATGTATATTACATAATAGAATATTTACTAGAAATACTAGCAAATTTTTAATTTGTATTGCATTTAAACTTGTTGTTGTCTATGTACTTGGAAACAAAAATATTGAACCTTATGATCAATATTGTTTTCTTTAATGCGTCTTAAGGTTTGATTTCCAAATCCAGTATTATTGCTCATTCCACGCATTTTTATAAATTTACAAATTAATTAGGAATGAGTATAAAATATGTTACTAAAAATTAGAAAAATTACTTCTAAAAAATAAAATTCATAATTGAGAAAGAAAATATGTAGGTTTCACCTTAGGTTACCTGTTGTACATTAATAAATAAACAATATTTCATACCACAGAAATATTCCGGGTGTGCTACACAAGTAGCTTCTCAATCACGATTATGATCGTCGTTTTCAATGATCTAACGTACGGAAGCCACAAAATAATCGATATACGGTTTTAGCGTACCCACGTTTTAACGCACCTAGCGTACTCGACAGACATAGCGCCTTCTGATTGCCACCTATTCAAATCGATGCAGCACGACCTCGTTGATACGCACTTCCGACATACTCAAGAATTGCGAGAATTTGTGGATGATTGGATCGCCTCGAAACCGCTATCTTTCTTTCGCCACGGTATCGCCATATTGACACAGATCGGAAAAAGTATTGGAAAATGACGGAAAATATTTTGATTAAGCTAACGTGTATCCATTTTCCGTTATAAATGTCGGAAACTAATTTCGCCTCCTAATATATACAGAGTTTTGAAGAACGTATCATCTTTCATTAAAATGATACACTTTTCTCAAAAGATTCAATTATAATATTGCTATGGCAAAGTTTCTATAGTACACAAGTCCACAAAATGCATTTCCTTTCGTGATTCAGCATGGTGTTATTTCATCTTTCTCGGGCATCTCTAGAGGAAGTGCTACCATCGTCAGATCGTACTCTATGGAAATGATTGAAGCTCGGCTGGTCTGGATAAAGCGCCCTTCTGAATTGTTCCACCATTGAACTTCAGCTTTACCAAATATTAGAAAAATCAAGTTTGAGAAAAAGAAAAATCCCGCTGCGACGAAGAAAACTATTTTCCATTCATTCAAGTTGCTCTGTAAGTTTTTAAATACAATATTAGAGGCATTCTTTTCAAAATTGTAGAAGATATTTGGTTATTTTCTTGATATAATAGAAAAAACTTTAAATAATATTATTATCCATTTATGGTCCATTTATTTTATGGTTATTAATCTCTTAGCTGTTACCATACATGTATTGGAATCTGATACACTTACTTCATCCAGTACGATGGCACCACAGACTAGTGGCGCGAGCAATCCGACAAAGTTAGCGACACAATTTGTTATGGACATTAGAGGGCCGGCAAAGTTGGGAGTCAGATCAATATGATTCAGATGAAAGCCAGAGGCGATTCCAGAGTTAAATCCAACTGCTATTACCAGAATGGATATTGTTACAACTGGATTGTTGGTCTCAATCAAAGCAAGCATACATAATGCAATAGCTGGGATCCATAGACCGATCGTGTTGCAGATCTTACGCGATGCCGCCGTAGAAACACCTTTTGATATTGCATAATCTGCTAGGAAGCTTATAGGCAGACTAATTAAGAAAGATGCTAAGTAAGGAAGAGCAAAAACGATTCCTGTCTAAAAAAATATGCAATTTGTTTATAAATTTAAAAAAGTTAAAAATTTGTTCTATTTTGAGATATATTATAATAAGAGAGTACATGGAAATTGAAACATTTAACAAATTTTTACCTTATATGTATCAAATCCTAATATTGATCTCATATACGTGGGTGTTTCTGTGATTAATGTGTAAAAACCCCAGTTGTGCCCACAATGTGACATCGTTAAAGCAAGTACTGGAATTGAGCAGAACATCGATTTCCACGGTGTCTTGGGCTTCTGCGAATTATATAGTTATTTATATTACTATATTGATTAAATTATCTCAAGTGCAATCTTATATTCTTCGAATCTGAATTCAAATTAGGTTTTTCTTTACTCATATCGAGGTCAAATTCATGGTCATGGCAAATGGTAAAATTAAAAAAAGTGATTACAATAAATTATAATTATTAATACAAAATTTTACTTTTTAGAAACTCTGATAATAAACCAATATCATTACGATAGCAAATATATGCATTTATTTGTTATTTATTTGTTATTGGTTATTTGTTATTTATTTATTACGATGAAAAATAAATGATTACTTTTTATGAACTCTGATAATAAACCAATATCATTACGATAACAAATATATGCATTTATTTGTTATTTATTTGTTATTGGTTATTTGTTATTTATTTATTACGATGAAAAATAAATGATTACTTTTTATAAACTCTGATAATAAACCAATATCATTACGAAAACAAATATATGAGTTTATTTATTATTAGTTATTGGTTATTTATTTATTACGGTGAAAAATAAATAATTATTTTTTATAAACTCTGATAATAAACCAATATCATTACGATAACAAACATATGCATTTATTTGTTATTTATTTGTTATTGGTTATTTGTTATTTATTTATTACGATAAACAATAAATGATTACTTTTTATAAACTCTGATAATAAACCAATATCATTACGATAACAAATATATGAATATATTTATTATTTATTTGTTAAGGTTATTTGTTATTTATTTATTACGATAAAACATAAATGATTACTTTTTCTAAACTCTGATAATAAACCAATATCATTACGATAACAAATATATGAATATATTTATTATTTATTTGTTAAGGTTATTTGTTATTTATTTATTACGATAAAACATAAATGATTACTTTTTCTAAACTCTGATAATAAACCAATATCATTACGAAAACAAATATATGCATTTATTACTTATTTATTTGTTATTTATTTATTACGATAAAAAATAAATAATTACTTTTTATAAACTCTGATAATAAACCAATATCATTACGATAACAAATATATGAATATATATTTATATTATTTATTTGTTATGGCTTATGTGTTATTTATTTATTACGATAAAACATAAATCATTACTTTTTATAAACTCTGATAATAAACCAATATCATTACGATAACAAATATATTAATTTATTTGTTATTTATTTGTTATGGGTTCTTTGTTATTTATTTATTACGATAAGAAATAAATGATTGGTTTTTCTAAACTCTGATAATAAACCAATATCATTACGATAACAAATATATGAATTTATTTGTTATTTATTTGTTATTGGTTCTTTGTTATTTATTTATTACGATAAACAATAAATGATTACTTTTTAAAAACTCTGATAATAAACCAATATCATTACGATATAAATACATGAATATATTTGTTATTGGTTATTTGTTATTTATTTATTACTATAAAAAATAAATGATTACTTTTCATAAGTCCTGATAATAAACCAATATTATTACGATAACAAATATATAAATTTATTGTTATTTATTTATTATTTATGTATTATGATAAAAAAATAAATGATTACTTTTTAAAAACTCTGATAATGATAATTACATAACAAATAATTTATTTGTTATGTAATTGTTGAATATATGAATTGTTATTTTTTTTTTATTTGTTATTGGTTGTTTATTTATTATGATAAAAAATAAATGACTATTTTTTAGAAAATCTGAATATAAACCAATATTATTACGATAACAAATATGTGAATTTATTTGTTTTATATTTGTTGAATATAAGAATTATTATTTATATGTTATTTATTTATTACGATAAAAAATAAATGATTGTTTTTTAAACACTTTGAAAATCAAGCAATATTATTACGATAACAAATATGTGAATTAATTGTTATATATTTATTAAGATAAAAAATAAATGACTACTTTTTAGAATATCTGAATATAAACCAATACCATTACGATAACAAATATATCAATTTATTTGTTATTTAATTGTTATTGGTTGTTTGTTATTTATTTATTACGATAAAAAATAAATGATTACTTTTTAGAAACTTTGAAAATCAACCAATATTATTACGATAACAAATATGTGAATTAATTGTTATTTATTTGTTGAATATATGAATTGTTATTGATTTGTTATTTATTTATTAACATAAAAAATATATGATTACTTTTTAAAAAATCTGAATATAAACCGATACCATTACGATAACAAATATATCAATTTATTTGTTATTTCATTGTTATTGGTTGTTTGTTATTTATTTATTACGATAAAAAAATAAATGATTACATTTTATAAATTTTGAAAATAAACCAATATTATTACGATAAAAAATATGTGAATTTATTTGTTTTATATTTGTTGAACATATGAATTGTTATTCATTTATTATTTATTTATTAACATAAAAAATATATGACTACTTTTTAGAAAATCTGAATATAAACCGATACCATTACGATAACAAATATATCAATTTATTTGTTATTTCATTGTTTTTTGTTGTTTGTTATTTATTTATTACGATAAAAAATAAATGATTACTTTTTAGAAACTTTGAAAATCAACCAATATTATTACGATAACAAATATGTAAATTTATTTGTTTTATATTTGTTGAATATATGAATTGTTATTTATTTGTTATTTATTTATTAATATAAGAAATATATGACTACTTTTTAGAAAATCTGAATATAAACCGATACCATTACGATAACAAATATATCAATTTATTTGTTATTTAATTGTTTTGGGTTGTTTGTCATTTATTTACTACGAAAAAAAAAATGATTACATTTTAGAAAATCTGAATATAAACCGATACCATTACGATAACAAATATATCAATTTATTTGTTATTTCATTGTTATTGGTTGTTTGTTATTTATTTATTACGATAAAAAATAAATGATTACTTTTTAGAAACTTTGAAAATCAACCAATATTATTACGATAACAAATATGTAAATTTATTTGTGTTATATTTGTTGAATATATGAATTGTTTTTTATTTGTTATTTATTTATTAACATAAAAAATATATGACTACTTTTTAGAAAATCTGAATATAAACCGATACCATTACGATAACAAATATATCAATTTATTTGTTATTTAATTGTTTTTGGTTGTTTGTTATTTATTTATTACGAAAAAAAATAAATGATTACTGTTTAGAAACTTTGAAAATAAATCAATATTATTACGAGAAAAAATATAATGATTTATTTTTTCATCAAGACTCATAACCAAATTATATGAGAGGTACATTGATATAATGATCCTTCTTTGTATAAAAATCTGTTAAAACTTACCTCATTGTGTGCAGTTAATTTATTGAGACTTTGAATACTATCATTAATATATTTTAGTTCACACTGACTAATTTTTGGATGATCTGATGGACAATCTGCGCTTAGAAAATAATACACAAAGCACCAAATAATCCCCAGTGATCCAAAAAAGTAAAATATAGATGGCCAACCTAAACTGGAAGTTGAGAAAAGGCCAGATATGGGCATTGTAAGTATGCTACTGAATGGCTGACCACTTAATATAAGCGCACCTAAATTATAAGAGTTTATAAAAATGTATTACTATAATTTTATATTATTTATGGATCTAATATATAATCTTTTAGATCTATCACATTGGTAATTCATGTCACTCTTTAAGCACAACGACAAAAAGCTTAAAGAAAACTATGAAACTTCTTTTTCAATTATCTGCAAAAGCTAATCATAAATTAAATTAATATTTAATTATAGTTTAAGTGTCTCTAAACTATACTATAATTGTCTCTAATGAACAGTTCGAGACAAAATTTTTCAAACTTTAAAAATTAAAATCTGAAAGTAGCTGTTTTCATACTTGTTACAATATAATTTAGCCCTTAAGTGGATAGAATTATATTAATAAATTATAACATAGAATCTTTAAATTTCTATGAGCGGAATTTACAAAGAAATGTAAAAAGGAAATTGAAAAGGTACGTTTCGCCTTAGGTGACACGCTGGTCTTATCAGTAGGACTACAGGTACCTTATTCTTAGAATTTAAAACTGTCGAAAATTCTTGACTATACTTATGATTGATATATCACTACATTACTTGCGGGTTAAAATCATTTACGGTGATATCATTAAAATCAGCAACTGTACTACAAATAAGCAGTGACAATCTCTTGATCTGCTATCTATGTTCTATTATATCTATATTCTATTAATCTTCTGCCTATTCAAATTCTGAATTAAATACATTAACTAATATCATGCCTTGTAATAACACTAAATTTTAAACATGCTGTCCATTGCATGTATATGGTTAAGCGAACAACATTAATCTATTTATACTCTATCATATTATTATTTTTCGCAACGAAAATGGCACTTTTTAATTTATGATAATGAATAAGAATTTTTTCTTTTATATGCTGACGAGTCGGTCAACTGTTGTCTTACCGATGATCCTAAGATCGCTGCATATATGATAAATTATATAATAATATAACTTAATTGAAATTCTCAATAAATTTCTTTCAAAATAATTTTTGATATATTCAATTTAACTCTTAAAACGTCGAATTTAACTCTTAAAACACAAATATGAGTGGTTTTTTAATTTTTATTTCTACATTTACGAAATATTCTCAATAGAGCCAATAAAATTCAATGTAAATATAACATTTACAAAAAATTTGTAAGATTGAAATATTTCTAAGCTATTTCTAAAACTATTTCGCGAATCATCGAAAGTGATTGTATAAGCGATGATTTTGATGCCAGAAAACTTGTTTCAAGAAAATAAAGGGGAGTAGAATGATTCTGATCTTAATTTTCAATGAAATAATGTAAAAACTACACTATGATATATTTTTCTTGGCAAAAAATGGAGCCAACTGTTGGGATATTTTGATTGCAGCCGCTTATCAAGACAATATAAAATTTGCATAATGGCTTTTTTTCTAAAAAGTACCAAGAAACACCCTGTCTACAATTAAAGTACGGTGATCTACAATGCTTTGTCAAAAGTCGAAGAATGATAGAGAGTTGAGCAGACTTGAGAGATATCGAATACAAGTAAGAGTAGAAAATGAAAGGATTTCATCACGAACTACATGGCTGTAAATCTATTATTGACTTGGCAAGAGTGAGAATCACATGTTTACAATATAAAGATCCTTTATTTCATTCAAATCAAAAATTCTCTTCCCTTCATTTCCACTTATAGGACTTAACTTCAAATATTTGCATTGCGTCGTTGATGAAAACAAAAAAAAAACCCTTAAACTACAATCAAAAATTTATATCATTTAAAAAACTGACGAAAAAACTCACCAAGTCGCGCTCTTTCTAAGGGCGGCACCCAACGCGATATCAGCATGTAGATGCAGGGCATCAGCGAGCCCTGGCATATTCCGGACAGAACTCGACAGCAAATCACGGGCACGTAGCCGAATTGCGCCGTGAACGGTATTAGCATTGTTAAGACCGAGCTTAGGAGTGCGCTGCCGATCAAAATCATACGGGGACTCATTTGCTTGCTGAGCACATAGCCACTGGGGATCTGCATTAATACGTAGCCCCAGAAAAAGGAGCTCAAAATTATGCTGCTAATCTGCGAGTTCCAATCGTACTCCTGCAAGTCATCGGAAATCAGTAAATTAGTCCGGGGTCGAAGCACAATAATCGTCATTTTTAAACGCGCATTGAATTAGAAAAAAAAGGATAGTTTCTGATTAAATCCAATTGTAAGAAAATTAATTGTAAAAAAATATTTTGATCTCGGAGCTATATTATATGAGCGACTAAAAATGGCAAAATGATTATCATTCATTTTTTTTTTGTTTTTTTTTTTTTTTTTTTTTTTAATTTTCCGTCTTCTGATCGATGCTTATCTGCTTGTGTTAAAGGCAAGAAATATTTTAACCGCTGCAGTATTGTCGCTATACTATTTTATCGCATAATTAGTCGTTTTGCTTTATCGGATGAACCTTTTTGGCAAGTGAGTCATCCGTATATAAATATACTTTAAAAAGTTAAAATAGATATACACTTACCGGATAATCAGGATTAGCAGATTCTTTATTTCTCATGGCAACGATGGCTACAGACATGCAAGTTCGAGTGCCGTACATTATGATTATACAAAAGAAAAGTAGTAAAGCCTGCAGATGTCTCGTCCCAAATTTCTCTGAAGTGTTATGAGATTGTAAATAAATTGAGTATTATTATCTTATAAAACACTATATGTATATATTATATTTGCTTTAGATTAATACTTTACTATAGTTATTTCGGTAGAATTTGGAAAGTTTAAAATCCACTATAGTAGATCTGTCGAAATTTATGAGACTATCTTATCATTATTTCAATCAAATTTTACAGAAACTGTCTACATATTGGGAAATAAGTGTACAAAAAAATTAATTTTTGTGTTGGTAGTTAATGTTACCAAACATAGCTTTCATCAAATCGTGATATAGATAAGCGGCATGAAAGATTTTTAAAAAACACATTGTCTCAATACTATTTAATATTTTAAAAATGTTTTAAATTTACAATTAGTCATGCAACTGCTACAGGATTTTACTAAACCTGTTAAAAATTCCGTAAGATAAATATTTTATTTAATATACAAATAAGTATTATTAATGATTCGAAATTGAAATACATAGAAATTTGAAACGGCCACGAGCGAACTAAAATTACATAATAAAAGTTCTGATATTGCCACTATGGTTTTTCGTTCACCCTAAAATTTCGCTTTTCTTCAATAAGCGAGGGTATTTTTTCAGTCTGCATGGTGTGAATTTATAGACACTCGTAGCTTTTGTTTCGACACCCGCCGCCCAGATATTTGTGCGGATCTATAACATTTAAGAAATCATTTTTCGACGCAAAAAACCATGATCAAATCATATTTCATTTGTGTAATGGTGACATTAAAAATTTGATTTTTAGAAAATTCATTTTGTTAACATGAGTTTTGGATTGTTGTCATTCTTTTTCTAAATTAAGGATTGATTTCTGAAACGTTACAAAGCCGCAAAAATCTCTGCGTACCGAATGCCTGAGGAAAATCTACCAGTCTCTCATCGATAAGTCCACGCGTTTAGAATTGATCAAAACACCCTCATTTATTCAGATAAAGGGGTGTTCTGTTATTAGTCACCAACAATTCGCGTTCACACGCTGAAAGTACTATTCCTTGTCTCTCCTTTGTTTTGAAATTTACTATCTTTTTTCTATATCAACCAATCTGATTTCTAATTTTAGATGCTTCTCCATTATCTTCTCCAACTACAGTCTTTGATCCTTTATTTTTTCTAACTTAGGATTTGCCGCTTTGCTTATCACCATTAACCCTTTACAATTATCACCTATACGAATGTTACTTTTTCCGTAGCTCGTCGTTTTTAAATAATAATTTAAAAAATTGTGGAAAGGAATGTTTTGTAATAGCTTCTATAATAATAGTGTTTCTTTCTCTCATCTCAACATTGATTATTTTACTTTTATGAGCATATGTCAAATATGGATACCTATAATATCATATATTATCTAAAAACAATCAATGCCATTATAGATAGAACAGTTTTTAATAGTCGATATACATAAAAACACACACACATAAAAATGCACATATATACTGGCTTTGCTTATGTATATGTTATGTAAAATTCGATATATTATTTCTTAAATAATATTTAATACATATGTGATAGATATTATTATGTATTAAAATGATGGATATATAAAGATGCAATAAAGCTATATTTGACATTTCATTGCGTACATCTATGTAAACAAGAAATGAATCTTCTAGATGCCATCTTGAAAAGACCATTTTGCAAAAGCCATCTTATTGTTTGAAATAATCCGATGGAATATAAAAGAATCCGAGCATAATACGCGATTAGTATCTTATGTAAGAATCAGTATTTATCGGTTTTTAATGTAAAAAATAGGTTTTTCAGGAAAAAATTTGAAAAAAGCGACATTTTTTTGAAAAACTGAATATAATTTTTATAGTTAACATCATAAAGAAATTATAATGGTAAGAATAAAAAAGGGAGTTATAAAGTTATCTATGTTAAGTAATTTAATTTTTTCAAGGCCAAAAATCATATATTAGAATATTAGAAAACTTTATTATATCATTAAGCTGAAAGATAAATGAAAACATTTGCAATAGAATGTTATGTTTTCAAATACCCATTTGAAAATATATCAAAGTATATGTGTGTGTGTGTGTTAAAGCAAGATCAAGTCCGTCAAATGGGAATTGGAAAACATCACATTCTATCGTAAATATTTTTATTTCACTACCAATAAACCTACTGACAAAATAAAGATTTATAATATTCTAATATATAATTTTGCTTTATATATATATATATATATATATATATATATATATATATATATATAATTTCGAGTTACTACTACCGCTACCCGATGATGAATTATTATACAATTAAAACAATATTGACATAAAATGAATCAAATATAAGTAAAAAAAGTAAATATCTTCAAATAACTTTATAAAATAAAAGATTACAGCTTAACAAATATATATATATATATATATATATATATATATATATATATAAATAAAATTTAATTTATTCTGCTGTATCTATAATCACTAAAATGAATAAAATATTTAATTCTTAAGATTTTACTACTTATACAATTGAAATTTAAACTTTTCTAAATAATATCTCATTTAATAAGTTTCATCACAGGAGAAACAAGCAACCCATTGTATAGATCAATTTAGTACCAAACTATTCATATTTAACTTAATAATGAATATAACTTAATCATGAATATTAGTAAAAATACATTACTTAATCCTGATTGTTTTGTAAGGTTTTCCATTTTGATTTTCTCACGTGTTATTTGATTTGGTTACGAATGAAAAATTTATTCACTTATTAGATGTGTACTAATCTAGTAGCTTTCCAAGAGTGGTAGTTCGTACAAGCTGAATGTTATCAGAATAATTCGTTGATGATTTTATCAACGCAAAGCAATGTTATCAGACATAACAATCATCTATAAAATAATCTCTTATATTTAAGTATATTACAATTATTTATATAAATTATTTTATTATTCTATTTTATTATACATTCTTTGAAAATTTCTTTATTAGTCATTTGATAACTAAACGATATTTAAAATAATAATAATAACACCGTTTACGGGTTGAAAACAACCCCTCAAGTTAATTCATTAAATAATTTTTAATTATCTTGGTTTAAAATCTTTTGTAAGAAATAAAAATGGAGGTTGTTTACTGAAAAAGGACAAGGCCAGAAACAAATATTTTATTATTAATTCCAAAATAAAAACAGATTTTTCTCCATTCTATTGTATTGAAATAATGGTAAAAAGACAATAAATATGAAAAATTCAATTCTTTATAATGTCTTTAAATATTTTTATCAAAGTATTTTCAGTTACTATTGTGCATATATCAATAGAAAAAAAATTTCCATTAATAAATTCCATAATATTCTAAATAAAATCCTTAAAAAATTAAAATAAAATCAAAGATACAAGGAGATAAATGTATCACTAATCATAATTTTGCAAATTATATTCATTAATTTTTGAACATCTCGACTCCTAATAAATATTTTATGTTTTTATAATATTACCCATACTTCTGAAGAGGTATGTGAAAAATTAGGTTTATACATTTCATTCTAATTTATATAAATTCGATCCTTTTTACGTCTTATTAAACAGTTGAACTATGAACAAAAATTTAGCTGCCATGTTTTTTACAATATATCTTAAAAGCTTATCCCCAACATACGTTTGGAAAATCTTTTATAGCCACGCAAATTTTAAAAACAACGAGAATAAATAATTAATAACTTCCATGTTATTTTTTCATGTCACAATTCTTATTTTTAACTAAATTCTTAGTTATTATTAATTAAAGTCACATTTCTTAGCAAAGAATAATATAGATGGTAGACACAAAGTAAGTCTGTCTACTCCCTCGGTGCATTCGTAATGGTAGCGGAAAATAAAACCGATGCTAGCGCACGGAGTGGCGATATTCGGTAATAAAGGAAGCTATTTCGCTTAGGCGGTGAACATAGTTCCCGACCTTTTTTAACGGAAAAAGGATATTTATGATGAACAATGGATACATGTTAGCTTAATCAAAATATTTTCCGTCATTATCTAATACTTTTTCCCATCTTTCTGGCAATCTGGCGATAACGTGGCGAAAGAACGATGGCGATTTCGTGGCGATCCAATCCTCCACAAATTCGCGCACATCTTGAACATGTTGGAAGTGCGTATCAACGAGGTCGTGCTGCATCGATCTGAATAGGAAGAAATCAGAAGGCGCTATATCTGGTGAGAATGCTGAGTGCGACATCACTTTCATTCGAGCTCAACAGGGTTTTTTGACGGCTTTCGCAAAATGTGGCCGAGCTTTGTCATTCAAGGGAAAGATTTGGCGCCTATGGCTCGGGATTGCTGATCTATGTTGGATCAACTTCTGTTGCAAATCATTCAGTTGGCATTTGTATACCTCAGCAGTGATGGTTTCATTCAGCTCGTAGTACAGAACACCCTGTTGGTCCCACCAAATGCACAACAATACCTTTTGGCCGTAGATGTTCCGTTTTGGTGTCGATCCGTTTTGGTGGACGGTTGGCCTGGAACCAGCCATGACTTTTTACGCTTAGGATTGTCTTAATAGATCTACTTTTAATCACCAGGCTCAATACGCCACAGAAAGCTCTTCTTTTTTTTGCCTGGCAAGCAGGGACAGTGGGCTATTATATCGATTCATAATGGCACTTTCGATCAGCCTTCTTTATGTATCTTTCCCATCGCATGTATACGTTTGCCAACTGCTCTACACTCTCTACATGTTGTAAGCGATAGAGCTTGTTCGCCATAACATTCTTGAAGCAATCGATAAGTTTATGCTACAATTTTTTCAAATCAAAATAGTGCAAAAGGATATGGTGAAAAAATGATTTATCACGATTCATTTTTCAGCGATCAAAAAATTGTAATGTTTCGACAAATGATGGAGCCTGTTAACTAAATTTTATTAGTAAATATCAAAACTAAAAAGTAAGTACTAGATCGGACACCTGACTTTTTGTACTACTTATATCGCTATAGAAATATGAAGGTTAGAAACTAAGTTCACCTCCCGATAACTTTTAAACATGAAAATACATATGTTCTAAAAATAAAACAAGTTACCGAAAATGGTGTTTTATATACTATACAAATGCAAAAATAAGAAAAAAATTCAAATTTTATAAATTTCGAATTAAGGAAGTAGAATAACTAAGTAAAATAATGAATCTAATTTCTTGTAATTAACTAAACTAAATTCTAATTATCTCTCATGAATAGCGCAAAACAACATTTTAAAAATTATAATCTGAAAATAATTTTATGGCATAGCAATACGACCATTTCCAGAAACTTGATAAAGAATTTTATGGTCCCTAAATTCTTAGAAAAATTATTAGACTCTCTTTATATTAATAAATTAAAAAAATATTTTAAATATAAATGAGATAAATTTTCAATATAATCTGGAAAGGTAATAACATGGTAATAAAAGAGGTATCATTTCGCCATATGACTACGGGTAAGCTATTACTAGAGCTAGCAAATTAAATTAGTAAATATTTTTATCAGTCTTACAGTCTTTATAATATTATATATTAGCTAAAATAATGACAGTCAGACTGTCCTTATTTATATTCACCCCCGTAAAAGCTGAAATAAAAGTTATTACTACAATAAATTATATTAAAAATTAAAAATAAAATAAAATTAATAATAAAATAAAAATAAAATAATAAATAAAATAAAATAAAAATAATAAAAACAATATTTTATGTTAGTAAAGAGGTAACAAAATGTAAAAGAATTATTAAATATCCTTATGATTGATAGATTCCCACATTATCTATATATTAAAAAATCGAAATGAAATTAAAGTGTTGCTATATCATTGAAATCAGTAACTGTAGTACAAATAAGCAGTGCCAATAAAAATCAAAAGCGTTTACCTATTCAAATTCGGAATTAAATATATTAAATAATCTAAAATCTTGTAATGAATCAAACTATAAGTTGTAATGGTTTTTAATATTTATTCGGTGATGCTGCACGCGCGGAGTGAATTTAAACGCGTGTAAGTTTAATTGACAATAACGAGAAAACTCTGCATTTCTAAAATTATATTGGATCTTTTGTAGTAATTTATCCTCTTTCATAATACATCAAAAATATAGGACTCCAGTAAGAAAAAAAAGACTGCAATAGCGAAATGACTCTGATAACATAGTTCAAGGTGAAAGTTGTCGGTACCATTGGGAGATTTCCGCTAACCGTCTTTGAAATTTTTCGATATCCATTCGTGGTATTATTCGTTGTTACAGAGTTACTTGCATAAATGAATTCAGCACATAACACTCTAATATATTCTACTCAATTTTGAGCATAGTTTGCTTTGTATCCGCAAGAAGCAGCACCTCTCGTCAGAATTGAATTTCTTTCACTTTTATACACAGTTGTCGCTGCCAGTTTACAGTAACAGTACAGTACATTATGACTCTATACTCAGTCCTATGTCCTAAAAGACAGTACTTTTTCTGCAAATATTTTGCATCACTGCTGATTGCTGATTGTTGTTAACACGTTTTTTTCTACATTATCAATGATTAATCATATCCGCGATTCAGTAGAATATTATCAATCGATTGATTTGTAAATATATAATTATTAACCGTTGAGTGCTACCCTGTGCTAATATGAAAGGTATGCATGCAAGAAATTTAAATCATATAAATTAGAATGTGAATAATTTTTTATACAATTTTTTAAAATAAAAAATTAGTCTATGTTTATTAGAATAAAATTTGCATTCATTAATAGTTGTGGAAGAAATTTTATTGTAAAAAAATGATATTTTTTCTATGTATATATATATATATATATATATATATATATATATATACACACACATATATACATAATTCCTTGATCCTCAATTTAAAGAACTTGTTTTAATTTCAATTATTTTCTTCAATAACATATAAAACTATAACAAATGCATAATAATTTTCTGTTAACTTAATTTTGTAAGAATTTAATAATTAAATTGAAGATACATTTATGTCTGCCCTTCAATCTAAAGGTAAGAATTATATCTATAAATAATCAAATTACAGAAAAAGTTAATATATGTATACTAATATATTTTATTATATGTAAAAGATTGTATAATAACAACATAGACAAATCGAATATGAATATAATCTTATTAAATTTATTATTGAAAATATTATATTTGATGTTTTATTATACAATATTTCTCAAATTTTTAATTCGATATAAGATATAACATTCACGTTATGTTATCTTATGCTAAACCTAACTGATTAAAATTCTTTATGAAAAAAAAAACAAATTATTAATTGTAATGTGAGGCAAAAATTGGAAAAATTTGGCAAAAATCACATTTGCAATTATCCGTGTCTTTATTCGTGCATTTTTAAATTACTTAGTCGAAGAACCATTTTTAATCATTTGTTTTTATATGCATCAGTATTCTGGTTCAGCTTTAAGATTCTGCTTCGAATTTTCAAGGTCGACCACTTTTTCGCTTATCCTATTCAGTGTCCTGCATTTTTACGTTTACGACTATACAACTTTTCATAATTTTGTTACAGAATAAAAATGTTTGATATTTGTAGAAAAAATTTTATTTAAGTTCATTTGATTTCAAAGATCATGTATAAATAATCAATTTGTAAAGAAAAATAGTAAAAGAATAAATTTCCTGCAGAGTTCTCCTTACAGTTTGGGAATTCATAGAAATTTATACATAGATTGCGTACAAAAAGTTATAATTAAAAATTAATATAACATTTTTTCTGAAAAAAAAATTTTTTCACTATTCCGAGTCCATTTAATTGTCTATCCTATTCGATTTATCTTTAAAGAGCTATTCGGCAATACGTAGTGTTAAATTCCATAACCCTTCCTCGCAAAATATCGGAATAATTTTTCTCATTTAACATTTTAGCAAATTGATGATTATTAATTCAAATCGTCGCTAATTCGTTCGGTTTATTCAAGAGATTTAATGTTTATTCAAATTACAATTAACTCTTTTTCTCTCCGTAAACTAATTTTCTGATATTTTTATTGACACGGAGAGAAATCTTTCGTAACAATTTACTAAATTTTGTACTAACAGGGAGACGTACATATGGTCAATTTCACTATAATTTTATTAATATATAATTACTATACTTATGCAACTTTTTGATAAATATTCTAAAAATTATTATTAAAAGTATTAAAAATCCATGCATATATACATATATTATTTAAGAATGTATCCTTCTTAATGGAAAGTATAGTAATTTTTTATGAAATACTTCTCTCCATTTGTTTGAAAATATTTAAGAATTTAGAGGACCGAATCCGTCGGAATTGAACCGTGAAGCATAATTGACTTCCTCTACCTATCCGTGATTCCGCGGCGATTGGCATTATTTCAATAATATTCTATAAATGAATTTAATATCAATCGCTCATTCTAATTTTAATACTAAAATAAAGGCATAAATAAAATAAAGTAAAATGTAGGTATGTCCTTATTATACTTTAATTGTACTTTTGTCGACTGCTTATATACAAATTAATAAATATTTCCATTGGTCTTACAGTCCAATTAAATAAATCGAAAATAATACGTATAAATATCAATATATATTTATATTAATATTAATATAAAATATATACAAAAAATAACACATTAAAACTTAAAATTATAATTTTTTTTTTTTTTTATGTTATTTAACGTCGCTCTATTTATGCTTCCAAATATTGGTGCTAATCAGCGACGGTATGAAAATTATAATGATAGTCAGACAGAAATTATAATGACAGGGACCTCACGAGTCCCTGATGAGGAGCCGTACCGATCTCGAAACGTTGGACTACTACAGCAAGTCTTCAATTAAGTAAGGGTGGTGTGGACAGTCAGATTGCATTTTACTAACATAACATTTTTGCAGCTAATATATGTATTTTCAGATTAGTCTACGAGGGTGATTTTACACAAGGACAGTCATTATAATTTTTAATATTTATTTTGTATTTTTGTATATTGATGCATTAATATTCATATAAATATATATTGATATTATTACGTATTATTGTCGATTTCTTTAATTGGACTGTAAGACCAATGAAAATATTTATTAATTTATAGGGTTATTAGTGTAATAATTACTTTCTCAAGGGCAATTTAATTTATTATTTAAATTTGTTTCGCAAAATTGAATGATATTTCATTTTCTACCATTTATTAATATAGCTTAGTAAATTTAAATCATTATATTATTGTATGAGAGATATGTAATGAGAAATTTTGCATTGCCGATTTCAAAGCAATATTTCGTTCCTACAATTAAATTATATATCTTCGTATTATAACTACTTTTGTTTTTAATCAAGCATGATGCGTCTACGATTAGACCACATGTCATCTTACTGACGAGCCCAGTAGGTGGTCTAGGTTGAAACGTACAAAAATAGTTGTTTTCTGTTGACTTAAATTTTGGCACAATTTTTATGCCATTTTTTAAATACATATTTGCTTGTCAATTTTTTATAAAATAAAATCTTCATATTGGGCCTAATCGCCTGGAAGACGATCGTCAACGTTACAAAAACATTACTTCGTGAAATTTTTCAAGTGGACTTTTACCCTTCCTGAAATTGAAAATACTTCCTTAAATTGAGACAGTGTTGGTCCAGTATATTAGAGAAATTGAGCTTCGTATATAAAAAAAGAAAATAAAATTTCAAAACACTTTGAATTTATCTGTTTAACTGGTAGAAATCAAAACCATTTTATTAGTCAAATATCCAAATATTGGTCAAAAAATATTCAAATATTGTAGCAATTTAAATGTTCAGTAATTAACTAATATTTACTTTGTACAATGATTGTACATTAAAAATGGATAAAAAATGGTGAATTATTTGTGGAAGCTATGGATAATATTCAATTAATTTTTTTCTGGATTTATTGAAAAATTAAGATTTTTTTCGTCCAGGCTGTGATTAATGCATTTATGACTATTTACTGATAAAAAACAGTTTATTTCATCATAATGGTTCTTTTTAATAACGTAAAATTGTTACTACAGCTAAAGTATACCCTTTTTATTAGTAGAAATATTAAAAAAAAATTAAGTTGCGATCCACTGTTATTTGTAACTCGCTGCTGCAACTCGCCACTTACTTCATCTTCGTGTAATAAACTCCCCATACGTCATCTTTACGCGTTTTTATTAGCAAATAAAACAATAAAAATCCTTGCTGCAACTAACTACAACAATATCGACAAAGACATGCGCATTAATAAAATTGTACAAGCTATCTTTTCAAGCGAAAACTCAAATAATAAAATAACATTTAATTTCGATAACCCACACGGAGAGACAACTGAAATAAGCCCATTACCGGTTGTACAAAAAACAAGCACGTTACATACTTAAATTTAACAAATAACTTATGTATGAATCGAATAATTAATTCAATAATTATAAACACACCATCCTGAACACATGCCGTTTTCTTGGAATAATATTACCAGATAATTTCCGTTTCAATCCTACTACCCGCATCATCTCGCTGAAAATAAACTATTTTTCCAATCCATTAGAGAGCTATCACAATCTCTTTTTTGTATAAAATATAAACTAAACATTTCATACTATAATATATATTAAAGTTTAAAATTGTAATTCATTTCTGATTCATTTTCATGAAAATTACGAACAATATTATAATAATTTTTAGCAGCACTATTTCATCAGCAGCATCATTTGATACATTTATACTTCGTCCCTAGGATATTTCCACGTCTTCAGTGTACTATTTAATAAATATTCATTCGTGTTAGGCTTGCATTTTGCGTGGCCTTTCCCTCATCGGTTTTATCTTCGGTTCATCGTCCTGTATCCTGTAAATGATAATAATATTCGAAAAATATATAATGACATAATGATAATGTAAATGTAGTTTCAGTAAATGAATTACCTAGTCCTAGGTCGTCTCCTTTTTCTCGGCTGGGTCGGTATATTTTCTAGATCTGATCTAAAAATAATAATAATATTCTATAAATATATTCAAATTGATAGTTTTACTATATAAAGCGCTTGATGAAGTATAAATTATACGGTACTGGGATAATGGAACAATGTACACGATGTATATTATCATCAGATCGCAACAGCCTCCTTCGGGGTTTCGTTTGGACGTCAGATTCTACTAAGGGGGGCGTCATCGGTGTATTCTCGAATGCTGTAAAATAAAAAATAAAAAATTACATATCCAATTTACAGAAAGGAATTCAAGTTATATTTCTCTGTGAACAAACTTTAAACAGCGACTCTCGTACAAGGAGATACCGCGCTCGGTTTCGAGAGTCTGGCGGTCGGAGCTCGCTCGATGTCTTGGCGAACAGACGCGGCTACGACCGCGAGACTCACATTTTCTCGAGATTCAGAATTTAGAAACTTTTCGAAATCTGCATAAATGCAATATTACACGATATAAAATTCTTACAAGTTTTATAACTTAATAATTACTTTGCTACTTTTTCTCAGGAATCTAGAGTAATTGATGTAGAATATATATATATATATATATATATATATATATATATATATATATATATGTATAATTAAATAAGTAAGTGAAAAAATAAAAATAATATACACATATATGTATGTAAGTATGTATACCGTTTCTATTTTACACAGAATTTCAATTTCTTGTACATATAGGCCAGAATTACTTGTGTGTGTAAATATATATAAACACATTCATGCATACATAAGATGAATATGAATCATTACATCATTGCCGGGGTTCATTGAACCTTTTAATATTCGATCTATATCTTTTGATATTTGAGTCTCCAGACTTCTAATACATCGGTCAGTTAATCTGTAAATATACACGAATCAATATTGCTACTATATAAAAACTATAATCATATAATACCATACGACAATTAACATTTATAAATAAATAAACTTACTGAGCTTGTCTAAAACTTTTTAGCACTTTGATCTCTTCAGCGACTGGCATCTTCTTTAAACATGTAGACGCATTTTTCTTTAACGAGACCACTTCAGCAAAATTATCACTCGTTCTAAATATTCTTGTGAGATTTACGACCTCTGCATGTGGCGCATTGGCCGTATATCCCACAAAAAATTCAGAATATCATGAATATTTTGCTGGTTGAGGTTTCTCTTTAACAGAATACACTGAAGAGCGTCATTGAGCCCTGCATTCTATGTACGCTATGAAATATAATTTTCCATTCAGTCAACAGCATTTTACCTTACAATATTAATAATATGCTTACCTGTGAAATATAAAGTATGATGCAGTATACAATGAGGATACCATGTATGGCTGCAATTCTATGATATTTATTTTATCAAATAGGTTCAATAAATTTAGCATAGACATTTCTCATATCTCTCAGCGTCGTACTTCATCGCAGCATGGCAAAGGCTGCCTTAAGACGCGGGAGATATCTTTGATTATATGGTTACCAATAGACTTTTTATCAAGTACTACTATATTCATACTACTATATATATACTTCGCAATGTTTTTAAAAAAACACAGAGAGTGACTGGGCGAGTCCTAAAGTAATCCTTTCCAGAATTTGCAATACCCATCTGAATGAATAAAAAAAAATTTCATTTTGTTACTAATATTGAGGGTAAAGTTTTCGGACGTACTTGTACGCGATCCATAGGGTTTATAAAAAGTAATATATGTGTGCATATATAGCATTGTGCGCTATTGTGCAAGTTGCGCAGCAAGGAGTCTCATCTGATCTCGTATAGGAAGATATATATATATATATATATATATATATATATATACGTTTGCCTGGCTATACTGTAATATACAGACCTAAATACTGACAGCGTTCGTGGTGGCCAAGCATTTACATAAGCGAAACCTCTCTAAAAAGAAACAGGAGTTTTCACTCCTTTTCTCTATCCTCGACAGTTTTATGTATTATATCTCGGATTCTGAGATATTATTCTCCCTCTCACTATAATCTACACTTTATATATAATATGCTTTTTTAGTTGAGTAATATAAACAGAATGTAACTGTTCCTGTTTAATTATATAAAAGTTTCTTTATATAAACTTTTGGGATTGCTTTCAATACTAACCAAAAGATGAAAATGTTGAAGAAAACCCTAGATATACGCAAATATAAAAAATTGTGTATTGTAATATATTGTAAATATTGTAAATATTGTAAGATATTGTATATTCTACATCAACCTTTTTGCTTTAGTAAAAGTACTAAAGCAGTTTTCGCTCCATATTTATTTCAAATCGAAACTTCCACTATGTAAACTTATGCAAAGTATCACGTGTACACTGAGAACTGCTCAATTATACAGACATATTGATGAATTATCGAAACTGCTGCTAGGAGATAAGGTTCCGAGGTTTTTGACAAAAAATTTTTTTATTTCTCAACATAGTCCCCTTATAGTCCCCTTATAGAAAGACATATCCCCCCATGTTCTGACCATTTTTTTTAATCCCTCCAAAAAAAAAATTTTTTGAACTCTCCAAAATAAGCCTCTGTCTCGGCGATGACTTCCTCGTTTGAGCAAAATTTTTTTCCCGCGAGCCATTTCTTCGTGTTAGGAAACCAGACGTAGTCGCAGGGAACCAGATCCGGTGAATACGGAGGGTGCAGCAGCAATTCATGTAGTTTGGTGGCGACAACTCCAGATGAATGTACTAATCCATTATCGTGATGATGCCTTTTTGTAATACCTTTTTTTCACCAAAGGTGGCCGCGTTTCCTTCAATTTTTTGTCGACGCGGTCCAGTAACTCACTGTAGTATTGCCCAATAATCGTTCTTCCTTTTTCTAAAAAGTCCATCAGGATGATGCGTTTCGTATTCCAAAAAATCGTCGCCATGACCTTTCCGGCCGATAGGACCGTCTTCGCCTTCTTTGGAGCAAATTCACCGTGACAAAACCATTATTTTGATTATTACCTAGTTTCTGGTGTATAATGATGAATCCAGGTTTCATTAACGGTGACAACTCGACGCATAAATTCCTTCGAATCTTGCTTAAATTCTTCCAAACACTGCTTCGAAGTTAACAGCCACTTCCGCTGGTTGTCTACCGTGACCAATGGCGGCACCCATCAGGGCGACAATTTTTTCATAGCCAACTTATCATGTAAAATATTACTATCAATCAGTCTGAAATTTGTGTTGGCCTCGTTTGATAAGATGGCAGCACACGATAATAACACCAGCTTCTGTAAGGAACATCTTCTGTCTTCAAACACGGGTACTATTGAATCACCCTCATATACCTTCCCTAGTATTAATTTTCAGGCATTAGACAGACCCTATACAGTCATCCACCGAGGAGGAAATCCAAGCCTGTTCAGACTGACTGAAAAAAAAATATTACACTAACTAATTTATTACGTATAATTTTTAAGATGACAAAATCGAATGAAAACAGACTTTATTATTACTTTGTAATTCTTTATAATTGTTAGTTTCCGTATCTTATGATTTTTCTTTTATTAAATAAACAAAATAATGTTATCATATCATATAGATATTAATTGTTAAATAAATGGTTCATTTACTAACCTCAAACAAGGTTAAAAAACTTAATTTCTATCTAGTTGTTAACTAGTTTTTAAATCGAGTTTTTACCTTTTTCTTAATTTTATTGAGAACGATCATATTTTGCATTCTAAAATTAACCTTGTTTCTAACCACGATGATCGATTTTAGTTTTACTACCTAGTAACTACTTTCCAGCCCATTAAATACTGTTAGATTTCTACCAAGGATTTGGACATTTTAATTGGAAAAAAATGTATTTATTTACAACCAACAAATTGGTTTCTCAGTGTATGCACTATCTTTTTTTTAAACAAATTCTAAGCCAGCACAAAAATACGTATAAATTATTTGCTCGACCTAGAATCCTGCATTTTCATATGATTCAGCCAGGATCGTTTGCTACTACGGCAGCTGGTCGGTGTACCGTCCTGGCAACGGCAAGTTCGACATCTCGCGCATAGATCCGCGCCTCTGCAGCCACCTGATCTACACGTTCGTCGGGCTAAACGAGGAGGCGGCGGACATACGTGTGCTCGATCCCTGGAACGATCTGCCGGATAACGGTGGCAAGGACGGCTTTAGGCGATTTAATCGGCTGCGCGAGGCGAATCCCGAGCTGAAAACTCTGGTGGCGATCGGCGGCTGGAACGAGGGCTCCAGCAAGTATTCGCACCTCGCTCGGAGCGAGAGCTCGCGAAATAAATTCGCGGAAAATGTCGTCAATTTCTTGAAGGTATTTATTTGAGAATACGTTGGGGCTCTTGCGCTATGCTCACGATAAAATTTATCTATATAGTTTATAGCCACGTGCACTCCAGGTGATATATTATTCCCATACTATGGAGAAATCTGTTGTCAAATCCATGTAATTCGCCTTAAGTCACTTGGGCTTATCAGTAAGATCGCGGATAATACAGAATTTTCAATGTGCGATAATCAAGCAAGACAGAAATGTAACTATACTATTGTGAAACAGTGAGAAATAATCAACTAAATATTTTCTCGAATTTCATACATAATACTGTTTACTTAAATAATTAAAAATGTTTGATCGATGCACCAACTGTTTATTTAAATATTTAAATATATTTATTAATTAAAATATGTTTAAAATATATCCTAAATTAATAACCAAAATATAGTATAAAGTATAATTAAATATTAATGAAATATAACATAAACGAAGGTGGATTGATAAGTTCCCGGCCTGACCAAGAAAAACAACGATTTTAAGAATTTTTTTTATTTCTCAACATAATCTCCTCCAAGACTGATACATTTCTCATAGCGCTGTTCTAGTCTAGTAATGCCATCTCTGTAGACTGATTCGTGAAGCTCCTCAAAATACCCATTTACAGCTTCGATTACTTCTTCATTGTCGGCAAATCTATTACCGCCAAGCTATTTTTTGAGGTTAGGAAACAGATAATAGTCCCTCGGGGCTAGGTCTGAAGAATTGGGAGAGTGCGACATCAATTTAAACTTCAGATCGTTGATTTTAGACATCGCAACGATTGACGTGTGCGCTGGTACGTTATCGTGATGAAACAAGATTTTTTTCTTCGCCAGACGAGGTCGTTTAATTTTCACTTCGTGGCTCAAACGTTGCAATAAGTCTGAGCAGTATTGACCAGTGATAGTTTTACCCTTTTCAAGGTAATCAATGTATATAATACCTCTTGCATCCCAAAAATAGTAGCCATAATCTTATTCGCCGAAAAAATTGTTTTTGTCCTCTTTGGAATGGGCTTCCCTGATCCAGTCCACTGTTTAGACTGTTATTTGGTTTAAAGAACGTAGTGGTGAACCCAAGTTTCAACAACGGTTACGAATCGACGCAAAAATTCGCTTGGATTACGCTTATACAACGCCAAATTCGCGGTAGAAATGTTCTTTCGAATCAATTTTTGGTCGACTGTTAGCAAACACGGCACCCATCTTGCACAGAACTTTTATCATATACAAATTTTGGTGCAAAATATTTTGTACACGTTCATATGACATCTTACAGGTCGCAGCTATCTCACGCAATTTTAATCTGCGGTCTTTCAGCACTATTTGATGGATTTTTTCGATTATATCTGGAGTTGTGACCTCAATGGGGCGTCCTGAGCGAGGCTCATTAGAAGTGCTCACAGGACCCTTTTTAAACTCGGAAACCCACTGTTGAACGGTTGAATATGATGAGGACGATGTCCCTAGTGTTGAGTCCATCTCTTCTTTAATTTACTTCGGCGTTAACTCCTTCGAATAAAAGTATTTGATGATAGCACGATTTTCCAGCTTTTCCATTTTTACGAAAAACAAAGAGGCGTCTTGTTCAGCGTGCTCTCAAACCTAAACTAACATGGCGATCAGACTGAAACTGTAGCTTCAAGCTATCTAAGGATGGTACTATAGAACGCCACCTAAAGGTAGGCCTAGTGGCGCCATCATTTGGTCAGGCCGGAAACTTATCAATCCACCCTCGTATGTAGTGTGTATATATATCATAGTAGATAATAATAAATTAATACCATTATTTTATATGCCTATGTATTAATTATTTAAATATACTACTTCTATGTTTGCTTTATTTATTTTTGTTTTTTTTTTTATAAATATGTGAATAAATACTTTTATGGAGGTTACTAAACAACTTTTTTTTAACTATGGACGCTACTGTATTATAACGATTCATAAAAAGTCTACATTTAAATTCATAGAAATACCAATTTGATGGCTTCGACATGGACTGGGAATATCCGTGTCAGAGGGGAGGTTCCTCGGAGGATAAGCGCAACTTCGTTTCTCTATTGCGGGCGCTGCGCAAGAGTTTCGATTGCGAAGGCCTGATCTTGAGCGCGGCCGTAGCCTCCGCCGAATTTTCAGCCAGCAAATCGTACGAAGTATCGGAGATCGTCGAGCTGCTCGACTTCGTTAACGTTATGTGTTACGATCTGCACGGAGCCTGGGACAAGAAAACCGGCATCAATGCCCCCCTTTACCCCGGATCGTGGGAGAACGAATTCGAAAAGAAGCTGAATGTCGTAAGTATATTTGGAAAAGAGAAGGCCTAACGCGTCTACGAGCGCGCCCCACTGCAACCAATAAAAATGGTAACCGCGGGGGATCAGATAGTACAGTGTGTATATGGAGTGAATTTGTTTTATTTTTTTTATTAAAAAATAAATTTTTATACTTAAAATATTTAATTAAGTAATGTACTGAATTTTATAATCCCACAGCGTATTAATAAAAACAGAATATATGCGATATAAGTGTTTTCTGTATATTTTAATTAAATGCATAATTTGATAAAAAAAGTGGATAAAAATGAGATATTTTTCAAAATAAAATTACTTCTCGAAATAATTCTTATGTATATAGAAATTTAACTGTTAAATTAGCCGTAAATTTTTATTTTCTTATCGCATTTAATTTTTATTATTTTGGTATATTCTATTTATTATTTGGTATATTTTTTGCTATTTCATTATCATAAAATAAAACTTTAGTTACTCCAGGTTCGGGAATTCTTTACAGTCTTAAATATGTTATAATGATTCGGCAATTCTCAGTTTTTTTAAAAGAAATTTTTAAGGAGCGCCGGAATTTTACTAATCTAAGCATTGCTTTCGCGTACTACTTGCATCTCCATGGCTGCCATTTTTTATATCTTCTTTCCGCCGCTAGTATAAAGTATATTATATTTATGTTGCCAACGATTTTGAGAGGATTTGCGATATCAGTTTTCGCGATCGAATAATCTTCTGAAGTTTTTCTTGAATATTATATTATAATTTTGTTATGTACATAAAAGGAGTTTTTTGCTTTGAATATAAGTAAGTATCCATTCTACTATTAAATTTCAATTTCAATATTTGATTGATTTCAATCTTATAGCTTATATTCTATTTCTTAATGAATGGAAAATGATAAAATAGAATTCGAATCTTAAATAATTAGAAGAGTACGATATAGATTCGTATCTCAAACTCGCATGATCGAACAATCCCAGGGACGATCAAAGCTGAGGTGTCTCAAAATTTCAGAATTGTTCGAATCGTCGATAGTACCTGTATCTCATTTCCTCGTTCAGATCTCATTATTTGCATTACGTCATCAATGGATCCAGACGCTCCAGAGACTCGAATTATCGGTATAGGATCCGTACACTATACAAGATTGCAGACCTATACGAGTTTCATTCTCGAACTTCACGAGTCTGTGCTCCGAATACATTTTAATTACGCGTATGCTATTATTTTAATCGGTTTCACGATGACTATCTTCAAATAGAATTTGGCTTACTGATACCTCAATGATGTATTAATAGATCGTTATTTTATTATATCTACATTACGGATCTACGATTAAATTTCTAGCTCATGTTATAGGATGACGTTTGTTTCACTCGCTTATCGAATTAAAGTAGCGCATTACCCCTTGCGCAGGACTCGTGCGTCAAGTACTGGTTGTCGCAGGGCGCGCCCGCGGTCAAGCTGAATCTCGGGGTGCCGTTTTACGGCCGCGGCTTCACCCTGGCTGACGCCCGCGCCAACGGCATCGGCGCGACTGCCTACTCGCCCTCGAATCCCGGGCCGTACACGCGCGAGCCCGGCATGCTCGGCTACAACGAGATACTCGAGAGACTGTCGGAATCCGGGAAAGGGGCGGAGATCGAGTGGCTGGTGCACTACAACGAGGAGCAGCGGGTGCCGTACGCCGTGGCTGGCAATCAGTGGATCGGATACGATGACGAGCGGTTGGTAAAAAAAAAAAAAAAAAAGAAAAAAAAGAAAAAGAAACATCATTACGAAAGCGCGTGAAATATATTTGGTCCATACATGTTGCGAAATTTCATTGGGTACTAATTGAGGAGATAATTAAAACCTTCGAACTGCTACCTTATGCGGTAAATGGTCCAAATATTCCCACGTACGTTGCCATTGTTGCGCTAATTATTAAAAGTCTTAATGACAATTTACAATAATTATTCGATAAATCGTAATGCTCTCTCTTTCTTTTCGTATATGTAATCATTTTGTATTATCTGTTTCAAAAATCAAATCTACATCGCTTTCATATTTATTCATCCTTTGTATTATTGTGCTCTGTATTAAACGTCATCTTTTTTTTCGTCTGGAATTCCTGCTAAGAAGTTCTGTTGAACTCGAAACGTTGACAAACATTATTTATTTAATTAAGTTGGGACTAAGCAACCTTATATACTGACGGAAACATTATTAGTATCAATTTCATTATTTACATTATTATACTGTCATTGTTTCAATAACTATATAAAAATTAGTCGATTTACATTTGTCATGTATCATAAGTAATTCATGATAATTATAATAACAGGATAAAATTACACATAAGATCATTAATTGCAGCTCGCTAAAGGAGAAGATAAAATATATAAAAGATCACGGAATTGGAGGTGTAATGGTTTGGAGCATTGAGACCGATGACTTCTTAGGTACCAATGGCAAGAAATATCCCCTTCTGAATCTTCTTAATCAAGAACTGAAAAACGACCAATAGTATAAAAACTCCGATGCAAAAGATGTGATTTTTTTCTACGAGAACTATGGAATTCCTACGCTGTGCTTACTATGTCTTCAAAAAAATGACCTCCAACAGCCTTCATAAGGCAGATTTGAAAATTGTTGCTTGAAGAAGAAAGGAACGTTTACTGTACGCGGCATCTGCCTCGGTCGCCATACATTTCCGCGCGTATTTCAATCGCCGCGCCACTTAACTTCAGCATCCGAACCGCTTACTCTTCGTTTTATGAGGGCCGTGGTCGGAAAGTAGTAAAATACAGGGCCGTATTAAAGGAACAGGCACGCGAGACACTGCCTTCAGCCCTTCCTCGTACCAGTTAAAATACCCCACCGCTTAAAGACAAGATTTGTTTTTTTTTTTTAGATTCCCTGCAACAAATAAAGCTAAAAATTATGCGAAATAAAAATTAACTTTTATGTGACATATTTTTTATCGAATAAGTGCGAGTGCGAACAATTCTCAACAGTTATAGGTTAATGAATATAAAATTAATAAAATTAGTCTGAAACTATACAGATTTGTAATTTAGATCATAATGATTGATTTTAATCTCAATAGCACTTTTAAAATCTTTAAATTTGTAGTACCGATGCTTAATAATTGTGATAATTGCTAACTACTAGGAAAACAGATATCAAATCGCGTTAAATATGAGGATGAACAAAAACAAAAATCTTACCAACAAAATTCCTATGATTGTTATTTTAAGAAAGGTCTTTAATTTATTTCTCCGTGAAATCAGAGAAAATGCGTCAAAAACGATCAAGCTTTATCAGAATAATCTTTAAGAGTATATATATATATATATATAATTTACACTTAATAATAACTATAAGTGTAACTTATGCCTTTCGAACAATTATATACGACTTTATAAAATTGATAATGAAAATCAAACAGGAGTTGAAAATTTATGTTTTAAAGTTAGAATATTGAAACTAATTACTACGACGGAGCTACATAATATTGTTCGAAATATTTGCATAATTATCTCTTAACGAAAACTTGTAACCAACAATGGATCCTTCTCAAAGCTGAAATCAATATTTACAGGATCGGCTCAAAGTTATTTACATCGTGACAACTATTTCTAAAAAATATTATAATCGCAGATAAATAAATATAATTTATTGTACGGACTATTATTATTAGTATTATTAATAATATTTATCATAAATTATTTGTAATCGAATAATATATATACATATATATATATATATATATATATATATATATATATATATATATATATATAGTTTATCTTAAATATTAAAAGAAGAATAGGATCTTTTCATGTAGACCACGACCAAAATCTCCTTAAGATTTTACTACAGTTTCACATCTTATAGATTTACATCCAGCACTGGTAAAACAGATAGGCCACGCATGCTTTGGCCGTTTGAATGCTTATTAAAGTTTTTCTTAGGTTGGAAAAAAACAAATGACAAATGAATGATTTTACTTGAATTGTACGAGTTAAATAGATTGTTTTTATAAATATTTCTATATTTGTTGATACAATATAAAGATGTATTTATAAATTTGATAAATATATGTAAGTTTGTTTTACATAGAAAAATATTCTCTTGATTTGTATTGTAAAATGGTTTTGCGTATATTATTCATTAAAAATCACTACTTCATATTTATCTAATTGAATTTTACCAATACCAATTTATAGCTGTTAAATTGCTAGTTATTAAAAACCATATTTTCATTGCTAATTGAAAATTACAGAATTAAATTAATTATTTACAAGCCAAACTTCAACATCATTAATTGATAATTATATACATGAGTGTAAAGCAAACATTGATTGTACGAGCATTTTAAACTTGATTAAAAGATTATATAATATTTTTAAATTTCCAATGTTTTATCTGAACTATTTTATATAATTTTATAGTTTGAGGTCAAAATGAAACTTCTATGACACATAAATATAACAAATACCTAATATACTTACATCGATACGTTTGCAAATAAAATACATGCCATATGTATCATATAGACACAATTACACTTATACTTTTTCATAAAATATAATAAATATACATGTTTTTATTTGGCGATCGAACGCATTATTTTCAGAAATCAAGAACCTTCGTCCAGTCGCTGCGAATCGACTTTCCACGATACCAGTACAGTATCAAACTTTTTATTAAAATTTCTGATACAGTCCAATTATACAATTACACGTTTTACGTATACACGCGTACATTTAAACGCCTACATGCGCCGCCGTGCCCTGCTCAATTCACCAGGGATGCGCGACGCTTCGGTATCGAGGCGTACTTTTTCGGCAGGCATCTCGTCTCCAGTCGCAGGCTGCTCGTCAGCCCGAGCTCGCCGTACTTGTCGTGCTGGCAGGTGAAGTGCACGCAGAGCTCGTCCTCGTCGTTCTCCGAGACGGCGACGTGCAGCTTGTGGCTCAGGCACTCGAGGCCCAGCCCCTCGACGACCAATGGCCTGTCCTTGCGGCCGTCCGGCCCGACCCGCACGATGACGTAGCCGGGGAACCTCTGGCCGCCGGCGTCGCTCGCCCCGGTCACCAGCAGCAGCCCGCCGTCCTGCAGATTGTGCGGCTGGTGCCAGCGCACGAGCTCGCCGGGGCCGGCCTCGTCCAGGAACTCGAAGGCCACCCGGAGCCGGGCCTCGTTCTTGGCGTCGTACTGCCGGCAGGTGACGTTGGTCCTCTCGGTGGACCAGCACACGGCGAAGGCCCCGTGGGCGGTCGACGTGCTCGCGCTCAGCGGGTTGCTCAGGCTGAGGAGCTCGGTCCCCCTGCCGTCCGGGCCGACGATGAAGACGGAGCGGCGAGCGCTGTCGTTGGTGAACAGCTGGACGAAGGAGGTCTTGGCGGGTGCGTGGGCCGCGCCCGGGACGGCCTCGGCCACGGTGAAGGATTTCAGGTGGGCCAGGTACGGGCTCGGGCCGTGGAGCTTCTTGCCGTCGAGGTCGAAGGTCAGCCGGCAACTGTCACTGGCGCAGAAGGTCCTGTTCTTGATTATCGCCTCGAAGCTGCTCTCGTAGGTGAGGATGCCGTGGGCCTCCTCGGACGGCAGCGAGATGTCGTTGTAATTGCAATTGCCGAGGCGCAGCACGCGCAGCCTGGTGTGCTTGGTGCGCAGATCCTGGTCCCTGACCGTCCAGGATATCAGGGCCCTGTCGTCGCCGAAAGCGCGCAGCTGGAGATTCCACAGGGTCTCGTGGTGCGGGTCGTCCGTGGCGAAGTTCATGACGCAGGTCTCCTTGTAGGTCGCGTTGGCGAAGGCCGGCGTCTCGATGGTGACGTTGCATCGCTCCCGGACGAAGACGCGCTTCTGGCTGTCGCAGACCGCGTACAGGAAGCTCTCGTTCTCGGTGACGGCGCCCTTGGGCGTGCTCAGAATGAGGCGCTTGTCCAGGAAGGTCTGCGTCTTGCTGAACACCGTCACTTTAGGCACTTGACGGCTGTCCCGCTCGGGCGCAGAAGACCGAAGCTATCGCGAGCCATTTTAAGATAGCTGCAGGCATAGTTCCGGTACTGCATATAATTGTGGATCTGATGCACAGTGAAGAAATTTACATTTATAAACATGAAATACTTGTTTATCGAATTATTAATAATTATTTGTGAAAGAACTTGGCTCTAATCAATATAAATACTCATAAAGAATCCGAATAAATTTAATGTAGGAATTGACGTTTTCTTTGACTATAACAAAAAAAAAAAACGAAAAAAAAAACAAAAAAAGAAACTAATGTAAGCAAGATTCTTTGTATAATATGCAATACATTTACTGGTATCGAAATTCAAAACAGTTTTAAAAGAAAACGTAAGTAAAAGAAAATTGTTAGGAAAATAATTAAAAGAACTAAAATTAATTAAAATAAATCATTTTTAATTTCCATACCGCACTATGAGATAATCGAAGATAATAGCAAAGATAAAAACAATACACGAAAGGAAAAATTAATTAAAAAATATTGAATGCCAAACGAACAAGACTTGACTAACGAATTAAATATAGACTATAATTTAAAGAACAAAAATTTCGTTTCTGTTTAAAAATGCATTAAGTTCTATTTACTTTTGTGAATATTTTAAAATCGCTGACGATTCGCTAACTCAAGTTGTCTGTAATAAACTGTTAACGTTTCTTTTGTTCGAAAGCAACGATCGAGCAACATGCTGTGATACCGAGAAAGAGGGGATGAACTTTTGATAACCTTTGGAACTATAAATCGAGCATTACGCAGTCATAATGACAATTGTAGCATGTCCCTGAGATCATTTTGATTAGCATGAGTGGAATGAAAGTACAACTATATACGTATATATGTATATATATGTATATGCGCGCGCGTGTGTATATTATAAGAATAGCAACATTAAACTTCAATATACAAAAAATAAATATAGAGATTAAATACATAGAACCGACTAATTTTTCAATTATTAAATTCATATTTAATGTTCTAGCCTTATCTAGAATATATATATAATAACATTATTTATGCAATATCATTGGTACCTTTTACAAAAATTGATAATTACTGAAATGTAGTGGATTGCGCAAAGCGCATAGTAAAAAGTATTAGAAGAAAATATGTGTGTGTGTGTGTGTGTGTGTGTGTGTGTGTGTGTTCTTGACACTTCTAATCATATATTATAGTGATAATTTTTTTATTTATCATCAATTCAAGATCTTGATGTAAATTTGATACTCCGAACTAAGAATATTTTAAATAGAATGAGAGTAAAGTTAGAAGAAAATTGTTACTGTTTACAGATGCAAATTAAAAAATTTTGTGCCCGAGATTGGTGACATAATAAAAATGTCTATGTGGATTCTTTGCTAATTTTCTAAATTCACGAATGACTTTTTAACAGTTTTTGAACTTTGAGCAAAATTTTGACATACGCCTCTAAAATGAATTATCCTGTGTATGGTCTGAATTTTTCTTCGTATTTTTCCTATTATTATTCGTATGTAGCCTGAAGTTAGCTATGATCTCCTAACAAAAAATATCGTTCGGAGTTTCGTAAAAAAAAAAAATATAAAATATATACTAGCGGCCTAAATTTTCCATAGAAATGTTTACAAAGTAGCTCTATAGAATGGCGCCTTATCGGGCGGTCATCATACCGTCTACAATTATTATCTTATTGATACGAAAACGGGTAAAAAACATCTTTACGAATTATTGAATAAATATTCCATACGCATAAATGCACACGCACACAGGGATACAGACTCAGAAGTGCGAGCGCGCGCGCACAGACACATGGAAGTCTTGAGAGCTTCAAATGCAGCAATGTTGAATGAAGAACTAAATTATCTCTAATTTTATAGTAAATTGATTTTTTATAGTTAAATATAAGATTTCACCGGTTTTTTTTTATTACGAATACTTATTTTATAATTCATTGTAAAGCTTAAAATTTAATGTTAAATTTGAATCGTTTTTGCGCTATAACATTAGTGCTTCATAGAAAAATTACTCTAATTTAATGTAAGTACAAACTGATTATTGACAATGAAATATCATTAGACGCCAAAATACGCTTTTGACAATCAATACAATCATAACAGCTCGAGGTGTATAAACTTTTTACGCGTGTTTTGCAACAAAAACAGTACTTTTTATTAAAATTATTTATTAATTAATCATTTTATACTTCAAAACTGAATTGACAATTTTTTATCCTCACGCACGATTTAATAATCTTATAGGCGTAAAAACATCCTAGAAAATAATTTTAAGTAATTTTAATCCGACCAATATGACAGTTTGCCATTGCAAGCACCAAGTGGAGAAATTTGCTAAAAGGACGTAAGTACACTTAATTTGCGCAATCCAAGCCCATTTGGACTATATGGCTTGTTACGCGCAATATATGCAGATATATATATAAGCCGTGCATAAGTAACAAGTACGGTGAACGTTTCGTTACAGCGAGTCGCACGAGTTCCGATTCATCAAGGGCTTCGATTATAAAAGCTCGATCTTCATTAAAAAGATTTTCAAATGGCACTAGTAATTCATTAATTTTCACATCGCAGTGGACCGAACAGCAGCTCTGAAATCTTAACGCAACCGGTGTTCCAAATAAGAGGTGATACAAGCAATTCCGTTTATCCGCTTCGTTTTTTATTGTTAAGTTCTTGATATTAGTCATATTACTTATTATTTGATTTATTGCCAAAACTTGAAAAGATTGACAAACGGATCACTAGCAAACCGTTGCAATAACGGCGTACAAGTTGTTTATTGCTCTAGTTACATCTTTGTTTATCTAAAACATAAAGTATCAAAAACCATATTCACCGATTTTATTAATTTTCCTCTAATGGAAATAAATATCTGTCAAACTTTTCCAAGCATTGCTGAACGTGTCGAACTGGGATTGGCTTTGCAAAGTCTGAAAATTTCTAAGGCTTAGAAAAACTGATATTCCAAACGATACTACAGATATTGTAGAAATGAACGTTGAACGGACTTCGACGTATATACTGTTCAACAGTGAATGCTTTACCAACAAAATTATCTTGTTTTGTCAAACTTCTCCAAATTTTACCAAGACTTTGTTGTCGGACTTTGCTTATAATTGTTTTTTAACATTCGTTTATTCATAAATATTAAATATTACAAACTGTATCAGGCTTTACCAGATATTGGCTAAGCAATTTCAATTTGTCATAATTAGTCATATTTCTGTCTGTTACAAAGATTTTTCCAGTAGGGCTGGTGAGGCAAATAAAGTTAAATTTGGTTGCGTTAAACTTCTTGTTTGTTATTGATATAAATTAAAAAATTGAAATAACGTTTACAGCACGTTAGATTATTATTTTTACTGTATCGTTAATAATTGAAAATGACGAAGTACTTATTCCATTGCATCGATCAGACAGAGTTGAGAACTAATAATGTATAATTTGTCGTTTAAAATAGGTGAGAAAATTATCATTTAAGTCAGCATTCAAATTAAAATAAAAAAGCCAGCATGTGATAATTAGAAAAGTAAAATATATCACAAATGAACTTGTTGCTTTCTATAATCAGCGATATAGTTTATGATATTCTGTGCCTACAAATATTATATAATTATACACCTATATGAATAAGTATAAATTAAAAACTAGTCGCATAAAGTGGTTTTAAATATATTTTTAAAAAATGATTAAATGTATTTGAGATGCAATTTCAGAATCTTCCGTAAATTATCGTTTATAGAAAGATAAAGCTGTATTCGCAGTATCTAAGAATGTAGCCACATTGAATAATTCAAAATTTTGAATGTATTCGTAAAATATTATAAAATCTTGAATAAAACAATAACGATAATGCCGTGTCACTATTTCGCTGCAATCTGATCCGCTTGCATGTTTAATTATTTATTGAAAAAAATTTCTTGCTCCACGCGTGTGAAACATATATAACAATGATGCTCGAATAATGTAATACATTATCTATATGATTTACGTGAAAAAATGTGTATTACTTCAAGATACGGAGCGCTAGAAAATATTAAGAAAACGTGACGAAATCTTATGCTCTCATAGATTAAATGTTATTCTTAGAAAATTGTCTGCGCTAGAATGTTTTAGCTATGAGTTCAAAGAAAGAAAAAAAAAGCAATACGTAAATCGACCAAATCTATTGCAGCATGTGTATATAATTATCGTAATTCATATTACATTTTCAAACGAGTGGTGTAAAAACTCATCGTGCCCTCATTTCTTAAACCATGCGGATTTACAGAATCTTTTATTTAACACAAATATTATATGATCCTCGTGCGAATAAACACACACACACACACACACACACACACACACACACACATACACATATTTAACTAATACCTAGATATTAATTGCCTAGATCAATATAACAATGATATATCTCGCTTCCGTTGAGGCGACCATTTGAAATTTCTGATAACCAATTTTTAATACTAACCCCAGATTTCAAAAGAGGACAAAATTTTATATTTAGCATCACATTATAATCTTATTTTCTTTTACGGATTGCGTTCATTTATAAACTGAAAAACTATAAATTTTTACAAAACCAAAATCCATTCCATTCCCCTACGAAATTGCATAAAAATCATTATGTATTTATTATTGTATAAATATTTCTTTATTGATAACTTTTAATCTATTAAAATCTATTTCTTAATTAATAACTTTTGATCTATTAGAGAAGTCAGTTTTTAGAAAAGTGAATTTTGTAGATGAGAAAGTGAAGAACGAAAATGTAATTGTTTACATGGATTCGTCAAAACAATTGAATTATTAATCATTTTTATTTTCAACAGTTAAAATGTTTTCTTATTATTTACTTTTAAAGCTTGCGCATCGCTGTGTAGAATGAATAGAGACATCGATGCGACGAATATACATTTAATGATGAATAATTTTAAATACGAGAATAATTTTAAGAACAGTACGAGAGTAATTTTAGCAGATTTTCAAAAATTCAACCATGGATATTTTCTAAGAAAAATTTCAAGGAAAATCCTGAAATACGTTTCCATTAGTTTCATGTGTAGAATCTGTAAAAACAAAAATGTCGAGCGACTCTGAAGCGTCGAGTTTCTTCCCCATGAAATATGTACGATTGGTAAGAGAGTAACACATGTGATATAGCTATATTCCCTTACAGGTCCTCTAAAGCGAAGCACCTCGAGAGCATCGCCATGAGCTGCCAGCCGACGATCGCTCTGCTGCTGCTGCTGCTGCTGCTGCTGCTGCTATTCGCCCCGCCCTCGTCCCCGTCGCCGTCTGCCGCGCGGGCCGGCCACGACTTCGCCGTCGGCCACCGTATCCCCGGCGACGAGCTGATCGAGTCCCGGCTCGAGGTCGCGCGCGGCTCGCCCGACCGCGAGCTCGACTACGCGACGACGTACGCGGGCAGCAACGAGCACGAGATCACGCGGCTGCAGGTGAGCGACGAGCGGCCGGCCCCGCGCTCGAACGGCTGGGCGGCGATCGTGGCGGGGGGCCCCGGCCACGGCTACGTCAGCCTCGCCTACCATCTGCCGCGCCACGCGGGCCTCAGCCTCAACGTCACCATCTACGGGATACGGATGAGGTTCCGGAAGATACCTTAAGCGGGGACGCGATGAAGAAGCCGGGCGGCAAATATTCCTGATTTATACGTGTCTGCGTGGATATATGGGAGGAAGTCGATTTGTCCATATTTTGACGTCGCACCCCCCCCCTCCGCCCTTCTGTAAAGAAACCGTGACTTCGTTCAACCCGCTCCCCCTTGCCATATCAATTTTATAATTGTAACATTTGTATAAAATTTATTTATTTCATTAATGTTTTGGGCACGAAGTGACACTGAAAACTCTAGCGCTTGGAGAAACTTTACATTGTAACTTTTATTTATTGAAGCGATGTTCATTGCTCGAAGTCAGTGTCAGAAGGAACCCGTGCGCTCTTATTATAAGGGCCGACACGAACGATAAAACGGACCAGCGCAATAATCCGCATCGGGAAATATGTGGCACGATTTTGCAAACGTTGTATATGTCTCAGAGTAACGACATTAACATAATAATATTTATTATGTTCATTATTTGTTGTTAATTTATCATTTATCTATCTATTAAAATGACAATGTAAAACATGTAATAGAAATTAAATTAAAATTTCATTTTTCTTGCATTTACTGCTGCAAAATTATGAATAGAATGTTGTCATGTCAGAAAACTCGTAACGAACTATTTTAGTATTTGTATTGTTCTCTTATTATTTTATTTTTTAAATACTGTTGATTACATTTTTATTATTAAATTTATTGAGTGCGATCTTCATAAATCTTTAAACAACACAATAGAAGTTGATGGCGACGAAATAATTTTGGATGAGCCAAAATATCTTAGAATTCTTCAAACAATTCTTAATGCTTTCAGATTTGTTCAATGATGTTTTTAACAATTACGATTTCGTAAGTTTTTTTAAAAAATAATAAAGTATGTTGGGTTTTCCGTTAAAGAATTTTAAGAATAATCATACACGGTAATTATAAAATATCATAGCTTTTAGGAAATTGTTATATAAATCCAATTATTTCAAGAGAACAAAATCTGTAATCTTTATAAAACTTACACTTCGACCCTCCTTTTGTTGAAAACAAAAACTTTAGCCGCAGATAATGGCGATAATGTCAAAGAACGCATGGTAAACCTTTTATAAAAAAAAAAAAAATCTTTCTCTTCAAAAATCTACTTTATCATTATTTTTACTGTATCGACGATGATAATTTTCATTGAGAAAGCCTTAACCACAATAATCGAAAAGGTCACCCTCAAAAACACCAAAAAAAAATTAATCCTGACTTCACCATCATCATAAATTCATCTTTTTGCCGGACTCGAAATAATTATTTGATACTGTGAAAATTGAAGCATATATTGTGTATCGGATGAAAAATTTATCGTCACACTTTCCATTACGCTTACTCGTTACAATTAATTTAATAAACTAATACAGTCCAAAATTAATTAATTCGTCATCCTTGGCAAAAATCTTGGTTTTGCAAATGTAGCGGGATGGGGGAGGGGGAAGGCCTCGGCCTTCTCTGAATTCTGGCGGAGGGGGCCTTGAGCCCAGCCCCCTCTGCTCTCTCCTGATTCGCGACCCCTGGATTAACAGTATACTTTCCCACTGTTATGAGGCTTGATTATTTATCTTGTGAGACAGTTTACGCCCGAGCGAAGTGCAGGGAGTAAGTCTCACAAGGTAAATAATTTATTTTCATATTAGAAGAGCTTCACATTTAGAGAGACGAAATATTGTACTGAAATTGTGATTTTACAATTTTTTTTAGCATTTTCATAGTTTTAGACATGTAGTGTCAATGTCGCTTTCTATTTTATTGTATAATATCTTGCATTAAAACGAAATTGTTAATAACTTGAAAAGTTATTTATACTTCACGGATAATACCTTATTTATTAATTTAATGAATTTATATTAAAATTCAATGACAATCTTAATAATTTCATTTCCGTCGACTGTTATAAATCAAGCTAATAAATATCTTTACCGGTCTTTTATACAGTATTATTAGTAAGTAGTATAATATAATTATGATATACAATATAGTTATGAACAAGGGCAGACTGACTGTCATTATAACATTATAAATATATATTTGTCTGGAATAACAATTATTTATTATATAGATTGTTAATTGTTTGATTTTAAATAAAATTATTTAAATTATTAATTAAATAATTATATTATTTATATTATTTATTAAATTATTAAATTAATATTAATTATTTAATTAATATTAATTATTTAATTAATATTAATTATTTTATTTAATTATATTGTTTGATTTTACTTATTATTACTTGCAATGTAATTTACAAACATAATACATGTTCATAATAAATACGTACTTATATTCATTTTTATTTGATAGGAAAAAGAAAGAAAGACATAAATTTACAGTGTCTTATTTATTTATAATATTTTGTCTATCCCGCGTAATTTATTACAATTTACATTTGATCCTAAAAGCGGACAATCGTCCGCTCATCCCCAAGCATATCAAAACAAACATGTACTCAGAGTCCTCAACAAATGTGTTCAAACTATATTTTAAATTCTCAAGAAAATCGCCATTAAATTTCAACAATTATTATTTTGATTTTCAATCTTGATATGTTTCCCCTCGTCAATTTTATCAAATATTTAAATTTGGGCTCTGAATAGAAATATACTTAAAATCAGATTTTTAAAGCATATGAATGTTTAATATTCGCAAAATGCAACTGAGTTATGTCTTCAAAATTCAAACAATAACCTTTCTTTCTTACACCGAATTTATTTTATTTTTACATGTAAATTTTAACTAACAAAAAAAATTGTAAAATAATTATTATTCGTTATACCGCGCTTCTTATAAATTTGAAAATACTTGTACATTAATTAAAAGTATCATTTTAAATCTTAAGAATTGCTGCAATCCCTTATATACATGACATTGATAATTAAACAAAACATTGGGTCAGTGGTAACAGATACTTAGGACAGACTGCGTATTCCTTGGGAATGTAATAGTCAGCGGTAAATAAAGACTATGAATTTATTACTTAAATCATTAACTTTCGTATTCAACCTAACTAACGGTATTGGTTATAATTAAACATCAAATATGAAATTTTTGCATGCCGTTTTTAATTTATATGTATCACATTGTCTGTGTAAGCTATACACATAACCAAGTAAACGATGTAAATCGTGACATATAATATGATATAAATAAATTCAAAACGAAATATAATAATTTCGTATTTGATGCTTAATTCTAGTACCCAATACTGTTAGATTTAAATAATAAACTCATTATTCTTATATTTACGACTGCCTTATACTTTCTCAAGTTATACTCTTCAGGAGCGTTATATCATGCCTGCTACTACTTGTACATTTATACGTTGTTTATGTATTTACAAGTGCCATGTATATTCACGCAAGATTCTTCAAACCCGAGTAATATTTCGTCCAACCTTTTAACATTGAACTGTGACAATTAATGACTTTATTTTGAAATAAACTATTTCTGCAGGGACCGTTAGAAGTCGAAAAGTATTGTTTCAATATGAATTTATAGGATGGAAAATTGCTTATAAAATTGAATAGAAAAATTATACTAGTGTATATATATATATATATATATATATATATATATATATATATATATATTAATTTAAATTAAATAATGTTAGAAAAAATAGTGTAAAGGTACTTTAATATGTGAGCTAATACTTGAGAATAATGGAAATATATAATATTGTATGATTACTTTTTCTCATCATTATCGTGATGTATTTATTTAAAAAAATATATATATATATATATATTGTAACTATTCTGCTTTACGATTATTGCAAATGGGTAATATTTCACTTTGTCTAATAACAATATAACAATAACTTGCTTTTGACCAGTAAAGGTATTTGAAGAAATAATACAAAGGTCAATTTTTTTTCAACTCCGTAAACCTACAGCACAGTTTCAGAATTAAGTTAAAGCAAACATTTTTAAAAACTGTTTTTATAAAAAAAAATTATAAAAAAATTAGCATTATTACAATTGAAACACCTCTAATAGCGGCTAAACTGTATTTCGAGTTTTATGCTTTTGAAGAATTTTAATTTCAATTTATGAAAGAAACAAAACGTAGAAAAAATATGTTGATCAGCCCCCATTGAAGTAAGGCTCAATTACTGATTTATCGATCGTTCTTGCTTATTTATATTATAAAATTATAAGGCTCTTTTACACTACCGGATTAAAATAAATCACTTTCAGTTGTTATGTATCATTCTAAAACATATCTTAGTTCGAAACTCACATTGAAGCCTTTTCATAACGAAGCCCTTTAATAAAATTTTCTCATTATATAACTTATGTAACGATATAAAAAAAAAGAGCAGACATCAATATATCCCAGTTAATCGGATCATGCGTTATAAGCACTGGAGTTATCCAACAATATGAATACTCCTAATTTTATAAGGATGTGCAGAGGAACAAATTTACCAATAAAATAAATACGAGATATTCCTCAATGAATTATATAATATTAAAAGCTTATTAGTACCATTAATAAAAATATTAGTATTTTTTTATAAAACATACCTTATTTGAGAATTTTCTTTCAATAACATAGAATCTCAGGTCAGAAAGTTAAATAAATAATTTCTGCGATAATTCTCTATAAGTCAATTTATTCAATTTTTTAAGAGCCGAATCCGTGTATTATTATAATAAAATGAATGAATATATTAGACAAAGAAATATTTCTTTCGGCATCAATGCAATAAATTATACAAAGCATAAATATAATAACCTTTTCAAATATAATATATGATCATGAACACTTGTTTAATTGTTAATCTATTCTGCAAGTGTCCAGTTTTAATTTAATTTTTCATTTAAAATACTTAGAAGAATAGAACAATAAGCATAATATTTTCATTCAATTCTTCCTCTCGGCAACAAGTTTTCTATAATACAACTTTTAGGAAAGTCGACTTGTAGAATTAAATTTGTCAATGTTAACAGAAAGTAGCATATTTATCATAAACTTTTTGACAGCATGATTTTTTTCATAACTAATGTAATAAAAGATTGATTTTTACCTCTTAATTAATGCAATAAAAGAACTATGTTACTTAGCAGTCTTATGTGGTTATAAGTTTACAATAAATATCGCATTAGTAATCGTAATTTTAAGAATGTTTAGTTTCTTTTTCTTGTCACTGCTTTTTTTTAAAAATATTTTATATCTATTAAAATATAATATCAAAATAATATCCTCGAAAATACATTTAATCCTATATTATCGCAAAAATATATTGCAAACGTATTTCGTCATTGTGTATGCATTCATTATGAAAGGTATATAATTTCGGTAAAAATAGGGAACAAAACATAAACTTTGGGACTTAGAAAATTACGGGAACGCTAATTGGCGGTAGCTGTGAATATGGATTATATATATCTGTATAATATACAAAAATTATAGTCACAAAATTATTCGTTTCATATAAGTGAAAGGTAAAAGGAATTTAGTGCAGCATTCTATACTTTAGTCATTTTTAACAAACAATCGATGAGAAATTTTGTGCAAAATTTTAAAAATTATTCACGAAAGTGTGTGTGTGTGTGTGTGTGTGTGTGTGTATGTGTGTGTATTAAACGATACACCATAATATAACAATTTTGCCATTCTATACACAAATGTGTACATGGGTAACTATGCAGAAAAAATCCAAATAGATTACATAAACATTTTTTTCAAGGGGGTGTATAATATTTCCGACTTCTAAATTAGGTAAATATTATTATAAAAAAATAAAATGTTTTCGCTGATGGTGTTTTTGATGCTATATAAATATCGCAAAACAACGGATTTCCCTTTCTGTGGTATACACATATCCTACTGCGTATCAAAGTCATATCAAAGTCGTCAAGAATCAGCGAACATAAAGGCTATTATACCTCTATACATATTTGTGCCAGTTTGTACGCTAGGGCGTACATATGTACTGTACTATAAAGTATATATATATATATATATATATATATATATATATATATATATATATATATATACACGCGGTTGCAACTGCAAGTGCAACTGAGTGCACGCGGACCAGCCTCGCGTACCACGTATACGCATGTGTATTTGTTTACAGATGCATTCTCATGCACATAATGCGCACATATAGTCAATAAAATTCATTGAACAGAGCAGACCGTAGCCGTAATTGATGCGGTAAAACCAGGTGCGATGTGCAATTCGGAAATCAGAGCTAATGACGTATTGTAATAGTATTTCCAATATTTTAAAACATTTTAAATTATAATTTTCAAAGGATTATATCTGTAGTAGTGCAGGTGCTACGTGTAAGAAAGTGCAACCAGAGATGAAGCGTAACATTCATGTATAAATAGCAAAATATAGCATTGAAATTGAAACGCGACCACAACGCGACTAACATAACAAGTAAAATAGTCGATGGTGCAAGTGCAATTATACACGCACGTGCAGTATTTCCTCACTCTGTCTCCCTCTTTATCACATTTACTAGTCTCTTGCGAATTTGCGATAAGTCTACATCCTGTATATTACTAATACCAGTATTACCAGTTTACCATCAGTGTCGAAAAGACAGTTCACGCGGATTCTCAGTTATACTCTACATCTACTACAATCTCGGCATGCGTGGCTTTGAGGTTATGTTTTGTAGCCGAGCCACGAGACACGACAGGGACCGAGGGACGGTGCGCAACAGCATTTGTTCACTCTGACTTTTCCTAAAACGGCTCTCCTTTGAGTGTATAATAATGAACATTCGAAAATCATAAATCGTGATTGACAATCGAACCTATAATCGTATGTTTATTTATTATACTTGTGTTTTATTACGAATTAGTTACTTTCTCTATGCTAAATTAAAAAAAATTTTATTTTCTAGTTTACATGTTGTTGTCTTTTTCATGATTTCTTCCGAGAATGGTACCTGATTAATAAAAGAACTATTTTATTAGGTGAAATTCGAATGATGATGTACGGTAAATTTCATTGCCACACTGGGTAATGTTGTTATTCAATTAAATGTACAGATGATGTGATATTTCTTATATTGTCAAGCATGTTTGACACAAAATAGCTTGGTGACTATCAACAGTGAGAATTTATTTCCATTGTCACTTATAGATAGTCATTGTTCAGAAGCATGCTTTGTTTTGTTGTTCTGTCTGCTATACTTGTGATTAAATCTGTAACTGATTTTTATATTTTTAATCAGTAAAATTATTTGACTGAAACAAATATATCAATAGTAGTTTTAAATCTATTATTACATTTTTTTATTCTTTAATTTTTAATTTAAGTACACAGAATTTTCTGCCCTATAAACTATTTTTAAATAAATAGAACATTATTGTGAGTATATTAAAAACACTTCGTACTCCAATATTTAAGCTCAAATAATCACTTTTTCAGTTTAATAAGTTATTTAAAGTTATGAAATTAGTTTAAATAATTATATTTATATTTTTATAAATAATGATAATAATAAAGTATATAGTATACTTTACTATAATACCAAAACTTTTATTAATAAATATAATTTAGTCTATACAATATATAAAAAACTACATTTTTATGTATATAATACATATTATTAAACTAAAGGAATGACAAAAATATCTCATATTTAATGTTTATACCTACAAATATTAATTCAAAAACTAAATAAAATCTTTGATTTCAGCAAACCGAACTGTACTTAAAATATCTGAATTAATACCAGAATCTACTGACATCTATTAAGCACTAAAACAATTTAAAGAACTTACGAATGATCAATTGTAATGTTATGTCGTGGACTTTGAAAACAGTACCATTTGTTATCTTCGAGACACCTTGGCAATTGCTATTGCACTGTAAACTCATCCAAGAAACTAATAGTCATCTAGTGAATTTGCTGGTATATTTTTACCAGTTTTGTTCTAAATATGTCAGATATTAGTGCGAAAGATCTGCATGAACTTCTTCAGTATTTTTCTAAAAATACCTATCGTGCAAAAGATGCTGATAGTACGGTAAGTTTTAGTTAAATATTTGATCAAGAATTTATTTTCTATATATCGATATAATAAATAAGTATTTCTAAGACATAATTTTCTAAGTGATAAATAATTACAAATCTACAACTAAACATAAAATACAAAAACTTTATAATATGTGCATCTTTTAAATGGTTATTAAATCTATAAGCAATGTAGTATTTTTAAAATGAAAATTATATGTACTTATAATAAAAAGAAATAAAACTACTTATTATTTATTAAGTTTTAAAAAAATTAAGTATTAGACATAACCTGAAAGTTTTTTATCTATTAAATTTTTTTTATGAATATTTATAATAAGGATTAAATATGTATAATATTTATAATAAGGATTATATATATATATATATATATATATATATATATATATATACACAGAACAATGTTTTTAATTATAAATATAATATAATATAATATAATATAATATAATATAATATAACATAACTTTTTTCTTCATTAGATCAGTTTATATTAATACTATATTTTATTAAATTATATTAATACTATAATAAAATAAAAAATTTTAATTGATCACAATATAAATATTAATTTTTTCTTTATTTTGCAGTGTCAAGCAATTATGCAGCGATGCATACTCCTTGCGGATTTAGATTACACTCATACAATTATAGGTAATAATAGTGGTGACTTAAGTGCACATTATCCAAGTCATTTGTTAATTCTTGAATATGAAAAACAACGCAATCAAAATACAGTATCACTCTGTGATACTCCACCTCTGCAACGTACCACTGAAACAATCTATGAAAGCATCTATGACTCCAATAAACTGAAGGTAACTTCAATTTGTATTTTTAATATGTTATTAAGTTTTGAAAACTATTATGATGGAACACTAAATATTTAGGATACTCGTTACTTATTATTATTTAACTAAAATTAGAAATCAATGTTTTTTCAGGATCTTATGAAAAGTGCTAGGTTTGCAAGATGTCGATCAAGGTTCCCCTTACCAGTAATACTATACAAAGGAAGGTATGTCTGTAGATCTGCAACATTATCGGGTGGTCCAGAAATCTATGGTAGATCGGGTTTTGAGTACTTTTTTTCACCTAATGAAACTGCTGCAGCAAATGAATTGCAAGATGAAGAGGCCAGAGCTCGAGAATCTGTAATTAGTGATTGGCAACTCTTTGATAAAGTTAGGAATCAAGACATTAAGTTATTAAAAAATCTGAATGTGGGTACAATAATTGACTTTATGGTTGAAAAGAAGAAAGTAAAATTTGGCATGAAGTAAGTTTTAGTTAATTTTGATTAGATATTGATTTAACTTCAACTTTAATTTTAATGAATTAAAATTTGTCACATTAAATTATAATTTTAGAGTAGCTTACATTATCATGACAATATTTTAATACTTTATTTCACTTTAAATATTTTCTCATGGTAATTGAAGTAAAATCTTTTACATTTACCACAGACTTTACTATTTCATAATCATAACCATTATTTATTATTTTATAGTGTCACTTCATCAGAAAAAGTTGATAAAGAAAAAAGGTACTCTGATTTTACAATTGTATCATTGCCATACCCAGGATGTGAATTCTTTAAGGAGTTTCGAGAAAACGATTACTTTGCTGTAGGATTGGTTTTTGATTGGTCCCAAACGCATGTAGACGCCGAAATAGGTGTACCAGAAGATTCAATATCATCACAACTACGAATTAATTGGGATAATTATCAAGTCTGGGATCTAGTCAATCTCACACAAAACTATCTTAAATTAATTATGCGATATCTTAACGACAGTAGTAACGGTTTACTCATTCATTGTATATCAGGTAAATTTTGAGAACCATTTTAAATTCTCTTTGAGATAGATTTCTTAAAAACATTTATAACAATGAATGCTACTCTTCAAAATATAGGTTGGGATCGCACGCCCTTATTTATTTCTTTATTAAGATTGAGCTTATGGGCTGATGGGATGGTGCATACCTCTCTCAATGCTTATCAGATGCTTTATTTTACAATAGCTTACGATTGGATGCTTTTTGGGCATGATCTTCATGATCGACTGGCTAAGGGTGAAGAGATCTTTTACTTTTGCTTTTACTTTCTTAAGCATATAACTGATGATGAATTTAGTATTAATAAACGTCACTGTAATACGAAGCATTCTGTGCTTAGAAATGACAGTGATTCACAACTGGACAATGTTATGCTGGAAAATGATTCTGTACCCCTGAGCTCTGTAAGCTCGAATTTAAGTCTGAACAGTTGCTGTAGTAATATGAGTCAAAATAGTAGAGATAGTCAAGACAATAATCCACCATCCGTCTTTCATTGTACATCTTCAGATAGTCAAGAAGAGACTCATAGCAATGGGTATTTGTATTTTCCTTATTTATTTTTCTTTACCTTTATTATTTTTCTATACCTTTAAAATATTAGGTTTATTTTTTTTAAAACAGCTTTTTAATCCAGTAATAAATAAATTATGTCAAGTTGATATAAAATATTACATTTTTGAATTACTATATAATCAAATTTTAAGATAAGAATTATTTATTTACATTAATGCATCAATATCGAGCATATATTAATATCTAAAAATAACTTATTACTAATCATATACTGTTATGAAATAAAATGTAACAAACTACGTTTAGATGAATCGATTAATTTAAAAAAATAAAAAATAATTATTAAGTGAAAAATTATTAATTATTAATGATTAAATTATTTTTGTTACTTAGCAACGTCATACCCTGGTCTTTTCATTCTTCGGCAAATAAAGAGAATACATCGAATCACGGTTCGCGATCGCCTCTACCTACTAATCGCACTTCACCAGTCGCAGTGCCTGTACCGGGACGTGTGCGTCAGCGCAACGAGTCGTCGTCATCCGGCGGTTCCTGGCAAATGATCAGTGGCACCGGCAGCTTGCGTGGCTCTACGACCGCAAACGCGCCAGCTCTATTGGACGGTGTACCCGGATCCAGTTTTGCCAGTTCCATCTCTGTCACGGGACAGGCATCTCAAGAATCAAGTACCACAGTGATTGAGGAAGATGTGGTTCTTTGTCCGTAAGTCGACTAAGTTTCTATTGATTTTCCTTCTATTCACTTTTTTTTTTATTAATGATACTTTAAAAGGTTTAGCATTACTGCATATATCTCAATTATATTCTTGGCAAATACAATAGATTTCATACTTGCAGATTTCTGTCTATTTGACAATTTTAGAAGTTTTAAGTAGTATGTTGAACGTGAATAGTTTGACAATTAAAATTTTAGATTTTGGCAATTGATAGTTTGACAATCAAATTTAAAAATTTGGCCATTATGAAATTGATTTTCATCTTCATTTATTTAGATACTTCTTGATTTATGTAGACAAATTAGAAGATAATATATATATATATATATATATATATATATATATATATATATATATATATATATTTATATATTAAATTTTTAAAGTTATGTTGGCAAAATTTACATTACTGTTACTAATAAATAATTCATTATTTAACTGAATATTTAAAATAACGGAAAAGCTTTGGTTATTTTAATTTGTTTTCATTATTTTAAATATACAAAATATAAAATTTTAATACAATAAATATTTTACTAATTCATTTTTTTTGTCACATGATTAGTTCTAAACGAGTGAACAAATTGGAGTATCTCAGACAAGTATTTTACAATGTTTACAATCAAACGGTCGGTCTCAAGATGAAAGATAATTCCGAAACAATTGGATTTGGTCAACTGTTTGGAAATATTGCCGAAAAAGTTGGGATTCTGTCAGTTCAACGCACATCATTGTGACGTGAAAAGTACTTTATGAATGGATGAGTGTCCACGAATTATAAATATACAACGAGTTACAGGCCTCGAGTGACGAGAAAGTTTCGGGTGATTTTCCAGGGTAAACCATGTAGTAAATGTAATTATGAGCGTTTAATTTTTACATCGCATCATTTTTAGTAAACATATATTTTCATCATATAATCTATAATCTTTTTGAAGGAATTTAAATAAGCAGAGCTGTTATAGTTCAAAGATCATTGTTTTATTAATTAAACAAATCTGCAAGATCGAGAATGCAACAGTTGCAAAATATAAAAAGTTATCTACTCATAAAGTTTTTAAAAGAATCTGGCCATAGTAATTCTTTAAAATCCGTAAAATAAATAAGACTAATATATATTTTTCAATTTATAGATGACAATTAAATTTATAGACGACAATGTAATTTTATAATCAGAACACAATAAGAAAACTATGATAAATAGCTTTTGATAAGTTTTTACATTCGCGATAATATAAAAAGATCCTACTACATAATACTATGTTTTAAAAAGTTGAGTTGATTTGGATTTTCTGATGAAGACAGTTATATTTTTAGAAAAAATACCAATTGAACATTCGAGATTTTATTAGTTTTGTTTTAGTTTTTAAGTAAAAAACTATAAATATTTCTGATTTTATAATTTAAATCATAATACAATATAAAATTGATAACATTTAATTATAAAAAAAAGAGAAAAACATTTAAAAAAAGAGAAAATTTTTTTAAAAAACTTATAAAAAAAGAGAAAAATTTTTTAAAATACATTACCTAGGACAAAAAAAAGTAAATTTTTAAATTAAAGCTTATCTAATTGCAATACTATCTCCGCTTATTAAGAAAAATTTTTAATTTATATTATTTTATATATCTACATAAGTTTTGTAAAAGAATGATTAATTTTTTTTTATTTTTTTTAAATTAGAAATACCAAATAGAAGTAAATAATATAGCAGTCGCGTCATGACGGTGGTTCTCCCGCGTTAATTGAAAATAATATTTTATTTTGTAATGCTAATTATATTTATTTATTAAAAGCTAAATTTAAAAGAAACTTTATATAAATTACTAGCCAGATAAATTTTTGAATAACAACAAAAACATGAGTAGTTTTGTTTAATTTTTGTAACTGAAGCTTGCAGATTTGTTATTTGTATATTTTATAATTATACTATAAAACAGTATTTATATAATTGTATTTAAATACACGTTAAACAATTAAAAAAATACTGTTCCTCATTCAAGAAATGAATTTTTAATTTTTACAGACGTAATACCTATTTTTAATAATTAAAAAGCCAAAACCTTCTTGTATCTCGAGTGCGAAAAAAAGATTTGCTATTGATTGGTTCTGAAACTTCTTTGAGAATTATATGTAATCGAGAAAAAAAATTATTGTATATTATTGTTTATAATAGACAAATTAAAAATTAAAAATTGTACTTAGGTCGACTGTTCTAAATTAAATTAATAAATATTTTTTTTAGTTTTACAGTCTTTATACTATAATATATTCTAATATAAACACTGTAAGACCAATAAAAATATTTAGTAATTTAATTATAATAAACAAGACAAAAAAAATTAACAAAGTGTACACAAGTTGCACTGTGAACGCGCAAAATGTAATAAAACTTGATATTTTTGTACATAGTGTGAACTCATTATTATGTTCATTTTTTCATTTATTTTAGTTATCAGCACATTTAGATTAGATGAAATTATTTATTATATTTTTTGAGGCGATTGTATTATGCAGTAATGTAATTTAGGTGCTTTAATCAAATGTATCATTTTATAATGATTATAATGAGCCTAAGGTGCTTTTTTTCTGGTGCAGATGCAAATATTTTTTTAATTCTTTCTCTGAACATGTATAATAGGTTCTTTTTTATGTACAATTGATGTTACAAGCAAAAAGAATCTTTATGTAAAGAAATTAAACACAGTTTTTTATTCAAATTTTTGTTTACTTATTTTTGTTTTATTTTATATATTATTTACTTGTATATACAATTTATATATATACAGATATATTATATATATATATATATATATATATATATATATATATATATATATATATGCCAAAGAAGAAATATTTATAAAAAATCAATACCATTTTATTTGTAATTACAGTTGCGGTAAGTAAAATTAAGAATATTATTTAAAAATTCATTAATGGAATAATTCTGGATGGACATATACTTTCTCGACAAACTGGACATTTATTTTTGTCTTGCAACCAGCCAGATAAGCAAGTCCAACAAAATAAATGACCACAAGGAGTAGCAGTATCAGACACTATTTCCAAACATAATTGACATTGATTAGTTGAGATATTTTCAAATTCTTTATCATCTTTAATCACTTCTTCAATAGAATTTTTAGTAAAGCAAAGTTTAAATAAACATTCTGTAATAGTTATTATACCTAAAATTCTCAAGCCCAAACTAATGCTGCTTTGTGATCGAGACCTATAAATCTAAAAGTTATTATTTTACAATACTTTTTTAAATATTAAAGATTTATTTTCTATAATTGAATTTAGAAATTTGATAATAAATATTTTTTAATTAATTATTTACCTTTACGTAGTCTATTCCAGCTAATCTTCTTCCTATACTATAGTATCTACCATAAATGTAGAATAATCCTCTATGTATCATAATTAGAATTGGTACTGCTTTGCGCAGTAAGCTAAGAAATATATTTAAAAATCTCTTAGCTTGGGTTGTTACACCATTTTTTGGTTTATTTACTTCATTTTGCACTTTGTTTAATAATTTTACTAACATTTGTTCTCCAAAGCATTCAAGAATAGCTGACAATATTCTTGCCTATAAAATAAAAGTATACATATCATTTCTACAATATTGAATAATTAAATGATGTGAAATAAATAAATATTATCAAACCATTAATGATGGAACTTTTAGTCTATCTAAATCAGCTTGTACAATTCCTGTATATTCTTCACCTAGGGTTTGATTTCCAAACCCAGATGTAATAATAAAATAAAGCATTTTTGCTGGTGTGTCTGATTTCATAAAACATGAAACATTTTTGTATAAATTATATCTATGTAAAATATCAGTTAAACTCTCACTTATTTGGGATATAAAATCATTATCTCTTTGATGAGATCTCAAAATTTCTGATTGAGAAGCAATTTTAGATTTCTTATTGTTAAAATTAGCCATGTTTTAATTATTTCAGTTTGCTGTGTCAGAAATTCTTGCTGTAATTAAATTTCAAATATAAAAAATATTTAACCTTAATTTCAAAATATTTATTATTGTTAAATTACAATTTTATTTTATTTTAATCTAAAACTTTATAACTACTAACCTTATTGTTTAAAAAATTATTTGAAAATTCTTTATACAATATTTACATAGTTTGAAATACTAGTTCTTACGTATAATTATTCTAATTACTTTGATTCTTTAGTCTGATATTTAATTTCAAACCATAAGCAATACATGTTTATAATTTGCCTACTTGATTCTATTTGATTCTTCTACTTTAATTTGTTTTTACCTGCTGGTATCACAGTCCAAATATATTTTATTGACACATAGTTTACCATCATATAAAATTTAGATTTATATAATATATCTAATATAATCTAATAACTAATGATATTTAATTTATTCCGGTCAGAAAATCGAGCATTTTGTAAAATGCCCTCAAGTTATTGTATATACAAGATACCAACCGGTTTTTTATTATATACAGCTGTATGCACTGCCCCTTTTCAAGATGAATGAACATAGGACATTGACCATAAGTACACACATGTGGTGGATAGTGTCTATATTATCTATAGAGACTAGAGAGAAGAAGTAGAAACTCCGCTAAAACGTGTCAAATTAGACGGAAGGACTTCGGAACAGAATTAGCCGCAAGGCAGCGACACCCTCTAGATCTGTTCTGAAAGGCCTCCGGTAAGTTGCCGATAAGTAGATAAGGCAACGCTGGAATGCATTTTCCTGTACTCTCTCTGTAAATGCCAAACGGTTATAAAACTGCGAGGCGAGTTTTCCGCCGTTGACGTAACCAGTGGAAATAAACGGTCAGGTACGGTATTTTGACTTACTGGTAACTTATTGGCATATCGTTCCATCAGGTTCCATCAGAGGTTCCATCAGATCAACTTCCACCAGGTTCCATTGTGTTTACTTCAGTAAGCAACTAATCGTACCCATTTTTACAAAACCCCGTCGAACAGCTGGTCGCTGCTGTTTGATATTTGAATTAGATGATATTTCAATTAGATTATTTTATGTTTAAATTTTGAAAATAAAATATTTAATAATATAGAGATTAAAAAGTAATTTGAATACTTATATTTGCACATCCTATATCTGCAATCAAAACATTTAGTTTTATTTAAATCATTGATCAATCAAAATGTAGTTAACTATATTATAAAGGCAACTAATCATTACTATTATTATTATTTACAAAATTTCCTTGTATTCTTCAGATAATATATACTGTTAAATTTGTAATTATATACAATTTTCAATTAATACAACTGTATGGCACTTATCTGTTATGTATTCAAATAACAATTTTTGTATAAATAATATTTATATCATAAATATTTTTTATTATGTATACAGAATTATAATCATCTATACTCCTGTAAGAGAATTAGGATCTGCTTGTAAGGGAGCTAAACTATACCCATTTTCCAATTTGTCATTAGATGTTACGCATTGTTAACTAGCTTATGCACTACCAGGCGCCTGTACAAATACAAGGGGTGTGATTTGGAATTTTCCGAATTCATCGATAGATGTGGCTAGCAATTTATATACATTTCTCTAATTCGGTATATACATCAATTTTTTCTAGTTACATTAACCTTCAAAAATACACAAGTCACACTCCACAAAAGTAATAGCGTCATAGTTGTTTATCGCAATGAATATATCGGATTTCGTTCCAAGTTAATCGCATTTACGGGATTCGCAGCTTTTCCTATTTCATAGACAGAAAAAAGCAGCTGAAGTGCATCGGTTGATAGTAGAAACTTGTGGTGAATATTCTCCAGTAATTAGAACATGTGAGACATGGTTTCGTCAATTGAAAATTATGCATTGCGATTTGACAGACAATTCGAGGATGAGGAATTGCAAGCGTTATTGGATCAAGACCTAACCCAATCACAACAAAAATTGGCACGAACAATTAATGTAATCCGAGAAGCTATAAGAATGATTCAGAAGTATGTAAAATCAGTGATATACCAAATAAATGATAAAAAAATGCAAATTCAAGAAACCGTTTGCGAAATGCGAAAATCTGAAGAAAATTTGGATTTATTTTGAGAACTCGAAGCGAAAAATATCATGGGATTTATCTAGTCAAATCGGCCCATCAAATTCAGTGTCAAAAAGCTTTGGCCGGAAGACGATGTTCTGTATTTACCGAGACCAGTGTGATGTTACATATGTACTACGAGCTATTTAAACCTGGTGAATAGGCATTGCATCCGACAACAAATTATCAATTTCAATCATGCATTGATCGAAAGACGGCCGGAATCGGCCCGAACACATGACAAAATTATCTTGAAATATGGCAACACGCCATTTCTTACCGCTAAACCCGTGAAGGATACATGAAAATAACTTAATTAAGAAGTGTTATCACACCCGCCGTACTCTCCAGACCTTGCCACCTCAAACTATCACTTACTCGCAGCGAGGGAACACTCACTTGCACAGCAGTACATTGTGAATTGTGAAGAAGATGAAAAATAGTTCGTCGAATGGTTTGCCTCGAAAATATCCATAATTTGCCTGAGAGTTGGGCGAAATGCGTAGAATCGACTAGTTAATACTTAAATTCTTAGTACACAATACGTCGAAAAAACTCCCTGAAACACATCTTCGGGGCTTTATATCCACGCTGGCCTGCTCGTATCTCTAAAACATAAACGTACTAAAGAATATTGAAGCGAGTAGAATAAACCAACCTAAATTTCGAATAATTTATTCCCTTCAAAGTAACGCAAACTAACATGTCTAAAAGATTGTAATAGAACATAAATGGAGTTGAGCGCCAGTCTGAAATGCTAAAACAAATTGTTAACAAATTTAAAATTGATATCATTTGCCTCCAGGAGGACTAACCTTAAGAATAATGAAAAAATTCATACGAAAGAATGCATATGTTATAATAGATGTCGTTGCGATCACAACACTTATTAATAAGAGGAATATAATTATCTGTATTATTTATTTAAGTAATCGTACACTTGTTGACATAATAGAATTAGAAAAACTGATACAGTAACTTCCACTTCCCTTCTTATCAATTGGCGATCTGAACAGTTACAGCCGTTACAACATAGATAAAAGAGAGTCATTAATTCAAGAATTTGTAAACAAAAATAACGTAGTTATACTAAATGACAATTACGCAACTCATCTCAATAGCTCCAACGATAAGACTAGCGCAATCGATCTGATAATTTACAGTAATCTAACACAGCAACCCTACACGAATAGAATGCTTTAGATCCCTTATAGTTCAATTCAACCAATACATTCAATATCTACGAATACATCACAAACGTTGGAAATTCCACCAGGCTGATTGGAATAAATACAAATATAAAATAGTTGAATGCTCAAAGAAACTGAACTCACCATTGAAAGATAAAGACAACATTGATATCGATATCATAATGACAAACATCACCAATACTCTAATAGCGGTGGCGGAAGAATCTATACCTAAAACTTATAACAAATGCTAAAAGAAAAAGAATTCATGATGGAACCAAGAGTTTGAAATAGCAATAAAAAAGTCCAAAAAAGCGCTGAACAACTATAAAAGAAAAAGAAAATAATTGAAAGTAAAACTGAGCAACAAAAATTAAAAACCATTACAAAACGAACAGTAACAGACAACAGAAGAAAAATTTGGCTTGAATTCCTCGATTCAATAGACCAACATACTTCAACTAGTACTATCTGGAGAAAAATAAAATCGATAGAAGGCAAACAATACGACCAACCTCTAATTCTGGTCAAAAATGACACAATAGTCAATGATCAAACTAACATGGCAATTTAAAAATAACTCCGAAAAAATGAATATCGAAGTCGAACATAACAAAAGCAATAATAGTAGCACAATCAACAAGGAAATCACCATGATAGAACTACACGAGGTACTAAAAAACAGTAAAAACTAAAGCCCAGGCCCTGATAATATTCTATATTATATAATATTATATAATATTCTATAGGCTTTCCTAAACAACTACCCCCAGAAGCTCTTACCATATTACTGCATATTTAAAATTTCATCTTAAAACATAAACTATTTCCCGATAAATGGTCGCAAGCAATCGTCGTACCTATACTTAAATCCGGGAGAGACAACAAGTACAAAAACAACTATCGCCCTATTTTATTAACGTGCTGTCTATGTAAAATGCTGGAAAAAATATTAAATAAAAGATTGCGATGATTTATAATATGCTTAGAAATTATTCACAGCGCTCAAACTGGCTTCCGTGTAAAATGCTGAACGTTTTGCTTAGCTACAATTGAATCGAATTTCTACGATTCTATCGCAAATAAGCAACACTTAATTGCAGTCTGCTTAGATATGGAGAAAGTTTACGATTTGATCTGGCACCACCGAATATTAAAAATAATGAAATCTCTAAAAATCATAGGTAACATTTTTTATTTTATTAAAAACTTCTTAAATAATAGAAGCACTGTGGTGAGACTTAATAACTCTTATTCGAGCATTTTTCTGCTTGCCCTCTACGATATACAGAACCACATCCCTGCGTCGACAAACTACAAGAATTGCAGATGATGTAACATTTTTTAAAAGGAAAGAACATAAATAATAGTCAAGATATCGTGCAAGACTGTCTAAACATACTGCTACACTATGCTAATACCTCCGGATTTAAATTTCTACAAATAAAACACAAGCAATTATCTTTCGCAATAGTAATAATTTGTACATGGGTGATCACCAAATCCACTTAGTTAATAATGTTAAAATAAAAGAACTAACATTTGATAGAAGATTAAACTGAAATTTACAGATAGAAAACCGAAAAAAACATTGTTTACAAAAAGTTAACATTCTTAAAGTTCTAATGGCTAAAAATTGGGCAGCAAGCCAAACAGTGATTACTAACAGGTACAAGGCTCTTATTTAAGTTAAAATCGATTATAGAAGCACCCTTATAGCAGCTCTACACAGACAACCGTGTTAGATAAATTAAACCTTATATTAAATATACAAGCATGAGAATAGCAGTAAGTACATTTCGTATCAGCCCCACTATAAGCATATTAAGTGAGAACAAAATGGTTCCTTTACATCTCAGACGGAAAAAGTTACTCTTGAAGTATGCAATGAAAATGATGAATTCACCCCGAAATCAAACATATAAACTTCTTACTAAAGCTACCGAAAACTCTGTTCACAACAAATCAAAAAAACTGTTTTATTACGGAGCAAAAAAACTACTAAAACAAAACAAAAACATAAGGATTTATTCTACTAAGCACTAACATATGCAGACAATTTAATGAAACAAAGCAATGCAGCAGCGTAATCCAATTCATAAACAATACAAAACTACGATTTTATATGTATTAGGAAACGAACTTAGTTTCCGACTTTTTTAACGGAAAACGGACATTTTAATAACGGAAACGGTCATCTTAGTCAAAATATTTTCCGTCATTTTCTACTACCTTTTCACATCTTTCTGGTAATATTGCGATACCGTGGCGAAAGAACGATGGCGGTTTTGAGGCGATCCAATCATCCACAAATTCGCGCACTTCTTGAACATGTTGGAAGTGCGTATCAACGAGGTTGTACTGCATCGATCTGAATAGTAGGGAATCAGAAGGCGCTATGTCTGTCGGGAATGCTGAGTGCGGCAGCACTTTCATTCGGGCTCAACAGGGTTTTTTGACGGCTTTCGCAACATGTGGCCGAGCGTGGTCATTCAAGAGAATGACTTGGCACCTATGGCTCGCGATTGCTGGTCTATGTTGGATCAATTTTTGTTGCAAATCATTCAGTTGGCGTTTGTATACCTCGGCAATGATGGATTCATTCAGCTCGTAATACGGCACATCCTATTGGTCCCACCAAATACACAACAATATCTTTTGACCGTGGATGTTCCGTTTTGGTGTCGATGTGGACAGTTGGCCTCGGTCCACTCAGGACTTTTTGCGCTTAGGAATGTGATAGTAGATCCACTTTTCACAATATACTACAGAAAGCTCTTCTTTTTTTTGCCTGGCAAGCAATGACAGTGTGATTTGGTATCGATTCATAATGGCACTTTTGGTAAAATCGTGTGGCATCCATTTTCCTTCTTTATGAATCTTTTCCATCACATGTAAACGTTTACCAACTGCTCTGTCACTGACTCCTAACTTTTTAGCAGTTTTTTCTGCGTTTGAGCTCAGTTTTCGTTCAATAATGCGTGTAATTCACTATCTTCAAACTTTTTCGGTTGTCCAGAAAGTTTTTTGCCATTAACATCAGTAACTACACTTCTAAACCGCTGAGACCACTCCTTACATGTTGTAAGCGATGGAGCTCGTTCGCCATAACATTCTTGAAGCAATCAATAAGTTTATGCTACACTTTTTCAAATCAAAATAGTGCAAAAGAACAGGTCGGAAAAATGATTTATTACAATTCATTTTTACTGATCAAGAAATTATAATATTTACACAAATGATGGCGCCTGTTAACTGAATTTATTGGTAAATGCCAAAACTAAAAAATAAGTATTAGATCTGATACATCTGACTTTTCATACTACTTATATTATCATCTAAACGCGAAGGACGGAAACTAAGCTCGACTCCTAATAACTTTCTAATGTTGATTCTATGTAATAATATATCTCAGTTTATATTTATCATGTATATATAAATTAAGTTAAAATTCAATAAATGTAAAAAAATATATATAAGAAGCAACCAATATATGTAAACAATGTTAAATGTAAGTTGCCGCTAATACCCAAAAATGGGGGACGCGGCTATAAATAAACAAAGAAAAAAAATCTGCTCACGATACATTTGAAAAATTCTGCAGTTCTAACTCTAACACAAATTAATGAATTGACTTAAAATTTGGAGATAACTATCGGAATTAAAGAACTGTTTGAATAAATTCAAAATTACATATTCACCATGAAAAAAACATCGATTTGTTTTTACAAAATTAAAAAAGTTTTAATTCCCTCACTCCTATTTTGTAATATTTCCAACGTTTTCAAAGAGCACTCGAGTTGTACATTTAACTTAACGATTAATAAAGATTTTAATTATATAATAGGAAATGGAATATCACATGGCTAGAATGTAGTGTAACCCCTTTAAAATTTGTAGACAAAACGCTGAATGTTGTATAATAATTTTTACAACACTATGAAAGACATGAGTATAAAATAATATTTCATATCTATAATATATCATATAGTATAAAAGAATATTTTCTCAATTTGTCTTCAATTTCAAGTATTAGAATAGTATACAAGAGTTTCAATCAAACTTATATAAGCCCATGTATTACGGGAAAAAAGAAACATTTTTTTACACACTGCTTTTATTGTTTCAATAATGTGTTTGGATGTTGACAGAAGCATTTTTTAATAAAATTAAATAAAGTAAGAAATAGACCAACAAATATTTACAAATATTAATTTAAATTTCATCCAAGAATGAAACAGATTTTTCATAACTTGGAAAAATAGAAAGTTTTCTTAACGCTTACAATATTAATTATATTTATAACGCATATTACATATTCCATTATTTGTGCGCATTGAAAAGCTTAGGTGTATATTTTACACTTATTAAAATAACAGTATATTAGTTTAACATAATCAATGCTGATTTATTATTACCTTACTTTTCTGTTTCAATTGTGTGAAATGACTGCAATATAAAAAGTAGTTTTATAAATGTAAAAAATTTATAAACAGTTAGAATATATATGAAATTTTAAATTTCATATAACAGTAATTTAATATTCTTATCAAGGGATTCTCTAAAGCTTTTAAAAGCTTTTAATCTAATAAATAAAATTTGTACTTGCATTATAAGACTAAATATGTAACGATAAATGAAAAAGAAGTCGACTAAAATGAAAAAAGAAATTATATGATTTTATATCTATCTCAATTATAATATTTTAATTTAGAACTTGTTTACTGTTTTATATAATATTACACATTATATATTCTATTATCGTTCTTGCTTAAATGTGAACATAATTTAAACCAAAACAGTCTTGGTATTTGAATTGGCATTAGAATGAAGATATAGTAACTTATATTTTCCACATAAATCGGAATTTTCGCAATTCTACGTTTGTGATGGGAATTTTTAATTTTTTACGCCAAAACTTTTTTAATCTCATATCTTCTAATGCATAAGAGAAATATTCAGATTTATAAAAATTAATTTCTAATTATGTTTTAGTATTTTTGAATACCTCATTGTTAATAATTACATATCTATCATTGACTACATTAAATATGATACTTCGTTGATTGCATTATGAAAATACAATTTTAAATAAATTACATAAATACTTTTTCCTTTGACTTCTTTCATAAAGTGTGACAAGTATGAAGAGTTTGCTTTAAACATCGACCTTAATTATTAATACATTCATAGTAGAAGAATGTAAACTGTACACTTATCAATAATAGTATAAAAAGTGTTAATTAAATCTTGGATAACGTGTAATATTACTTATTACTAAAATTATTGTTAGAAATGGAGCTCGCAATTTTTTTTCAGATCTTGTCGAGAAGAGGGCAAAAAGCTGACGCTTTTAATTTAAGCGTCTTTTATATCTTCGGTAATACCTTTACTATCTTCTGAAGTTCGAACAGATGTTGGTCGTTTCGTTTTGTGCTGTTTACTCGTTAGAATTGTCGACAATTTGGATATTTGTCTATCCACTTGTCATTGGGATCTCAGATCTGATCTTTCATCATTGCTGGCTTCACTGTATCATTTTGAACAATGCGCATGAGAATATCATCCCTAGAAGCTGAAGGAGAAAAAAAAACTTTGTTAATACTGAATTCTAGTCTTGATTAGTATAATTGAAGATTTGCTGTACACTTGGTGATGCATGTTTTAATTAAGTTGAGATAAATAAATTATACTTGGATAGTTTACTAGTAATTGAAGAAATTGAAGAAATCTACTTTCTGTTCGCTTATTTCACGATTCTCAAAATTACCAAAATTATGATTAAAAGTTTTTATTAAAAAATACTAGTTATTCTAAACAATTCGTTACCAGTTCAAAATTCGAACAAAAGAGTACAATATTGAGGCATACAAGATCAGGCAAAAAGTATAATATGTTAAATAATATTAAATTGAATGAATGAATATTTTAATTTAGTTCTGTTTTTATTTTTAGTTTTTTATGCCGTCTATTTGTCTATTGTACTTAACTGAAAAGCTTCGAGCATGTGCGTCAAACGGTGTGAAAACGAGAACGTTTTAGAAATTGTATAACCAGAGATTATAAATAATTATTTTTTTTTTAAATTTTAGGTATATAGAACAAATGAAAAAGGGTATGATTCACTGAAATTTATAATAAAATAATTTTTCCAAATTAGTTTGAAGATCGGTAAAGATTGACTTTGACAATTCATATTTTTCACGTAGTTTTATAACTATAATCTAAGATAACTAGTATTGGCTATGCTCACTTTTCTTTCGGTTAGAAAGCTCTTTAATCAGGTATAAATGTATCAATAAATGGCAATCTAAGTTATTACATGCAGATCTGATTACGCAAGCCTTAAACAGTTTGAAACTTCAAATAGCGACTTATTATAGATGTAATATTTGTGAAATTAAATTTAGCATTTGTAAAAAAAATTTACTCAAAAAAATCATATATTATGTTTTAAAACAAGAATAATTACGTAACATATCGAATAGTCTATAAATACAAGTACTTCTGACAATGTTAAGAAACATGCACCAATAGAATTCTTATACATAAAATACCACGAAACTGTAATTAACTTGTTCAAATAGTTTATAATAGAACAAAATTTTGATATATAAGAGGTTAGTTATAGTTATGTATTCTAATACATAGTAACCTTACATTAGTTTAAAAAATCAGCTATTATATGTAAAAAATGTTAATATTCAAATGTTTAAGATCTTCTACAAACTCTTTGCATTTCTGTTGCAATTTACTTTCCTATCCAGACCTACCATAAGGAATGCAACGGCGAATCCAGCGCCTCCGAGGACCGACGCGTGCTTCTGCATGAAAAGCTGGGTAGCCTCGACGCAGCCCCAAGGATAGGCATTGAATTGGTTGATCGAGTCCGCGTACCGGTTGCAGATGATCGGCTGTAAAAACGGAGGCAAAAAAAAAAATAAGAAAATCGATTTAAAAAAAAAAATCGACAGGCGGTCACCTTCGCTTTACATCGCGGATTTTCGCGGGGCCGTGCAGCAGCGTTACGGTGAAAGTGAGGACGAAACGCGCGAGATCTCGCGACGTAATCGCGCGGCGCGAGCGGGTAACAAGGTGACAACCGAACGGTCGACTTGAATAGAGAGAAAAAAGAATAGGATCGAAGGGCTAAAAAGGAAAATCCGGCGGAGTTTTTAAATCGATGGGGATGGAAGAGTTTTTAAGACAGGAGAGACGAGTGAAAGGGCGGTGGTTCATATTGTGAAGGATATATATATATATATATATATATTGTATCGGTGGATCATGTACGAAAATTATGATTAGCTCGTTTTAAAAAGGATCAGAGATTTCAAATTCGATTTGCCGATATCTGTTCTATCTGCGCGTTCAACTGTGTATAAATACATAAATAATAAAGTTACGATACTCGTGTATATATATATATATATATATATATATATATATATATATATATATAATAACTATATTGCGCAAGCGATTTCACTCACCTTTCCATCAGTCATTTCGCGACAGCAGCTAAGAGGAACTTCGTTGTGATATCTCGACCAATCTTGCCAACTACGGACGCCGCAGCAGTGAAGCTGTAATGAAAATTACACATATAGATATATTCACACATATAAGAATATTTTTATGTAACTGTCGTTTAAATCAAGAACACCCAATCGAATGCAATATATTTGCAGCTGGGTGGTTTGGATTTTCTTTTTTTCAATATTTTTGTTCATATTCTACGATTGTGTCAGGCAAAGCGAGATTTTTGACTCACTCTTGATTGCACGAAGTCCCATGCCTCTGTGATTTCTGGCTTGTCTTTGTAGAAGCGTATTGAGTTCTGCATCTGCTGCTGCAGGGTGTCGATGAACTTCTCGCGGAAAACGTAACCGAGCACGCCGCCGATCAGAACAATCACGAACAGGAGCAACACCGTTATGAAGTACTGAAAATTGAAAGTGGCGGTGTTATAACGAATACGGCATAGAAGTTGTTTTTGTTGGCGTTTTAAAAAAATTCGTTTTATTACGGGGAGGAAATAAATAATGAAAAAAAAGTTGATTTCATTTTTTCAGAACGAGGACATTTGAGCATTCAGCTTTACTTTGCATAACCTGGTACTGATGGGAAAACTTAAAGGGATGATTAATTATGATCATATGTTTCTTGTTGATTTTCTTCCATGCAATATAGTTTTGTGAAAATAAAGGAGAAAAAATGTTTTAAAAAATACGATTTTAAGCTTCTATTTTCGTAATTTTATTATAAAATAACTCTTTTTTTTTTAAGGTATCGTTACGTTATGGGCAGAAATATATATTCAGGACAAATATTTTTCAAATATTTCTTTTGCTTCTCCTTTGCAGCTAAACTAATATATATATCGATCAATTAGTTTGATTATTCATCTTCAAATAATTCTTTCGATCTCACCATGTGAATTTTCAACTGATACATTAATATATTATTAGACTTTGGATGAAAGCTGACTTTTGTTGTTTTTGATGGTCCATATTACAGCAACAAATTATCCCAAAAAAGATACTTAAGATCAGTTTTCAAAGTTTTAATAAAATCTATGTATAAGATACTTCTGTGATTTCTTGATACAAATAATTTTTTTCAACGTTGAACGTTAAATTTGTTTCATAGTAAATCTATACAATCGCTTCACATTGTTCTCAATCAGTTTTAACTTTGTGAATCCTAAATTAATAATTGCGGAATGTTTATAGCAGTTTTAATATTTTATAGAGTTCTGTTGTAAAACATTGATTAATTGATTGAGAAAAAATTTTCACCTTGTCAGTTTAAATATTGGAGAGCGATTAGGGATGCATTCACATTATAAAAAAATACTCTCCATCAATATTTCTGAGACGCGATGAGTTACTAAAGTACAACAAAAAAATTTACATCGATACAGGTAAAATTTTATTTATCTTCTTAATTCATTGGGAGATCTTACGCAGTTTTTATACAAATTGTAAAATTCGACCTCAAATTTTCCATTACTTTTGGGTCATTTTCATAAATTAAAAAAATTGATAAACGTTTATCGATCATTGCGCATGTAAGTTTGAATGGTAAGGCATCGTATTTGAAATAAAAGAAAACATTTTTATAATGTTTTATACTAGTGACATGTACGTATTTGTACGAAATCACAAAAAAATCTACTTTTACATTTCTTTTCTCCATTTCTGGATATAATTTTTCGCAATAATAGAGCTCGTTAAAAAAATGAAAATAAAAAGTTATAATTAAATTAAGATTTTATTTTTCTCCAATTGTTCGTATCGGACCTTCATAATATTGATAATAAATGTCGACGAAATTGTTTTCCTTCTACCATTGCGACTCCTTGCTATGATAAAAAACTGATATTATTGTTCTTTTTTTTTTTTATTTTGCACAATTAGATTCCAGCTACATAATTGCTTAATTTACCCGATACTGCCAGCCTATCTAATTGACCTCTGAGCACGTAGGATATGGCATACGTAGTCTATATAAAAAAAAAAAAACAAAATCAACGTTTAATCGCCCGGCTGCTTAAGCATGCGTAACCGCGCATAATTGACCAAAGCAGCCGCGATAATTATCGCAACGTTCAATTGCGTATACATGCTGCATGGAAATAAAGGCGAGTGGGGGGGGAGGGGACGCAATTAGACCAATATGTTTATAAATATACATAATAATTACCATAAAGAGCATGCATTTAATTTCCCGCGCCGCCCCGATGCAGCCGAAGAAGGCGATGATGGAGATGACGATGCCGCAGACGAGGAGGACGTAGACCGTGCCGGTGAGGAGGTTGTCGCCGATCAGCTCGCTTACGTAGTTCACCTTGTCGACGAGGGCCCAAATCGACAGGCCGGTGATGCAGACACCGCCGATCTGGAAGTTTTTTTTTTTTTTTTTTGCTCTTATTATTATCGTAAGAAATCTTAGCGAACGGTATAGGGAAAATGATTATGAATGTCTTATATATATATAGGCATTGTATGTAGTGTCGACCTCCTGGTATAGTGTACAAATTGTCATTTTGTGTAATGATTTATGGAATGTAAAACCAATAGGAAATTCAAGATTAATTTGGTATATTATTTGTTATAATGAAGAAATCTTTTTCAATACCAAAAATAGTAATTCGACATACAAACTGCTTAGAAAAGTAAAGCTCAAACTTTATATTAAAATTATAATTTGGCATTTTAAGTTTGTTAAATTTGGTGTATAAATGCAGTGTGCATAGCTAATGCACGACTCAGTCGTAACAAATTTCTTATATTGTAAAATAAATTGAAACATGTAATATAGTCATGGAGACGCGAAAATCAGACTGGGCCCTTGCTTGATACTGTCTCACTCGATAGAGCCATCTTAAATTTAATACGAAAATGTAATACTTCATTATTCGCCTTTATTTAAGGTTCAAATCGTAAAATTCTTGCTTAATAGTGGAATAAATAATTTAATAAATAAAAAGATGGTTCGAGCGCGAGTCCCGAGTCAAAGAGATTTTTACAACTATTAATAACTTGTTCTTTGTTTAGATATTCATTTTTTATAACATAAAAAAATTAAGTAAACATTTTGAAATAAAGGATGAAATTTCATACATATAGATTAGATTAATTATATAATAGAGGTATTAATATGAGAATGCTTTTTCGGTCGACTTTTCTCTCTCGCCATCTATAGTTTTGATTTGTAAAAAATTTAAGAGATGATTTTATGTAATTTTCTAGCAATTTGCGTTTTGCTCGAAGCACTTTAAATAAAAGTTAATACGTGCTTTAGAATATTTTAATCTAAATTTTATGTGCAAGTAATGAAAATTTATGCATTCTCACTGTAAGCAGATTTTATAACCTGCCTTAAATTTAATGTCCTTGTTTTTTAATGGTGTAGATAATTTAGGAAAATTTAATTAAAAAACAAAAGGTATTCCATGTTTAAATTGGGTGAAATATGATATTCTCCCGCCCATCAAATATGGAATAAAGGAAATTTTGACGAGGTATATATTTTCGATTTTTTATTGTGTGTGGTGTATATATATATATATATATATATATATATATATATATATATATATATATCTTTATAGGTAATTCAACTTTAATACAATATCCTACCCTTTGTTATAATATGAACGTGTAACTAGTTTCTAATAGTTTATTACACACTAAAAAAAATTAGCATTGATAAGTATTTTTAACTGCCTCTCCTCGAGGCCACTAATATATTTTTTCTGAAAAATTTCGCAATGGCGCACGTACGTTTTTCAGTTTTATATTGTTGAATATAATATAATATTCTATAATTTCTCATAATTTCATATAGTACCAAAATCTATATATACATATACTGACGGCTAGCTAAGTCAAATGAGCAAATTCAGTCTTATATTTTATTTATTTTAGTATCATATATTTAAGTATAATATGTTATAGTATAAAGACTGTAATAGTGATAAAAAAATATTTATTAATTTAATTCAAAACAGTCGATATAAAGTAAAATTTTTAATTTTTAAATTATACACGTGTGTGTGTGTGTGTGTGTGTGTGTGTGTGTGTGTGTGTGTGTGTGTGTGTGTGTCAATATTAATTATCTAAATGACTGGGCTATTAGTTTTAAAATTAAATTAATAGTTTAGTTCCTGAGGATGAACCGTAGCGGTTCGAAACGTCGGACATCAATGGTGAATCTAAATTTAAGGTGGTAGGGGCAGTCAGGTTGTCTTTTACTAACATAGAATATTGTTTTTATTATTTTTATCTTATTTATTATTTTATTTTTATTTTTATTTTATTATTAATTTTATATTTAAAAATTTTAATTATCTATTATTTTTAATTTTTATTTTTTATTGTAGTAATAAGTTTTATTTCAGATTCTTCGGGGGTGCATATAAACAAGGACAGTTTGGCTGACCATTTAGTTCATGTATTATATTATAAAGACAGTAAGACCGATAAAAATATTTATTAATTTAATTCAGAACAATCGAAATAAGTACAATTTTTAATTATAGTTTTAAAATTAATTTCACAGTATTTTTAAGCTATATTCTGATGTTAAATTTTTCATAGCACTGCAACTCAAAGAAAAACATAGTGTTTTCGCCTATAGTTATTGTAGAGATATTAAAGACCAAAGTTGTGCGAAGATTTACAGATATATATTGCATAATTAACCGGAAGTTATTCGTAAAGTATAAAACATGATGTACACGAATTTATAAAATCAGATAATTTCTGTACGCAAGTTTTCTGTGCATTGCTGAACATTTTGCAAATGCAATCGTAAACTGAGAATCTATAGAAATATATTTATAGAAATCTGAACATATAGATATTTCTATAATATTTCTATACATATTTTAAGAATCTACTTTCTTGAAATCAGTTACAAATTAATATATATATATTGGAATGAATTGTCGATGATCTAATAGAGAAGTCGCCGTGCGTATGAGTACTATTATGCCATTCTCAAATTTAGAAATATCATTCTTAGAAACAGTTTGGCTAAGATCATGACTAGTGACTTCAGTGTTAAAAATATAGGTATATTTATATGTTTGCAGTAGCTTTTATTATGGCCTGATTCCGAGCCTCTGAGTCAGTTATATATACACATATATATATCTCCATATTTCAAAATACGAAAATTATTGTGCCTGGATTAGCCTACTGTGTTGGACACACATAAATAATACACATCTAAAATGCTTGATATATTTTCTATAGCAATGTTCTTAAGCTTAATATATAGAGGAATTCTATATAGCTTGGTATACTTCAGAATTACGTGTAACGTTTCCTTATAGTGTCTATATACAAGACTAAACTGCAACGCAATCATGCAGTATCTGCAGAAATATAAGAATAAGAAAATTAAATACTGTACACACAAATTTGAAATAAGCATAATATACCGGCGCTTAATATTGCTTAAAACCGGCTTTGAATGTTAGTGTGTGTGTGCGTGCACGTGTTTTCCTTCACTCAAATATATCTATAATAAACAGGTGAGTATACTTACGAAAATGATGAAATTCACGATGAAAAGCGTGTACTTCATGCACCGGCCGCAGCCGTCCATTTCCGTGTCGTAACCCATGGCTCTCTATATATCACTGTATATATATTTTATATATATATATATATATATATATATATATATATATATATATATACTAGCGGCAGCTCTGCAATGAGAGAAAAAATATTATATAAATTTTAAACGCCTCTATAATATAATAACTGGTTGTATGTGTGTGTGTGTGCCGACACTAAGCGCAACCGCACGAGATCAATCACGTTTATACATTTATCATTTCCGGTTTTGCCTTTCCCCGGCCGCGAAAATAGCGCAAAGTTCGAAAATAATTATTCCAACCTTTTGCCGTGAGTTATTCGCATTACATTTGTACACGCATATACCCTGCCAATTATCAATATTGGCCGAATACTCGGTATTGAGTTTTTTTTTCTTTTTTAAAACTGATGCCTAATTACACGTCGTTTCGCTATCAATGTAAAATGTGCAGTGATTGTATTATTTGCGAAACCGATTGTGTTTTTCCTCCTTTTTTTTTCTTTTGTAACTGAGCATATGCAGGTTGACGTTGCATAATTTGTTTGAATTTCCTTTTTGCGCGATCGGCACGGAAGTAAGTTACACGATTGGATCACGATATTAATTTCTATACGTTCACTCGAGGAGGTTTGAAAATATTCAATCTTTTGTTCTACGTCGTTATAAGGCAATATTGATCATTTTTTGCTGATAGTGTAGCTGTTTTTACCCAAAAAAGCGAAGATATACTTTGCATTAATTGAAATTTATTGTGTATTTATGTCACTGATATAGATTGATCATTGATATATTCTTGTAAAAAAAAGTTGCACGATCGATTGCTACAGTCGTGTCGGCTATTCAATATACAGAATGCAACGTTTACGTGCACAAAAAAAAAAAAAAACAATGGCATTCCTGAGTAGCTTCATTCTGAGTCAGCATTAGTCAAAAAAATATTAAATAAAGAAGATGTAAAATTTGGTCAAAGGATGCTTGAATATCAGTTTTTATTTCTTAAATGAAATCTCTTATTTTTATTTGGGGAACGAAATATTGTTATTGTTACGAGATTGAAAAGACCTCTGTCGGTTACGTTCATTCAAAAATTACGTTGATTCGTATTTGAAAGTAAAATTTTTCGATCCTTACATTTTTCGAACAAAAAACAGGAATTCCCCATTAAAGAAATAACATTTGCTGACTTTCGTATGACCGTTGAATCTGATAAAGACTATCAATCAATTCATTTAAGAGAACCATTAAAAACTAATGATGTTTAATGTCGAAAACAAAGAGTGTAGAAGACAAACAAAAATTTTGTCGGTGAAGATTTGAAGACATTCTTTGATCAAGATCCACGTCAAATGCAATAAGAACTTGCTGTATCGTTAGAGTTATACATTCAGCCCTTTCCAAGCGTCTAATATTACTGGTATTCAGCCAAAAGTTGGGAAATCCGGTATCGTACGACTTGCCACCGAGAAACGTGGAGCACCGTCCTTTGACTTCCGCATTATTAGTAAAGATGAAAAGTGGATCTGTTACGATAGTCTAAAGAGCAAAAAAAAAATCGTGGATCCAAGTCTGGTGATCCAATACCATTCTTGCCAAAACGAAAAATTCATCCAAACAGAGTAATGCTCTGTATTGGGTGGGATCATTAGAGTGTGATTTACTATGAATTACTGAAACAGAACGCAACAGTCGATGGACCATTCTACCTAATACAATTGATGAATTTGAAACGAGGATCGCGAGAAAAATGACCAGGATCGGAAACCGGACACGGGATATACATTTTCCATTATGGCACTGTTCGGCCACACGTGGATATTGTATAAAAAATTATTTGGCAAACAACGAATTAGAAATTCTGGACCACTCGCCGTACAACCGAGACCTTGACACTTCTGACTATCATTTGTTCCAATGAAAAAAATTATAAGGAATAATTGAAAAACAAGATTATTTTTTCAATTTCAGCAATGCAGAATGTCCTCACTGGAATACGCTTCAGTTCAAGTATGAAAAATTGCCTTAATTCGTTTCTACCCTCAAAGGACGAAACTTTTGTTGGAACGGAATGTACAAATTACTCGAATTATCTCAATGAACATAACTAGTGGCGGACAATATTTTGAACAATGTATTTTTTTATTTTGAAACGAAACCATAATTTTGATTCAAAATACAACCTTCTGAAATAGCAGATTCAATACGAGCAAGTAATATAGCTGTCATAATAATTGCTAGAATGGATAAAAGCGATAATTTAAAAAAATACTATTAACTCAAAAACTTAGAAATATTAGTATCAAGGTGTGCAGTAAAATTTTATAACGTTGAAAAATTAGTCACGATAAATATAAAATGACTATGGAACGAAAAAAAATGCATCATCTGAAAATTATAAATATATACTACGTAATTACTTTCTTAAAACTATAATAAAAAAAAACTAAATGTACGCAGTGCACGGTGTACTCGTTTGTATATTTACGACAAATATGTTAATCACCCGAACTGTACGACAAAACTTCCGCATGTTTCATTACCTCTCTTTTTTTTTCTTTATAAAAAATAGTAGTTCACTTATAATTGTGCAGTAAAATTTCGAGTAATGGCCACAGCGGCGGAGGGGGGGGGGTACAGATCCGTGGAGACAGACAGAAAAAAAAACCCATTTGAGTAATTTATTATCGAGAAATGTAAGTTTACATAATATGGCGGAGAATTATTCGGCGTATTGTAAACGCGCGCGGAGTAGTGCTTTTATTGCCAATTAATTCTGTTTCACTATGCGAGCGATGCGCCATAATTACTGGCATATTATGTAGAGCTCTCTCCTTGCAATGAACCATTACACTTTCGTTCGCGAGATTATGCGACATATATATATATATATATATATATATATATATATATATATTCCTTGAAGACAGTGCAGTGATATTGGCTCAACTATGAAGTTATATGGTACGTAAAGTCTAGAAATGAAGCGAGCGCATTATATATACCCATGTATAATATATGGTTATAATATATTCTTGCGGGAAAAATCGCTCGGGATGAGTGATTATCATTCATAGATGTTCGAGGTTGGAGTATATAAATCGACGATGAAAAGGTAATATATGCGCTCTGCGCGTCAGCGGTTCCGGTGTGATTCAGCGCTCGCATAATCCACCAATGCACGAGGAAAAAGATCGTCGCAAATATCGTAGTACGTATGTATGTATATGAGTGAACGAGGATTTTTTTTTTTTTTTTTTTTTTTTTTTTTTTTAAGCGAGCCGCAATAATCGAATCGAGGAAACATTAATCGAGCCAGCTCCTTGCGTTTCAGGCGCAGCGCTCAATGAGCGGGCGCTGACGTAACATTTCGAAGCAATCTCGTGGACGTTTCGGATGTTTTATGTATCTCGCCGGTGTATTATGACGCGTTGGATTTTTCTCTTCCGCCCTATATATATATAGAAAAGTTATATCCACTGATGGATGATTGCGCTTAACTCCGATCGGTATAATGGTGTATACCTATAGAATGACTTGTTAATACATAGGTGCGTAATAGAGTTGCTTTAGTAATTTTCAGTAGCAATGGTGTCTGCACAAATACTGAACATAAATAACTTTGATATTAATTATTTTTGAAGTATGAAATCGGCGTACTTGCATTAATGAAATAAAATTGAAAACGATAATTTTTTTAATGAATGTATAAAGAAAGTATGGCACCAAAACGAATCATCGCAATTCTGAGGGTGTAGGTGACGTAACGATCGTGCATTGTAATAATTTCTTAAAATAGGATTGAAAATTTGAAAAACCACATTCAGAAGAGTAGCAGAAAAGAAAAGTTAGGATATGCTTATATAGTCTTAAATTTTTCGACTATCAGAGAAGTTGATTTGTCCATATACTGTGTTTAAATACTACACACACTAATTTATCTGTAAATGATGAATGAAATCCCTGTTGGAGGAGTTTTTATAACTATTATTAGTTATTATTATACACAGACAAGTAACACTTTCGACTAAATTGACTTTAACTGTTTTTTTTTTCAAATAAAAAATTAAACGTCCTTTTGTTATAAAAAATACTATTTCAGTCGGAGTGTTCCGAGTCCTTTGCTCCTTTGCGATCGTGATTCCATATTCATGTTCAACCAATGATAAGTCTCGATCAAGATTTGAAAAGCATTTAAAATTGACGGTTTTGATTTAAACTATATCTATTACTAAATATTATATATTATATGAAAAAAAAAATCATAAAATAATACTCGTTCCTGTAATATCCATTTGTGTCAAAAATAGGTAACTCGTTATTGTGTTAATCGCATTCTTTTCAACTTTCAACATACGCGTTCTTCGAAACGATTAAGTTTCCTCTATTGCGAAATATATAGAATTTTTAATTCAAAAATATTCAAAAATATTCGACACAGATATATATATATATATATATATATATATATATATATGCATATGGTGATGACGAATGATATCACTAATATGAGATTCTCGGTATAATCGTATATCGAATTGCAATTAGTTTGCGATTTGTCATCGGGCATTGCGGTGCTGCATATATTATAAGAATATATATATATATATATATATATATATATATATATTCTACTCGTTCATACTTCTGATGAGCTTCCTGAAAATGGAAAAACAGAGAGAAAAAACAACAACGTACCCATCGATGCGCGTTTGCGCAAGAGACAAGAGGGATGGGCTCGAGAAGAGCTAAATTATTATTCGCTCTTCGTATATATATATATACATACTGGTTCTGGCATTATACTGACTCATTGAATGCGCGCACGCATCACCCGGTGGTATATTCGTGTAATTTTACGAGCAGAAATGCGCTCTTTTATCTGTATTTTTCGCTAAAGTAGGTTAGGGCCTTGCCAAGGACGAATGCGTTACACGCGTTAATACCGTTTTTTCTCTCTCATTCCCTCGCTCCTCATTACAAATTGTCTACACCTCGTCTCGCTGGTTCTTTCAAAAAAAAAAAATATACATATATATATAGAGAGAGAGAGAGAAAGCGAATACTCTTTCACTTGACTGATCATAATTTTTTCTTGCACATTTATTTTTAATTTTTTTACAATGTTTTTCCCGTAATGAATTCATTATTATTATTAATTTACTTAATTTCTTGGTTAAGAGGTTGTTATGCGATGTATGAAAATTAATATTTTTTACATTTTGATAATAATAGATATCAATTTTACAGTTATTTTATAAAACATTTTAATAGATATTATTGCATTATTATACAGTTATAGACAATTTTAGTATTTGATTTTAATCTTCTACATCTCATCATTATATTAAATAAACAATTATTAAAAATTAATAATGAACCTTTCCATTTCAATTAATATATAAATATAATAGAATATATATTCAGTTATACATATATAATGAAAAATTCTTAAACTTTTGAAAAAGTACATAATGGAAACTGTTTATATAAAACAACTAAATTTAGATGTAAACGGTTAAAATCAAATATTGAAATAGTGATTGAATACTTATAATAATGCAATAATATAATATAATGTCCAATGAAATGTATTGTATACACACATATATAGATATATACGAGTTATAAAAATGTTCAATTTTTAAATGGATTAGTGTTTACAAATATTGTACATTAGGATAACAATTTTTTTCTAATTATCCGTTAAAATTTTCTTTTTAATATACAACAAAACGAATTTTATTTTTTTTATAAATTAACAAATATTCGTTTTTCATAAAAGTTTTTTCTTGTAAGTCATTGCCAGGGCGATCAATGAATTTTCAAAGTTCACATATTAGTTTTGAGTGAACGCAACAATCGCAAGAAAAACTGCAAGTGTTTTTCTATGAACTAATAATAACTAAAAAATATTTTCTCGAATCATGTATAAATATTAAACATTGTCTTAATACATTTATTTAATCTATATATTATTATTTAGAATTTGCTATGATATTCTGCCAAATTATAACAATTCAAAAGATACCATACCAAATTTGTTTCTCTTTTTTTATGGTGCAGGAAAAGAAAAATAAAGACTTTTTCAAACACGTTTGGTGCCTTAACAATTTGCAAAATCTTTTCCGAGCGCATAAAGACAAGGGGGAAACTTATATTGCGCGCATATAAGGGAATCGAATTCCTCTAAATCGTAATTGTCTAATGTATACGAGCTACTACACTCAATGAATGAATGAGTAATCATTTATATAGACATTTTTGTTGCTCGAGTAAAAAAAAAAAAACAATTTTTCTTTTCATCGATTAATCCATCAATGACATGCGTAAGCAAATATTATGAATTAGATATATTTATTAAGATAATTTCACTTAAGCAAGTTAAATTTGAGTTATTGCTATGTTAACGTCCGTGCAAGGCAGTAATTATTCTTTTTGTTTAAATATCATGTGTTCTTGTCGATTTATTGAAAAAAATAACATATCCCTACGCATATTAAGAGTTTATTTCTAAGATTTGCATATTTCATGTCAATGATTCATGGTTTATTGTTGTTCATTTGGCGAAACTAATAGCTTCAGATTTATAGCGTTATATTAATATCGAAAATAAGTATACTTCATATATATATATATATATATATATATATATATATATATTTATTTATTTATTTATTTATATCTACATTCTTATACGGACTAATATTGATTCTTTTCTAAAATCAGAATGTCAATATAAATGATAAAATTTGTAAATGGCTTTTTCAATAACTAAATATATATATATATATATATATATATATATATATATATATATATATATAATAACTTATAATAACTGATTTTTGCGAGAATTTGTAAGAATATTTTTTTATTCTTTGTCGAGGAATCATTGATTTAAATATTTAATATATATGCTCATCGATCATTTCCTATAGTCAATGAGTAACAATAATATAGAGAAAGAAAAAAAATCGCTGAATAATAAAATATGGAATATTCTGATAGATTTATCATTTTAGAGCACGAAATAAAGCGCAAAATCGAAATAAGTATTTCAAATTCTATTCTAATAATGTGGAATTCTTGAAAATAAGCCATTATCTTGATATTAGTAATATATACGCGATAAATTCGGAATAATTCAAGCTTTTTGATGTATAAACTTCTTTAAAACAATTTTGTTATAAATATTTATATCTATACAAAGTACCTGCGATTGTCGACAGCAACAATCACATGAATTAATCGTAACTGTGATGGAAAAGTATTATGTGCTTTTACGCACCCGTAATTATTCAAATATCTTAAGTGTTTAATTGTCATTTGGTACATGAAGCTGTATGTATCTTGTAAATTGGATGATTATATTCTGCCTCCTTCGTATATTGAATAAATCATTGTCTGTTCATCATCGCGGACATAAACAATATATATATATATATTAGCTTTTAACAACATCGGTTTACACTGCCCATACTTGACATCCATTAGCCTAATTTACTCATATAAGTTCTCAACATAGTGTATATACATACGTAGATATATATACGTATATACGATATATAGGCGTAATGCCAAAAGTTGCGCCTCGTTACTATATAACATGCGCTCCCTGCGCGATTTGTATTGAATAATAATTATTATTCTCAATTTATATACGCCGTTATGCGAAAGCGAGCGCATTTTTTAAATGAGTATTGCTACATCATTATTATATTATTATTATTCTTATGCAGGAGTGTGCATCGCTCTCGAGTCACGCTACATCGGTCGTTTCACTCGATTGTATATAAATGTGTGTGTGTGTGTGTGTGTGTGTATCCAATTCTATAATTGTTGTACTTCATTAACCTATCGTATATTATGATATTGATACGAAACCATTTAAGCATATATTGTTAATTAAGCATATTTGTATATTGTTCCAAATTTCGAAAGTTTGACAGGACAAAGCCGGCAGGTGACAGTGATGTATTTATAAACAGTGCAAAATTTACTGTAAAGCTTCAGTGTTATATTGATATCCATTAAATATTAATCGATTGGTTAAAGACTTACGTTACATTTAACATGTACAGATATGTATTACTAGCAGATCGGAACAAATATAAATTATTTTTAAATTATTTTGAAATATTGAAAGGCTGTTTTGTGTCTTCAATTACTAAATTATTTTTTATAAATTATTTTTTAAATTATGAAAATATTTTACAATGAATTGGAAAAATAATACGTCATATTTTCGATTTTCGATTTAAGAAGGAAATACTTCGTTTAGAGGATACTGATATTGGATGAAAAATAGATGAAAAATATTTTGAAATTATTGATATATTCTTGAAATGAATTCGATGCAATTTCGAAGTTTCTATTAGCATATTAAAATGTTCTATCAGAAAAATATTTTAATAAAATATGAGTAAACTATGTAAAAATTTTTTTTGGTAACGTGTTTAATGTATATAAATAGGTCTAGAAGTTTCATATACTTCGAATTTCGTTTTACAGAGTTACAACTTATATTTATTTGTAACATAATTCGACATTCAGACTATGACAGCCATTAATCTATAGGAATAACGCATAAAATATATAAAAAAACAACAATTATTTTGACACTATTTCGTCAGTTTAGAATTCTATATATATATATATATATATATATATATATATATATATATATATGTATATGTATATATACTACTCTCTATTCTAATAGTATAATGAAGATCTTTATGTGCTGTCTTTAAAAAAAAAAAACTTCATTTACTTTTAATTACATACACGCTCGTCTAAAGCGATAATTTTAACTGCTAGTCGAGCGCGGGAGTGCGAGCAAATGCAATTTTCAATTTCCACCGAACCATCGAGACGATAATAATTCTCGCGAGCACCCGATGCTCGTCGCATCGTAGCCTCGGAATCGAGATCGCCGGAAGGTCGCCGCGGGTGACACAAGCGCCGCCTCAGGAGTCGAGTTATAAAATCGTTAATGCGCGCGTCCCTGCCTAGCCGATGATGGGCGTTGTTCGTTTTTTGTTCCGTGTCTCTCTCTCTCTCTCTCTCTCTCTCTCTCTCTCTCTGAATGCTCGAAGCTACGCAATAGGTTTAGCCGTGCGCGCGGTAAAACGGCTCTTGTTACAGAGCGTTGGCTCCGACGACGTGACGAAGCTTTCGTCGGTTTGGCCCACTTTTACGGCGACACTTTTCGGCGAGAGCGGCAGCCCGTACCTGAGAGTCCTCGGCACTTTCGTTGGGACCCATATATACACGTTAATAATTATATATGGAGGTATATTGTTCGATATATACAATATATATATTCTATTTTCCACGTTTTGTTCAGTTTCGCGTTTTCAAGGTGCCGCGCGATTCGCTCTCGCGCGCCGTAACGCTTATAGCGCGAGATACGTTTGTTTTCAGCAGTAAATATATGTATGTCTCCACGCTACGACTGATCTGCTATGTAATTGTGTGTGTGTGTGTGTGTGTGTGTGTGTGTGTGTGTGTGTGCGCGCGCGCGCGTGTGTAAGACCGTTTATTATAAGTTGTTGCGCGATCCAAAAGTGTAAGGTCTTTTCACGCTGTACTGGCTCGAGTTATAATTTCAACTCTTTTGTTACGGAACAATGTTTTCATCTATAATACAGATTTTGAAAAGGATTTAGTAACTCACAGGGTCGGATTGAACTGGCATATAAGGCTGGCGCGACTACAATCAATGCCCGATAACGCTCTCTCATCGAAATAATGTTTTTTTTTTATACCCCTTCAAATATATACATATAATGCGAGTTATCAAAAAAATTTGAACTTATTTAATTATAAATTTTCAGACTATAAATTTTATAATATTTAAAAAATTGTAGTCTCATAAAATTTAAACCAAAGAATTATTTCTCCGTTTGTCTTCGGCTAATATTTGAATTGAGACACAAATCATAATTATGCGCTTTCAATAAAATTTTTTTTCTTTAGAATCACATCATTTCTAAAGAAGCTCAAGACGTTTAACTATAGTACATAGTTTACTATATATTCATTATTCCTTTTCAAATTGACAGCCGTTTTTGATAAAAATAAAGGATAAATTACTTTGATCAGTTTATTTTTTCCATAAAAAAAAAAAAGAAAACTATTCTGCAGGATGTAGTATCGCGGTCGAATAAATTGCTCATTTATTTCTTTTTACTCTTTGACTCGTATTATACGTGCATCGTTCGAAGTTGTAACAATTCGTCCAAAAGATCCAGATTCTTTGCGAGAAAAACCGGGGCCTCGCCAATGAAGGAAATTTCGTTAACGAAGGGCGACTTCGTGGACGACGAGTCCCCTCCTGAAGACGAGGGCCTGGGCGACAACCCAAGCTTCATACGGGCCTGGCAACGCGTTCGCAATATCGGCGTGTTTACAAATTTTCCTCGTTTTCGCCTAAAATTATAATGCGTATGTATGTAGGCAAGTGTCGCCTCGTAAATCACACAATCGACAATTATCCATTCCGCATTATACGCGCAACACCTTCCGTCCCGTGTTCTCTGTATTCATTGTCTTTCTGGCGCCCCAGCGGAGAACCTTCGCGCGCACTTTCAAAACATGTTGACAATGTTAAATAAATTAAGACCATTATCTCTCTCTCTCTCTCTATCTCTAATTTTAAATTTGAACGTTTGAAATTTGCGCTTTTGTTTACTAACAATTGTTAGACAATTTAAAGTCTTATTTATGGTCGACAACGAAAATTTAATCGCCGCCTCGCGTTGATTTTTATATATATTTTGGAAATAAATTCGAACCGCGCCGAAATTATATTAATGACAATTTTTATAAACGCAGCTCGCTCACATCTACCTAGAAAAACTATTTTTAGTGAAAAATTAAAATAATAATAATTTTTCTGCTGTACGCGTGTGCGCGGCTTTTGTACAGACTTCTCAATTCCGTATAATACAGTCAAGCAATAATTCTTTCGGGCTCAAAGTCAGATCATTATTTACAACGAAACATATATTATATAGGACGCTACTTTTAATTTCACTAATGGGGTTACGTAAGAACAAAATTCAAGGTCGATCCCAGAACCGAATTTAATTTGTTATTGTACACTTTCAGTTTACGCGCACCTTTGGTTCTTACGAGAGACAGAGGCGGGCTTTTCCATTTTGGAATATGTATTATCCTCGAGTTATAGGATAAGGAACGAAATTGCTCGCGCAAGAGTGGAGTTTTCAATCATGCGGCGTGTAATATTCCCATTACTTCACATATACATTATGTTCAATTCCCAAGCCCCACTGTCCAAGATCAAATTCAAGGCCGAATACCATGGGTGATGCCGCGATACTGATCCGGCTGGATGCGCTTTCAATAGCAGCGTGCGGCGTGTGCATTGTTATACATACATACATACATACATGCATACATACATACATACATACATACATACATACACACACAC